>JAPQNM010000038.1:8892509-8967509 GCA_029783475.1 Metacarcinus magister
TACTTACTTTCGTGCTTTACGAATCTGACAGGAAATTTTGTTTTATCACATAAAGTACTTGTACTTAAGTACAATGACATGTACTTGGACTTTGACTTAAGTACATAACAAAGTGACTGTACTTGTACTTGTACTATAAAAATATCCAGGTACTTGGACTTCGACTTAAGTACAGTCGCCTGTACTTGGACCCAACCCTGCTCCATAATGTTCCATAATATTCCATAATGTTCCATAATGTTGCATCTCAAAGCAACGTCAAAACTGATCTATCCCCTGTTTATGAAGCGTACAAAACAGTGTTACGAGTGGCTTTAGTCTGTTCAAGCAAAGGCTAACCTAGTGTTGTAATAGCCTATATAGCTGATTAACCGTTGAAAAGGGGGAAGGGCGTTCGAGTAGTTTTCATGCATTATCTTTTCCACCTTGGTGTTGTAGACCTGTAACTGTATAAAACATGGTCAAATACTGATATGCAATTGTATTCTAATCTACTGAAGTGATTAACAATAAACGAAAAGAAAATAAACGAGGCAAATACCAATAATAGAAGGCAATAAATTGATTCCCTAACACAGAGACAACCGATAAGTTACTCTAAATTGAGAGATAGATAGATAGATAGATAGATAGATAGATAGATAGATAGATAGATAGATAGATAGATAGATATAAATATATATATATATATATATATATATATATATATATATATATATATATATACGAATATGTATAGACAGGTACACGCAGATATATTGTTCAAGTAAATGATTGTCTGGCAAATTTACAGAAACTATATTAAATGAATAGTTAGATACTGTTTTAATATTTGACAATTTTCCAGACAACTAGTTACAATGGGAACCAACAGTAAGTTTGTTGGTGAGGACGGGATCGGAAATCTAGCGGAGATTATTATTGCCCAAGAAAACAAAGCACAACCACAACAGCAGGAACCTCCCCGTAGTGAAAGTGACTCTCAGCAAAGAAACACAACAGGGAACCAACGTCCACAAGATCCCCAGTACATCCCTTCTAAGGCAGCAACCACCACGGACGCACCTCAACCTTGCTTCAACCCACAAAACACAGTTACTAAAGAGCTGTCTGGAAATTATGTTACGCTCAACAACGAAATGACAAAAAAAAATGGTCACTGCCTGTCTTATAGCGTTGAAGTACCTCACACATCAGAGAAAATGTTTAAGTGGCCTCACATTAAGGTAAGTAAAAAAGGGTTATCACCTTACATGATTCTGAAATTACGTGTTACAAGGTTAAGGTGGTAGGAAAGGAAAGGTAGGACGGTAGATCAGGGAAGAAAAAAAACAAGGGGGAGTCATAATAAATAAGAGTTTTTAGTCAATAGGTTTACGTTCCAAGGTTAACAACGCAATGACGGGTAATGTATAGCCAAAAGTTCTTTCTTCACGCCATCTGCAACAAGTCTGATCTCCGCCTCCATGACCAAGTGTTACATCTCTGCTGGTAAGTGGACGCCATGAAAGGTAGGCACAGATCATGTCCTCAAGGAGACTGGCCATACCGTGGGAAGTTGACCGAAGGATGACAGTCAGAGGGACTCCTGTCGTCTAACAACATGAGTCAGATCTGGTTTGCGGTAGTTTCAGGTGGTAATATCCTGCGGAACACACACGCCTTCTCACCACAAGAAAGTGGTGCTCCTATGTTATATTGTCACTCTCGATGTCAGGAAGGTGTAGCTGAGCTTTTTGGTTTTCCAGAAGACGTCTCCTTCCTAACTCTGGGAAGTGTTAGATTGCAGTATAATTCAGACAATAAGCCTAAGAAGCATTTCTTAATACACTTGACTAAGATTTCATGTAATACTATGAGAAGGAGAGGACCTACATCCCTGGTATCATTTTCGACAGTTGTGGCCGACGCTGGTGATTTCACTGGTGGCTCTGGCATCTGGATCCAGCGTCTCCTATACGGGCATCGTTCTGCCACAGCTCACCCAGCAAAACTCCGATGAAATCTTCCTTACGAGTCAAGAAGCCTCCATCTTCGGTGAGTAAAACATACTTTCAATTTAACACCTTGTAGAGCAAAACACAATGAACACAATGACATCATAAGATAATCATATTTCCAATAGGATATTGTTAATTAATATAGTGTTCTCTATGATCGTGCATGCAGTCACCTAATGAAACATTGCGTTGCAGCCAGCGTCTCTCACTTGGGCGGAATTATAGGAACCTGCCTTTGCTGGCCGCTGCAGACTCTTATGGGACAGAGGATCATCATCATCCTGGGAATCTGCTTGAATGCTGCTGCTTGGCTAGCCATAAGCCTGACTACCAGTGTTTGGCTCCTTTTCCTGAGTCGCACCTTTCAAGGCATGTCCCTGTACTGTGTACTTCCTTTATTTATAATGTATACGGTTGAGACGGCACACAAGAACTACCGAGGAATGCTAACTGGGATGCAATATCTGTGTTTTTGTTGTGGAAGTATAATGCCATCCATCGCCGTCATGGCACACTTAAACTGGCGCCAAACAGCACTAGTGGGCTGCATCATGAGTCTCGTCCCCATCGTCGGCACGCTGCTCCTGCCAGACTCTCCCAGGTGGCTCATGTCTAGAGGCCGAGACACCGACGCCAAAAAGACTCTGATTTTCTTTCAAGGAGACAGCGACGAAGTAGAGTCCGAATATAAACAAATCGCCGCCCAAGTGGTCAGGGAGGGACAGGGTGGCATCCGCCACCAAACGAGTATGATGTTTAGAAGTCCTACACGGCACACGATGGGTCTGTTGTTTGCAGTATCGATAAGTTCCTGCTTTGGAGGAACTACTTTGGTTATTACCTACATGGTGCCTATGTTGCAAATGACAAATGCTAGTATTGATCCATACCTGATGAGTAATGTTTGTATTCTATTAAAAATACTGGGTTGTGCTTTGGTTATGTGTCTTTCAGACCGTCTGGGACGAAAACCCTTTATGATCATAGGCTTCACAAACGTATGCGTCTGTTATGGAGTGATAAGCCTCTACTTTTTCCTGCAGAGGTTTGGATTATCAGGCATCAGCTGGTTTCCCACTGTCGCAATAGCAATCATTATATTATCTGAAGGACAAGCTTTCACGGCAAATCAAATAATGGAGGGGGAGCTGCTACCACTGTCTTGCCGCACCATAGGAGTCTTGCTCCTAGCCTCCACCAAGGCACTCTCAGGTATTATCGGGATCTATACCTACGAAATTATTCTTGATGCACTGGGGATGGAGATCACTTTCCTTTTATATTGTGCCGTGGCTGCCGTCGTACCTTGCATCATAGCTTTCTGTTTGCAGGAGACTAAAGGTGCTTCACTCGAGGAAATAACAATCAACATAGTACATGCAGATAATACACTGAAGAAAGACCAAGAGACCCCTAATGTTTGACGGATACAAGACTGTGTGTGTGTGTGTGTGTGTGTGTGTGTGTGTGTGTGTGTGTGTGTGTGTGTGTGTGTGTGTGTGTGTGTGTGTGTGTGTGTGTGTGTGTGTGTGTGATACTGCAAACCCGCTGCTTCCGTCCGCTAAATGTGATCAAATAAAAACAGCATACTTCTGTCAATATTCAAAAAGCCATCATCAGGTATATTATAAAATATTCAATTACCTTTTCCAGGGAGACAATGTTCCCCAACCTTCTCCCTTAGGAATTACATCACAGAAAGAGGATTATCTTTGTCATTCAACCCAGAAAAGCATCTAATTCTCCTTCATCTTATGCATGACATGACCTCAACTGAATAATTAATAGCTTCGGTTGGCCTGACTACAATGTAACATTAATTTGATATTACGTGATGTTTGTTATTGAATGAAATGTTTCTATAAATAAAGCTGAACATTTTATTGTCTTTACTATAATCATTTAACTTGACTACAGTGCTGGGATCCTTTATACATTCTACCTAAATACACTTTTTTTTTCTCACTCCACATACTTTATAATCAGATTTCTTTATATCAAGATTTTGAATGAGGAATCTGGCATCAAGTACAACCATGATACAATGTCTTACACCGGTGATGTTGCTACAGATATTCTGACATAGTAAGAGACTCCCATACTTCCAACCTTCGTGTTACTAGCAAAACAAAGGTTCAAAATAAGTTAATTAGGTTAATTAGAACAACAACAGTAGGTAGGTACGAAGGGTTACTGGTGTTAGAATCATACCACTCCAGTGTTAATTATGTTCTATACTCTTCATGTGTTTTTTCCTCTCTTTTTTTTATCACCAGTCAGCAGTTACCAGCCAGTCTTCGGCGCCCTATGAGTGGGTGACAAATGTATCAAGTTATCATATCAAATAACGACGAAGAGTTCTGTCCAAAGCATTCTGAAAACAAGCACACACCATGCAATAGTTTCCCTCCACGAGCACGGAGGAAAGATCACTGGAAACTGTTAACAAGTTTAATTCGCACAACCTTTGATGCTTAAAAACATGAGAGAGAGAGAGAGAGA
This sequence comes from Metacarcinus magister, assembly GCA_029783475.1. NCBI lineage: Eukaryota > Metazoa > Arthropoda > Malacostraca > Decapoda > Cancridae > Metacarcinus > Metacarcinus magister. The sequence continues at coordinate 8,897,012 of JAPQNM010000038.1, forward strand.
GAGAGAGAGAGAGAGAGAGAGAGAGAGAGAGAGAGAGAGAGAGAGAGAGAGAGAGAGAGAGAGAGAGAGAGATAAAACAGCCTTAGACAAGTTTCCATTTTTATTCCCTACAAAAATGTTTAACACACTCTATTGATACTGTACGAGCTTGCTGAATTTACTGATACAATATTATGTACGTATGATGCAACCTATATACTACACATATATATTTCTTTCGTCCCCTCACTGGTAGGAAAAAGTACCATTATGATGTTACAAAACGTCTTGAAACACATCGTCACAACTGCCTTTTATCTTTCCTTCACAATCTATATTAATTTCGATAGTACTAAGTCTCCTCCCTCCCTCCCTTCTTCCCTCCCTCCCTCCCTTCCTCCCTCCTTCCCTCCCTCCTTCATTAGGTCACCATTCAACCTTGTATGACCACACACACACACACACACACACACACACACACACACACACACACATACCAGTCACCATCACGCACACCCGCGCCTCCAGGAAACACATTCTCGGCATTTTATATCCTCAGTAAAATAATTTAGAGGTCATAACCGCAGGACTATGGCTTTTGTTTGGCGCCAGGCGGGGTCACGATTCTGGCCCACCCTCCTCCTATCCCTGCTACCTACCCTTATTATTTTTTCTTCCCTCATATAATCTCACATCCCTTCTCCCCCTTCTAGTCTCCCTCCGCATCCATATAAGCCTCGCTCCCCTCCTACGCCTATTAGTGTAATATAGTGAGTGAGATGGTTGGAAGGAGGAGTCTTGAAGCCCTGTAATGCGCCCTGAACCCTGTATATGAACCGGTTTGTGCCACCAGATGCTACTTTGTTGACTTTTAGCATCCCAACCCAACACCGAGTTTTCTTAGTTCTCCGTAAATGATGGAAGTAATTTTGTTCATATTAGTTTGGGATGATATTAACTTCTATTGTTTAATTAAAGACTTATGATGGCGTATATTAAATAGATGTGTTCCTATGATAGAATGTATTGTCACCTAATCATTTCAATTATATATTTTTCACGAGTGCAATTTAATCCAATGAACTTAATCTGAGGGAAAACAAAGTCATTATTCATCTCTTATTACAAAGTGTCGAAGTTATAAAGGAGAAAAAGAATATTAAACACAAATAAAACCTCCACGTCAGAGCCATAGCGTGAATGAGCGTGAATATGTTATGTGCGTCGCTGATGAGGACTCTTTCATGATTAAGTCGTTTATCTGATGACCAACCTTATGGGCACATTAACTTAAACACACACACACACACACACACACACACACACACACACACACAGCACAAACTTTAATCCCCTGCAATAACACCTTCCTCCCAACACACCCTCGTCACAGTCCTTCACTCCACCCACCTCACCTGCACCTCCCCCGCCTCAGCCTCGCCCCGCCTCAGCCTACCTGGAGAGGAAGGAAATGCACGTTACCACTCTGCACAACGGCCGCGGCACGCCAGCCTGGCATACACAAGCAAGGATATACATGCTTAAAATATCAAGAGAAAAGGAAAGGAACTACACATAACCACACAAAACAGGAGTAAAGGCACGCATTCATGACACACACACACACACACACACACACACACACACCAGGAAGTAGGAAACGTAAAGCGGGCAACACAGCCCTCAATAACCCTTACCTCTGTCAGTCTTTGGTGATTGTTTTTATAATAAATTTGTTTTCAGTTTCTCTCGGTCAACAATTTGAGGTGGAGGTGGAGGAGGGTCTGAAGAGCGACCTCGAGGCCTCCTTCCCCACCTCGGTCTCCAGTGCTTCTTCAAGGTCGTCCACTCCGTCTCCCCTGCACTCTGTCTGCACCGTCAAATTCCAACTTCACATCACTGCTGCTTCCCCCAGCACCAGTGATCACCGATCACGACCACCCAACACATCACTGCTGCTTCCCCCAGCAGCAGTGATCACCCATCACTGCTGCTTCCCCTAGCACCAGTGATCACCGATCACGACCAGCCAACACATCACTGCTGCTTCCCCCAGCAGCAGTGATCACCCATCACTGCTGCTTCCCCCAGCACCAGTGATCACCGATCACGACCAGCCAACACATCACTGCTGCTTCCCCCAGCACCAGTGATCACCCATCACGACCAGACAACACATCACTGCTGCTTCCCCCAGCACCAGTGATCACCGATCACGACCACCCAACACATCACTGCTGCTTCTCCCAGCAGCAGTGATCACCCATCACAATTAGACAACACATCACTGCTGCTTCCCCCAGCATCAGTGATCACCCATCACGACCACCCAACACATCACTGCTGCTTCCCCCAGCACCAGTGATCACCCATCACGACCACCCAACACATCACTGCTGCTTCCCCCAGCACCAGTGATCACCGATCACGACCACCCAACACATCACTGCTGCTTCTCCCAGCAGCAGTGATCACCCATCACGACCACCCAACACATCACTGCTGCTTCCCCCAGCACCAGTGATCACCCATCACGACCAGCCAACACATCACTGCTGCTTCCCCCAGCACCAGTGATCACCCATCACACAGTTCCAGTTTCCTCCCCGTTTGGCAATCAGTTCGCTTTTCTATTACATTACTCTCTAAAAAATAATAAAATAAAATAAAATTCATCATTCATCTTCTGTTTTCCTCGTGATGACTTAATGACTTTATCAAGATCCATATATAGATATGGATATATATGGATCTTGGCTCCGCCCTCATTTCTAGGTCAACTCATAGTCGCGCTGTTAGTGAGGTTCAGTGTGTTTCCGCCTCCATGCTTATCCAGAAAAGAAATATGCCTCGATCTATTTATTAAATGAAGGATGCCAAACAATTGTGCTGTGTATGGATGTGCCTCTAGCTACACAAAGAAGGGCAACATAACCTTTCATCGTTTTCCTAAGAACAATGAAGAAATTAGGTGTATCTGGATCTTGTGTTCACCAACACATGGATTAACTCAAGCCTGTAACATTGGTAGCTTGTGAGTGTTTGTAGCTAGTTGGTCCACTGGAGAATGAGAAAACTCAGATCCAGTTAAGGTTATTTATTTTATCAAAAATACAGACTGTAGGTAACAATTGCTGAAGAGTTGTGGAATATGGTATTTTGAATATGCGCACTGTTTGATGACAGTGCGCACCAAGTTGATAGGTGTGCGCTGAGTTTGCAGCGCAACTAAATAAATAATAATATAATAAAAAGAAAAACATAAATAAAAATATATATAGAGTACAATGAATATTGAAAAATATAATAAAAAATAAAGTTATAATAGTATGTGGTGGAGCAACACATTCTCACCAGAGCTGCTAACCGCTCGTTCTCTATGGTGTGTAGGGGAGACTGCTACAATACTCGCCCCCCTAGTGACGAGGAAGGGAGAAATGATGTCATCCTGTGGATGCTTGTTCGCCTGGGAAGAGTTCTCGCGTTGGGCGGAGGCTGGTGATTGACCGTTCGACTGCGGGTGGTAGCCGGGAGTCCTGTAGCGGCGGTTGCCGAGAGGATGTAGCGATAACCGGCAATGTGGCAGAGGGGCCGACGAGGTCAAGTGCCGAATCACCATGGAGGCTTGACAGTCGGTGCAGGTGTCGGTCCAGGTGAAGTCCCCCCAGATGTGCCGTGAAGCTCAGATGCCAGGGTGAGGGGTCGTGAAGCTGATGAAAAGCGATGATTTGCATCTGTAGTTCCATCAGCATAGAGCGACCATGATGCCTGGGAGTGTAAGAAGACGACACGGCAGTGGAAGAGGGCGTCTGCTGGAGCGTTGTCTGCACCGTACTGTACTATCCACGGGCGAGTAGAGTAATCCACAGGGCGATGAGTAATCCACAGGGTGATGAATAATCCACAGGGCGGTGAGTGGCGATGAAGATCACTTTAACGCCGCGAGGCGGGGGGTAGGGGTTGAACATGACGCGAGAAGGCGTCAGAGGGTGTAGAGTGCGTGTGAGGCAGCTGAAGACGCAGTAAGGCGTCTGAGGGGGCAGGGCATAAGGCCGTGCCGATGACGCAGTGAGGGCGTCTGAGGGGGTAGAGGCCGCGCATGCGTGCGCATTAGGCCGCTGAAGACGCAGTGAAGGCGTCTGAGGGGGCACAGAAGGTGCCAGGGTGGGTGGGAGGGGGAACCTTACAAGTGACAGCTACACAAGTGTGTAGAATATTCCCGTCCGTCGGCTCATTCTCACGAACCCCATAATGGAGGTGAGACTTTTTGCCTTGGGAGTGTGAAAGCGAATGAATCTGTAAGACCCAGGCCTTCACACTAGGAACATGTGCTCTTTGTTCAGCACAGGCAGTATGTCACTGTTTGACCATAGCTCACTCTTGGGTCACCAATTGTAACATTGGTAGCTTGTGAGTGTTTGTAGCTAGTTGGTCCACTGGAGAATGAGAAAACTCAGATCCAGTTAAGGTAATTTATTTTATCAAAAATACAGACTGTAGGTAACAATTGCTGAAGAGTTGTGGAATATGGTATTTTGAATATGCGCACTGTTTGATGACAGTGCGCACCAAGTTGATAGGTGTGCGCTGAGTTTGCAGCGCAACTAAATAAATAATAATATAATAAAAAGAAAAACATAAATAAAAATATATATAGAGTACAATGAATATTGAAAAATATAATAAAAAATAAAGTTATAATAGTATGTGGTGGAGCAACACATTCTCACCAGAGCTGCTAACCGCTCGTTCTCTATGGTGTGTAGGGGAGACTGCTACAAGCCTACCAAGCAATCATTCGTCGTTGTGTCTGCCAGCCACTCCAACCCATCTTGAAACCTGATATGAACCGTTAGTTAGTGCTATCTATGTACATTGTCAGGTACAGATAGTTGGGTTAATTTTGAAGGTAAGAACTCAATTCAGTTTTCAATAAATGATTAATTATTCATTTATGTGTGACAAATTATATTATCACATTACACATTTTTTTTCAATTACACTTCACAATCTCAACAACAATATTATGAATGTAATATATATATATATATATATATATATATATATATATATATATATATATATATATATATATATATATATGCTGAGCAAGAGGGGCGTTTTACAGAGCATGAGCCAGGAAAATATTACAGCCTTGGAGAAAATGTAAGAATGTGACAAAACCTAACAAAACGCCCCATAAAAATGATAAGAAGCGTGACAGCGATGAAGGGAACGAGGGAGGGAGGAAGGGAGGGAGGGAAGGAGGGACGAGACGTAAAAAACCCGGATGAAGATAAAGACGCTACTGTGAGACTGCTAATTAAAGGGACGTGAAGGTGGGCGGTGGACGGGGCTGAATAAAGGAGATGGTGGAAGCATGGAAGGACGGGAGGATGGTCGTGAATGGTGGAGGGAGTGAGCGAGTCCTAAGTGGCTAAGGGTTTAGGGAAGGACGTGATGCATTTTATTAATTGATAAGGTAGTGTGGAGGGAGGGAGTACAATTTAGCTATAGTAAGTGATGGTGATGGTGATAGTGATGCAAGGAGATGGTGATGAAGGGTTGTGATGACGGTGAAGTGGATGGAGGCAAAATTCATGACTATCTCACTTCTCACTTTCTTTTCATTTCTTTAACCTTTCACATGGCTGAGCCGCCTATGTAATACACATAACGAAGGTAATACACATACGAGACACGTTAGCAAATATGAAAAAAACGAAAGAAGAGAGGAAAAAAAAACTCGTAAAATGAGGTGGGGGAGAAGGGTAAAGATCGAAGGATAACGAGGCTGAGAACAAAGGAATCCTTGATCAAACGAAACTCAACAACTCAAGCCGGAGGCACCGACGAGGTTTGTGTTGCCAGGGGAAGGAAAGCAACACACACACACACACACACACACACACACACACACACACACACACACACGCTCCCTCATTCAGCATCTTCTCATTACTCCAAATTCCCCCTACAATCCCTCTTCCTATACCACTCATCCCACTGTTAGCCTCTCCGCCCCTTCCACCCAGCACCACCTCCTCACCACTACACAATGTGACGCCCCATCAACAACCACTCCACTGCTGTCGTCCATCCTCTATACCAAGGATGAACAAACCGCGGCTCGCGACCCACTGGCGGTTCTTTGACCTGCGGCTCTGTTGCCTCTGTGTTTGAAGGCGCGGCTCCTGAGGGGTCTTTTTGCTTTTCTCTCACCCTCTTGACCACCTCGTTTCATATCCAAAAAGAATATATATACAGCTGATTCCACGACAATGTGAGTGTGAGTGCGAGTGTGAGTGTCATACATATTGTGTGTGAGAGTGAGAGAGAGAGAGATATACATAGTGAGTGTGAGAGTGAGGGAGAGACATACATAGTAAGAGTGAAAGAAACATACATAGTGAGAAACATAGTGATCAGACCGCGTACAAATCGATGATGTTTCACCTCCCTCACTATAAAACCACATGGATTCGTGTTGAAAAGTTTACAACACACTCGAAGCCCAACCGTTCAAGTGTGTGGCTTGAAAACACACACCCCTCCCCTGCCTGGTGCCTCCACCAAACCCTCGCTGGCCAACCAACCTACCGATGCGGGGCACTATTTTTTTTCGGAGTTTATTCGGTGTGTGGTGTGTGTGTGTGTGTGTGTGTGTGTGTGTGTGTGTGTGTGTGTGTGTGTGTGTTTCATAAGATGCCTTTTCATTCATCTTTTAAAATATTCCTACACACACACACACACACACACCCACACACACACCTCCCCCCCACACACACACGAGGAAGGAGGGAACTCGGGCATTCAGCTCGTGGCCCTTATTACCCTTAGGGCCGCCCAGTGACACACAGCGCCGCCATAACGACGTCTTTACAGCTGGACCCAATAGGCGGCAGGCGGCGTGACGGGTATAAACGTAACAGGCCATCTCGCACACCGCCCTTTACGGCCACACGAAGGAGCCTCTTAACCCAGGCCAGGCACCCACCACCACCACCACCGCCCCACAAAATTCCACACACCACCTCGCCGCATATGTGTGTTTGGGGATTGCTGTGGTGAGCGCTAATGGTAATTCTTATCTGACCTTGAGATTGACTATATGTTTGTTTTACTGATCAAAAATACACTTGTCTTGGCCATATCATAACACACCTGTCTTTGTGCCATAAAACAACGACTTGGTTACATAAAACACTTGTCTTGGCCACATAAAACACCTGCCTTGGCCACATGCAACACACCTGGTGGTCACATAACACAGGTAACACACAAGCAACGTCCCCAAATTGCGTGGAATTTTCTCTCAGATTCATTACCTTCACTAACCATTCTTCTGCCATCCCCGACGACGCAGCTAAAAATAATAGAAGAAAAACTTGATGCTCACTACATTAACGCTGACTGTACCTCTCACTTTGATCCTCCTCCTGTAAACGTTTTTAACCAGTCGATAAAATTTTGGTGGAACAAAAATGATTGACAGTAAACAATGTTAGAGGAATCTTTGATCAGCTTCGCGTTCTTATTTAGTGTGTATATGTAGGTCAAGGGATCGTGTTTATTCTGATGATTGATAAATACTAGACTGATAAATGCTAAGTTGTTATTTATTGCGCCATTCCTTAACTAGATACACAACTCTACCAACCGTCGATAAAAAAATACACTTAGTAATACCATTCACTACTGTTGCTAGCCAAGACCTTTAAGTAAATGCAGCATCACGCCCCCTCATCGCAGCATAAGGGAATGTGCCAGATACCTCATCTCCTTGTCTCCAGGCGGGACTTCTGTGGTAGACGTCAATTTCATTTTCCTACACGGTGAAATTACATATATATACATACATAAACAAACACACACACACACACACACACACACACACACACACACACACACACACACACACACACACACACACACACAAACGTTTATGTGTGTGTGTGTGTGTGTGTGTGTGTGTGTGTGTGTGTGTGTGTGTGTGTGTGTGTGTGTGTGTGTGTGTTAAGGCGACAACAATCATGGAAATGAAACGGTTAAATTACATTACAGTTCACACATTCAAATAATTGTTTGTATCTATATCCTAACAAACGAGTTTCCAGCCTTGTAATGCATTAACTTATCATCACCAACAGTTAAACAGGTTTGTCGTGACGTGTTTTGAGCCTTTCGAGCAGAGAGAGAGAGAGAGAGAGAGAGAGAGAGAGAGAGAGAGAGAGAGAGAGAGAGAGAGAGAGAGAGAGAGAGAGAGAGAGATAGTCCATTATTTCCAGCTCTTTAAAAATCTACAAGACTGGATCTAGAAGCTCTGAATTATGTGTGAGTTTGACTTTATTTCGTCCCTGCAACAGTTCGTACTAATCATTTCACTTTCAAGACATCCATTTCATATGAAACACGACACACACACACACACACACACACACACACACACACACACACACACACACACACACACTTCCTTACAATCAAGTTTAATTTCCATCAGAGATCCCATTGACTTTCCTTGAACAAGATATCCTACAAAGAGGGAGTAGGACTAAGGGGTAGATGGCAGGAACCCGTAACGACGCAAGGGCGGAGCTGCGACGCCACCCACCCACACACACACAAGCGTCACTACCACACGAGTCGCTCTTCCCGCGCAAACTAGGTCAACTCAGGGGCCAGTTTCGGGGTCGAGTTGGGTGGGGCAGTGAGCGTTGTAGTGGTCATGGGAGGAACGTGAAACAAAGGGAAAAGCAATGAATAATAGCAAATAAAACGTGGTGGTTGTATAGAAAATGAAAGAAAAAAAAATAAGGCACATTGATCATCCTTGCATAGATTGTTTTCCCTTGTTTTTTGTTTGTATAATGTGCTTCACCATGCAGACGTGTTTTCCCAGACGCCCCTTTGCCTCCAAGCGAGATGACATAATATCTAGCTTGATCTGGCCCGCGCTTGATCGGCAAAAATTCGGCTGAGACTCGCACGATATAATTTGAAAGATATAGATGCAAATGATGGCTACGTTTTCTTTATAGACTTTGTTTGAATAGCATCCCAAAGATACCATTATTTAGATGAAAGTCCTCCTCCTCTTCCTCCTTCCTCCTACTACTACTCTTCCTCCTCTTTTTTCCTCATCGACGTTAACCTCGTCCTCGTTTTCCTCGACACACACACACACACACACACACACACACACACACACACACACACACACACACACACACACACAGGCATGGATGAAAACAAGGTGAAGAGGAAAAGTCAACTATTCACAAAAGTCGATTTGCATGACAAAAGATTCTGTTTGTCCCCTCTAAATGTAGGCCAATATTTGCGACGCCGCCAAAGTAACGATTCAATATTGCTGCGATGAAAACACAATATTGGTTTTTGACTGAGCAGGTGGAAGTGCCGCAATACACCTACCTTTACACCCCCATACACCCCACTCCACCCCGCACCCTCCCTCCCCATCCTACATCTACACGCCACCCATACCACTACCACCACCAGCGTACACTCTCCTTGTCAAATCAAAACAAAATAAAACGAAATAACAATCTCTACGTGAAAATATACAGAAAGAGAGGAATAAATGCGCGGATGCAAACACACACACACACACGCAGGGAAGCCTCACCCACCCACCCACGCATGTCTCGTCCTTGTCGTCGGGGTAGAAAGTCATCCGCCGCCGTGAAGACAACTGCGTAATACTACAAGTCTATGGAGTTCATGCAACACATTTCACATTCTTACGAACATAAGCAAAACAAGAAAGAAAAAAGAAGTTAGAGAAGTAAAGAAGGAACTAGAGCACTCCATTTCTCCCAGACTTGTGGTGAAAATAACACGGTGTACCAGTAAAAGAAGAAGAAGGAAAAGATGTGCCTAACGTCGTGAGTGGCTAAAGGAGGGTCACTTTTCCGACCGCGAAGGCAGGCGGAGGGCGCGGGCCTCCCATTACATCTTCGAGGGTGGCGGCGCGAGACACATGAGAGCCGCCTCCCGCCTCCCCGATCAATGTTTCTCCCTCAGGCACTCCGGAGGCCACTACCGCCGCCCAGTAACAGCCGTAATGGGTCCCCAGGGCGCGCTATGCAGTCTCACCCTCCCTGGTGCCAAGCTCGCCCTCTCTACCCTCCCCATGACCCTCACGCCTACCCTCCACCCACCACCACATCTGAAAATTGCATGTGGCGGGCGTGGCGCGCACTTCACAGCCTTGGGGTCCTGGCCTGCTACATTATGGAGGCCCTGCCGGCAGCCTCGTTTATTCTTGGCTAGAAGCGATGCCCTGCACTGCACTGATCGCCTAACCTCCCCCCAAAGTGAAGGAAAGTGGCGTTCGTAGGGCTGTGACGATGCCGCCAACAGCTTGGAGGAGGCCTTGCGCTGTACCCAAAGTAAAGTTGGAAGCGTTACAAGCCACCCACGAGCGTCGCGACGTGCCGCAATGCTCCTACATCCTTGATGGGAGCTGGGCCTCAAGGGCAGAGAGGCGGTGGAGGGCCGCAAGAAAAACTGCCAATCCTACCCCTTCCTTCCATGTGCAGCACCCCCTCCCCTGTCATGCAGTTTACCTTACACCTCATTCCCCTCATACAAAAGTTCCATCGTTCCCTACGTACGCGCCACACTTTAGTGCCCCCTTCAGACACTCTTAAAGCCTGGGCTGGCGTTACATATCACCATTACTTTTTTTTAACTTCAGCATGGTCAGGTTTTTTAAGGTATTGGTGGCTTGCAAAACCAGTGAATATTTCACCAACGATTTCAGACTAGATGTCGATCCGTCAGGTGGGCAGAGGGAAGGTGATATGCAGCCCTCGCAGCAGCCCTGCCCGTCCGCAGTTTTACATTCTCTACATGAACTGTGGCCTCACACAATACCTTTTCTTTTCCAAGATAAATGCAACTTATTCTTTTATCCTATTCTAACTAACCTAATGTAACATGGTCTAATCTAATGCAATGTAACATAAACCATTTAGCTTAGACTAAACTATCTTAAGTAGTTTCACTATATTAGGTTAGAATAAATCAGCCACATTAACCCTAGAGACTTTGGGGGCTCCATGTAGCACAAAAAAATAAAAAACAGCAGCCGGTCTAAGAGTGCACTGCTTTTAATGTTTCCCAAGCAACAATAAGGAAATGCCTTCACAATCTATCTAAACTTGCAAGGGTGTTTAGAGAAGTGACAGGGCTCTTCCCTAGCCACTAACACAACTTTCAAACCAGTCACTAAAACTATTTTCATTTAAGAAGTAAGTACAGCGATAAAATACAAACATTTGTCCGAAAACCCGACAACCATACCATCACCCACTTACATGTTGCTTATTAATTCTGTCCCATTGTGATTTTGGTTGTTACGTAAAGCATTGGGGAAAAATAAACTGGAATTACTCTGCGAAAAGTACCATTGTGAGGATAAAAAATCTTCCAAAAAATAAATAAATAAATAAATAAATCCTTTAAAAAATAAAAGGATGAATGTGTGATCCAGCTGAGTAAAGTTTTTCCTGCTTTTGTAATAATCAACTTTATAGAAGTAGAAATGAGTAGTTGAAGTGTGTACCACCTGTCTCGCCCCACACCTGAACACAGAGCCAAAGATAAAGGTGACACTGCATTGTGTCTTGTGTTGAGATAAAACGATCATTCTGTCCTCCACCAGCCTCTTTACCATCTACATGAAGCACTACAATCACACCCATCACACATGCATCTCACCACATTTAATCATAGTATGTTCCTTGCTGTACTTATTAATCTATTCATCTCAATTTTTTTTTCTATACTGGCCAGTTCAAGAACCATCTGTCTTCCTCCTTTGTTCCACCTTTTGTATTACTTTTAAAAGCAGAACAAAGGAAACCTCTAAGGCTTCATTCATTTAATTTTTAGCAGGATTTTTCTTTTCATGGAATAGCAAGAATAAGCATTATTTTTTATTATTTTGCTTTTGTCCAAATCTTCTGGACACTCAGCATTTATGACTTTCAAGTCTTTCATATAACATATATATATATATATATATATATATATATATATATATATATATATATATATATATATATATATATATATATATATATATACCATAAATACAATTATGACTTTGGTGTCCTAAAAGGAGCATAATCATGTTTGACCACTTATCCAAAAAAATATTTGGTTCTCAAGATAGTAAGCTGAAATATACCCTTAGTATCTCACCAACAATTTAATTGCTGTAAATATACTTTTAAACACAATGACCACAACAGCATGGTATCCAGAGTCAAGGAAATTAGATTAAAAGGTAAATGCATCCTTTTTGAAGATATCTTTCTATCCATATACCTGTCTTATATCCTCCTTAACTGTGGGTAGCCAAGACAAAGCGTTTACGGTTCAGGGAGATATTACCCTCCTGTGCCCCCGATGTGATTTGTCTTTTCACAGAGGAGAATACAGAGGAAGGCTTTCCAGACTCCCCGTCCGTCCCTTTTGGTCGCCTTTATGCTTTGCAGGGAACAGCATACATACATTGATATGATTATAAAGAATATTTCAATGCATAACATCCATTCAAAAAATATCTTAGCTATTATTATCTGATGCATGTTCCTAGGAGCTTCCCCAAGGGGATGGCCATGACAGAAGTCTCCTTTTATTCCTATCTTTGCATAATGTAATCCTCTCATTCTCCTTTCTCCTCCTTCTCTCACTTACACCAAGCATCCATTTGTCAGTACTCTGTAATCCGTGTCCCATGTCCATATCCATGTCAGGTCCATGTCCTTTCCATGTCCACAAAGAATCATGCAGCAAGCAATTTTTTTCAGACATGGATGAGCACGGAAGCTCTTGTGGGTCACATTTTTCATGAGGCAGTTTGCACACATACAAGGGAATGATAAAATTGGCGGAGTGAAGTCACGAGGACAGAATGACGTTTAACCACTACAAAATACTTCTAGCATATGGCCAGTCATTTTAGTTGTCCTATGCTCAACAGATTCTAGTTTTGCAAAGTCATCTGCATGGTGAGGCAACCAAAATTACACAACATACTCCAAGCTGATATAAAGAGGCAGAATTAAAGCAGAGGCGGTGGCCAGGTGGTCAGAGTTGGAGAACTCGATAACACGAGTTCGAATCTCACCCGAACCTGGCCATTTTTTCAAGGTATCGTCGAGTGGCCGAAAAAACCCATATGCTGCTACTCAACCCTGTCTTTGACTGCAAGTGCATCGGAGACTTCAGGGGGCAGCATGAACCTCCACAGGCATCACTTAAAAAATACTGCACCAACCACTAACAGGCGAGAGCCAACCATCTACATCACGGCTACCAATAACTCCTACAGGGAATCAGAGGCCTGCAGAAGATTGCTTACAGGTGCTAGAGGCCATTACAAAAAAAATAATAATAAAAATTCTTGAATGGCAAATGTGTTTATAAAACATTCTATTAACTTTACCTGAAATGTCTTTCCATTGTTGGGAGGATTTTAGATTTGAAGCAATCATAACATGAAAGTCTTTGACACGTTGTATGCTTTCAAGTTTTACGCAACACATTTCGCAATCATATTGATGGATATTTGTTTCCACTTGAAAAATATGAATTTGTTGGTGTTAAAAGGCATTACCCACCTATCAGACCAGTTGAGGTTTTGTACAAGTCTTCCTGGAGAATTTACCTGTCGTTGCGGTCAGAGATTACCAAATTGCTGATTTTCATGTCATCTGTGAACTTTGAAATGAAGCTGTAAAGTCCAACATTCATGTCATTTATGTATATAATACCAATAGCACTGATCCAAGAACAGGACTCAGTGTGACACCAATGATGACTGAGACCCTTTATTTTATTGCTTAGCCATTTTTTTTATCAAATTGTGCACATTTCATTAAATGGGTATTGAAAATCAAGCTACATGTCTAAAGATCAGGTGAGATCATGGACAAAAATTAGATGATTACAAAATGTTAACAAATTAGATAAACATGATCTTTTATAACTAAAGCCATGCTGGGGGTCCATGATCAGTGAATTACGCTCAAGGTTACTCTTATCCTTTTAGTCTATGATTAACTCTAATATCCCCAGGTGGAAAAGATTAATCCAGCACTATGTCAGAGGAGGTGAGCTACAAATAAAAGATGTCAAAAAATGGCACAAGGAGGCTGCCTCAGATCAGGTTAGTGAGGCCATTTACCTCCCACTGGCATTGTGGGACCAGCTACCTTTTAAATTACCTACTTTCCTACCTCAAATGTCAATAATAACAACATGTATTACAATCAACGCTATTATTGTATCTGAAAACATCAATGTGGTTATTATAAAATACTTAGAATCAACATCATTCAGTCTCACTTCCTACTGATCACAGCAATCTTCACGAAATTACAGGATACATACAACAATTGAATATACATGAACTATTAGGAATAACACAAGAAATGACCTCAAACATAGAAAAAAACCATGAGTCCTCTTCATACCTTATTCAGATGGAGAAGCCCATGATGCATCCAACACGCAGACAGACTGACTTCCAATAATTACGTCACTATAGCCGCACCAGAACCAATGCTGTCCTATTTAATTTAAGTCACTAAATCTACCACTTACACAGTAATTTCAAGTAAACTTCGTCTTCACATTATTATCAACACTTCAAGAGAACATTTCCAGAAGATAAAGGAGTAATGCCAGAAGATAAAGAAGTAGTGTCAGAAGATAAAGGAATAGTACCAGAAGATAAGGGAGTAGTATCAGAAGATAAAGGAGTAATGTCAGAAGATAAACGTTCTGTCCAGAGTGGCAAGGGAAGGGTCTGTCCAGGGGCACCACGTGTTAAACTCGCTCTTTCCACCACTCTGGAGTAATGTCACACTATGCACACGTCACCTCACTCTTAATCAAGGCCACGAAAGCTTAATTTCCATGTGATACTCGTTCACCAAATAACACGTAGTCCTATAAGAACGAATATAATCAAAGAAGACAATCCAGTTTGTTTTGATTCCAAAACTATTTTAGCGTCAAAGAGACTTCTAGCATTTATTAAATTAATCATAGCATACCATACATAATTAAGAACATTTTCACGAAACTAATAATCAAACATAATTTTTTACACATGGATTGTTAAACAAATATACAAATTCATACATTTCCATTCACAACCAAGCTTGTTTATGTGTTTTACGAAGCTTTTGGTGTTCCCTTAAACGAGTTTTCACTCTTAGCCCCATCTGTTGGCATGGAAACACATCACAGCGGGCTGGAAGGGGAGGGGCAGGCGGATGGATCTGCCTTTCTTGCACCGTGCTGATAAGGATGAATCAATGGTGTTTGGAAAAACTTGAAAACTTTTTAGATAATATTTACAATGGAAGAAAAGTAGTTAGTTAAAACTTAAGTAATTATACGTTCATTGTTTTCTGCAGTAAACAGTATAGCAGGCTGATCATCAAAACACGCTCCATAAAATAAACATAATATAATGAATAGACCACACTACATTTTGTTATGTAATGAGCCGAAAGGCTACCCTTCCTTGACCAGGGCTCGCCTTCACTCACCACGAGCCATTTACCTTAAAAAAAAAAAAAAAAAGAGAACCACCTCCTGCTAGGGAGGCCTAAATACACTATTGTTTGACACAACTTTAATGCTGACAATAAAATAGCATACAAAATAACAACACCACCTTCCTCTCTCTCCGCTACAAAAAAGCCTTAATACTACACAAAATAAATGCACCACCTTCCTTTATGTCTTCGTCACCAACAAGCATTATACACAAACTTAACCATTTCCACAGCAGAACTCCGCTGCACGTCGTCTCACAATCTTATGGGTAACACTGCTGTCATCAAGCAGGGCCACAATCCACACAGCAAACTCCACTACGCTGACTGCAAACCGTCAGGACACCTCCACTCCTCTCCTTCAACAAATCCTGCAAATAACCCCTGCTACAAATACTCCTCTAATGATGCTCAATATTTCCAGATACATTGTGAGAATATTCGTAATAAGCAACACATATCTGCTAACTAGGAATAGAGCCTCCCCAATCTCGTCCACAACCAAGCAGTCTCTCTCTCCCTCTAACCAAGTTCCCGTGCCTAAAATCCCCGCGTCACAACAACAACAACAACAAAAACATACACTCCTTTCAACTCTCCTTGCCGGCGAGCCTTTTAGCCGCGAAATTCAAGCCCGTCATATCTCGCCTTCTTACTGTTATATCGTGTGATTATCCTTAAAAATTATCAGTACATGTGGTATGATCAGTGTGCAGAGAAACTTTCGAGAAGGATTCATTGCACACTAATGTAGACCATTCGCAGAACCACGGTGCAGTATGGGCTTATAATTATCTGCTTAAGAAGAAAAACTTGAATATGTTGACCTTAGTCAATCAATAATCCTGTGATATTCACGAACGCAAATAAGAAAAAAAGATAAATAAATATATAATGGATAGATAGAAAGAAATTTACATATAAATCCGGACCTCAAATAAATGTGGGTGGGGATAAATTTTCTTTGTCTAGAATTCTTGAGAAAGAGGAGAGAACAATGGGCCTTGGAGGCACAATGGAGAAATCACTATTCACCTTTTACGTCAGCCAAGCCACGGCCATTATTGTGAATAATCTGCCGCCGCCCAGCATCAGGGAGTCTATAGTAATGAAAGTACTCTTACTATGACAAAACCCTGATTGTTAACTACGGAAGCTCTGTCCTAGTTCTGATCCCGCTTCTTAATATACCCTACCACTTTCCTCAGTGCTTGTAGGTAGGGAGAGACTCGCTTGCATCTAAGCTCCAACGTCCTTAATTTAAATCTCAATAGCTTGTACTGATAGCTACTCTTTTTTTTCTCATAGGAATTGCCAGAATGTAGTTGTGCGTCTTTAACACTATCCACACAGCACCAGACAGTGGCGTGTGAGGGGCCGCGAGGGAAACTACCACCCCCCGCCTTGTTAACAACACTCAGATGTGACATGAGCAAACTTGAAACATTAATGGAAAGAAAAAAAATAATAAGTTGTCAAAATAAGAAGAAATAAAAATTTGTTAAAGCACACACACACACACACACACACACACACACACACCACACACACACACACACACACACACACACACACACACACACACACATACACACACAACACTAAACTCCATATATATACGTGATATGCAACACCACCGGTGCCCTAAGTATTATAATTATTCATCGGAAACACAATCAGATTACATTGTCTGGCGTCAGCTGAGTGTGTGTGTGTTTGTGTCTAGTGATATGCCGACATACCGGTATTTTCAGGGCAACTCTAAGGCATTCTTCACCTAGGTTATGTGGATTCTCTGGGTCCCATGTGCCTGACGATGCTGCGGTCGTATTGTAACGAGCGTAACTTTATTGACCCTTCAGGACCAAACAAGCGTTTTTCTTCTGGTTTAATTAGGGTTCGGGGGATCGAGAGTTGTAGGGTTGAGGATTTGAGGATTTAGAAGTAGGAGACACGTCGTGGATGGTAGTCGAAAAGTTAGCCAGGATTGACAGGATATTGAAGTTAGTTATTAATTATGTAAAGTGTAAATACTTATATGAGTGTTGTGTTACAGGGTTTTTCTGACGGAGAGGAGACTTACCCTGTGCCTTTTCTTGCTTGTGTTTAGTGTTAGAATGTGTTAGTGTTAGGATGTGTTAGAGGTAGGATGTGTTAGTGTTAGGATGTGTTAGTAGTATTGTGTTAAGGCAGAAGAGGCTGACTTTAGCCCGTGCCTGGAAGGAGTAAGGAGGAGTGCTTCCCTCCCTTACCGGATTTATGCCCGGTGTTGATTTACCGTGTTTGTTTTGATAGTTAAATATATTTGTTGTCGAGTGATGCCTCAGTTTTGTTACTCCCTCAGTAAATTCAGTGCCTTCTAAGTGCTATTAACATCTTAGTACTATTATACGCTCGGTCTGTAGCTCGCTACCATAACAACTACCATCAACGCTACAGGGTGAGAAGGGAGTGACATTACAGTATTACAGAACAGCGTGTGGGTGATCTGCAGCAGGATCGAAGACCAAGAAAACGGACATGGGTACCGAGGCTATATGCTACATAGCCTTGTTCCTCTACGCTGTGTTAACACGGCTACAGAGACAAGTCTACACGGCCTCAAGAATACTGGCGCTACGCTAATACTTGCCTGCCTCTCCTAGGGGTGTGGGAAGAGGGGGGGTGTTTATCCTCGCGACGCCTTCATCATCAGCAAACTTTTAGTGTGCTCAAAAGATATTTTCGTCGCCATATTAATTAATTATTGGAAGACGACAAGGCTTTTTCCTGATCGGCTGGGTGATGGAGGAGGAAGGATGGCGAGGAGTGTGAGGAGAGAATTTTTCTTTACCTCCCTTCCCGCCTCCCTCTCCTGCTGCATCCCACTGATAACCTCTTCTCCCTTATCTTGGCGATACACCTGCCAAGAGTCGCAAGACATGAATGAAGTGAATGGGGACGTCGACGCTATAGAGATTTGAAATGAAAAGACGCCTCGATGGTCCAGGAGGAAAGAATTTATAAAAGGTGCCAGATTGACGTTTTTAAAATTAGCTAGAAATACCATAATTCATGGTCAATGACCCCGAAAAATAATCTATACTGACAGCACGTCCACAACAGCTATTAGACTGGTAAGACGGACCTACAACACAATACATAGCCTTAGTGTTTTGGAGAAGAAAAAACAATTACTACGGCACAGTTTCCTTATATAATCATGAGGTGACAGTCTTGTGTGCCGCAATAAGGATTTTTTAACCAAGGATTCAGAGCATGAGGGGCCTGAACAGGTGGTGAGCGAGCCTCACGATCTTGATTGATTAAGATGGTGCGAATCAGTCGAGGAAGAGAACATAGTCTCCAAAACTTTAAAGAAACTACTGTACCTTGATATTTAAAGACTTGGTCAAAAAGCTTCTCTAAAGTTACAAACGCCACCAAATGGTCTTGACCGACTGCCATTTATGGTTCACTAACTTTATCAGAGTTGACACAAATCATGGCATTAGCAATACTGACAAAAACTTTTAGCAATTCCACCCCAATATTCTCCACAGCTTATTGACATTTTTTTTGTGTGAAAGGCGACAAGGTTCTTATGTAGTACAAATGCCTTCCATCTCCGCGGTACCCTTCCTAACCAAAATTCCGAATCATGCGACATATGTCACCTCCTTTTTCAAGGGAACTATCATTGGCTGGAGCTGCCAGTGACCTAGCTTCAGTGATCCACCCTTCACCTGTCCTCCTCCCCATTTTTCCATATTCCTACAACTCTTCCTTAATTGGCTGACGGGCAGAAAGGCTGAAAGTAGCACTAGGGATGTACACCTTTTTCCTTCCTTTCTACGTCTATTTGAGGGAAGGAGGAGCAGTAACACATTATTCTTCACCATGTATAGTGGAAGGATTGAGAAAATAGTGCCTATTAAACGTAATAACTTGATATAACATCACAGAACAGGTCACAGAAGAAGAAGAGTAGGATGGCGGACGTGACAAAAGCGGAAGAGGTCACAGAAGAAGAAGAGTAAGGTGGCGGACGTGTGAAGTGGAAGTGTTGACGTATATACAATTCCAAAATATTTGTTTTTGTTACGCACAGAAAAACAATTATACATACTTTAAAAAATCGAGTGAAATACTTAACTTTTTCCTACATAAACATTTGTTATATTTGATTCGTATTTATTGCATGAAATTTTTTTTATTTCTAAGGTCAATTATAAAATTGAAAAATGGAAATAAACAATAATAATGAAATTAAACCAATATAATTCATAGAATAGAATATATAAAAATTATTCAAACCGAAAGTAAAGTCTAAATAAACCATAACACAAGGAAAAACGGAAAAAATAACGAAAAAATGAGAAAAAAACACCGTAATTATTTGTTTACATCCAAGAGTGTAAATTATAGCGTGTTAGGTACAGTAAAAGAAGTGTTAGGACATGACGACCTACAAGGATAGAGATGAAGGTGAGTGTTATGTTGTGAGTGTGTTGTGTTGAGGTGGGATGGCTAAATATTGGATTATTCCAATGATGGGGGACAAGCTGCCTCGTGTAGGTCATTAACTGGCCTCTTGCAGTCTCCTCATTTCTTATGTTCTTATGTATTTTGTCTTTCTTTCTTAATCCTCAAATCTTCCACCTCTCCATTCTTTCCACCAGGTGCTCTCTCTCTCTCTCTGTATATTATTAGTAGCATTGTCATTACTATTACTATTACCATTATTACTAGTTATTATTACTGTAATTATTTTCATTATAGCAGTGATGGGGTAGGTAGTGCAAGAAAAAACGCAGCGGTCAGCGTTCGGGTATGGGAGCCTAGGATTCAGGGTTCCAATCCCTGATATCCACTGACCACTTTTCAATATTTGATATCACCGCCGAGTGGCCAAAGACTACCCAAATTGCTGCCATACTGTCCTCAGACGGGACTTACGTTAATATGCATCCGAGGCTGTAGCAGTAATAAGCCTCACCCGTTCTCAACATATTCAAGAGAGAATGTAAACATTTGAGGCGTCACTATAAAAAAAATTATAAAAAACTTACACCAAATAACAGGCGAGGCAAGTCCATCTGTGCCTCCATATGCCTACTGGTGCCAACGGTTAATGAAATAGAGGTACTTATAGATTTTGATGATGTTGTAGAAGCCAAAGCTACAAGTAATTTCCAGTCCGTCAGTAGCGAATAACTATTTCTTAGTTTCCTAAAAACTTTAAGCCCACTTACCATGTACAAAATGTTCTATGTAAAAATGATTTCCATGGTATACATAAGTGAATGAATAAAAGACATAAAATCAAGTGTATTTATATTATTTCAAGCATACCATTGTCTATAATATGTTTTCATATACATCAGGATTAGTTTCTACAACACAAAATACACCAAAATAACAAACATTCAGGAAGAGTCGATTGGTGTCCATTACTTATCTTTATGATCAACATAATTTAAATTATTATAAAGAAAGCAAGAAAAAAAAATAGAGATCATTGCACTTATCTATGCAACATTTTTATGCACATCAATTATGTCTAAATGCACTGGACTGAGTTGGTTGAGCTACACTTCCCAGGACACATAGTAGTAAGAGCTTACATTAAAAATAGTCATACATCGTGATACAGTATTGACAGTCGGAAGAAAGAGTCTCCTTTTTTTTGTTGCAAATTTCTCGTGTTCAAAATACCCTTCCCTTACCAGTACTTAACAGTTTTGTGCTAGTTATAGAACCAGTTGATTATCTGATTAAAGTAAATAAGTCTATAGTCTTCAGCAATGTACAAAACAACTCTACCTAAAATATAAACGTCAAAAATTTTTCTCCACAGCATTACTAGGAAAATATATACTGCTGTAAATACTTTGCACATTCAAGTTTTCAATTAAACATGGGATGTACTTAACCCTTTCACTTATATTTTCATATCAATCCGATTTACTAACTCATCTACATAGTGAAAGATGAGAGCTGGTCACCTTGCATCATCCTCCTCCAAAACAATTTCCCAGACTGAGTGTGGTAGGAGATACTGTATATGTAAACCATAAGCTGCAACGGAACACTTACAAGATAACAGATAGACAACCCTTCCCTTAAACAATGATGAGCACCCTCCAACTCCCACATTATATGTATATATATATATATATATATATATATATATATATATATATATATATATATATATATATATATGTATATATGTATATATATATATATATATATATATATATATATATATATATATATATATATATATATATATATACATAGATAGATAGATAGATATAGATAAACTTAACTTGAACTCATACATACTACGGAGATGCTTTTTACAAAACATATTTCTAGAAATATTAAACGTTCTTCCTTCTGTTAATGATACAAGTGTCATGAGATGTAGTGGTGGAATGAGTAATGTACTTAGGCAGAAAGGTTTACTGCAATATGCTATGATGAATATCATGTATTGTGAATTCAAGATAGATAGTGAATTCAAGGATACAAAAAAAAAAAAAAAATACATAGTATCTTCCTGGATAAAGACTATAGGAAAAGATTATTGCAATAACATTATAATGTTTGCAAATACACGGCAAACTCGATGCCAGAACAGTATCTGTGCCATATGCAATGTTCATATTAAATTTCTTTATCAGTTTTAAGCTCCAACTACCCTGTAATGTTTCTGTTATAATATGGCATATACTTTTACTGTGTTGATACTGTAGTTATTTGTTTACTCTTGAAGTAAACATTAGGAAAGTAACTATGTTCAGAAAGCACTCCAATCCCTTACACAAAAAGACTAGCAAATATTCTGCTCTTAAATAACAAGAACTGGTGAGTTTGAAAGCCATTACATTTATCTGGCTTAAGCATGATTACATTTAATGCAAACTGCATTTCAGTAACTGTCATAGCAACATAGATTTTACACATTTTTTCAAGCTTATCATTAAATATGCACTTCAAATCTGGTGACTCATCAGTCATAATTATAGAGTTTATGGATAATACACGGCAAAACTTTATTAAAAGGTTAACTACAGTACTTGCTACTATTTGGAACGGCACTTATGACATGACATGAGGCACAAGCTAATCCTGTTTTAAAAACATATGTATTTATATATCTGTAGCTTACTGAATAAAGCATGATACACAAACAGAACTTTTAGACTTAGGTCACACTGCTAATATTAAAAATATCATATAATATGTGTGAATATCAAATATGAAGCATGCAAAACCTTAAAATAGTGATATAAAATATAGTTATAACAAATGTTTCATATATAAAAGAAGAATGTGATTAGAATAAGTAAAAACTTGCTGATCTGCACATATTTAAATTATGCTTAAAATCTTTAAAATATGTTTGGTACAATACTAATTCAGAACTTCAACACTTCATTTTAATGACTTTGTTACATTCCCTCAACACTGCACATATCAAAACAGGTCCTACCTGCACCACAACCATGGAAAAAAGTAAGAGATTATTAGATACATTTACACTGATGACAATCACCTCCTTTGTGCACTTTTTAATGTTTTCTCTTAGTGGATTGATTTAATGATAAAATTAATAATCCATTTCCAGTTGTTACTAAATATGAGTGAGGGAGTGAGTTCATGCAAATAAAAGTAAGTGCCAGAAA
Organism: Metacarcinus magister; assembly: GCA_029783475.1. Lineage (NCBI taxonomy): Eukaryota > Metazoa > Arthropoda > Malacostraca > Decapoda > Cancridae > Metacarcinus > Metacarcinus magister. The sequence continues at coordinate 8,920,275 of JAPQNM010000038.1, forward strand.
TCAGAGGTCATATGGCGCTATGTTAAGATATAAGGCAAACGGGAGAGCAAAAAAATAATGGCAAGGCAAATCATGGAGATGGAAATAACCCTTAGATATAGTGAAATGGTTATATAAAATGGAGGATGTGGGTTTGTTGCAGGAAGGAAATTATATTGTCTAAGTATAAATGTGGTGATTCTGTGAAAATATCATTAAGGGATGGGGTGTCAGGATAGATGAGTTAAATGAGGGAAAGCTACAGCCTGGGCAGAAGTGTAATAAGGGCAAAAAAGAAGAATACAGAGAGTGGGATATTAAAAGTCATACAAAAGGTCAGTGGGGAATATGTCATAAGATAAGAGTAAATGAGGTTGGTGTGGCTTATACGTAATTGTGTAAGTGCAGTCTACCACCATCTATTCTTGTGACATGGGTTTGACCAAGGAAAGCTGGATGGTTTAACTGCACAAGGCTTATTATTTGAAAGGTTAAACCAAAAGGGTTGCCAACGGTTAAGTAGAAAGGAATTAAAACAATGGAAATAATCACAGGCTGGGACTTTCACGAAACAATGGCATCCTAATATAGTAGCAGAATGGGCTAGTGAGTTGACACATTCATTACTGGTAATACCAACATGGCTTGGAACAAAACAAAAACACAGATTTTTTTACAGGCATAGAGGCAAAACAGCCACGCTTAGATTTCATGAACTAAACCATTAATAGTATAGAGGGATATAAAATTTTGAGTAATGGTGAACATTACAAAGGATGAAGATGGGTAGGAAAGAAGGTTTCTTAAAGTAAAGAGAATAGCATATAGGTAAGTCGTAAGGGCACTAGACAAGCACGGTAATAGGAACTGGAAATGCCGGGAGGGCAAAAGAATGGATTAGAGCATGTAAGAAAGAATACAGGGATATGAATAAATGGAGACTCTTCTGTCATGGCCATAACCTGGGTAGAATTTTTAGGAACAGACATCAGATATAGATATATTTTTTTTGCAATTGGAGAACTAGCCAAAGGCAATAAAAAACTTTAAAAAAAAAAAGCCCACTTGCGATTGCCGGTGTCTTGAATGAGTTCAAGTCGTAGGAGGGTGGAAATACAGAATCAGGTAGAGAGTTCCAGAGTTTACAAGTAGAAGGGAAGAAAGAGTGAAGATACTGGTTAACCCTTGCATTAGGTGGGTGGACAGAATAGGGATAAGAGTGAGTAGAAAATTGTGTGCGGTGAAGCCATGGGAGGGTGGGAGGCATGCAGTTAGCATGAATATAACAGAAGATAGCAAGAGATGCAACATTGCGGGGGAGTGTAAGAGATAAGAAGAGGGGAGTCAATAAGACAAAAAACTTTTTGACTCAACCTTGTTTAGTACCTCTGTGTGCGTGGAGCCCCCCCATACGTGAAATGTGTACTCCATACAGGGGTGGATAAGGCCCCTGTACAGAGTCAGCAACTGGTAGGGGGAGAAAAACTGCTGGAGACATCACAGGAAATGAGACTTCCAGTTAGAGTTTTAGTAAAGGATAGCCCATAGATGTTCAATGTAGAAGAGGGGGACAGATGTGTCATCGAAGTAGAGGGGATAGAACACGTATTCTTTAAATAGTGTGAAAATCTTATTCATAGATAGATAGATAGATAGAACATGTATTGTCTTTTAAATACTGTGAAAACTATATTCATCATTTCAAGTCGGATAAAGTCACAATGTCAAACTACATCTGTGGGCAATGCAAAATTTAGTGGAATGATTAAAAGTAAGATGCAAGAGAAGTGCTACACTACTACTACTATTACTACTACTAATAATAATAACTATAATAATAATAATAATAATAATAATAATAATAATAATAATAATAACAATAATAATAATAATAAAAAAAAGAGTTGTACACATGACGAGAAAGGAAGTACATGCATTATGGTAAATATGAGTACTGTACAATTTGTCTGCTTAAGGAATGCTTACTTCATTTTACTTCATCCAAAAAATTAGATATATGGAATGTTCAGGAGCAAATGAAGAGATGGATCTCAGTGAAGGAATTCACCATTTGAAAGCATTGATATGAGTGTGATAAACTTTGTTTATCATAAATAAATAAAGTTGGGAATGCATACATTAGAGAAATGATTGATAAATAAGGATGGAAACAATCAATATGGGAATAATATTCACAAATAAAAATATATTCTTCACAAGGCTCCTTCTATAGATCATTAAAAATACTGGTATGGATAATGAAAATTAATATGAGCTGAGATGATTATCTAGAAAGGATACGAGAAGGAGAGAGAGATGATGAAAAGTACTGAACATTTTGCAAAGTGTGTTTTAAATGTGGAGAATTAACAGGGTTGACAGTACTCATAAGCTTCCATAATGTAACATAATGTTGCTACTTCTTTAATACTATTATTTTTGAATTAGCAAAATTCTACTTAAATCAATCTTGATCATCTTAACATCGGTTTCAAGTGATTATGGATTTCTTTTCTTTTTCATTAACATCAAATTCCACAGAAATAAAACAATATAATTTTGCACACATTCAAAATATAGTATGTAATATCAAAATAATGCAATATTGTAATATCAACAAAATATACTAATCACTGCTTATTACAGGGAAACAGGGGCATGAAAAAAATGACTGGTCTGTTTCAAACTGCAAGCAAGCATCAATAATAATAATAATAATAATAATAATAATAATAATAATAATTATTATAATAATAAAAACAAAAATACAAGTTGAAAATATTTGGGCAGAATAACCTATTCAGCCAAAAATATGGTCTCACTTTTATATACAATGAGCAATACTGTTGAGGAAATGTCCAATGTGAGTGTATCCTAAAAAGACATCTGACAAGCTGACCTGTGATTGTCAGTCTTGTGCTCCTCCTGACAGCACAGTCACCTGCCTTTCAGGTCAGCATAAAAGTTTTATACGACTGATGACAGTGATGCATTTAATTAGGGTTTGTTAATTTATGTACTATTATATTATTTCTAACTTCAAATATACTAAGGTGAAAAAATCATTTAACTCTGAAGTCATGACATGTCATTCTTATCACAGTTTTGTAGGATATGAAAGTACAGTGAAAATATAGGTCTTTTTACCATGCCACACAAAACATTTTGTTGGGGTAAACAGTGCAAATTACCACATACTTCACCTAGGTATCATGCTGAATGGTGTGTCCCATAGCTGTGTTGCGTTGGTGCTCCAGACTCAGCCACTCACACTGCTCTTCCTTCAGCTCCAGAACATTTAGTCGTAGATAGGAACTTCCTAGATAAATATTTTCACTGAACTTGTCCTCACTCCATAAACTTATTTCAAGGACACGCTGCTTGATAATGTCCTGAGACATTCGGTAAGTAATCTGAAAAACAATCTTAATTACTAAATTACCAATAAGTACTATCAAGGCAGCCAATGAGATATGAATAACTTGACACTGTTGTGAAATTTCATGTTTATTTGAACATCATCATTTGTTGGATGAAGGAAAATTAATTCACGAGTCTACTAAGAATCAAAAATATTAATCTTACAATGTTGATATAAGAAAATGGACTGATTCATGATTAAATTGCATTAAAGATCCCAAAGACTTTGACAAATAGCATGATTGACACGTCACCACACTACTTCCTTTACACTATTCACACACATTACACCACCAGTTTTTATACCATCCCCACAAAGAAAAGTAATCATAAATAACATCCTCTTTGTCACTGTTCTATTAAATTTGCTGTAGTTTTTTTTTAAAATACTACATGGTATTTGCTTCTTTTTAGGCGAGCTGCAGCTGAAGGGATGGACGAGTGGGGAGGAGCCTTCTACTGAACTATCATATCTTTTCAAGTTATATATAGTGTATAGTAGTTAGATGAAACAGCCTAGCAAGGACCTATTGGTTTGTTGCTGTTTGTTATCCTTTATAATCCTTTGCAGTCCTATGATAACTTACAAGTTCCATGAAAGTAGGATGGCAGGTTTTCTTGACAACTTTTGTCTTCCTTTTGGTTTTCTTGTGGGGATCTGGCAGGAGATACAGCTTGACATATGGTGAAGGTTCCTGTCCATTACTAATGAAAGACAAATTGCGGGCATGATGAACCATGATCTGCAGCTGCCCACGCAAGTACTGCACACTCACTTTCACTTGACCTTGCACTTGGCCTGGCACACTAGGCATGCTTGGAGGGAGTGCATTACGGATATCTGGAGGAAAGAGAAAAAACTTTCAAAACACACAAACAAATTAAAGTTTTGTGAAAAAATTAATTTTGTACTTTTTTCCATTCTTACATCTATACCAAGATTCAAATTTCATTGCGTTCAAAAGAACGTAAAGTCTCCTGCTGCTCCTTTACTATTCTATACCTATTTCACGTACACCTCTTACTTTTAAAGTTATTTAAAAAAACATTATTTCGGACAAAAATTCTGGAAATTTCATGAAAATTTTAACATTTTCGAATCTTGAATGTGGTAGAATTCTCACCTTTATTTTTTAATTTCTTAATATGGATATCAGTATCTTCTTGATCTCTTAGCAGTGGGTGAAAGAATGTGTACACCAAGTCAGAGTGGGATATCTCAGCTGTTAGGTCAAAGAGAGTGGCTAGGAAAAGCTCAATCTCAAGTTTTCTCTTCTCAGCAACTCCCTTCACCTCTGAGCGGCCGATTTGCACACCTTTCGGAAGGCTGGAAAAATACATAGTGATTATGGAATAGTTTTAAACATCATTCTCATGCCAGAAATATTTTCAACCTCTGACTTCCACTTTACTGAAAAAAGAAATATGAAACATTTACATTTACCTTTTGAAACAAAACACTTGAAAATCAAACATATACAATATATATATATATATATATATATATATATATATATATATATATATATATATATATATATATATATATATATATATATATATATATATATATATATATATATATATATATAATATATATATATATATATATATATATATATATATATATATATATATATAATATATATATATAATATATATATATATATATATAATATATATATATATATATATATATATATATATAATATATATATATATATATATATATATATATATATATATATATATATATATATAATATATATATATCATATATATATATATATATATATATATATATATATATATATATATATATTGTAGTGACAACACACATACACACACACCCACATACACTCCCACTCCCACACTCCCTACCGGCTGAGTAGGTAATTACGGCCCAGGGGGAACACGGCTCAGGTCGAGTTTAGCGACCTCGCCCCAACGGGAGGATTAGCAAGGCCTGACCTCACACCACCTGTCCTGACAGGTCTCTATATGACCTCTCACACACACAGGACAGGAGGCCAGTCTACCACCAAAGACACTCCAGAAAACACCTCCAGCATCGCGTCTGGGGAGCCCCACGTCGGGGCTCCCCAGACAACACACTTGCTCACCTTCCCTGGGCTCTGTCTACTTGTGTACAACCAATAAACCAACTAAGCCACATACGTCTGTTGTCCAACCTTTGTGTGTACGTAACTCCCAAACTTCTACAATATATATATATATATATATATATATATATATATATATATATATATATATATATATATATATATATATATATATATATTGTAATGTAATTGGTGACATCAAAACCTATAATCAGTAAGTAAAAACCTTCTCCATTCACAAAAATAAATTAATTACAATCATGAGAGTCTGAAACCTGAATTCCCAATGACTAAATAATTAAGTAATTAGAGAACTTATGTATGGTATGAATGTCATGAAATAGAAGTTAATTGGCTTCAGTAGTTACCTGTGGATTCTGGCTAATGGAAAGATGAGGCACAGCTTCTGATGAAATTCTGAGAATTCCCGGTAGGATCGGAACAAATAGGATGGCTCTCTTTGGCTTTCCCTCTCCACCTCAAGGATGTACACATAATACTTGTTGGGGTTGTAACGTTTCTGGTAGCTGTACAGGTTCACCTTGTTAATCTTACCATCTTGCTGTGATCTGTAAGAAACTCATTACATAATAATAGAAGAAGAAAAACAAAATCACACAAGTATACAGACATTCCGGTAAATTAGATGACTAAATCAATCTTAAAAAGATCAAAACCAATGAATGATCAGTCATTAACCACTTAGTTATCACTTCCCAAGAACCATGTATTTAATATATAGGACCTCTAGCCAAAGAAACTGTCACTGGTCTACTTTACATTTAACTCCTCCAGCTGGCTGTGTTTGACTTTTTTATCAAACCCCATAAATTCATCACAAAAAACTTACGTATACGTCTTTGGAATGAAGGATAAAAGGAGGTCATCCGAGTGGTCTCCTGAAAACCTCAGTTGTGCCAAGTTATGGATGAAGAAATTAACCTGGAATGCAGATACAAAAAATTACACTTCCAACCATATACAACAAAATCAACCTGGAATTTTAAATCATAAAGAATAGTATTTCCATGTATAAAGAATGTGAAAAATAAATCCAAAGAAATGAGTACATGCTTGTGGCAGATTATTGTAAAGCTTAAGCCTTCTGTTGTTGCACACGTCAAAAAAAATTATGGAAATTCCAAGCCAATTTCCATTTCTGAGATGAACTGATCTGATAAATTCAAAGTGTTTAAGTGAATATGACTACTTAAGACTTATAAGGAATATCAAACTGTTCAATAATCAAAACTTGATTCAACAAACACATTATTTTCTTTAACAAACAACTTATTTTTCTCTCCATATTCAGAGCCCAGTGTACCCACCTGAGTGAACCATGACTTGAGCGAGTCCTGGATCATGCGGGAAAACATGGCACCCGCCTCAGCGTTAGTGTTATCTTGCAATAATGCACGCTCCACATACGTCACTGCCTCCCATGTCACACCAGGAATGCCAGAAGATGCCATCTGCAGGTTACACATACAAACATTGCTCTCAGGGTGTCATTTCATCTCTGAATGTAAACAGGATAGGATATCATCAATGATGCAAACATTTCACAGTACTTTACATTATATGTGAAGCTTATAAGGAAGTACAACCTATATTTTCTGATGTTAGTTCCTTACTCTACAAAGTAGATGACCATGGCAGAATTTTTTTTTTTTCTGTCCATACACCTCATTCTCTCCATCTCCCACCTTCCCTCTTTCTGAAATACTTACCTTAATACTCTGTCCCTCCATTCAAGATCTACCCTATGCTGGTAAAATCCTCTTAGTGATCTCATTCTCATAAATTATTAACCAATAAATCTAAATGTTATAAAGGTCAATGAGTGGTATCCAGTAACACTTACCAGAGCAAACAAATACAGTAGAAGTTGGCCATTTTTCCGGATAATGTTGAAAGCACGACAACAGAGATCCACAAATCCTTGGAACTTGTCTGAAGGTTTTTCGCCTCCATTTATAACATATGCCATGTCAGATGTCAGCACAAAGGGTGTGCGATCTCTCTTAAAACTACCAAACTTTTGTGCATCACCAAGGAATTTGCCAAAATCAATGTGAAATAGATGGCCAGAGGTCTTCAACATGATGTTATCATTGTGACGATCACAGATTCCCAGTATATAAGTAGCAACACAATATCCAGCACATGAAGCTGTAGAAGAAAGAATGAAGGTTTTCAGAACTATTTTGCTACTATGTGGTTACAATATTAGAAAGTATAAGTTCCATGGTTTAACATTTGAGTAACAAAGGTAATATTTTGGAGTGTTAAAAACAAAATAAATAAAAAGAATATAAAAATTTGTGTAAATTTCCCATTCAGATATCTTTGCATTACTTACCCGTAAAATTTTCCACAGCTCTTTGGTACTCCAGTTGAGAGGGATTTTGCTTTGCCAACCACTCTGCTATGGGACGGTCCTGGAAGGAGCCAGTGACCCCATATTCTGTCTGAATCTTGCATAATGTTTCTGCATCTTTGACTAGTTCAATAATTCCTGTTGAATTAAATGAATAATATATAAGTCTTCATATGATCATATAAACATGTTCCACACAATGGATAGAATATTGTGGTCCAGTAATCAAGGGCAAGCAGTAGCTAAGGGCAGGATACATAATACTGGAGACATATCTGATATCTCATTCCTGCTGGGAACTACTGGGAAAAGCCGTTATAAATTATTCAGATACTGTACTGAGATATGTTCATTTTAACAATGAGAGGGCTTTTCTTGCACAAATTATATGCTTTATGTGTAGTTTACATGCAAGGAAAGTCCTCTTGTTATTGGAAGAAGCAATAATCAACATTGTGGGGAAAAAGCAATTGTATATACAGCAAAATGTTTGGTTCAAATTCTTGTTTGGACTGGGTTTTATTATAGGAATACACCAAGAAATTAAACAATAAAAATATACCCACCTATCTTATCTCCTGTGGGTATAACATTAAAGGTGACCACCTTGAGATCCAGCTCCTCCTTCAGCCACAACCTGTCCATCAGCCGGATCATCTGAATCACCAGCATATCTTGCCGCAAGTCATCTCCCACCTGGGTGAAGCAGCGTTCATTACCAAGCATTCTCTCAAACAGATCTCAAGATTAGTAAAAAAATCTTCATCTTCTGAATAACTTTCTCAATTAATATGCTCCCAGAAAAGTTTTCCGGGTATATCAAGCAAACATTTCTTAAACATTGCGTACTTACCTTAAAAATTGCATGAATAGGATCAGTACTTGTCTCTGAAGACATGAATGCGAGTCTGAGAGGCACTGTGAAGGAATTGAAGTAGGAACAATTTTTTACATCCACTCCAGCAACTTCCATGGATGGGGATAAGGGGAGAGATGTTGGACTTGCCTGAAATTAGAGCATGTTAAAAATAGTTAAAAGAGATGCATAAAACCTAGTACTCTGTTGAGTCCATAAGACCAAAGATCAAAGACAGTGTATAACAGACTAACAGATGATGAATTCGGCAAGAATTTATCAGATATATACCTGAAGACTGTAATGTATATTCTCCAAATCTCTGCATAATTTAGGCATCCTCTGGTTATCCTTTATGTCCTTAATGCCCATTGCTGTGGCATACAGACTCTGCAAGATATATCAAATTACAAATACAAAAGAACAATGTTAATGTGTGTTTGAGTTCAACATTGTCTACAGCTGCGTATTTCTAAGATATATTTACTTTGTATCATAGAAATGCACAGAAATGTTTTCTTATAGCAAAAATTTCCCTATTTTTTGCTGCCATAACAGTGTTGCTCATAGAACATTCAGGTCTATGGCTCTATCATAAAAAGCACCATAAACTAAATTTTACAAATATCTTTTTGATCTATCTATTCATTTATATACCCAAATAATACCCCCCTTAAAGGGAGTAGCCAAGACGAGGCATTTAGGGTTTGGGCACACATTACTATCCCCTCCCTCTCTTCACCTTGTCTTTCCGTAAGAGAGAATACAGAAGAGGGGCTTCCCAGACCCCTTACTCCATCCTTTTAGGTCGTTTTTAACAGTGGTAGTAAACTTGCAGCCCACATCACAGGGCCTTATGATTTACAATTCTAAATTATATTATATAGTTAAGAATTTCTATAAATCTTACATTTATCTATTTTCCTTTAATCTTATGTTTTGTTGTAATTATGGTTCTACCCATATTAAAATACAATTTCAAAGACTACTCACCCTTAGGATAGCTTCTTGTTTAAGTAGTCTGTTCTCCATGTTCTTCCCACATACTGCCATCAATGCCCGAGTGACTAAGTTCAGTCGGCGACGGTACCTGGCATCACTCACTACTTCACGTTCCCCTCCCATGTTGGTCTGTTGACAAATATTTCCCTTTATATGCAGTAATAATGACATTCATCCTACAACTTCTCTCGTTCTCTCTCTCATTATCATTCTCAATGTCTCAAAAACTAAATTTCTTTACCTTTTAAACAGACACAACCTTCAAGACAACTCTCCCTTCATTAATATCATATAATCTACCTCCTCCTCTATATTTAGCATTCTTATGCAGTTCTTCACTAAGAATCTTAACTGCAAAAATTCATACTGCAACTCTCAATAAATATATTCCCACAAAGTTGGGCACTTGGTGATGTCTCTGGAACACTGCCGTATTCTGTTTAAGAACTGAACTCATTTAAAAGAAGAGGGAACTAAATTGAACATTCCGCTTTGGAATTATTCTATTGCATTTGTTTTTATGGTGCAAATGTTTTATTCTTTTTTTTTTCTTAGCTCTTGGCTAAACTCCTTTTCATGGAGGAAAAAAAATCTAGTCCAGCATCATCCTTTATGAAAGGGCAAAGGAAAATATGGCCTTTGGCCATAGAAAGCACAGGACAGCAACCCTCACACTGATATGGCTAATTCACCATACACTTCATAAATTTTAAGAGCATTTCTTTTTCATTATACTATGTAGATAAATACTTTACGGCAATATCAGCTAAATGTTTCAAAACAATATGGCTGGACCTGCCTGAAGAGGAAGACACTGATTGAGTAGCCAATAAAGATGGTGTGCAAGCCTTGGAGAGGTGAGGGCACGTTCCAGCAGCAGCTCAGCTATGGGGGATATATCCCAAGCTTCATGTTTCACAGCCTGGACTAACTGAGGCAAAAATGATATCAATTCATCAGAGCCCAGCCCTCTGATCCACTCCACTGCACGTCCACGCACCATACTGTCTGGGAAACTGAAAACAAACATAAGAAAAAATTTACAAACAAAATTCTATTGTTGAGCTAGTGAGAAGAAATATTGTAAGAAGTTATGTGCTCCTAAATACAGCATTCCTTAAAAATATGAAAAATGAGGACCTTCTCTTAATATTTTGATGACAATCTGAAAATTATGATTATCATTTTGTTTTGATGAGTAGTCCATAATATTTTGTGGCATATTTTTTCCAAAAACAAATTAAAAAACATATTAACCCTTTAATGACAGCAATTTTTCTCAAAAAATGCTCTTGAAACAATGTAAAACCAACAGCAAACTTTTATATATATTCAAAAATAGCATGACAGGTGACAGAAATACGAAATATGTGCAAACATTCCAAACAAGTTATACGCAAAAGCCGAATTTAGGAAATGATAATCATCCGAGCTGACCACAGAGTGTTTGAAACAATGGCCGTGGTTTAAGGGTTAAAGTACACACGAGCCTTGTTATATTATGTGAGAGATGCATTCCACAAAGTTTAAGCATAGTGTGAAAACACATAATGTGAATAATTATCTAAATGAAGAAAATAGGGATGCATTCTGATATGAGCACTAGTTTTTACAATTCAAGCTAGCCACATGGTGCTGTTGCTGTGGCAACTTTGTGGGACAACCTGACATGATAAAGGTAGGTGAGTTAAAGAAGCCCATCATCCTCTGAAAAGGAAGTAAGAAGCAGTAAAGGGAGGTAGAAGCCAAGTGAGGCAGCAAAAGTATTGTCAAGATTACCATTACAGTTATGGGGGTCATGCAGCTCGAAATAGTGCATGAGAAAAATTTTTAATATGTGCGAAGAACAAAAAAGAACTCTTGGCAGAAAGGGTTGTGAGGATGAATAAACAAAGAATTTTTCATCACAACTACCACCTAGGAAGGAATAAAATATCATATACAAATAAAAACAGGTTTTCCTTTTCTCACCATGGTAATAGAAGGTGCAAGGCATCTGCAGGAGCTGGTGAGGCCCAGTTTTTAATAATAGAGTGAAGATCTGGCAGACATGACACATCCCATGAATGTGAAGCAAGCAAAACCTTGGCCAGGGCAAAGGGCTCTGCATGGAGATAATGTCTCTTTTCCCATAGAATTTCACGTTCTTCTGCTGACCCTCTGGAAGGAGAGAATAATGTTAGTGAAATGTTTAAGATGCTTTGTGTTTTCAGGTTGAAGTAAAACTAAAATAATCATACAACAGATCTATAATTAAACTCAAACAAATGACATGGAACCTACTTGTTAAAAGTAAAGATGTCCCTCTCTATTATATCAGAGAGTTGTTGTTGTGTGTTGATGTCCAAGGAGGAGAACTCAAGTTGTGTTGGCTCAAGGGGAATGATCTCTGGGAACACAACTTCCGCCTTTATGTCAAACAACTCAACAGCTGAAATTCCATTAAATCAATATAATTACCACCATCATCTTTCTAATATCCTACACCAAGCTGGACATGGAACTCAAATAGAAATAGAAATAACAGTTAGGGAAAAAAGCATTACTCTGCTAAATAAACCACACAATGTAAGTTAACCGGCCTATGTATATTTAAGGCCATTGATGCAACATGATGAATGACCATGAAAATGTAGTGGAGGTGGCAAAAACAAATCATTAAAGGATGTGTATGCCATTTCATTTTACTGGTGGTACTCCTCTTTGTTTCCTTGGTTTCTGAGCATGAGGAAAAGGAATTGTGAAAGTGTTCATGAACATTTGAATTGCAGAGTGGTGCAAGTGGTAGAATGCAGCTCCATGAAGTGGTCTGATTGCATAGAGAATGAGATGTACAGGACAATATGTGCATTTGAGTAAGGTAGATGCTGGATGTATGATTGAGATGAAGGCCTATGAAAAGGAAGATTTTACCCTTCGATCTTATATATCCAGCTATGCCAATTTTCTTATTAATTCTGGAAAAACATACACAGATATCACATTTCACATTATTTTACATTAGAAGTAATAACCACTCACAGAGCACTGGACAGCTGTGAACCTGTGGGTGGTCGGAGGAGTATGGGGCAGGACCCAACCGCCGGTCACTTGCCATTGGCCACAGAGTAAGGAGGTGAGTTCCCCGAGTTAGATGTCTGTAAATGTGGGATAATAAGAACTCAAACAGTGAGCAAGAACATTCTATATTTACTTATTTTGGAACTGCAACTTTTCGTGAAAAATTGTTTTGAAAAGGAATTGGCCATGTGAAGGCAAGCAAACTTTTTTTTTTTCTTTTAACACACCAATATTTGGATCTTAGCAAATGGGAAGAAGAAAAAAAAAAAAAAAAAAAAAAAAAAAAATCTCCACTCGGCTTGACCTCGTATTCAAACCTCTTCCCACTTGTATTGGCATCCATTTCCCCTCCTTGGATTTGTTATACCAACACATCAATGGTTAAGATAAAATAATGGATAAGACTTTGTATGCCAAAAAGTCATTCCTCTGCCTTTAGCTTGATTATATTTTTTTCTATTATTACAATAATCAAACAAACACTTACCCATCAAAGGAAAAGCACTGTACTGCTGCCCACCCAACCTCTTCTCTAATGTACTGAGGCTGCTCAGCTTTACTTTCTGCCTCAATAACCTTCAGTCCAAACACTGTCAAGACAAGTCTGCTTTCCTTTGGCAAGGTGCTGATGCGAGCACCCAAATCAAGCCTGAGGAAAAAAAAACATGCGTCAATACGTTTTCAAGAATGTGTTTCCTATTATTAATCCTTTCCTTACGTGCTTCCAACAAGAACTCCCCACTTCCATTTACCTCAGGCACACAATGTATCCCAGAAACTCCATCCTTTGTCATATCTCCGACTGGAATATAGAGGTGATTCCCAGACCCTTCACTCAGTCTTTTTTTAATTGCCTTTTACAACCCTCCCAGGCCCATTTGTTCTAAGAATTATCCAACTCTTCTTTCCTATTTTCATTGACATATCAATTTTGCAATCTCTCTTTCACTCCCTACAGGTCATCTTTCAAAATGATAGCTACACCCTTTCTTGCACATAGTAGACTGTGTGCAAAGAATTTGTTGAGATTATGATGATTATCCTCTAGTATAAGACTTACCATCGATTAAAGGTGACTTTCGGATAAAATGTGGTGCTGTCTGACACTTTCTTGGTGTGGGAGTGAACAGGTTGGCCTATACATCTTGACCCATGAAACAGCTGAGCATCCACAAAGTATTCATCATATTTCCACTCCCGTTCAAGACGATGGAAACCCATAACCTTCACAGACACTTTTTCTCTCACATCTCGTATATCTTGGGGGTCTGCAATATGAATGTGAATTTGTTAATATGGTATGTTATCCTACTATTTCATATCCCTTTACTAGATGTACCAAATTGATATACACACTTTCCTTTCTATATACAAATTCTTCTCACACAACAGCCTTTTTTTTCAGGTAACTGATTTCTCTTGCTTTGATCCTTGATCTTTCCTGCCTGGTGAGGGGTTCCAAGCCCTCAATTCTTTTCTTCTGAAGTTGCTTTTTATGACAGAAAATATAGTCATGAATTCTAAAAACCTTCATACTATATAATGAATAACATTTATCGTCAATAACACTTTTGAGTACAAACATCATATTACCATTTGTGGGATCTGTTGCAATATTCACAGTGAAATCCACCCTGAAGGCCTTTGCATACATCATCAAAAAGTTGTTAACAGCAGCAGCCAAACAGCTAACAGCATCCAGAAGCTGCTTTCTAAGGCTATCTGGACTGGAAGTATCATGAGAGCCAGTGGAAAGAATACGCTGTCCAGGAAAATCTTCTTCACCATCTAGAATACCCTGCAGATAACATGACAAATAAATAATGACATTCTGAATAGCTTGTAGCAGTGACACCCACATACACGACACACCCACATAGCTTACACTAGCTTACACCACAGCTCACGTCGGGGAGTCAAGCCTCGTGGCTCCCCTCACACATCACTCACCATCTCCAGGCTCTCTGTCCACTGTACAAGCTACTTGTGTGTCTACCAACTTGTGCAGCAATAAACTACCAAAAACAAGCCTGGGTGTTGTTCCAATCCTTATGTAGCCGACAACCTTCCGCTACAAGCTACACGAGTATTGATTTTATTTCAGTATGATTCTCTCTCATTCTCATTCTCTCTCTCTCTCTCTCTCTCTCTCTCTCTCTCTCTCTCTCTCTCTCTCTCTCAATACATATATATATATATATATACATATATATAATAATAATAAATAAATAAACAAACAGAAAATAATAAATAATAAATAAATAAGTAGAAAATAATCTAAAAAAAAGTTGAACATGAAAAATTTTCAAGGTTAACACTGACAAAATAAAATTATGAACTTTAACTAATTAACAATAAGTCAACACTCTTTCAGAATTAGATGTTGCATTATGATATATCATAACATATGTTATATTTCGATAAATAAACATTTGTTTCAATGTAATCAATTCATAGCATAATCTACTAGCTATAATTGTAGTAATACATAGTTCAACACTTACTTGGCTTTTTTGAATAATTCTGCAAGTGTTCACAAGAGTAGTTACAGCATCAGAAACATAATTTGTTTCCAAGTTTCCAAGCACAGTACACATCTGCCTCACCACCTACAGATAACAGAAACAATTACTTCCAGTACACTACCTGTTCAGAATATACATCTTACAATAGTAATGAAGTTATTCATACATCACACTGGAGTAGTGAGGGAGGTAAAAGCTAGTGCAAGGGAACAGGGTCATGAATGGTCTATGATATCGAAAAAAAATATGGGAGTTCAATTATCAATTTGTGGATTAGACATCACTTGTCGCAGGTATTACGGAGAAGTTGCAAAAACTTATTAAAAAATTTGGGAATGTGTGATAAAAAGTAACATAGAAGATGATATATAGAGATAACTTATAACAACTTCAATTGTGTAAAATGGTCAGATTATTTTTTATACACACCTGACGGACTTTCCTGGATCTCATTGGGGAAGGTAAGTCTTGCACTGGTGTCCCATCGATTAACAAGAACCCTGAATTCTGAAGGCGTGACAGTTCCCTCTCAAATGTTTCTGTGAACAAAAATTCACATTAAATTTCCTCTAAAAACATTAGTGGGAAATATCACAAATCTGTTAAAAAAAGAATGGACATAAGAATACCATTATATGAATACAGTATATGATTGCTTTAGCAAACACAGGCTTAATATGTGGATGAGTCATGTCACATCACCAGCGTGCTGTCGTGAGTAAGACAAGTATACTCGTCTTTGATGCCACTCGGGTTAAATAAACCTGACTGTGACTATGACCATAAGGGGATAAGCTAGAGATGGTGAAGGTCAGGAAAACTCCATAGGTTAAAAATGCAGATCTTCACAAAGATTCAGACAACCTTTACCACAAAATAGTTCAGGTCATTGAAGATTATTGTAGGTTTCATGATGAACATAATTTCATGCGATGATCAGCATCTACCTATCAACTTAGTCAAAACATTTTGTCTAAAATTATACACACCACCCACTAGCCAATACATACCAACCACAATGGTGAGCTGTTCATAGTGTGCCACATCTCCTGATCCAGCGGACATGAGTTCTTCTACATGTACATCTGTAACTGTTTGATCGTCTTCTTCCTGGAATTATACAATATTGAGTTTTCCCATATGAACAGCGCTGTAAAACCTCCAAGTCAGTTAGTTTCTACATTCATAGCATCACTACTTTTATTCTTTACCAACACTTATATTTCAACAATAGAACCAGTAAACTTATCAATATATAAAATCTGGGAAAAAGTTCTTTTGTTTTTTACATGATATTTCTAATGAAAACGTTAGTTTTCATCAACATATTTCATGTAGATGCAATGACCCTGAACAATGGTGAGGTTAGGAGGTGTAGGGTTAATCGACTACAGACAAAAAGGATTATTTCATATAATTTGTCATAGTTAAGAGCAATATTCCAGAAATGGAAATGATGTATGATTATGGCAGTTGAGGGAAGTTACCCTACAGCCCAAAGTAGGAGATAGTCTGACTTGGTGGGGGTTTATGATTAATGGGGTTTAGCTGTAATTTAATCTTATTAGAAATAACACATGTTCAATTCTAAGAATATCAATCTAGTTTATAATACACTAACAACTATTTCATAATGAATGCTAAAGGCAATGCCAATGCAGATTACCGTTCGTAGATATGCTTGCTTGACAGAGTCTGCATGCATGAGTGTAAAAACAACATCTTCATCAAACTTCATACAGGTGTGTACATATTCATACTCTCCAAGGACTGTCTCTCCAGATAAATATTCATCCAGTCCTCGAACCTGAAATGTATAATACAATTTAAAATAAATAAAGTAATATGTATATCATCCATAAAAAAAGAAAAAAAAGGAGAGTTCACATAAGGACCATTAGGTGATGACATTTAATTGAATAGAAATGGAAAGTATTTCATACTATACAATATATACACTCCTTGACAACCCAAATATTGATCATGGGCATTAATTTCACAAAATGGACTGATAAGACAACAAGATGTCTAGCTTATGTACTTTACCTTGAGGACATAGTCTGCGGATTCTCCAGGAAGTTCCAGTGTGCATACTGTGTGCATCACAACATGCTCCACACTTGAATCCACTGAAAAGGGAACCTCAAAACTTTAACACAACAGAAATTTCAAAAGAGCTTAACTACAAATTGTACTAAGTGAAAGAATTAATATATTTGAAGATGTTCATATTGAAGCTTTGTAAAGTGAATGGCCTATTCAAAATATTTTGTTTCAAAAACCAAAATAGTACTGTGATACACTTACGATTGCATGTAAAAGTGACAGATTCATTGCTGAGGTAGTAAACAGTCAATTTAATACTCTGTTTAGGGTCAATGGAGCTTTCAAGGCAGGCACTGTGCAGGAGGCCTGGGTTCCCAATATGATCATTCCAAGTATACTCTCCTGAAATTCATAATTAATATGTAGATGATACGTAGGTTTTATTTTCAACTTAATTCAACTACTCCACAGACGCCAAAGTTCGATAAAAAAACCTCTTATAACTCTATTTCTGCCACCACTTTCAGGCAGGCATATATAATGATACTACTGTCAACAAAAATTTCCTCTTTTCTTTTCCATTCCCAGTATATGTGAGTAAATGAAGCGTCTATTAATACAACTAGCAACTAGGCAAGCAATACATCCATTAATAATACTGCACTTAATCCAAAACAAATGTTTATTAAGGCTAATGTATGCATTAGCTGCAAAAGTCACACTGTAAATCATAAGGTAAGTCAACCTTAAGCAAATCAATAGATCTGCGAGGTGTAACACTACACTATACCACAGGGAAAGATCAGAATAGTCAACATTACTAATAAAAACCTGATGTAAAAATTCTGTAAAAAACTCAATTTTACCTCTGCGTCTCTTGATGCTATCCCAGAAGGCTCTTGCTTCATTGTCTGCGCTCAAGGCAGGAATCTTGCAAAGGTGAATATGACTAAAGCTTGAACTGCCGTCAATTGTTATGCATGACCTCTTCTGTAATATGAAAATGACAAACACAGATAAGACATTTAAACCCATATATAGTACTGATTAATCTGCAAAAATATAATTACACTTCTATATTAGCATTCTTATGACCACCAATTTCTTTACAGAGGCAAATATTCGTATAAATTCAAGAACATAAACATGAAAGACTAAACAGATTACCATGTGATATGGGTCACATAACCATCAGCATTTTACACTCACCAAGCTATCATATGCACATTTCACTGAAATTGTGGCCAACTGTAATCATTATATAGAATGATTATCTTTGTAATCAAACTTTGACTACACATAGAAGGAAAAAAAATCACATCACTAACCATTTCATCTTCTTTCTTATCTCCTTGAATGTTACTAGAAACTATGCATCCAGATGAGGGTTGCAGTTCTGACTTAACACTTTCACTAGGTTTCTTTACATCATCAGAATCCTCATCATCAGTAATTTCAATACTACCATCATAGTATATCATGTACCAATGGCTCTCTGACTTTCTGGTTTTAATATGGAAATTGAGATCATAGTTATCCACAGAATCAACATTATCCGTCACATCCACATCATTTTCATTCTCTGGGCTTTTATCTTCAGTTTCAGGTGGCACTGGTTCTGGCACTGGTGCTGGCAATGGTGCAGGCAATTCTTCAGAAACTTCATTATCTGAATGTGCCGGGAAAGAATAAAAGGTACTTTTTCTCTTGGTTTTTTTAGACTTTTTTCGATTACTCCTAGAATCACTGGCAACCTCTTTTCCTGTTTCAGCTTTAACCATTGCAATCTGGTTTCTCTACATACAAATGTAGTATATATATACAATAAAGTATACACTTAAACAGGATTCTTGTGTTTGTCCAAAACTTTTCACCACTCACACTGAAAAGTGACATTTCTACTTGCACCATTTTCAGAAGGTATCAAACTTACTCCCACCAAGATACAATTGTTCCCTATTCATTATTGAAACAAGAGATAAGACATTATACCTGATAATACCTCCAGGAGATTAGATAAGTCATGAGGGAATGACATTTACACATTTAACAAGTTTAATTTTCTTTTTTTATTTCCTGCACGAGCAGGCCAATGGTATGTGTTTTATTCACCATGGTCTGGAGGATCACGCGCTGGACTCATGATCGTCAGCCATTATCCTCCCCGAAGGAACTCAGAGCTCATAGAGACGGATCTATGACCTCTCACACATCACACACACCCATCCCCTTCCCCAAGAGGGACAGTAACCACTCCGTCAGTGAAAAATCATTAGTGACCTGAGCTAGATTCGAACCCATGCCTTGCCGGGTGACAGGCGGTGGTGTTAACTACTGACTAATGGAGGTGTGTGTGTGTGTGTGTGTGTGTGTGTGTGTGTGTGTGTGTGTGTGTGTGTGTGTGTGTGTGTGTGTGTGTGTGGATTAAGTCAGATGAAAATTACTGATAACTTGCTAGTGTAAGCCAGTCTTAATCCGAGAGGTGAGGCCATTTTTACACAGGACCCATCCTAAATAATCCTGAATAAAGATATGTAAAAGTGGTTTAGTAAAGGGATAAATTTTCAAAATTCAACTTATAGTTTAAGTCACATATGTGTGTAACCAGAATTTGTTGTGCAGTGGCCCTGAGATGTTCGTGTCTGTACCCTTGTATGTAAAACATCTCTTCCTTACAATCAGTATTCTCATTCAGTTGTATGTAGCCAATATTTGCTACTGAATCATTGTCAGACGCGTCTCATAAATTTCATAGTCACGAAACGCGAATACCTCAACATAAATCTGTTTGTCATTCAACCTACGGTGCACTGTGACTGCCTAAGAAATCGACTGACTTGCTTGCCACTCATATACAAGGATCCCATCAACAAACAAACACATTCACTGGGTTGCTGATGCATGATGTGATACGTTTTCTGTTAAGTTTTATTAAGGGATAACCATTCTTGAAATGTTTAAAAGTTGACGCCATAAATTAATGGTGGTGGCACAGAGCGCAGATATGCAAGGTGCCGTTAACTAACATCGTTGGCACTTGGCGGGTTAAGATAACTGTGGTAGTTATGGCATAAGTAGATAGTAACACCACAAGAAGTTATAAATGGTTACTGCTTGACTTTGAAGAGCTGGATGCTATACAAACGACATTTCTCACAAGTTAAAAGTATTGATAGTTATGGTAGTGAGTGTCTGGGGTAAAATTAGCCTATGATACTAAACATCTGGGATGAAAATAGCCCACGAGAGGCCTCAACTTTGTATACAAAAAGCAGGGCAATTTTTGTTCTATTTCTAATGTGTGTCTTATATGCCGTCAAATACAGTACATAGCAAAAATTAAAAAGAAACATTGAATAGGAGTTCCACATACCTTTGCTACTATTCTTTGTGATTTGGGGCAGCTATTTCTTCGTAATTTGACATCAACTTCTTCTATAACACTTGAGCGAGGAGGTAATGGAGGAGGGATGTCAAAGGTTTCTCCACCAACTGCTCCAGGACTGACCAAACCATCATAAACATCATAAACTGGGTCTGATCTTGTACTGCTTGCACCAGGATGCATATACTCAAAGGGATCAACCTGTTCATAGTAGCTCATTTCATCCTCTGTGCGTGCTTTACGTGACTTATACAATAATAATTCTTGGGCTTCTTTACTAATTGTAACACTAGAAGGTTCAACATTTGTTTCTCCTTGATTTATAGATGATGCTGATGATGATTTTTGCTTTGCCTTTTCCTCTTCTTTGGCTTTCAACACTATTGGGTCAAACACATCTAAAAGACTAGTCTTCGTTACACAATCCGCCGAATCTTTCCCTG
This sequence comes from Metacarcinus magister, assembly GCA_029783475.1. Taxonomy (NCBI): domain Eukaryota; kingdom Metazoa; phylum Arthropoda; class Malacostraca; order Decapoda; family Cancridae; genus Metacarcinus; species Metacarcinus magister. Next base: position 8,941,494 of record JAPQNM010000038.1, read on the forward strand.
ACCCTTTGCCAAGATCTATGAGATCATCTTTAGAAGTACTTGTTAATTTTCCAATAAAAGTGGCACTTAAAGGGGTTTCCTTTGTAGGTGTTCCACAGACTGCAAGTGAACTTTGACTTTCAGATAATTGATTAGCCAGGGCAAGATTAATATCCAGATTCGGACACCTTGGTGAGATTGGAGGAGCACTCTGACTGCCGGACGAGGCTTGAGTTACAGGTACCAGTTGACCAGGACTTTGGAAGCTTTTGTAATTGAGACCACTAGATAGAGAGTGTGACTGTCCTACTACTGAATGGTATGAAACTGAGGAGAGGGATGAACTATAATTGGGGTATGGCGTCATTCCATTCTGACCACCCACAGACCAGTTGGACCCCGCTAGAATTGGGGTTATAGTGGTTTGATATGTTGACAAACTTGATGGGGGTCTGACTGTAGGTTGTGGGGAAGTGTATGATTGTCTGTAAGTATTTGACATCGTATACGTTCCCTGAGAAGTTGTAATAGGAACTACTGCACTCTGGTTGGCATTGATATTGTGAAGAAGAGTAAGTATATCATTCTTTGGTTTCTCTGGACTGTGAAATGAAATCAAATCTTCCTGGTTGTTTCCATCTTTGCTAGTCAATTTGGATGTATTTGCTGATTCTGACTGACTAAGATGTGCAAGCTGAGATTCTGTAATAAGAGGCGAACCTTGTGACACTGATCTAGTTTTGGTTGTAGCTTGTGACTGTGTAAATAAGCTGACTTGCTGGGTATGACAGAGGCTAAACGTGCGAGGTTTGGGTGTTGGTTGTGTTGTGGCTGGACTGGGACGAGGTCTTGGTTTGACATCAGTTTTTGTACTCCCTCTTTCTGTGGGAGTCTGAGGCCTGGGTCGATCTGGAAACATATAGGTACATAAATATTTAAATCAACAAATAAATAAATTAGCATAGTCCTCTAGGGGTTCAAGGACTAAGTTATAGAAGTGTATGTATATAACAAAAGAAAAACTTCCTGTGTCTTTAGAAACATTAGAACTGGCACAAAAGCTGCAAAAAAGTTATAGCTAGCATAGTACAGACAGGAGATGCACCAACTGATCCAGCAACAGCACAAAAAAACTTGTGAATACCCAAAATTATTACGGTTAGACCTCACCATGAATAATCAAATTTGCGAATGTTATGGCATGACTGCATCTAGAATAAGTCTACACATTAGGAAATAAAATAAGGATTAAATTACCTTTCTAAAAATGTATGAAAATATTTTGATAGAGATGATTGATGAATAAGTGTAAACTTTAAGAATTTGCAATGTGTATGTGACAAAAAGTGAAGCAGAGTATACAATTATGGTTTAGCCCTTAAGATTAAGTTAGTTTGAACAATATGAGTGCCTCCATAGTGCCACTAACCATACATACCTTGGGCACCATTTTCCTTTACTGAGGCAGATCGTTGGGACTGTGATCTGCCTAGTTTTTCCCTTCGCATTCTTTCATATTCTTTATTTTCTTCTTCTAGGGCTTTAGCAATGTCCTGTTCTGTGTATCGGCCTCCACCCACAGAACGCATCTTAGGGGGAAGAGGAGGGGGTTGGTCTCCCATTGTTGCATCTGTCAGCCTTGGGTCATGCTACATCTGTAAACTAAATTATTTCAGTGATTGCACATATTCATGTTCCAAAATTTTAACATTAAAAATTTATTACCACTACGTACCACAAATCTATACTAGAAATCGTTATCATTATTATAACCGTTATGGGGTATTATTTTACTTTTTCACAATAATGCTCTAGAGAATTGAGTGTTAATTTTTTCCATTACCTGATCAATTTTGAGGTTCCTTACATGATTTAAACAGGATTACAAATATTATGATGGATGTAAAAAAATTTAAAAATATAAAAAAGTGACTCATGTATATATGGGATGGGGACAAACTTCTGCAGTAATGGCAGAACATTTCACTAAGGTGTAGTCTTGTTGCACCCACCACCTCTATCGTCCTTCAACAGTATACACACTCTTTGTCACTTCAACAGTATACACACTCTTTGTCACTTCAACAGTATACACACTCTTTGTCACTTCAACAGTATACACACTCTTTGTCACTTCAACAGTATACACACTCTGTCACTTCAACAGTATACACACACTGTCACTTCAACAGTATACACTCTATCTGTCACTTCAACAGTATACACACACTGTCACTTCAACAGTATACACTCTATCTGTCACTTCAACAGTATACACACACTGTCACTTCAACAGTATACACTCTATCTGTCACTTCAACAGTTTACACACACTGTCACTTCAACAGTATACACTCTATCTGTCACTTCAACAGTATACACTCTGTCACTTCAACAGTATACACTCTGTCACTTCAACAGTATACACTCTGTCACTTCAACAGTATACACTCTGTCACTTCAACAGTATACACTCTGTCACTTCAACAGTATACACTCTGTCACTTCAACAGTATACACTCTGTCACTTCAACAGTATACACTCTGTTTGTCACTTCAACAGTATACACTCTATCTGTCACTTCAACAGTATACACTCTGTTTGTCACTTCAACAGTATACACACTCTTTATTTACCCCTTAACCCTTTAATAATACCCCTTCACTCCTTAATAATACCCCTTTTCATTGTTATCAGGTACCAGGTAAGAAATCCAGGTGAGGTAATTAAACTAAATATAACTTAAATAACTATCCTTAACATATAATAAATAACAAGTGTTCTAACCGATAGTAATCACCTTTTTAATCTAAACAATGTAACTTAAATTATAGATGTAAAACTTTAATTAGTGTTAAGTTATTGAAGCTTCACAGTAAGCTTCACCCTGACACGTATAAAAGGAAGCTCTATGTTCACCCTTAACGACTTACCTTCAACAAATACCAGACTGCTGTGGGAGGCCAGTCACTCCTTCCCTTTACTGGTTGAATTAGCTCAGTGTAGGTACCGTCAACACATGAGGAAGACATAAAGAAGAAGAAAACTTGAGGACAATTGTTATTTCGTCTTCTCTCAGAGGTGATTTTACTCGGCGCTGGACTATTTCGGCTTGACATTAATCATAATAATACGCAACCAATGAAAATATATAGTGTTAATATCTTTTAATTTACCCAGTATTAGTGGTTTTTATATGTTTTTTTTGTGTGTAAGGTATTGGTAGGATTTGATTTATAGTTAGTGGTATAACTTTTTGGGGGAGCCGAATAAGTCTTGGATCGAATGTTACTTCCTCCCACGCCTTGCCTTGTCCAAGTCTTGACACTTTTCTTTATCAATTTACCATATCTCTCTCTTTTTTTTTCTTTTCTCCCCCTCTCTCTCTCTCTCTCTCTCTCTCTATCTATCTATCTATCTATCTATCTATCTATCTATCTATCTATCTATCTATCTGTCTATCTATCTGTCTATCAATCTATCTATTTGTCTATCTATCCATCTATGTATTTTTTTTTCTCTCTCTCTCTCTCTCTCTCTCTCTCTCTCTCTCTCTCTCTCTCTCTCTCTCTCTCTCTCTCTCTCTCTCTCTCTCTCTCTCTCTCTCTCTCTCTCTCTCTCTCTCTTCTCTCTCTCTCTCTCGATGGTAAAGTTTTGTTTGCTATCTTCAAGTTAGACTCAATTTTAGACCTTAAGACAACGGTGAGGGAGTGGCCATACAAATACAAACAGTCACTGCACCTATGATTTAAGTATGAGAGTTCCAATTGGTTGAGGTGGATAAGGGCTTGCTGACGTCACCATTATGATATAGTGGCGGGTCTGTTACACTGGTTTATGACTGGGAATATTCTAGGTCAGGCAATTATAAGCCCAACCTGGATATGAATTAAGGAAGGACGGATAAGTGGATATATATATTTTTTCTCTTGCAACCAGCTTTTCATTTCCTTTTTATGATATCGTTAATTTCGTTAGTTTTCCTTGTATACTGTTGTGTGTGTAATATCGCTTGGTAAGTATAATGACACCTTATTAAACTTTGGCTTCTTCTACAGGTGTATGCAAATATAATTGTTTTTTCTAGCCTGAAAATTGATCTTGGACCTGTAACCTTGTTCTTATTGCTGTTGTTTCGTTAGTTGTCAAGGTAAGGAGATAAGATTGTTTTGGAGAGAGAGAGAGAGAGAGAGAGAGAGAGAGAGAGAGAGAGAGAGAGAGAGAGAGAGAGAGAGAGAGAGAGAGAGAGAGAGAGAGAGAGAGAGAGAGAGAGAGAGAGAGAGAGAGAGAGAGAATAAGAAGAAACAAGGCGTCACTTAAAAAAATTTAACCCGCGCTACTAACGGGGGCCTACTACCCATGGCGCCTACCGGCGCCATGGGTAGAAAGATATATAGAAAACCCACCCACTCACCTTTCCTGCCACACCCCTGCCACGTAAAGCTGAACATAACACTTTAAACACCATTATTATTATGGTCGTTAAATACGGGTGACTGTCACGGCGGTAAGGGTAAGTTCTACCATCTTCATGAGAACAAACTTACCTAAGTAATCGTAATGACTTGCCACATACTGTAATTGGTAGTGAATTATGTTGAGTCAAATTGTTCTCACATAACGGCTCCACGCTTTCTAACAAAAATAATGACTTGTTAACTGGCCATACAAGAGTGTCAATCTTGTCTTCCAAACCTTAATGCCTTGCTTATACGTATCGCAGCAATACCAACATTAAACAAAACAATTCATTATATGTATGTTCTTAATAGAGGCATTCTTATTTTCCAACAACTATTTAGTAATAATTGTTCGCGTTGTATAGATGATTATGGAAAATCACAGGCAATAGATTTATGTTTATTGTAAGTCACTCACTACAAACCCGCTCAATGATTAAGGAATGACTAATAACTGTACGTGAGTTGATACATGACATTGTTACCGACTTAGCACCTCAGTCGGAAATACTCGTATATCCAATATAATCCATGTTGTTATCAAAACTGTTGACTGACGAGAATTGAAGTATCAAGATAACCAAAATCCATAATCAATTTTATCTCTTGAATGTGATCTAAATTTGAATACATCTATCCGGCAAACCACACCTGAACTATTGTTATGAAAAGCAATGGTATGCAATATGTTATCCACCAACACAGATAACCATAGTCCCAACATCAAGGTAACTTTAGTGTGTGAAGTTGCGTCATCACTCACCACCACCAGGAATTTGTAACATCACGGCCATACAGCTCGTTGCATTGGAGAGAAAGTTGAGATGGTTTGCTCTCTGTCTGCCTTCGCCGCACCAGTGGAGCGGGAAGGGAATTACACTAGTATGTATATGTACACTTTTCTTTATGCCTTTTCACACTATGATTTTGATATGCACACACACACACACACACACACACACACACACACTGAATGCTTTAGTTTTTTCTTATTAATATAACTACTAGTGTGCTAACAATACTAAATGCTAAATATTCTCGTATATGAACAATGTTATTTTTTTCCTTCCGTCGATACGCTGGTTCTGTACAAAGACACAACAAACTATATAATGTAGTCCACATGACACACATATTCGGCAGGAATGTTCACTCACTCATATCCTCAATCCATGCTTACCGCAACTACATGCTCGATGAAGTAAATAAAACACTCCTTTTGGATCCATGTTTGGCAACGCTACCGTCAGCTGGTGAGGGAAAGCTTTAACTACAAATACATAATCTGTAGCAGTGGCTTTCTAACACGATCTGGTATTTGCTTACGTTTTGTCTGGCCATCACTTAGGTAAGACCATTCATGTCACTGCAAGGTTGTTAGTCTGCATGGGGTTCCTGTCATCTCTACGACGTAAATTAAACGAGAGAGAGAGAGAGAGAGAGAGAGAGAGAGAGAGAGAGAGAGAGAGAGAGAGAGAGAGAGAGAGAGAGAGAGAGAGAGAGAGAGAGAGAGAGAGAGAGAGAGAGAGAGAGAGAGAGAGAGAGAGAGAGAGAGAAAGGTTGGGGTGCTGACTTTCATATCCTACCACTTAACTGTGTGCTTCTCAGTGCCTGTAACGACCAAAGGATTGTCATCATCGTAGGCTCAATGATTAAAAAAAAATAACTAGTGTTAGATTTTATATATAATATGCACACAAAGGTATTGGTAGATGTCAAATAAGACTTAAGATATATTTTCCTTTATTTCAAATTGCGTAGGATGAATATGGCAATCAAACCCAATGGGATCTAAAATAAAAGTAATAATAGTGCTTGAGTTGCGTTACTAAGCTAATAAGTGTACGTGAAAATTACTACAAGCTAATTTCAGGAAAGATATAACTGTATATACTCGATTGTGCTACATACAGACAAAATATATCTGGATCTTGCATAAAACCATCTACTCGTAAGCAATATTGCATACGTCACCTTGGTTAAGCGGTTAGAACTAAGCTTTTTTAACCCTGCATGTGGTAATAATATAAAAAAAAAAGTAGATTCAAGTAACCGGATGTTTCTTCAGCGATTAATGTCACGATATTTCAAGACCAGGCACTGCATTTACATCTCATTACTATCAATCCGCTGAGCGTGATAAGTATACTGTTAACCAAACGATTACTATCTATTCATGACCACTGAATCATACATATATCGAACATTTAGTCGTTGCTCACCCCGCTGGGTGCTAAGTCAGAACAGCGGTAAGTACAGGTGAGACACTATTGTGAGTATGACGAAGGGAATATAAAAATAGGATGATATATACGCTATTCATGTATATATTTGTGATACTACTCTCAAGGCACACAAATCACAGATATTTCTAGACCAGTAGACAAGGTCATCCTCTTGGCAACGAATGGTACGTGTGAAGGATGTTTTCTGCCGACCCGCGAGATAATATATAGTGCACTTGGCAGGTGTCTCCAAGACTGACCTTGACCTTATTTGACCTTATTCATTGAAGCTAAACTGACTATGAAATAAAAATATATGTATAATTATTTCCTTTCCGTAAATAATATTAGTTCACACACACACACACACACACACACACACACACACACACACACACACACACACACACACACACACACACACACACCATCAAGCCATTCATAATCCATTGAAACATTTTTTGAATCATGCAAAAAAGAAAACAGTTTGTCCGAAGAAAATAAAAGACAAAAAATAACAAAAAGTCGTAAATGTGAAGGTTATTGTTGAGGTATAATCCACTGTCGCTCTTTCCTGTTAATACATCCGCCCTGGTGTGTCTGTAGTGATTTTAGGTAAGCGGCAGCACACACTGTACACCAGCCAGCCTTTCGTTCTCACAGGCGTCTTTGTCCCACTGATACTTGCACGTGTGGAGGTTGTGTTCACTACCAAGGCAGGACACTCGCCTCAACAAGGGTCGCGGTACCTGTCCCTCTAAGTCCTCGATGCTGGAGATGTTATGCGATGACGCTTCCTTCACCCTGTTTTGAGAAAGAAAGAGAGAAAGAGAGAGAGAGAGAGAGAGAGAGAGAGAGAGAGAGAGAGAGAGAGAGAGAGAGAGAGAGAGAGAGAGAGAGAGAGAGAGAGAGAGAGAGAGAGAGAGAGAGAGAGAGAGAGAGAAAAAAAAAAATGGGGAGAGAGAGATATGAAAGTTGATATCTCGTATCCTCATCCGGACTGTTGTAATTTTTGTTTACAAATTTCTTAAGTTTTGTTGTTGTTTGGGTTGTTGTCCCTTTTTTAGAGTTCGCAGGTGTATCTTCCTTTGTGTGTGTGTGTGTGTGTGTGTGTGTGTGTGTGTGTGTGTGTGTGTGTGTGTGTGTGTCAAAAGTGGGTAAAGAACGCACATCAGTCAACCAGTCATTCAGTCATTGGGGCCACTTTACTTACGCCTCTCCAAATACCATGCGGCAGGCGACCATGGCTTCACTATCGCCCCATTGTCCTTCGTTGCACACTGAGCTGTTGATCTTCACCTTCACGCCGTGTTGCTCCGTCAATTGGGAAACCTGCAGCCACCCCGCCACCACCAGGTTCTCATTTACATTACTGGCGGTGACGTTCTTGAGCGAGGCAGTGAAGGATGCTGTCAGCAGAAAATGTAACAAGTAAAACATCTGAACTGGTTATGTGAATGCCAAACCAATACTTATTAACGCACTTCCCAAACTATAGTCATTCATAAACGAATATTTCATACAAAATTATGAAGTACTTCCTTGCCGGTATGACATTGTGAAAATTATTATAATAATGATGATAACTTCACTGTAAAGTATAGATAACAACTCATGTATGTATTTACACTTACATGTGTACCTGGAGGATGTAAACGCTACTCGCTCGTAGTCATTAAGTGAAGTAATAGTACTAGGTATTCTTTTGGGTGTCCGAATATCATGTCGTAAAGGATTGACATATGGTTCGCGATTAAACTCCTCTTCACCTTCCTTATCTCCTTGGAATTCACCTTCACCTGATCCATCGAACTCAGATCCAGTACCTCTCCCTCTCCCTTTTCCTTTCCCTCTTCCTTCCCCTCTTCCTTTCTCTTTCCCTCTTCCCTTATTCCCGGGTTTTCCTGAGTTTCCAGATCCGCCACGAGCACTGTCTTTATCCCAGTCATCGTCCTCTGGGTCCTTGCCACGAGACCCATACCAGTCATCGTCCTCTGGGTCCTTGCCACGAGACCCATACCAGTCATCGTCCTCTGGGTCCTTGCCACGAGACCCATACCAGTCATCGTCCTCTGGGTCCTTGCCACGAGACCCATACCAGTCATCGTCCTCTGGGTCCTTGCCACGAGACTCATACCAGTCATCGTCCTCTGGGTCCTTGCCACGAGACCCATACCAGTCATCGTCCTTTGGGTCCTTGCCACGAGACTCACGACCCTTTGAGCAGGAGCAGATGGCCACTCGCTCCCACATGAAGGTGCCTGACGGTGGGCACCTCTCTATGGAGTATACACTGCCATCCTCTGCAAGGATGGGTAAAAAGGGGGGAAAAAGGGAAAAAATTATAGCTTATAATAAGGTAACGTATCTCAGTCTGAAAAAGCATCATGTGTATTTGCAACATATGATGGTGGAATATACCTAAAAAGAATAGTCAGTTCGCAAAGGTGAGTGTTTCTTTGCACATATCCCTGATGAGTTGAAGTTAAGGAGATAACATTATGAGGTGTGTCTTTTGCTGCTGGGAGCCATCCCCCCCCCTCCCCACACACTCTCTTGACACACAGCTTCTCTCTCTCTCTCTCTCTCTCTCTCTCTCTCTCTCTCTCTCTCTCTCTCTCTCTCTCTCTCTCTCTCTCTCTCTCTTACTTATACTCCAATACGTGGGGTCTGCCATGCTATTCTTTATCCTCATGGCGTCCTCGAACACATTCCGAAAGAATTCCTCCTCGTTAGCGCCACTGGAGTGCTCGCTCATGAGTCTCACTTCCTCCTGGGCAGTTCTGGCAATACGAGGCGACGTTAAGAGCAATGCATACACGGTCTATGGAAATATGTCATGAGAGTGCCTAGACTAACCATCTGTATTAGGAAAGCTACTGAACGATACGTATTTTGTAGGTTCAAGAAAATATATTGCAAGGAGACGAAAACTCACTTAAGGCAAACCATTTGTTGGCTCGGGGCTCGTTCAGGTTGTTTCATTATGCAACACAGTTTCTTGGAGTCAGCCCACAACGATGCGAACTGTGCCGTAGAGACAGTGTGTTAGGTAAAGCTACTACTGGAGGGGAGTTTATGTAGGGTAAAAATGTTGCTGAAAAAAAAGAGAGAGAGAGAGAGAGAGAGAGAGAGAGAGAGAGAGAGAGAGAGAGAGAGAGAGAGAGAGAGAGAGAGAGAGAGAGAGAGAGAGAGAGAGAGAGAGAGAGAGAGAGAGAGAGAGAGAGAGAGAGAGAGAGAGAGAGAGAGAGAGAGAGAGAGAGAGAGAGAATAACAGGGACTACTTTACGTTAATCGATAACCAATTCATCTTCGAAATGAGTAATAAATGAGAAATGAAGATGAAGCATCATTTAGAATTCTTACGTAAATGTCTAGTAAGTTACATTAATATAATATACAATTCTGTCTAGCTTCTGAATCCCGATGAAAGGAAGAAAAGGTGGTGAATGCAGCCGCAGGACACTGTAACCTCTTCATTACAGCTTTAACCCTTAAACCGCGGGTGTTCACTATTGTGGACACCCGGTGCGTGGGCTCCAAGTGCGGGTGTCCACAATAGTGGACAGGGCATTTTTTGAATTAACGCGCCGTCAAATTTGATTAGGTTGTCCTCAAGTCCTATAAACATGTTGTTTTCTTTCAAACAATACCAACCCACGCTCCCTAGGCCTACCAGTTGCTGCATTCTAGCGAGGATTCTGGTCCATTGCTAAGTTTAGCAAGTAATGCTAACCATTGATTTTTACAATAAAACGGAAATTGAGCTTTTCACGGGTGTGTTTCACATAAACGGTATAAAAGTGATGCTTTTTATTGCTAACTAATAGGAAAGAAATCCAGTAGGGGTGGATATGTCTATTATAATGTGTTTTCACAGTTCCTAATTCAGAATTCCGTGCTCGTTCTAATATTGCTCATATAGCGTTCAAATTAACGTCAAAAGACAGCTAAGGGTATGGACTTTACAATGATACTTCGTTCAGTAACGTGAGTTTAATAGGAGAGAAGCTGCAGGATGTTGAAATGAGGTATGTTTTTGCGTGAATATGCCAGCGGTGGGGGCCAGGCACGCCAAAACATCCCCGCAGTTTAAGGGTTAAAACCTCACCATCTCCAGCACTTCATTAACGACGGCCGAGTTATTCTTGATCACGTTCAGGTATTCGATGACGAGACTGACTGTATCGTTCAAAGTCTGGTTGAAGGAGTCGGACGGAATGAACTCCGGTGAGAAGGTGGTGGTGTTAAGATAAATCACCAGTCTGTCTATCGCGTCTTCCAGGACAAGCTTCTCACCGGAAAATACGTCAGTTGTAGTGCTCCACCTGGTGGTGAGAGGGCATTTCAGAGCTTCGGCAGTGGGAGTGAAGCTAACATTGTTTTAATTAGGAATATTTGCATGCTCGAAGATCATATTTACATTATTCTGCACTCAAATTATAATCTAATCGCTTACTAATAAATGTTTCGAGTGGAACAGATACTATCCCTTACTTACCAGATATCAAATAAGGCGTCATATATTCCAACAGAATTCAGTAGATTTGGGATCGTGTAATTTTTGAATAGGGCGACCACTTGTTCTAAGTCTTCTAACATAGCTTGGGGAAGGATGCTTAGCTCTTCAATGTTCCTCACCGGCACATGGTGGTTGATCATAGAGATGATGGTTAATTCAGGAAACGCTCTGAAAATAGTCCCTGTATCTATACACATGGTAGGGAGGTTATAGTGAATGCATCAGGAAATATTTAAGTTACCATTGAAAGACTACAAGAGTTACTGTGAGGCTTGGAGAAACGTGAAATAAAGGGAAAAATTACCTGCGAGCTCGGTCTTGATTGTGACTTGGCATTGGATAGGTCGGAGGCATGTTATGTATGTTATACATGTTTCCCTTCTCTCTGTCTGGCATGTTAGTATATTTATCACTTGGCCAGCGATTCGTATCATGCATAGTATAGTGATAGTCCGTGGAAAAATCGTCATCAACACCGTCTGCCAGTCCTGAATCTACATGGTATTGGAATTCATCAGGAAACATAATACTGTCGTCACCATCCATGCCCATGCCCATGTCGAAGTCCCAGTTATACCAGTCCTGATGTGAGGTGTCAGTGGGTATGAAGCAGGGGTGGTCAAGGGCGTAAGAATAGGGGAGGATGTGTGGCAGCAGGCGGAGTAATAACCACCGCACAGGTCCGTGTATCCGTGCAGCGTGATCTGTAGCGTTGTGCACCAGCCGTACTAACGCCACCACCTGCTTGTGTACGTCGCTCATCTGTCAGCCAGGGAAAAGGTAAAGGTATAGGAAGGAAGCTACGCACCACCACACCAGCAACACTATGCACATACCATCACCACATCACCACCACACCAGCAGCACCAACCGTTCCTTTCATTGAATAAACTATTTCCTGCCAAAGGGGATGAATGCTTAATGCACTGAATTAAAGAGGAAATCATAATCATAATGACCCAGATTTTAAGAGAATCTTTTAGAAATATGTTTTAGTTTGTTTCAGTGTTTCAGTGTATTTCAATAATATACTGAACCAACTTACTGTTGGCTGAAGCATGGATAGTGATTCAGAGAGGGCGCTGGCTGCCTCTCTCACCTTCACCAACAACGAGTCATTAGTAGCTGTATCCTCGAGGCCGCTGGGGCAAAGGTTGAGCTTGGCGAGTCTGGCTGCACGCTCACTGGCCATGGCGAACTCCTCCCTCTCCTTCACCGTGTGTCCACTCACAGCACTGAACTCCACAGCGCCGGGCCTCACCTGTCCACCACCACCATCACCATCACATCCTTTATCACACTCTTACTTTGTTAACAACTTGTGTTTGAGAAGGATATGTAGTACTTTGAAATTTACACATCAACTTGAATTCGTTATTTTTTTTCTTTTATGAATCTTACCGATGACATCAAGTAAACACAAAAACATCAGTAAGATTAAAGTATTGAAGACTGAAAGTGATTCCCTGGTGGAGTGTCTATAGGAGTAACTTTACATACTAAACAAAAATTGGTTTGGTTTACTAAGTGGGCGTCAGCAACTAGCGTGTTAAACCGTGACAGGGACGCGTTACTGTCACCTGCAGGCACGAACCCTCCACCTACCATGAACCTGTGCGCGGCTGGCCCCTTCCCGCCATGCATGTGTACCAGCGCCTCCCTGCCGGCCATCGCTACGTCAGGCACCACCTCGCACCCAGCCCCGTCTCGCCCTGCACAACACAACACAACATTATCATCAAGTTAGTGTATTATCCTTCAACTATATTCTTCTAAAGCTCCATAAATATTGCAATCACAAAGTTTATTGTCATCCGTCGTACATAACTGCAATTTCACTCGTTCGGTACCTGTGCAACAAATACGTGCCTTATATACTTACTTAAATTACGTATCTTTTACAATTACCAACGCTTTTTTATTATATATCATTTAAATAATCTGATGAACCTAAAGTATGAAGAGACTCACTCTTCGAAGTAGTCTGGAGGTTTATCCAAGCAAAGACGATGTTGTTGTCGTAGTTGGTGTCGTTGGTCTTCCTGAAGGGGTCGATTATGAAGGCCAATAAGGCGGACTTTCTAGCGAAGGATTCAGGCGCTAACAACTGCATCACGTCCACTGCCATTTCCTCGTCTTTATTCAAAACTGTAGATCAGAATTCAAAAAAGCGTTTTGATCTATTGATTGATTTAGAAAAACTAAATTAAAATCAATACCAGAACATGTTATATTTTGTTATATTAGCCAGTTTCTAATAATTGTCACAGAAGTGGGAAAATAACCTTTATCTTGGTAGTAAGAAAGCGAAGTAGAAAATAATTGATAGTAGGAGTGTAAAAATTTGAAGTCAGACAACAAAATTACAAACCACAAAGTGTGAAAATATTGTTATCAGTCTCTCATTTTATATAATTGACTTTCAGCTAATATCGTTGTGAATCATATATTTGTTTAATGTTATGCATTGAACTTTACAAAATATACCTAACTCATTGCCATTTACGTCAGTGGCTGAAAGTACCAGTTGGTCACAATTAGAAATACGAACCATACAATTCTAGACTCGTAACTGGACAATAAGAGGAAGATGAATGTAGATGGCGAAGGAAATTGAAGAAGTGATAATGGCAAGGAAGGAAGTAGCAATGGATATTGTAATAATGGTGATCATATTAGTGAGAGTGTTGACTGCAATGCCGTTGTTGGTGTTGGTGGTATAGTTGTGGTTGTATTGATGGTGGTGTTGACATGCTTACCTTTCCCAGTGTCGTCAGTTGTTAGCATCAGCAGCTCCCAGCCCTGAAGCCTCACCCACTTCTGTTTCCACATCTCAAGGTACGGCAGATACATGGCTCTGTCCTTCTCCACAACATCCATTACGGTCCTGGCAGAGAATGAAGGGATGGTAGTGGCTGTAGGAGGTTTAGTAAGGCTACTCTCTTTCTCTCTCTCTCTCTCTAGGACTCTCCCTCACATGTGCCAAGGTACCTCCCATAAACTTCAATGTGTGGCTTACGTTTCATTGGTCAGGTTGAACGCCGACATGGTCATTGCACGGTAGTACATCATGGGTTTCATGTAGACCAAGTAAACCTGAACTTCAGGGGCGTTGAGGGCTGACCTGCTTGCCATTGCTGTCACGCCCTTGTTGACGATGCTCATGCTGAACCCTGTCAAGTTGACCAATACGTTAAAGTTTGATTTATGGATATTTTTCTTCTTTGTTTGTAGTTTAATGGGTATTTTCTTAGTTTTCATTAATTTAATAGGACTTTATCACTTTACTAAATATAAATTTTTAAGTTTGGTGTCATTTGGAGTGCCCGGATACCTGTTTCTTATAGTCATCTCACGTTAGCTATGAGAAGTTTTGCTCAGTGAATGGTTGGGACTGGTGCAAAAACCTACCAACAGCCACAATAACTCACCAGAGGCTGTTAAGTTGCCTCCCTGTTGCGCTGATATCATAGGGTTCTCACCAGACTCACTCACCAACCACTGCAGATCCACAGCTGATGAAAGAAATGTTAAAAAGCTTAAAATCTATATTGTATTTAGTTTAAGTGGTGTTTGGGAACATAGAACTCTTGTTGTTGATATCTGTCGAAAAGGTAGCAAAGTAATTATTTCCATTCAACTTACCTTCGCTGCAGTTTTTGTGCTGAGCGATGCATTTGTACTGTGAAGGCTGAAGGGGTTCCACGATGTCCCCGACAGTCGCAGTGGTGCACAGAAAGTAACACCCACACAGCTGAAAGAAGTTATTTTTTATCTCAGATTGTTTACGCTTTGCATTGAGAAAAAAAACCCATTACCTGCTGGAAATAGAACCAAGATATCTACCTTCTTTTACAAAACA
The DNA here is from genome assembly GCA_029783475.1 of Metacarcinus magister. Classification (NCBI taxonomy): domain Eukaryota; kingdom Metazoa; phylum Arthropoda; class Malacostraca; order Decapoda; family Cancridae; genus Metacarcinus; species Metacarcinus magister. The sequence continues at coordinate 8,956,543 of JAPQNM010000038.1, forward strand.
CTGTCTAGGATTATTTCTTTGTAAATGTTAGTCAGATAAATGAAAAAGATCGGGTTACAAAATTTATCCGCAGTTCTTCTTCCCGGAATATTGGATCTTGTAGTTCTAGTATGAAAGAATACGAGTCGTAAGTACTGTACGTGAATACTTGAACTTCAAACCCTATCAACCATTATTTCCTTCACTGAGCCATGCTGGTCTCCTACGTCAAAATGAATAGATATGAACTCTCCCTTCCCTATCAAAATTCACACGATACAATGGAAGACCATCATCGGCTTTCCCTGTCCATAACCATTACCAAAGTTATGTTTCTTGGCATGATTTATGACGCCTCTCTCCAAAACTGTTTGTCGTACAAGAAAACTTACGCAACAAATCACAGTATGTACTCCTTACCGACCAATCTATTTATTTATATTGATCTATCTATGTAATAATCTATTTATGTAACTATATCCATTTATCTGAACACGCACTATTTCCACGCGTCGTGTTGCCTTTGAATCGAAGGTAAAAGGTCTCCGTCATACATCATGTGATAAAATCTATGTTCCCGACACTACCGAGGTTGTGTGTTCATGTTAAGATTACAGAAGCGTTGTAGATGGAGTAAGATTTCACTGCAAAACTATAGAATTCCATGTATTCTTTTATTGATTGAATAAAAAAAAAATGAGGAGACTCTTAAAAGCCAATGGATCTACTACAAATCTACTATAAGTGTAACGGAAGTGCACCTGATGGCCGGCAGACAGGTACTCACCTCTTCCTCTGGCACCTCAGTATTGCTCAAGGTCAGTTCTGTGGTGGCGCCGACGGCTGGAAGATCTGAGGAAATAGGAAGTGGTTACCTGTGCCTGCTATATACAAATATGAACCCGCGCATTGACTTGTTGACCGTCAGGGACTCTTACCTGAAGCCTGTGAAGCTTCCTATACTGACTTCCTCCTGGCAGACTCCAGAGTTTTGTCTTATAATCATTGCTTTCGAAAGGATGATTTAAAAAAGAGTGAATTGTATGTATGAGGAGACAGACACAAGGATTCCATCGTTCTGCAGCAATTGCTATATAGTAATGTTTTTCCAAACACTGTATGCGGTGCTTTGTGGAAGCTCAATTAAGTTTTTTTTGTTCATGTATTCTTAGGAGGCATAGCATTGATATAAAAAACTCAAAATTCATGTTAATAATGACCTGTATCTGCACTCAACTGCATTTTTAGAAATTAGAAGTTGAATCAGCACTCTAATGATACATCAACTACTTAACTTATAATAATAATCATCACTATAGTGATGGTAGCAGGGTTGCAACGCCGCTATTGACATGTGCCGCGTAAATTATTCACTGTTTCTCGAGGAAAGGTGAATGTCCTCTCCGCCACCTGCAGCCATGCGTTCTTCACCCCCCTAAGCGGCTCCTCTTGTGCCACCCACTTCTTCACTCACTTAGCCTCGCTACCACCACAACTGCCCCGGCCTATGGTATTGTTTCCTGACCTCATGCTATAGATTTTCGAGTACCATTAGGAATATACGTATCCCAGACTGAGAACTCATGCTGTAAGTGGTCATTCCAAAGAACAGGAATGTCCCCCGAGTGCCTTACCGAAGGTCTCCTTGCTGATGCTGATCCCGTTGGGGCTGGGTCGTGCCACATCAGGGTTCCTCCATAGCTCCACTGTCAAGGTGCCCGTGCTGGCCGGCTGCTCATGCATCACCGTCAATGTCTGCATGATATGCCAATAGAAATCTTAAGATGATTCATGTTATTGCTAGAAGTAATTTTCACTATTGTTTCTGCATAGCAATTACAATTATTATATCATTAGTTCTTTCTCTCAAAACAAATTTCCATTATCTACTCGTTCCTTACCAATGTACCGCTGGAGCTCATGACTAACTGGGTGACAGAAACGGCTGCCATACAGCCCCTGAAGGCCAAGGAGTGTAGCAGCAGCAACAACAACATTACCAGCTGTTGGCGGCTTCCTGACGCCATTATTCCTTGGCTGAAGGAGGAAGAAATCAGTGCGATAAGGGCAAAGCGCTGCAGCAAGTTGTGTATAGATCCTTAGTATTATTTTGTACAACACACACACACACACACACACATACACACGTACACACACACACACACACACACATATACACACCTAGTCATTATCATTCATGACCCTTATTTATACCTCCCCAGACACCTGTTCTAACAGAAAACACCTGTACAAGACATAAAGAGGATTTTCCGGTGTCGCGTTAAGGTGTCATGCAATGAAATCCATGCGACACAACAAGGCCTTCGTGTACACTTCATCAACCGCAGTAATGGCAGAACCAAGGCCGTTGGAGAGAGCTCGGTGTGTTTCAACCTCACCCTCATCCCCTTGTGATACCTAAGACTCCCTCACGAGTCACTAAGGGCTTCCTCCCTCCAACGTGCAACCCACCAATGATCGTGGCGCCACCAGTGATAACATTCGATTGATCTTTACAGGATACTATTGCGTTCTAAGAATTTTTTATTTATCTCTTTTGATACTTCTCGTCGATGGGATCAGATCCAAAGCAAGGAATTCGTGCTATGAACATGATGAACTGTGGCACTTAAGTATACTACAAAGGGTCACTTAGCACGGACGAGGAATAGGTAATCGATAGGTCTTCATAATCTTGTGTGAATAAAGGTGTTAATCGAAGGTAAAAGATATGGTAAATATTGAAGGGATGCGTTATATATATATATAGTGTTTCTATAGTAATAATGTGTTTTCATTATGTTCATGGAAAAAAAAACTTTCTAGTGAAAAAAGAAAAAAGAAAACATTGCCAAACGTGAGGCGTCCCACTCGATAATGATGATTGCGTTGAGAAAAAGAGAGAGAGAGAGAGAGAGAGAGAGAGAGAGAGAGAGAGAGAGAGAGAGAGAGAGAAAAAAAAAGTTTTCATTGCGTGTTTGTCAAATAGAAGAAAAAGTCACCTTAAGCTGTATCCTCCAAGGCGCCTCACGCAAGCACGCCACTCCTGCATATACACTCAAGGCTTCTGCGTGTATAAGTCACCTTGAGTCTGTTCACTTATCTATATTATATCAACCGAGTCACTCACACTCTCTCTCTCTCTCTCTCTCTCTCTCTCTCTCTCTCTCTCTCTCTCTCTCTCTCTGCGGTAAGCCCTTTCATCACCATATCAAACAGCTATCACTACGGTCCAATTAAAACAAGCCTTGGAATGCACAGTTAATCATGAGTGGTGACTGTCGTTTCAATGTTACCACAAGTACAATGATACAATGAGCCTGTGTAAGTATGTGTTGGGGGCGAGACGTTGCAGTGTGGAGTGGGAGATGTGTCTTAACTGTGACTTAACAGCTTCGTGGAAAGTCTCAGTATGTCTTTACGTGTCCTACTGCTGTTACCCTTAATTCAGCTGGGGCGAGGGAGGAGGATGGTTGACAGGAAGAGGAGGAAGGGAGGGAGTGGAGGACGCTAATAGCAAAATGACAGAAGAGAGGCAGGGTAGGAGGAGTTAATAGCAGAGGAGGGAGAATGCGAGGTAGAAGTAGAAGAGGAAGGGAGGAAAGGTAGATAATGATAGAGGGGAGGATAGGGGGGAAGGAGGGAGGAGGGGTGATGATAGAGAGGGAAAGGGGAATGAGAGAGTGAGTAAGAGAGTGAGTGAATGAGGAAATTGTATCACGTTACACTCCCATGCTCACAAAATACAACAAACAATGGCAGGTGGAGCCTTGTAGCTTATTGATAATGACGCTTTTGATACCACCACAACCACCTCAATCACACCTGCAACCATGACTACTACCATCACACTATGCACAACAACCATCACAGACTGAACTACAACCACCAACAGTATTATGGTGTGTGTGTTGTGGTGAGAAAAAAAATCATATTTAAAACAGAAGAAAAAAACAATAATTGTAGTGTTATGGTAGTTGACTGATTATAGGGATTCACGCAGGTTAATGACTTGTTTGAGGTGTTTCACGGGTGAGTTGGCGACCCTGCCCGCGAGTCTAGGCGGTGGTCAATCAGCTGGCAGAGAGGGTGGATAGAGGGAACAAGTGGTGGTAATATTTCTTCGTTTCACACCTTTTTCCTTCCTTTCTAAGCCTATTTGAGTGATACAGGAGCCGTAACACATCATTACGCACTATGTACAGTGGAAGGATAGCGAAGAAACACTGTATATTAAGTGTAATAAGTGTGTAAGATATAACTTGCAGGTCACACGAAGAAGAAGAGTAAGATGGCGGCCACAGTGTTAATCACGTATATATTAAACGAAATTTGAAAACTTTATTATACACAGAGAAGCAATTATATGTACTTTAAAGAATCGAGTGAAACACCTAATTCGTTTACACATAAATACTTGTTATATTTGATTCGTGTTTATTTCATGAAAAAATATTTATTTTTAAGCTAATCATAAGATCGATAAATAGAAAAAGACAATAATAATGAAGTTAAACCAATGTAAACCATAAAATAGAACATATAAAAAATTATTGAAACCGAAAGTAAAGCCTAAATAAACCATAACACAAAGAAAAACGGAAAAAATAACGAAAAAATGTGAAAAAAACACATTAATTATTTGTTTACATCCAAGAGTGTTCATTATAGTGCATTAAAAGCAGTGTCAGGACATGATCACCTACAAGGATAGAGATGAAGGTGAGTGTTGTGTTGTGGTGTGTTGTGAGGGTGTTAAAGTGTGTTGTGGTGTGTTTTGTTGGGTCACGTAGGCATGTGCGGAGGGGAAGGGGTTAAGGGGGGGGGGATGATGAAAATAAGTTCAGATTCGTGTTCAGCATGACCTAAAACATCATTGTAACAATTTTCATGAGATTCGGAGGTGTTGAGTTTCTGCGGCGCACAGCACGAGTAGACAAGAGTAAAATGGTGAGGTTAGGTTAGCTGCGGTGCCACATCTATTACTAAACCAGACCAAATACCGTACACACTCGCTAATACTATATACTATACTACTATAATACTATACTAATACTATATATACTATAAGACTACATTAAGTATATAGTATTAGCGAGTGTGTATGGTATTTGGTCTGGTTTAGTAATAGATGAGGCACCGCAGCTAACCTAACCTCACCTTTTCACTCATGTCTACTCTTGCTGTGCGCCGCGGAAACTCAACACCTCCGAATCTCATGAAAATTGTTATAATGATGTTTTAGGTCATGCTGAACACGAATCTGGACTTATTTTCATCATTACCCCCCCCCCACCTTTACACCTTACCCCCCTTAACCCCTTCAGGTATAGGGTAGAAGGTTTTTTGCTACTGCCGTTAAAACTGTTTGTCATACACGAAAACGTTTTAAACAAATTTTACTGTAAATTGGAATATATAAAAGTTTTATTGAAGTCATTTTTCACATATCTGTGACGGTAAGGAATTTTTGATTTTGTGGTCCGAAAATGTCCAGAATTGAGGTCGAATATGTTTTTGCCCCTCTACTACGAAACTATTACTCTTACAGGAAAAAGGATTAGAATCAAAGTTATGTAGCTTGAAAAGATCTATCGATTGATGTCATCACCTTTCCAATATCTATTATACTTTTGGAGAAAAGTTAATTATTGTGAACAAAATTAATGTTTTCTTTTTTCAATTCTTACATCTATACTTATGTTCCAATTCCATATCACTATAGCTCAAAAGAACGGGCGTGTCCTGCTCTTTCTTTTATATTATATACTCTTTTTACGTAAACCTCCTAGTTTTCGAGTTATTTCAAAATACATGATTTCTGCCAAAAAATCTGAGGTGGTACCCTTGAAAATTTCATGAAAATTTCCACACCTCGGAATTTCATGAAAATTTGTACATAAAGGTTTTCGGTCATACTGAATACGAATCTGGACTCAGTTTCATCATTACTATAATATCAAACATTAAAAAAATATATATAAAAAAAATAAGATACAGGAAATACTTTCATTATTCCCGTTACCATCACTTCATATTCATTATTATAATTATTATTATTGTATTTATTCATCATTATGGTGATGGTGGTGGTGGTGGTGAGGGAAATTCTTACAACAATTTAATAGATAAAGATAATAATAATGTGTGTGTGTGTGTGTGTGTGTGTGTGTGTGTGTGTGTGTGTGTGTGTGTGTGTGTATAAAAGGTAGATGGCGAAGTAGGAGGAAGGATGTGGGTGGTGTCAGGTCCCTAGGGGACCTGAGAGGATTAACAGGGGTCTGCCCTCTCATCCCCCCCAGCCCCCTTATACAGATCACCAAAATGAATCCAAACTAATGACGCTCCACCCATCATTTCAGCAGCCATTCTCACTACCACCACCACCACCACCACCACCATTGACGACCTTCCTTTACTAATGACAAACTTTTTTTTTACAGAAGTCAATAGAAAGAGTGAAGGGGGGAGGGGAGTGAAGGGAGAGAGGGAGCTGCTTCCTACCCCTTAAACACACACACACACACACACACACACACACACACACACACACACACACACACACACACACACACACACACACACACACACACACACACACACGAGTAAATACAAATGAAAAATGTCACGTATAGACGCACTACTTTAACGAAAATCATGAGAGAGAGAGAGAGAGAGAGAGAGAGAGAGAGAGAGAGAGAGAGAGAGAGAGAGAGAGAGAGAGAGAGAGAGAGAGAGAGATTGTGTGTGTGTATGTGTTGGTCATTCACACGTTACGCAAGTCTTACAGTCGCCCAGTACCCAACAAGATAAGATAATGAGACTATGGGAATAAACAGAACTGTAAAAACATGATAACTACAATCGTAAACCGAGATTTGAATTTAGAAAGTATTAACAACATAGAAAATGAAAGACATAGTAAGAAACAGTAGGTAGGTAGGTAGGTATAGTAAACGAAGCGACACTTTTTGTTTTGTTTTTACAGAAATATTAGCCTTCGAATATGTAGGAAATAGCAGAGTATTCCTTCTACGTTTTTTTTTACTTTTTTTTTTTTTATATATATAAGTTACGTCACTCAATCTGAGGTGGGAGGAAGATTTTTTTTGTATATAATTACGGAATACGAAGAACAGGTTATAACAGCATAAATACAACGCGGAAGGATACTGATAATTACAGGGCATACGAGGAGGAGCAAAGATATCGACCTTGCAGGAATCCATTTTAATGCCAACGAAGAAAAAGTTCAAAAAGAAAATATATAATAACCCCAAGTAAAGCGAGAAAAGGGAGTTGGAGTACGATGTAGAAACTATCCTACTCTAATTATTGACTCTAAGTGGAGTGGTCCGTTTATATCACCACGCGCTGACACTACATATACTACAGTCAGACGCACCCTCCACCTCCACCCACCTCCACCCTCTTCAGTCCTTCCCTCAGTCGCGTGTAAAATGAAAAGTTGATAAGGACTGTAGTTGAATTGGAGGTGAATTGAGAAGTGGGTGGAGGGACAGGGTGTGGGTTACTATTATTGTAGTGGCAGCGTGCCGCCTAGTAAGGGCTCTCCATTTATGTGATTGTCTTGCGTATCAAGTTAAAAATGCAGGACCGTATATGCGAGCGTTGGGTCTTGTTACCTGTACGCATGGCAGGGGAGAGGAAGGGGAGGTGCTGAGACTCAGGCACTGTGAAATAACAGGAGACAGAGAGATTTAAAAACAAAATATGTAGCGAGTAAAATGCTATATAATATTAAAGGTAAACATACCTGTTTTCAAGTTAATAAGTCTAATTCTGCTGCTAGCTTTCTTTGCCATGGTAGTTGTGTGAGACTTATATAACCAACAACTAACATATTTCTTGCCGTCCACGCCTCCATGGAATACTATTATCGTCTTTATCGGGCACCGCTGAGACAACATATTGACGGCATACGTGAGGACAATACAACAAAGAGTATATAACATAATGACACAATACTCCTTGTTCTATTTACATGCACAACCTATAGTGACTTACTGAAATAGAGCAAAAGAGATACTTACTTAATTTATACTAACAAGTCAATAGAGAAAACACAAAATACATTGCTAACCCCGAAGGAGATGAGAAGGCTACAATTTGCACCCACACACATCCTCTTCCTGGGTGTAAACTTTGACGCGTCGCTACGAGCAGTTTTTACAATCGTGCGTGACTCTGACAGAACACAATGGTTTGGGGACTCAGCAAGGCATGGTCCAGAAGGCTTAAGGGGACTAAATCGATCTGATATGGTTTATTGATGCCGTTTCCTCACCCTCGCCTCGCCACCTCAATGACACACTTGTCCCTGTCTCACCACATACACGACGAGCTGTCATGGTTGTATACATATAGTTGCCACGACCTCCCAACGCCCCACAACCCCACCATGTTTATAGTACTATTGGTAAAGTATGAATGAGCCATAATATGATAAATCACTTAATATCCCTTGACCAGTGGATGATAAATTGCAAGAAAAAAACATCTGTTGAAATATGCAAGCTTTGGTGGTGTTATATGATGTAGAATTGGTTTTAGGAATTGATATGTTTGGTTTATATAGAATAATGATGATGTAAGGGAAAGTATACAACGGGAACCCACCAAGGCTTATCCTGTATAAATCCACCAAGCCCTGTCCTATGAACCCAACAAGTTCGATCCTATATGAACCCACCAAGCCCTGTCCTATGAACCCACCAAGTTCAATCCTATATGAACCCACCAAGCCTTATCCTGTGTTTCTGCCTAACGCTTCACCGGTCATAAAAAGCTCACAATAGTTGGTGTGACGTCACAAGAGCACGTATCATCGCACACCAGCATCGGGTTACATAGTTAATAGCCGCCACGAATAGACACAACTCAAGGTGGGAGTGAGAGGTATAGCGGGAGGAGACTCTCAATGTATTTCTGAGGTCAGGATAACGACGAGCAAAACCTGTAAATAGTAATATAACCATAATTCCTGCGACAAAAACCCATAATTTACCAAGGGAGTCAAGATTCGGTCTGTATCAATTTCATATAAAGTGAGTTTGGAGTCTCGCAAGAAGTGTTTATTTGTGTTCTTGGTGTGAGTGGTTTAGTTCCCCCTTAAGCTGCACACCCGCTGTGTGGAAACCCTTACCGAGAAAAGTGTGTCAAGCCTAGGTGCTGCAGGCGTTCCTTGCCTGGTTCACCCCCTATGTAGCAGCCTCTCCTCGTGCACCTGTTTAATGGGGCGCTGATGTCCCCCACGGCGAGGTAGATCAGACTAAAGACCGAGGTGCTAGAGAACGTTGGTGTTTTGTTTCTTATTCTTTACCAAATATCATTATGAGTATTTAAATATTGTTACCGTAAAAAAAAGTTCAGCAGTAAGGAAGATACGACTACAGTAAAAATAATAAGTAAAAAATGGAGTTAGACAAATACGTAAATAGAAAAAATACTTCAGACAAGAATGCATATTTACAGACATGCAAACTTCCTGACACACAAACACACACGCAAACAAAGCATGTCCTTAAAGAAGGCGCAATCCATCACTGCTGCATCACTTACTGAATTTGAAATCTCTATAACAAGAGCATATGATTTATTCATAACTTTCTGCCCAAGATATCGGTTCCGTTGATATCGGTTCCATTCTAAGAAGAGGGTGACGGAGCTCATTTTAAGCCCCTCCCGCCACCGGTAATGTTGCAGGGAGGGTGAAGTGAGGAGGTGCAAGGATCGGGTTATGCACTGGGAGGAAGAGGGGATGTGCAGGTAGAGTGCTACGCAGGGAATGTGAGCTTGACGTCAGTGGTTGAAATGCGGTCATTTAAAATTCATAATGAATAGATAGATAAGATAAATAAATATTTAAATAGATAAATCTTTATTCAGCTTGCTTGCTCCGCACATGCAACACGATGTCTCACAATGAAACTTAAATATATAAACATAAAATAGATAATCAAATGATAATCCTCGTTCCTCGTTCCACTACGTCACCTGCCTCGACAAACAGGAATATGGAGGCAAGGTCTTATAGCACAATATTTCATAGACAACAATAACAATGTTGATGATAATGATGTTGATGATAATGATGATGATAAAAGATAATAACAATAGTAACAATTGAAGTGATTAAATAATTTTACTATTACTACTACTACTACTACTGATAATTATAGTAATAGTAATAACAACAGTAATAATGATAATAATAATAACTGATATCAATATTAATGATACTAATAATAATAATAAACAATGATAGTGATAGTGATATAGCAAAAATAACAATGATAATACACAATAATCATAACAAAAAAACTGGAACAGCGAATGAAAGACGCCAAAAAAACATTCCAATTAAATTCCAGAAAAATAGAATAAGTAAGCGGGGAGAGAGAGAGAGAAAAAAAAGACACGCATGACCATAGAGTTCTTTGGAAAATAATAAAAAAGTGACAATCGTGCTTTTGATAGAAGTGCCGGGAGTGTGCGATTAGCGGCCTCACTCACACACTCACGGCCTTGAGGTAACGGAGAGCAGAAGTAACGTGGTGAGTGTGTCGTGTGTGGGGCCAGGCGGGCGGCAGGTGTTGGTAGTAAGACTGTCTGGAGCTTCCTGGTCAGTCTTCACCTTGTCCTCCCCCGCTCCCTCCCCGCCGCGATACTGGACTTGCGTTTGGCGTTCGTGGAGCCTCGCGTGCCACCTACCTCGACCCCGGCAGGCCTCTGGAAGATGACTCAATGGGTTAGAGGAGGGAGGTAGGGGTGGTTGGGGGCTTATAATCGGCATGTTATATGTTTATGTGTAGGTGTTGGGGTATGTGTGTGTTGGGGGGGGAGGGCGTGGTGAGGGGGTGGGGGGGTGGTACAGTGTAGTGTCGATAAAAATAATTCAGAATGTGACATTGACAGAGTTGCTAGCGAATGAAACAAACAACAGTCATGATGATAGATATAGCATA
>JAPQNM010000038.1:8972509-9060009 GCA_029783475.1 Metacarcinus magister
GAGGGGTGATATTAAAAAACTAGAAGGGGTGCAGAGGTTCTTCACAAAGCGGATCAGAGGGATGAGAGACCTCAGCTACTGGGACAGACTCAGGGAGCTGGGGCTTTACTCACAGCAACGGAGAAGGGACAGGTACAGAGCCATCTACACCTGGAAGATCCTGGAAGGACAGGTACCTAACCCCGCGCCCATCGCACTGCAGCCTTACACCACCGAGAGGAGTGGTCGTAAATGCACAAGGAGCAGCTTGCCAACCCGAGCCCCAGAGAGGATCAGGACCCTACTGGCATCAAGTCTGACCCACGACGGGCCTAAGATCTTCAATGCCCTACCTAAAGAATTGAGGAGCATCACCGGCAGTCCAGTGGATAAATTCAAGTCTAGCCTGGACAGGTTCCTGCGGAGAATACCGGACGAACCCTCAGTGCCAGGCTATACGGCTGGATGCCGGACCTCAAATACCATACCAGACCAGGTGGCCCTAAGGAACAGGGATGCCAGGATTGGGACCAGCGGTGGATCACCATGGCTGTGAGGCAGGGCCTCTATACTACACTAACTAACTAACTAACTATAACTAAATCGTTGTCGTCTCGTCACAGTTCCAATACAATATATAACAGATTCACTGCTGAAGAAAGGTTTTCTTTAACCTTCCCTCTGAGTCAATCTCTGTCAATTGTTTCCTGTAAACTTTTCCATCACATATCTTACTTCCTGTCTATAGTCCTCCACAAACATAAATACTCTTTTGTTCCACCAGTTACCTGCTTTACAAGACATATGTCCTTCATATTTCCATTAATTTTGTGCTCCCTTATTATATCTAAGCATATGCATGAAAGAGGCCATGTTGTATGGGAAGATAATGTGTGTAGCCTACATTTCATCTAGTACTAGGCAAGGTAAAGGTATTAGGCGCACTGGAGCTGTCTTGTGTAGGTCAACTGGCCTCTTGTAGCCTCATTTTCTTATGTTCTTTTGTTCTTATTAATTGACATGTGGTTGGTTATGTCATGAGTCACGCAATACATGCAACCTGTGGTCTGTCCTGAGCTAGGGGGGCACAGCGTCCTGCAGGTACACACACTCATCACCTCCTAGTGCTGTGAAATCAGAAATTGTAACAAATTCAGGTCATATAAGGTTTGTGTAAATGTCTAATCAATAATAAGTTATTTTTATTTATATCGCTTCATAAAACAAAATATTCGTCGTTAGTAACAAATGGATATTAGTCGATGGTGTTGATTGCAGAGATATTATGTGCTTCCGTTACGAACCCCTGTGTGGCGTCGACGTTATAAAACACGTATCAAAGGGAAGTGAGAATATTTACGATTGGGGGCGGGTTGGGGCGGGTCTGGAGGGACCCTTCACAGCCAAGGAGCCAGTGCTGGCGACATACATCAAACAGAGGTGAGGGAGGTCGGGAGGGAGACTACGTGGCAGTTTCCGTCCCTGTCTCCTACGGTCACCATGATGACGGCGTCGACGAAGCAGACAGCTATCCTTGCCAGGGGACGCCGCGTGAGGGAGAGGCAGAGTGAGGGCATGCAAGCTTCCAGCACCTCCCACTTCAAGCCTGCCTCACACCCCCACCTGCCTTCCACTATCTTGTACACCAGCAGGTAACCTGAAGATGATCGTCAAACACACATTGTATTCACATTTCACAATTCCAAAAAGTTTCTACTGTACACCTAGCGATCAGTATTCTGTCCTTGCCAGCCCAGTGGTAGTAGGCATCAGATCTTTTTTCACTAATATAGGTATACTTGCCAATACATTTCCATGTACTAATAAATAACCTTCTATTACAGTTAGAGTGATAATGAGCAGCAGGAGTGAGGTACGTACAGTATAGTACAGTACAATATACTTACCTTGACTTGTGCCGCAGAAGACGAGCCCGCGCTGATATTGGACGATGGTCACCTCCAGCAGTACAGCGGCCCCGAGCCTCACCTTTGCCAACGTCACCACGCAGCTGCTGCCTGCCTGCCAATTAGTTATGATCATTGTGGTGCAATTTGGCAAAGTATTGTAAGCATGTACTCAGTCTCGCTGATTCAGAGACACTTTTGATACCATGCAATAAAAATCTTACTTATTATCAAGAAAGGATTAGTCTAGACATCTTAGTAATGATTGTTTAATTCATTCAAATGACAGGAAAATACAGTACAGGAATATAGACTCAGTGTTGTAAAGATATTAGATTAAAATGGAAGTGGATGAGGGAGACAGAGAAGGAACGAGAGACTAATGAACAAACAAACACAGTAAGTCAAACTAACCTCAAAAGATGGGCATGACCCTTTGGAAACAGAGGTACTCGAGGTTTGTTTTAATTCTTGGCGAGGACTTGTGTTGCCCACGGCGTGTGGTCCTCGCTGGAGCCAGCTGGTGAGCACACTCTCCCCGACCAGCCAGTAGTCACGGTCGCGGTCCATGTGCCAGTATGCTGCCAAAACAAGACAAGGAGGATAATAATTTACAGAATTGCAATTTTTAATCTTGTAGAGAAAACAAATGCAGAGTGACATTTAATTTTTAACTTAGGTTCATAGAAGAGAAGATGAGTTTGCAGGTGGTGTTTGCATGGGAAGTTAGTGAATGTGTACATTGGAGGAATATAATATAGGAATATTGGTTAAAAAGATGTCTTTTAAAACTGCTGCACAATGACCATAATATCAGAAGCTGTCATTACATGCTAGCTTCACTACTTGTGATCAAATTGGAAATTCCCTTCATGAACAACAGGCTGCCTCATGGTCATTCCTCACCCTGGCAGTAACACTTACACAGGAGTGTCCGCGAAGTAATGGTTGAGGCAAGCACAAGGCCGCGGGCGAGCAGTGTTGGGTTTGGATACCGAAGGTCCTTGTATAGAGGTGATTCAGCCACCAGGGCCCCGCACAGCGTGTAGGCACGTATGTGACCACTGGGCACCAATGTGGTCACCTGCACATCGAAGAAACAGTGGTTAGTTGCTTTGAATCACCAATGTTCAGCAAAACGTTAGTAAAATAAAAATAAAAATTGTATTTTCAAACATGGTAAAGACAAACGAATAGTGTTACATTAATATAATATCTTATCATGTAGTAATCTTGCAAAAGGCATGCAAAGGTATTTTCTTCTTTATCTTTAGGAAATGCTTGTCTTTGTGTTGATGCTGGTTGTGGAACAGAACACCAATACACTCAAAGTTGTACTTACAAAGCCATTCCACAAGTCCCAGCAGATGGGCGGAGAGGTTGTTCGGATGCGACTCTGTAGACTGAGCTCCAGGCGGCCTGGCAGGAGTGTGGCACGGTACACGGACAGATGATAGTTCTCCTCCAGCTGGGACACCACCATGGTTTGTCCGTCGCAGCTGACCCACCAAGATCTGGCATTAATATATCACACTTCTCAAAAATAGAGTGTAGGTATGTTTGGTTCTGATGGAGGAATAAATGATTTGGTAATGAATAAAACTGAGGGTGAAGGCTGAACACGAGGCATCCAAGCCACGATGGGAATGTAAATGGAGAACATTTGAACCATTAATTCCCAGTAATACCTGAAGAAAACGTTTTTTCTTAAGGGAACCATGGTGCATGATGTTACCATGGTGCATGATGTTATGAATGTGTAAACATTTGCTTGTATATCTATGTTATTTTTTCATCTTGAAAAATATATCTTTTGAGGGTCCACAAAATAATGGCCTTGCATCAAAGAGATTACATTAATGACCCCCAAAGGCATCCTCACCATATTCTGGAGTCCACAGCAAGATTTGGACAGACGGTGAGGGCAGCGAGAGAGCGTTGCTGTGGCTGCACCAGTAACCCAAGTAACTCCTTGTTGATGCTGACGGCCAGCACGGAAGGCTTCCCACCTCCCTCGAGGACGCACACCTGCATGACCATACCTGTTACTTTACCACGAAGAGGTACAGCCAATGACGTAATAAAACAAGGCTGGTGGAGGCAGATGTTCATTACAAGGAAATATATTGCATTAAATAAACGTGATATCATGTTATTTTGCTCACCATGTGTCCAGCCCACCTGACTCCCTAGAACCAGACCCACCTTGTTGACTTTCCCACGGACTAGATGCTGGCAGGAGACGCGCCCTGTCCCCGACACCAGATTCAGTGTGCATGCCTGGTCCTCCTCACTGCGCGTCACCACCACCACGAACTTCTCTGAAACAATGAACACGTAACACAGTAAGTTGATTCGTGGTACAGGAACGGGTCGTATACAGCTGGCAGGGAAGACTTATTTTAGTATGCTACAAGTTAATTAGGTAAATGTTGTTTATTTCAACCAGCAGTAGTGTGTTAAGATGTTTGTTCCCAAGTCACTTACCGGCGGCTGCGAGCAGGATGACCTGACTCAGCTGGGACACGACGCTGCAGTCCTCTGCCCGTGAAGTGACTTGAGTCTGAATTAACATACGACTGACATCAAGCCAGTCTGGTTCCTCCCTCTCGTCAGGTATTCCCCATTCCTTCTCTAGAAAATATGGAAACAATAATCACATGAAAATGAAGTTATCCCTGAGGTGAGCCAGAAATAATAAAGTATATCTGGAAATAAAATAAAAAATATATTGAGCGTATAGTTAAAAAAATTCTTGTTACAATGCATTAGAAAATCTTCAAAATTTAAGAATTTTTGCGTCGGTTATTTATGAAACATGTACTCGTCTATTGTTCCCAGCTTTTACAACCTCAGTTTGAAGAAGAGACCCAAAAGGCAGCTGCTGCACCTAACCTTGCGAGGGGTAGCGTGCCGTGCAGTGTTCGTGCACCAACTCCTCCAGCAGGCGGGTAGGCAGACCCTTGCACCGCCGACGACATATTCTGTGGGAAAAAAACAAATGGTAAGAATAAATAGAGAAAAGGTTTGTGATAATCATCACTGTCCAGACATCATATGAGTAAGAATGATTTACATTTAAAAGCTGCTAATTAATTATGTCAAACTTCCTCTCTCACCACACTGTTAATGCAATGCACTAATATGATAAAGGCGCCTTCACACGGTGCAATAAGAGACTGGTTTTGCTAGTCGCTAGCATGATTTTTGGACTTGGACTTGGGTTGGGAGTCACCCCGCTAAAATTGCAAGTCGAATCGGGTAGACCAACCTGTCGGTCTTTTTCAGTCAATTTGACTTTTGAGAAAAAACCTGTGACATCAAGATCAAGCCAGTCCATCACCACAACACCAAACACTGCAAAATCAGTCCAGTGTCCACGTGAGAACATAAGAATTGAGGAGACTGCCCTTCGGTATACCGGCATTTTTTTATCGATTTTTGCAGATTCGTCAGCCTGTGAGCCCATCAGCCCACCATAACACACTCACAACACAACACACTCACCTTCATCTCTATCCTTGTAAGTCACCATGTCCTAACACTTCTTTTACTGTACCTAACACGCTATAATTAACACTCTTGGATGTAAACAAATAATTACGGTGTTTTTTCCTCATTTGTTCGTTGTATTTTCCGTTTTTCTTTGTGTTGTGGTTTATTTAGGCTTTACTTTCGGTTTGAATAATTTTTATATATTCTATTCTATGGTTTGTATTGGTTTAATTTCATTATTATTGCTTTATCCTATTATTCGATTTTATGATTGACCTTAGAAATAAACATTTTTCGTGAAATAAATACGAATCAAATATAATAAATGTTTATGTATGAAATGGATAAGCATTTCAAACGATTTTTTTAAGTATATATAATTGCTTTCCTGTGTATAATAAAAATCTCAATTTTGGTTTTTTATATACGTGAACCAGCAGTCAACGCACGGCCGCCACCTAACTGTACCTGTTGAAACTTGTTGATGTTATTTACGCTTAATAGGTAATGTTTTCTTTATATCCAACCACTATTAATGGTGGAGAATAATGTGTTACTGCTCCTCCATCCCTCAAAATGACATGTAGAGGAACAGAGAAGGTTTAAAATGAGGAGTCTACTTGCTTGTGTAGAGAAAATAACGAGCAAATAGAAAGAATGTGGGCCAAGGAAGCAGAAATTTCCTTATTGGAACAAGTGAGGGAATGCAGATATCTCTGGGACCACAAGGAACAACGCCGTAACAAGAATGAGTTGGGTTTGTGTTTGATAAAACTGAAAAACCAATGCCTGCCTTTCGATCTGTATGGGAGAGGGGAGGTAGAGGCTAAAATAAATCAATCCTGATGCTTCTGATTCCAACTATGATGATGTGGAGCTGTGGTGATGGAAGTAGATGTCAATACACGTATTTAATTTCCACCGAACAAATATTTATTTACGGTAAGCTTGTATTCCCTGCAGTCCGCCATGATTGTCTGAGCCCCATGACGTCACAGGTAAACAAAGGTCTTTCTCAGATGCGTGTTGGGAGTGACATTTACACACAAAACTGAAGAAACGCACATTTTCCCCTATGAATACCAAGTGTACGTCCATCGGTACGACGCAGAAGACTGTGAAGAATCCCTTAAAGTGCAACACAGGGTGAGTACAGCTGTATATGTTGAATAAATTGAATATGTAGAATGCGTAGAATATGTCAATAAGTAGAATATGTGTAGAATATGTCAGTTTAGTCTTGGTCATGGTAGAAATCCTTGGTGATTCGAACTCTGAATGATTACCATGAACTAGACTGTCAAGTGTTGTTTTCATAAGGTCGGCAACGAAATATGTTTAGTGTGAGACATGAATGCATTTGGAAGACAAGCATTACACGGCCTGATCCTTATAGGCGATCGTATGTGTCCTCTAGGGAATATCAGGGTTCAGGGAGATGTTGAGGTACTGTATATCGTATCTAGCACTAATATGTCACCAAAGGAAATCGTGGAAGAAAATGAACGCAGGATACCATATAAAGATTTCTCTCGTTTTCTTTACTTCAGCATTTAATAGAAAACTTATGTAATCGAAATTTTCACTACTGCTCTCCATTGACATGATAGTGTTGCCACTTAACATTATGTGATTACATTGGTCATGTCATTATCATAAGGTGAGATCATAATGGAATGGAATTAATAAGATAGAAGGTCACGATATAAGGAAGTTATACAACATTACCTTCTCACTAGATGTCTCCACTGGCGACATACACAGGATGCAACGAGCAACTCCCGGAGTGGAAGGTGGACTAGAATCTGTTCCCATATTTCACTGGGGAAGATTAATTCCATCACTAACGCCTCCAGAAGATCTCCCTGCTCGGTTACGCACACTTTCACATGCCTGCAGGCTTTGACACAGCGTAGGGAGGTGCAGTGGAAAAGAATGAACTGGCGGAGGGAAGGGCTAGGCAATCACTGGCTGTGATGGAGACGGTGCCTGTGTCAGGGCGGCATGTTTAAACTGTGTGTGCCCGTAAATACCTTATTATGTGTAAGACAACGTAATTCCTACGCTGCCTGGGTAGTTTACTTTGGTAGACTTGTCTGAGGGTGAGGGAGGAGGAGTGGAGCGTGAGGTGGGGAGTTAGAGGAGGAAGCATAGAGTAGGATGACCATTCTCCAGGCGTACTCGTCCACTGCATAATTGATGACATTGTTTACTTTCTCTTCCTAAGTGAGACCTAGCAGAGATGGCATTCAAGGGCAGGTGGTGGTGTAAGTGTGTGGCGGGGGGACACATGACACCTACGAAACCATTCTCGAGTATTTTTATCCTTGGGTGAATGTAAAAACATCATATTTGTCAATGATTAGTCATGCTGGCGAAGTGCCTGCTACTTTTCAGTATTTATTGTGTCTTCTGACTGTTTCCTCTCTGACTGACTGCACACGTCAGAATCAGTTTTAGGACGCAGCGGATGGCAGAGTCGCATCAAATAGCGTAACTGTCCACTACCCAATAACAACACCAGCACTGCAATCGGGACCCGCCCCCACTGCCTTCTGAGACCATGATGCTTGTGCTGAAACTCCTTGCTGCTGGTCATGTGTGCCTTGTGCCAATAGTTTCATCATTAGCACGTGTATGCCTAAACGTAGAGTACACTATAGTAGTACTTAGATTCACGCAAGGCGAGGGATGCTACCTGTAACCTAATTGTTATATTGTATAAATAGTACTGTCCTCCATTAAGTTTGGTATTCTTGGCCGACTTCCATTACGTAAGAAAGTATGCAAGGGTATATAGTGGTGCTTCGCGGGTGGTTGGGATGCGTGGCTGGCAAATCACATGCTCGCCTACCTCGAGTTCCCATGCCATGTTATTATCCTTCAGGGTTTCCATTACTCCGCCTTCTTTGCAACGTCATAAGCCAAGTGACGATCATGACGCTGAGTGTGCCTAGTGGTGAAGGGCTGCAAGTCTAATGAACCTGTACACTACAAAATGAATTATGAAACCTCGGTCATATTTTTAAGTCCACCTCGCTTCACTTTTCTATGTAAAATCAATAGTGCCAACAGGACGCTGTGAACAACCGGAACTTATATTTCCTTGTTAGTCGCTCACAATCATCATCATCAGCAGCAAAGGAACCGGTGAGCCGATGCGTAGTAGGCTGCACACCCTTGCCAGACCGCCGCGATGACTGGCAGTCCACATCGCCCTTATAGCCTTGTGTCCTTCAGGATGTTGTATTGAATAGCGGGAATGGGGGAGGCGGTGCATTCAGCCACGTTCTTCTCTATGCTATCTACACCATATTCCTTCAAATGAGAATAATATGAATTGTTGTTTGATATTATTAAATGCAAACTGGATTCTTTAACCTAGCTGCCACTTCTTGGCCTTCCCAGATACTCATTGCCTTACTGTCCTTCCTTAATCGCTGAAATATAAAGGTACAGTAGAGAGCCAATATTCTGTGGTGTTCACATTTCACTCGAATCGTGAGTTTTCTCCCTCACAACCGAGGCCAATTCGGAAAGGCAAGCGTGGGTTAATACGAAGTAAGAAGTTGATGACCTTCCATAGCCAACCGTACTTCCTGAACTGTGATGGTCACGGCCGCCCTTACCAAACACTGACTCGACGACACAACGGATTTGACCCTCGTGTCTGACACCGCCCTTCCCCGCTGCCCGATGCAGTTCGTGCTGCATTGAAAGAAAAGGAATCGGAAATTGAATAATGATGAGAATAATAATGATAATGATGATAATGATAATAATAGTAATGATAATAATTGTGAAAATAATGATACTGATAATAATATGAATAAAAAAAATTTTTAAAGATAAAAAAGAGTGAAGCACTAAGTTAAAACCAGTCAGATCCATCGATGTTTGTAAGGAATGATCGTATCACAATGCACACAGCCCATGTACAGCAACACTCGTGATAATATTACAGATTAAGATTACGTTTATCAATGAGTGGCAGCTATTTTGGTTCTTATTTGTTACGAGAAAATGCAATGCACTCCAGGAAGGGCAAGGCTTATGTAAACTCAATGTCAAGAACGCAAGATTAAGCTTGATATGTCAGTATGAGCTCATTTTGACCTTGGACGAAGGCAGTGATATGCTTGTGTGAGTCTGGTGAATTAGGTCTTATTCACAAATCTTCATCAGTCTGTCATCCATCACTGTCAGAGGCTTAAGGGTCAAGGTAAGAAGAATAACTGCGTCACACACTAACCTGCTCTTAATGGGTATAAACGGATCAACGTGACTCTGGTGCTAATGCTGCTCGTGACCATCATACCCTCCAGTAAACTTATGGCATCAAGACGACAAGGAGTGATTAAGATGGAACTTGTGCAACTTCCTCTTGGTGACTTCTATAATAACGTGGTCTATTATTGTACGTTGAGGAGCTGATAATCGTAATTTTAAACAGAGAGGTGTTGGTCATTTGCAGCAGCTGTCCTTCCCTCCTACTTTTCCTCACGTGCCTCCTGTCCTGATCCTGCTGTTCTTGGCTATAAGGACTTATATAAAACAAATAATTGTCTCATGTCCTAACGTTACTGACACCCTTTATGCATACCTCCTTGGAATGTGGTTGGATTACGAAATTCACAAATATACCATGAGAGGATACGAACGATTACCTTAGATCATGACAAGTATAGCGAGTAAGTTCATTGTCAAGTGGAAAACAAAGGAAGAAAATGGAGCGTAATAACACTATTTTTACTGTGTGTGTAGGGGGGTAGAGGAGGAGGGAAGGTTAACAAGGGGAAATATGAAACAAGAATGTAAATATATGTCAGAAAGAAAAATTGGTGCTAAAACTCATGTTCTCTCTCTCTCTCTCTCTCTCTCTCTCTCTCTCTCTCTCTCTCTCTCTCTCTCTCTCTCACTGGTATTTGGTCTCCATTTTTTTACGCCTAGCTCTTCAATCTTGAGGAAAATAACCTACTGAAGGACAAAACGTTAACAATACAACGACACACACACACTTGTAAACAGTAAAAAAAACCAGAGAAAAATAATTGAAATCTGGACGTGATGGATTCAGTGCCTCTCGGAGGAATAAAAGAAGAAAAATTTATGGTTTTGGTTTCAGGGAGAATGGAAGCAGCAGTTCTAAGTAATAGCGTGAGAAGGTTCTAGTTACTGGGGATGAAGGAGGAAGGAGGCACCAAGGGGAAGGAGGAGGCACCAAGGGGAGGGAGGAGGCACCAAGGGGAAGGAAGGCACCAAGGGGAAGGAGGGAGGCACCACCAGCTTGCTTAGTCCTCGCCCATGTTGGCCGCCGTCCAGCCTCAGGGCGACGCAGTTGTTTGTTGTTTGTTTCATTTGAGTGGATGGGGGTTCGAGAGAGAGAGAGAGAGAGAGAGAGAGAGAGAGAGAGAGAGAGAGAGAGAGAGAGAGAGAGAGAGAGAGAGAGAGAGGAAAAAAATAATACTAAAAAAATCATAGTAATATAAAAAGAACAGTTATCATGAATCACTCGCTCACGTATACACAAAATAACAACAAAGGCTGCCAAGACAGTTCCCAGAAGCAAAAGATCTTCTTCTCAGACAAGGATAGGAAAAAAAAACTTTACTTACAATCCTGAGTCGTTCCAACACTTTATTTATAGAGGTGAAAAAAGGTGCACTAAAACCGACAGGTGCATTAAGGTAGCCAGCAAGTCATGAGAGGGGAAGAAAGAAAAAAAAAAAACGAAAAGAATACGAAGACCATCATTATGGGAGGCTCACGTATTGTCCTTGACGAGATGATAATGATGATGATGGAGAGATAGATAAGAGGACACAAGCAGGAAGGAATGAATGACAGGGATGAGAACTGTGGATGATGGATGACTTAGGTGACTGTGGTGGTGGTGGTGGTGGTGGTTGAATGTGTGGTGTTTAGGGTAGTGGCTATGGTGATGATGGTGATGATGGTGTTTGTGAAAGCGAGTGCAGCAGCAGAGAGAGAGAGAGAGAGAAGAGAGAGAGAGAGAGAGAGAGAGAGAGAGAGAGAGAGAGAGAGAGAGAGAGAGAGAGAGAGAGAGAGAGAGAGAGAGAGAGAGCGAGAGAGACGCACACAGACAGAGCACAACAACCTTCTTCCTGTGTATATAAGAGACTCTCAAGGTTATGTCTGTCATTCACTATCACTATCACTTTTGTTTACCAGTTTACAGTGCAGGTGGTTTATCGGGGCAGTAGGTGATGACGGATGATTAAAGTGTTATACAACCACTCTGTAACACGCCCCTTCCACCTCTTTCCCACCCCCCTTAGGCCCACCCCCGCTACCCCTCCTTAGGTCTACACTTAGGACAGCTGTTAAGGGAGGAGGGGCGTTCAAGGGCATAGCTAGAGAGAGAGAGAGAGAGAGAGAGAGAGAGAGAGAGAGAGAGGGGTAATGTCAGTGCAAGATAAATATGTACTGATTATGTTATCTTAGGTAATACCAGAGTTACAATCGATACTTTATTTCTGACAAAAAAATTAATTTCACTCGAGTATTACATAATGATATTAATAGAGGGAACATAACTCTAATTTCTCCGAGGCTTGAAACACACCACAATACAACACAGTTACACAGCACAACTAACACCACATGCTACTTCTTCCTTCTAAAAATAGGTACAATTTCCCAGGTGCAGTGTGAAGGTAAGGGTGAGAGGAGGGAAGGGGGGGGACAGGTGTGCGGACGCCTTAACCCCTCTAACCCTTACTTCCCTATTGATTAACAATTTTGCAAGTCAGGAATGGTCACTAGGGCTTTCCGGGTTAGTGTGGTGTGGCTCCCTGCATCGGGCTGGGTGGAAGGGGAGGTGGGACGCTGCGTGTTGGTGGTGGTGGTGGTGGTGGCAGGAAGGCGGGAGTTTGGTCAGAGCAGTGCGTCGTGGTTATTTTTTTTTTTTATTAGCCAGACGTGGGTTGGCGGAGCGGGTTCAGACAAGGGACAAAAAATTCGGGTAGGATAGCAAGGGGCAGGGAAACGCTAAGAGGACAGGACTGCAGCAGGGACAAGGCAGGGACAAGGGACGCGTAGGCAGCTAAGAAAAACATGCGTAGGAAGAACATATAGGGTGGTGATGAAAGGATTTGTGAAGTATCCTGCGGCATGGTCGGGGTACGGGACAGACAGGGGCGGGGCGGTGTAGGAACATGAATAGGAGCGTGGTGGTGGTGGCTACAGGGTGAGGCGTGTTGTGGTAGGGCAGATGTGTACAGTACAATCCCTTGGGAGAGAGAGAACGAGTTGGGTATATGTACTCTTACTACTTGGCATTCTTCCGACCCTCCCTCCTTATCTTAGTCTACCTTAACTATGTCCCAGGCTATAAATATGTAACACGTTGTATCACCCACATATAGCGTACGCCGGGCAAGCTACTCTTAAACCCCTTATTCATGAACGCTTAAACGCCACATGAAAACACGCTTCGTTTATAAATAGTTGGCGTTCAATGAGGCTTATCACACAGGTGTCTGCGTGAAAATTTACTAGATGGGAACTGTCGCCTCATGTGTGCACCATTATATAGCAGTGATAAAAAAAATGTAGAGTGTGTTAAAAAATTTTCATGTAACTGACTGCCCGGCGTGATGTGTGAAAAAAGCCTGAGAACGGTAAGAAAGGGGAGGATTTATATTTTTTTATTTATTTTTAATTTTTTTATTACAGTGGTGGGTGTGAGGGGGTTGGTGCCAGATGGTGAAGGGTCTCGTCTACTGTGTGTGGTGGTGGCGTGGCTCATGTGTGTTTTTCATGTACAGGGTGTGTTTTCCTGTTAAGTATAGGTGTAGGGTGCCCTTCATCATGGTAGTGGTTCTATTTTTAATCCTCGAATCCACGCCATCGATGTAATAATAAAAGTACCTATATATCCGTGCATAGACGTGGCTCGTACTTATATCACCCTTGTTTTGTTCCTCTTTGGAGTGCTTTTTTATCTTATCGTAGGTTTTCAAGGTTTGTTTGTTTGTTTATTGACAGGACAAGAGCAGTAAACAAAACAACAAAAAAATCTTGCTTCATATTGTTCTATTCTTGAGTGGCTGATAATTATTACGTGAGGCAATATTGTTTTGGCTTCAGTTAAGTTTTTTTTACTCTCTAATATAGGTAGGGGAGTGGGAGGGGACTGGGGGGGGCGAGGGGGGGTTTGTGCACGTGGCAATGTCAAGGGAAGACTCAGAGCACATACTTGTCTGTGTTTGTTTGTATCTAATTAAGCACGTGAACCTGTTTGTTGAAGTGTTCATAATTGTGTGTATAACATTAGATGATGATGATAGATGAGAGAGAGAGAGAGAGAGAGAGAGAGAGAGAGAGAGAGAGAGAGAGAGAGAGAGAGAGAGAGAGAGAGAGAGAGAGAGAGACAGAGAGAGAGAGAGAGAGAGAGAGAGAGAGAGAGAGAGAGAGAGAGAGAGAGAGCTTAAATGCGCCCTTGGAAATATTAACAAACACTGGGAATGAATGAGGCCTGCGTGCATGGGTGTGTGTGTGTGTGCTGTGTGTGTGTGTGTGTGTGTGTGTGTGTGTGTGTGTGTGTGTGTGTGTGTGGAGGGGGAGGGGGTGTAGGTATTCATAGAGAAAACACCTGTGTGTAAATACCTTACTCTATAAGCGAACATGAACTGACTGCCTCTCAACTCACCCTACCCTTACACGCAGTTCTTCTCTCTACATATGTCTTGATGCCTCACTGTTGGGGGGTTGGACTCCCTCTGGCGCCTGTCTCACAGCCTCATTATTCTCTCACAAGTCAGCCAATAGATTCCAAGCTCATAATCTCCAATGACCTACAAGGCATTCAAACAGTCACTCAAGGCCGAGGGACAAGCGAATAACACTGTGGATCTCTATGTCTGAGCGCACAGCTGCATCTCCTTATTGCGTCTACCGTTGAGGATGGTAGTGTGTGTGTGTGTGTGTGTGTGTGTGTGTGTGTGTGTGTGTGTGTGTGTGCGTGCTTTCATACACCATGATATGTATGTTTACGTGGCTCGTCTCCATCTCACGCCGCGGTATTCACTTTCACGCAGTAATATGACGCAGTACATTCTAGCCGTTAGGGTTTGCTGCTCTGTATAAATAAACATTCCTGCCCCGCGGTGTTGTCGTGCCTGAGGGTCGTTTGAATGTGCACAGGTTATGTTTAAACTTGAGGTACACCTGTATGGAGGGAATGTTAGATCAGTGTGTGTGATTCACTTGTCTTCCTTCACCGAAGGAACACACGGCTTTGTTGATGGTAGTAGTGAAACAATAGCCAAGATAAGCATTTCAACGTGCCTTCGTAACCCTGCGGCAACGGACTCGCTCCTCGGTGGTCACTGGCCGTATGGTTACGCCTCTACGTGTGTTATGTAACAACTCTGCCGGGAAGCTGTGATGTAATAATAGTGAGCGTGGTGGCCCACGTGTTTGTATTTGCTTCGTTTTGTTTATTTGCAACAGTTACCGCGTTTTCCTTGCTTGGAAGGCTGGGAAGTGAGGCATCACTTTCACGAAGACTTTCACAAACGTTCAACAAACGTTCAGGAGTCGTCAGACGCAACAAAGTGGAATCACACTTCACGGGCAATGTTTGGAACCTTGGTACACCCACCTGGCGTGTCCTCCTGACACATAAAGCTGATAACCCTTCCTCCCTTTCCTCACTGCATGTTTGTGACAGCCTCGTCAGGAATCCACTCCTGTAAGGTCCAAGGCTACGCGTAGGTATCTGATCTATCGTCAATGTGTCGTTAGCAGTTCCTGTAAAAGAGTATTCAGCAACAACAAGTATTGACTAGACCAGCGTTATTGTGGTGCGGGGTGGATGGGGGGCAGGAAGTATTGTATGTGTTAGGGGAGGCACCCTACGTTTGACACTTCTTATCTCATGTCACTATCACACCTTACGTAACTGTTTTTTTTTTAATCCTTCTTTGGGTTTTCATGTCGCTGGTTTGTACTTTACGTGTACTTAATTTCGCAGTACGTAAAGCTATGCAGGGAAAAACTGGTTCATGACAAAAAAAAACACCAACAAAAAAAACAAACCAGATGGTAGGTGTTAGGTGCACAGGAGCTGCCTTGTGTAGGTCAACTGGCTTCTTACAGCCTCCTTATTTTCTTATGTTCATATTTTCTTGTGACAGGTTTTGAGAACTTATCAGTTGGTTAAAGTAATGTCATGGTGTGAGCCAGAAATGCATCGTAAGTTTACCAGGGAAGAATGATTTAAGTTTGAGTAAAAGGACGTGAGGTTGCCAAAACAAGGGAGAAAGGACGTGCTATAACGCTAGCGAGGTTTCTACTGAAGGCATCACGCCACTACCTCAGACGCTTTCCTCGACCAATGGCGGCGCGGGATCCAGCCACGCCTCCCTCGGCCCACTCTGCTTAGCCCCACACCATCCAGGTGACGCATGAAACAACACAGTGACGTCACGTTACCTCCTCTCTTTAGGAAACTTACGCCAGTGCTTGTGACTATACAGGAAAACACGTTACTGATACATATCACATAACGTTTGTAAACTAAGAAGTGGTGGAAATGACTTTGCTTGACTTGAATAGTTCTCTCTCTCTCTCTCTCTCTCTCTCTCTCTCTCTCTCTCTCTCTCTCTCTCTCTCTCTCTCTCTCTCTCTCTCAGTAAAGTTGGGTTTTCAAGTGGTATGATGCACCATTAATAAGAGTTTTTTTCAATACACAATTTTAATGGTTATAAATGTATGCATATCACTTGAGTTGTGATACTTAAATGTACAACTGTACTTTTCTATTACCATTGAACAAACCTGAATACTTCTCAATTTTTCTTGATATGAAAGTAGTCGTGGAGGCTGCATATTAGAACGAGTGGTTGGATTACCTGATAAACTTACTGAAAAACACTCCGTTGTTTCGTGTTCTAAAGGGCGGTAACTTCTGTGGAAATATTCACCGTGTGTGTGTGTGTGTGTGTGTGTGTGTGTGTGTGTGTGTGTGTGTGTGCGTGTGTGTGTGTGTGTGTGTTTAGTATATGTTATCTACGACTACACATTCACATCCGCTACCACATTAAAGGTTGAGAGAATAATTCCACATCAGCGTTATGGTCAAGACGAGCGTCTCTTCTTACCGGTTTCTATACGCATCATGGAGGTTCACTGTTACGCAATGAAGGGACTCAGTTTGGCTTCTCTGCGAGGCTCACCATGGAGGCGTCCAAGCTATATACGGGAATAAGGAAGAACACGGAAGTCTGCGTCACCTTTACTGATTACAGAGTTACTTGATTCTAGATATATTCATGGTGTGCGATTACATTATGAATATTGTTTAGCGTATCTATGCGTATGTGTGTTATCTCTCTCTCTCTCTCTCTCTCTCTCTCTCTCTCTCTCTCTCTCTCTCTCTCTCTCTCTCTCTCTCTCTCTCTCTCTCTCATAGTTGGCTGTAGTGCCCCAGTGAAGTGTGGCCTTGCAGGGTAGTCCAAGGTCAGCCTGGCACGCACTGAATGGGGAGGTGGTGGCGTGATGATGCTCTTCCCTCATTGGTTAGCGGTACGAATCTGGGCCTTGCTATTGGTACACCACTCTTGCATCCGGTGTGGTGGTTGGTGCAGCATGAGGTGTGCACCGTGTTTGGCCTGTGGTAGTGGTGAGAGCTGCCTTGCACAGGTTCCTTGACTTGCTGTATGTTGTTATCGAGGCGTTACCCGTGGGCCGTGGCTCTTCCGGCACGTTGAACTGAGATAGAAAACGGAGGCTGGCACTTGTCAAATGTTTCAGTTCATATTTATGTATAATGATGTTGTTTTCGTACACAATTTAGTCGACAATTTAAAGAATGACCTTCAGTAAACACGTCCAATTTATTAACCCTTAACACACACACACACACACACACACACACACACACACACACACACACACACACACACACACACCATCAACCAAAAAACCTGCCTTCCCTGGGCCATGTGTAGTACCACGTGGTTTGACAAGACTCATCGTGCAGATCACCTAACACCTTCCCCATCCCTCCACCTGGCACCCTCCCCCTCCTACCGGTCTGCTGAGGCTTGCCATGCGCCGCCACACTGCCAGAAACGTCCCAGTCTGACACACATGTTGACTTGCTGGTCATATTTCATGGAAAACATCGAGATGGTTACTAGCTTTCCATGGATATTAATCTCATAGCTCCTTCGTCTCCGTTGTGTTCCTTCGTTTTCAAATCTAGAAGTGGCAACTATCAGAGTAGTGTAGCAGACTCATCACTCTACAGTCTACTGCGGTGGTTTCTGGTCGTCTTTTCTTCATGTATTGACTTTCTATCTTCTTCCCTCATGACGCAGTTAGTGCTAAGACCAGATTTTTTTTCTTTTTTTCTGATAGTAATTTGTGTTTTAGGTTTACAATATAATACGTGCATTCTAGTTTACTAAATTTGATGCCAGGAAGCATGACTACAAAGGTTTTTTTCTCTTTTCTGTCCAATGCCAAAGCAATGTTGACATAATAGGCCTTGAGGTGTTTCATTAATGTCTTAACACGATTATTCTAATGCTTACTCAAGGTCTGTTAATCTTTTGCCTTGATGACGCAGGTGGTGGTAAGGTCAGATTACCGACTTCAAAACTTTCCGATTATGCTGTGTACTCAATTTAAAGTAAAACATATAAATCTAGCTGGTTGTGATGCCTGGTACAGTTATACAGGGATTGTTGAGGTTGTGGCACTGCGGAGAGGCTATATGCGACAGGTAAAATTGTAAGAATGAAATAAATAACTTAAATTTTCTGCAAAAGTATGGGAGATATTGGTTCTCTGTAATATTAAGTTTTAGGAAATTGATCTGTCATTATAAGAGTATTATAATGTTTGTTTATTGTTTCAACCCACACGTAACGACCACACAGAAACGATATTATGTTGATACTGAAAATCGTAAAGTTCATGTCCTATACATCACAGTGAAACTCGTCAATGAATTTGTTAGGTTCCAAAACAACGAGTGGTGGAGACGAGCCTCATGTGCTTACTCTGCGTCAAGGCCGACGGGCGCTGTTGCCATTTGTCACTTCCCGTTCGACCCCTCACTGCCACCTTCATGAGCTGCAAGTGAAGGGTTCCTGGTGTAGCATTGTACTACTACCCCTATAGAAGACTGGCCTTGGGGCGCATCTAGACTGACATGGATGGGATTGTGGAGCAGTAACCGATAGGAACGCGTAGCTGAGGGTTGTCGTTATGGCAGGTAGTTGTCGTAATTCTTTCTACATAATGTTTGGATGAGGTGGTTAAGAATGCAGAACCTCCACTGTATGAAAGAACTGAAGCCCTTTGAAGTCTGTAGTCTGTAGTCTTTGTAGTGCTGCTTCTTGTGCTCACTCAGCAATCTGTCAAGAAATTCAATACTAATTCTTTGGCTTGGAATGTATAGTTTTACGATTGAACGTAATGATATGCATGGTCACTACCCATAATGCGCACACACACGCACACACACACACACACACACACACACACACACACACACACACACACACACACACACACACACACACACACACACACACACACATTCACACACATACACAAGGAAAAAAATAGTGTCTGCACAACAGAATATACAATCAAGACGAATAAAAACAGCTCTTTTGTAGTCCACTCTAGCAAGGTCACCTAAGAGCGTGGAAGCGTTCTCTCGACAAGACTACAAAGGCAACCACCATAACACCACACCACAACACCACCACAAGAGGCAATGCTCGCGCGACACCCACTACACCAAGGACCAGGAAGGGCGAGGAGACGCTTTGTAACATAAGCGTCCACCCTTTTACCCCTAACTGTACTTTTTTCCCTCTTTATTTCTTTCCTGCAGAGTGAATACAGCTTGTCATGAACAACTATATACGTTAATATAGCGCACACAGGAAATTGTAAACGTGGCTGCCTGTCATTTCACACTTTCTAACATTATATATTTTGGGATTTCGGAAGAGGTCATAGAATCAGTCTTATTCTCGGTGCTCCTCTGAAACCTGTCCAGCCTGAGAGGCACGTAAAGGGAGACTCAAGGGTTAAGACAGGCTATCAATCACCTCAATGAGACGTTCAGTGATAATGCTGATGATTCACTATTTGTAATACTTTCCTGTAGATTATGGCAACACATCACATCCGTTCTATGAAACAGCAAAGAAGGCGCGAAGCAAAGATTACACAGCACTTAACGATGGAACTTGATTGTAGAAGATAAGAAGAGTACGTAACACCCACATAACGAAGTCAGCCAGCACACCACGCCTTAACATTTGGCTTCACACACGGGATTTTGTAACACCACAAGACTGATAAACTACGGTTATCAAATATGTGTTGCTTTACATATCAAGTAAGCTACTCCATTTTTTCTTCACTTTAATGATATCTAGCAACATCCCTCTCCAGAATTTGTAAAGCTGACCAAGCAGGATGGAACGTAAGCTTTTTGCTTCTTCACCTCTATCGCAACCTGAGAGAGAGAGAGGAATGATTGATTTTAACTTATTTTCCCTCGATAAAGCTTGAGCCTTGCACATGTTAAGTCTCGCGTAACTGTTCTTCATGGCTACACAGGCGTTGCTGCGACACACTAAAGGCGAATAGCTCCCTCAAGGCTGGTGCTGCCGGCTGCCGCTACGCTCCCTGCAGTCCCACAGAAGGGTTGCTGCTGCATTAGTAAGCCTCCCTCCCATGCTGGCGAGCGTTTTTAGTCATGAGAACCTGATACACGGAAGGTTACTCTCACTGTTATACAAGAAGACCTTGCTGGGTATTGCGTTGTGCATGAAAAGTACTGAAGATCAACTGGAGCCATCCTTGACCACTCCTCTGATTATTATTATTATTATTATTATTATTATTATTATTATTATTATTATTATTGTTATGAATATCATTATTATTATCATTATTATTATTGTTGCTATTAACAATATGATGTTTTTACTGTCAGAGAGAGAGAGAGAGAGAGAGAGAGAGAGAGAGAGAGAGAGAGAGAGAGAGAGAGAGAGAGAGAGAGAAGTAACAGAACACAGTACTACGTAGGTATGTAAACACTTCCCCGTACATAGGATGGGATGGCGGGCCGTAGGGAGCCAGACCTCAAGGTGAACCAGCCAGGGGGGTCCACACCACTGAGTCCTACCTCACGATCCTACGACAAGACTTGATTCTTGATTCAACACATACATTATTACCAGTATACTAGGATATAGTTTTGCATATATACTGGTAGACGTTACTGCAAGAGTCCCTTCATATGGTCCTCTAGACATGGTAGACAGTCCTGGTAGAATCCCATTTTGTAATCTTCTAAACGTTTATGGTCCTTAACCTGGTGTACTATCCTTTGTGTTCCTCTAAACCTGAGCTTCCTGCCAACACACTGCCTCGTCAACTCTTCCGTTTCCGTTAAGTGACTCCACCTTTCCACCTTTCCTTCCTGCCTGACTTACCAATAGTTAATTAATCTGCTGCATAGAGAGGTGACAGCTGAAATGCTTCAAATAATCGTCTTATTGAAAATCTTTAGTGTCGTAAGTTTATCCTCTTGCAGATTATACCGTCTTTGTGGCTTTATCACAGGTTTACGTAATGACTGATCCATTGTTCTTCTCTTTAACATATTAATAGTGGTGTTTCGCAATGCTCTGTTCCCTTGAGGTGTTTCATAATGGTCTTGATAGTTAAATACAATCATCACTCCATCCGTTTTACTGGTGAATTCCGGAACAATCTGCCATCCTTTGTTTTTCTACTTACTTACAGCTTGAACTCGTTGAGGAGAACATTATCAAGATATCTCTAGATATCTCTAGATATTTATTCATTTACATATATGTTTATCTAGTTTTATTTTTGCACCCCTTGGCTGGTGACCTTTTCCTATAAAAAAAAACATCAGTATATTTACATTGGGTTGTATGTATCTCAGGGGATACGTTTGATCTTTTCGGGAATTTCGTAGCAGCTAACATTGTCTTCTTATATACCAAAACAAGGCGCAGTGTATTATCGCTGCAGCTAGTTAACTTATCACGCACGGTAGGCATTCAAACAATTATTCTTATATTTCCCAGAAGAAGGAAAAAACGAAGATAATCACATTTAGCAGAGCGAAACGCTAGGTGTCTGCCTCCAGCGTGACCAAAAAAAAAACTCAGAGTGAGAACATACAAAGTCTGCTACTAAAAAAGGCATTGTGCGCGGTGCTTGCCGACCAAATTGGAAGCCACCTGGAAAGAAGGAAGGCCATGTAAGGATATCTTGGGACTAAGTAGACAGACCTTACTATACCCTCCAGCAAGGCGGAACACACATGATTTCATTCCAAACAAAGTAGTAGTTGAGAGGTTGTTAGCTCCACTCCTATCCCCTTACTTGTATCTGATAGCTGCTGATAAATAATTACCCATGTAACAGTTGTAATGTGTTGCACTGCATGGTGATTGACGTGAACTTTTCATACCGCATAATTTTGTTAATTAAGAGTAATTTCATCATATAATCGTGACCCCAACTGAGTCCAAAGATGATTGGTTTAATTATAGCCCTTGAAAAATCGTTATCAGAAACTGCCACGTTAGATAAGCGGTTAACTACACTTTATCTTCTCTTTATTCCCAGTAAATGTATCTTATATGTACTTGTAGCAGAGGGAAAAAAATAAACTTGTTACGTAAGACAGTGTAACCAATCATACCGGAAGGTGACGCTCCGACATACTCTCCAAACAAATACCGTGTGTATATAAATATTCTTTATGTAGTTGTGAGGAGAAACAACGAGACTTTCATTCAAAAAGTTCTTATTCACAACCTGGGGGAGCCACCTGACACCTCATCAAATTCTTCTTACACACAGAACAAATGGTAGAAACCGTCCCTAGAATCACGCTGCTATAAATAGACTTGGCCTGCACGGTGAGAGAGGTCAAGCGTGTCCCCTTGTGAGCCGCGTGAGCCCTGACCTCATTCCACGTGAGGCCGAGGAAGCCACTCAGGTGGAGGAAAGTATTGACAAAGGATGGGCGGCACACTTTACGAGGAGCAGGAAAGAGCCACGGAATATGAAGCTTATCACACTCCCTTTGAACCGTAGTTAGTCAGAGGGGAAGGAATGTGCTGACGCGAGCTGATGTGACTCTTATAACGTGCTGTGAACCTGACTAATCGTATCATGAGGTGGAAAGATGATGGGTATTATCGATCACGTGTGTAGGAAATGTATATTTTTCCTTACTCTTACCATCTGCTGCGCCACACACTTGCTTAACTACGTCTTGGTGATATAATAAGTGTACATATTCTTTGTTGTCATCTCACTTGCTTATTCATCACATGTGCCGTATTCCTCTCACACTGAGTAGATAAGTGAATGAATACATATATAAATACAACTAATAAGAGAGGATATATATATATATATATATAGTATATATATATATATATAAATACGATAAAAAGTCACATCCAACCATTCCTCATACACTCATAAACACAGGAATCATTTATGTTTAACACGTGTTCTTGGGAATCACTACTAAAACATTATGTAGCTGCTTCGTAGAGCCTGAAGGGTTTAGGTGTGCGGTGAAACAAATGAAGCGAACTCCAGGAAGTGTGTCTCCCTCTCTTACACCAGGAAAAGGGAAGACCACTTGACACATTATTGCATCTCCAGTAAAATAAGTAAATACACATTAAATAGAGGGAGATCGTGAGTAACGTTGAGTTGGGGAGAAGTGAAGCAATCAGTGAGACGGGAACCAAGCCACGATAGGGATCTGTTCATCGGTCAAGGGTAAGCACGGGATCATGACTCGACCCTCCACTGATAACTCTCCCATGACTAATAAATCTGATTAGCCATTGCGGTATTCTGTATTCCTCGCCTTACCATGAGAGAGAGAGAGAGAGAGAGAGAGAGAGAGAGAGAGAGAGAGAGAGAGAGAGAGAGAGAGAGAGAGAGAGAGATGAGCGGCAGGGGTCATTGCCACAAGGTCAGAGGTATAGTAGGGTGACCCAGGCGAGGCATGAGCAGGTCACCTCGTCGGCGCCCTTCCATAGCTCCTGCACTCCTCCTCACGTTGAACAGATAACCTCCCTGCCGTTGGGTGTGGGATAGGCTTTCTTGTAGCTATTTTTGGTCTTCCTGCTGACAAAAC
This sequence comes from Metacarcinus magister, assembly GCA_029783475.1. Taxonomy (NCBI): domain Eukaryota; kingdom Metazoa; phylum Arthropoda; class Malacostraca; order Decapoda; family Cancridae; genus Metacarcinus; species Metacarcinus magister. The sequence goes on from JAPQNM010000038.1 coordinate 8,996,102, forward strand.
AACGTGAGAGATATGAGAAATCTGAATGTCTCGAGTTATCACATTCTGTTCGATAGGAAATCTGTTTTCTATCGACCAAAACAGGAACTCAATACAAACGAAACAGGAAAAGAAGGAATTATATAAACTTGCAGACAGCACCAATTTCCTATCACCGACGTCATATGTATAGTTTCTATTGTCGTTTCCAGCAGGTAAATATCACATGGGACTCCTGCACCTGTGATTATAAGATACACCTGTCTTCAAACGCTGTCAGCGCACCACTTGCTGAAACTCTCTGGTTATTACATAAGGTGTGGAACAGCGTCTAAACCTGGTTACTTCTCGTTTGTAACATCCCTCGAGGGTCCTTGCGAGGCTTGGCTCAGGTAAGCAGATCCTAACCAGTATAATTCCAAGAAGTTCAAAGATATTCTAAACAGGTAAAGTTTAACACTAAAAAGATAACATTTATCTACTATATGTCATGATTTACATCTGATACATTAAAGTTTGATGTAAATAATAACTGGTGAACGCATAATATTTACTGATAATCACTGTCACTCCCCTCTTGGTGCATGAGCACTCTCTTTCTCGTTCCACAAATGTTCACCATCGTTACACAATACCTCCAAACTTTATATAACACTGAAAACGGGAGAAAAAAATATTCCCTTCTCACTCAGGGAAAATCTATGAATGTGTCATTAATATTCTAGAGAATCAGTGTTACTTCACCATTTCCTCCCTCACTCCCTCTTACTTTCGTGTGTTCCGTCCATCTAAGTCCACATTACACACGCGCCCTATCTTGACCCTCCACTCTTCCCTTTCCTTCCCTTCCCTTCATTCTCTCCTTCCTTCCTTACCACGCATCGATCACCCATTGTACTCCTTCCCTGAACCAGTGACAGCCACCTCGCACTGGATATTCTGTTCACATAAAAGAACACACACACACACACACACACACACACACACACACACACACACACACACACACACACACACACACACACACGCACACACGCACACACACATAGAGGAAAGGATGCACAAAACAAAAAGAGCTTTGATATTTTTACTGAAACTACAAATGCATTCGGCCGTACGCAGGAGCAGGAACACACTTTTGTGCCGTTCTCTTCCCTCTCCACTGTTAGTCACTGTTCCTGCAGCTCTGGTTGACCCGTTTCCAGATGTACGAGTTGAGTCATGATTCCTGGAAAGAGACCTCCCCCCCTCATCCCTCACCCTTTCAGAGCATGCGGAAGCCTACTGGTGCAGCATGAGACAAAGTCGGCCGCCTCTTTATGGTCTTGCAGAGTCGAGGCACCGAAGCCTGAGTGAGTGGTGGTGGTACTCGGTTATTTCATGCGTCAATTTTTTCTTACTAGTAATTCTGTAAAGTTAAAGTTAAGATAGCGGATTCCTAACTGGGGTAGGATTTTCAGGAATACGATGTTACGGTCATGTGTAAGTCATGGAAGGATGCCAATATCAACACTTATTTATGGAAACCTTCAAGTCGAGCTGATGCGGTGTGTGTCATTATACACGACCTGCTTCGCTAATTAACCATTGTTAGTGGTTCGGAAATATACACGAGGTGCTTCGCCAACCCTTTGCTGATGTCCGATTGTTCAGCCGTAAATTTCCTGATTTTCTACCACCGGACCACACCAATAATCGCCACTTAGTATGAGGTCATTACACCACGACATGAAGAGGTTATGTAAAGAGATTATTCTATACTCGTGGAGTGAATCGAAACGCGAAACTCAATACATTCATCTGAAAGGAGTCGTACGTATTTGTATTACGTGTATCACAAATGTTTAGTTTAGTATGTGAAGATGTGTATGTGTGTGTGAGAGAGAGAGAGAGAGAACAAAAAAAATCGTGTGGTCAGTTTTTAAGCAGAATTCACTATTAAGGAAGTGAAGCCAACCGTGTTTTCTGTCACATATCCGTTCCTTTTAGTGGTGTGCGGCCTAGCCATCCCTTGCCTCAGCCTCCTGCTATGAGCCTCGTCTCACGTAGGTCTGGGTCAGCTAACAATAACTAGCTGCGCAAAAGTGTAGCTGCCAAGACTCCTTTCTTTCTTGATGGTGTGTTTTACAGGAATGCCGCGCGCCCACTAGTCAACGCCCGCGGCAGAGTGGGCGGCGGCCATTTCAAGGGGAGGGTGGAAGGTCGCTCTCAACCTCCGGCCTGCAGATGTCACCTTTATAGCTTTGGGGTAATGGCGGAGGTGACTTCTTGAGTATTCTCCATCCGTTCCTGCACGCTCCTTTGCCCTCGCCTTGAATTGATTTTTTATTTTTTTACTATTCACTGTAATGGAGAAGCAGAGGGTCGCGTGGGAGCATCAGGATGAGGGAGCGGAACAGGTAGAGAACCTCAGCCAAATGTTAGGAAATGTAAGAAGGTACAGTAAAAAAGCCAAGAGCGAGGGAGCGATTGTTGTTGAGGAAAGTATATTGGAAAAGGAGAAGATGTCTAAACGGAGAAGAATTGCTAAAAAGAAGAAGAAGAAAGCAAAGAAGGAAGGCAGAGATAATTGCCTAATATGCTGTTCAGTGTTTTGCGTCTTCATCGCCATCATTGGTATTGTGGTGGGATATTTGATGATTAGGGAAAAAATATGAACATCTCCCTCCCTTCCTGCTTCCCTTCCTCACTCTCCTTTCTTTCCTTTCTCCTCCATCCGACCTTTTCCCTCTCTCTGGTCTTCCCTCACCGTCACCACCACACGGATTATCGACTTCTGTTATGTAGCTTAGGGTCCCAAACATTTGCATTTCATTCCTTACTTAAGCCACAAGGATTCCCCTCGCACACTGCTTTATTAAATCATATATGACTCTTATTGAAACCCGTATTGCAGTATGAATGATTCCGGGGTTTACAGAAGATAGAAACCAAGGGAAATATCAAGTGCATGGCTTGTGAAGGGGAGAAACTCTATAAAAGCCGTACTAAAGGGATGGATTCATTGTGATCTTCAGCCGCTGGAAATAAGTTCAGACTCAGTAGTGAAGCAAAATGCAAACAATCCCTACAGGTGTGTGTCTAGGGTTTTGGGTACAGCTTGCAGAGGTTGGCGTCACACCATGCACATTTGGATACCTTTGCAAGGAAGTCTCAGCGGCCAGCACTGAGGAGGTGAATGTGTGGCAATGTCTAAAAAAAGAACATTGCTTCCTGAATGCCATGGAAACTTTCAGGCAGTGGCGATCATTATGCTGTCACGTGATCATTAATCTAAAACACATGATACAGTTTTCACAAGTTTTCTACATTTCGTTCATCTTATACAGAGGACCGATGAACCGTAACAGTGTGTTTTTTTTCTCCGGATATCAGCGGCGTTCTATTGAGGAATTTTTTTAAAACTTAATTTCCTGTTAACATATCACGCAGTATATTCAGGTTGTGATGTCTCCTTCCGTCACTGTGCTGCGTGGTGTTGGTTAATCCATTGTTGCAGATGATGATGGTCTGTCATCACATGCTTCGTGTTGTCTGATGTTGTTCCTCAAATTTTTACAATACTTATTTGTAAACTTGTGTTTGCATTGGCCTCGTCCTTCCCTACCTCCAATTACTATTCACTATTTGTTTTCTTCTTCATATCTCTTAGATCCGTGTCTGTAATTCGAAAATACACCTGTATTCTTTTCATTAACCTTTTCCCAGTCATATTTAAGTCTTCATTAATTTTATAATAATTTGTTTAAATACGGAAAAAAAAAAAAAAAAATTATAAAATGTATAGAAACTTTGAGATGAAAAGAAAACAGTTAGTAACCAAATAACTTACCGCGTTGCACCTTATTCTGCACGCTAAGGTAAACTTCACATTCATATTGTGTGAAGACAAAAAAAAAAAAAAAAAAATTACTATAAATAAATAAATTAACAGAGGCTGGGGTGGCAGCTCCCGTATGGCCGGCGTCAGAGGCGTAGCCGGCTTGGCTAAACTTACTCCAAGGACAGCGTGTTGGATGCACCGGCGAGAAACAGATGCTGCGGCAGGACGAGGAATGAGAGACTGAAGGCAAGGCAGCGTTAGTACCACGGAAGGGAACTGGCTCCGAGTCTTAATGGAAGGCAGGGATTACGCCGCGGATCCCTTAGTATGGCCGCGCCCACACTGTCACTTTCAGTCCTCCAAACACGAGGCGGAAAACACAGACGCCGCCACACTGGAGTCTTTCTAGATGATTCTCGTTCGTATATTTTGTTTATCTGTATGTTTTGTAAGTGCCACGCCATGAGCAAAGCAAACAAGCCTCTTAATCTCGCTTATCAGAGTGAATGAAAAATTTTCTTATTTGCATTTATTTGGCTCTTAAACATTTTCAAAAGCTATGAACAAATTAAAAAATGTTTGTCGAATCCCTGGCCCACTGCCACTTCCGGAGGCTAAAAAGAATATTGTGTTGCGAAGTGATTTAAATTAGACTAGAAATTCAGTAACGATTTATTTTATTCAACTTAAAGATTTTGCACAAAGGCATTCTGATGGACTACCAGCATATAAAGTTAGGTTTTAGTGTTTGATGTCAAGCAGATGAGCAGGAAAGGACAATGGACGCATGAATGGGCAAGGTGAGGGGGTAATGGGACTGTTAGCTGGTGTCATGGGTTTAAGTGAATTAGTTTAGTGAATTAGTGAATGCGGATATAGAGATGAAATGGAATTAATTCAAGGGATTCATAAACATAAATTCTATGTTTGGTGAAAATATCACACCATTATCTTAAAAGTATGGATTTAATGTTTATATATGTAATCAAATATCACGCCAACATATGTATTCTGAGTAACTTATATAACAGATCTGTCAGTGGTGGAATGTTTGTGTGAGGTTGGTGGTAGATATGGTTAGGTTAGGTTAGGTTAGGTGCATGTCCCTTCCATCTCCCTTACCAGTGCACGCCATCTATCCCTCTCTACTTCATCTTTAGGGTTATATTAGGCCTGGACACCCTGCTGACCTTTCTTTGTCTGCCCTCCGTGCCACGCCCTGGTGTGTGCCGAGGTGTTTGCTTTCTTGGCTCATGTCAGGGATGTGTACTTACTCGTATAGGACTAGGCATGACCAGCGGAGGGCATAGGTTGAAGATTTAATTTCTTCGACCTTACGTGTGGAATGGTTTAGAAGTGTCAGTGAGGCGTGGCAACCTATGTGGTTTTGATGATGTCTGTTTGGCTATGTGAGTAGTACCTCGGAGGCCAAGTGTGGGTCATGACATTCTTACAGTGATTTGTTTGTACTGTAATCATGGTAGTAATGGATGTGGACAAACGTGACTTAACAGCAAGACAATGAAGGATGTAATAATAGCTGGTAATGGATGAATATTTTACGCAGGAGTGCTTGGGAGGAGCAGATACAAATTTGCTATTTATAATCAGGTAATATGATACTGTCCCTCCCTCTCTCACCACTTTTTACGCTGAACCTGTCTAACGAACTCCTGATGGTGTATAAAATAACTAAAATATTCGTTTGACATTAATGGTGCGTGTGTGTATGTGTGTGTGTGTGTGTGTGTGTGTGTGTGTGTGCATGTGTCTCAATGCTGAACCTTGAGGAACACCTTAATTGCTTACCCAGCCACACAGTTTGCTATTTATAACATCGCGTTGTTGACAGTCTGAGAGTCGTTCTTTCATCCTCACACCTACGTGGATCTTCTCTCAATACATCACAGCGAAATTGTACTCACTCTTTTCGGATGGATATTTATCACAATGAACTGGTTTCCGTTCGATTGGTTTATTTATTTATTATTTTTATATTATTCTGATGGTTCCAAAATTGGCTATATCTTCTAATTAAAGTTATTTGTCGTAATAAAGTCTGCATATTACTGTTGCTGGAGAAGATATTAAGCTTTGTATACCTCACAAGCCTTGTAAAAGAGATCGAGCATGGTGAAGCATGTGTGTTACCTAAACTGAAGATTAACTGGTGACTAGACTGGCTTTATACTGCATTCTCTCGTGATATGCAATTTTATTTACCAGAAGCAAGTGGAGGAATATTAACAAAAACTGGTTAGGCAATGCTGTTTAAATTATTACTAGATTGTGTACGTAACTATATTGCTTTATTCTGTACTCTCTTTATGACAGTATTGTAGGCATACTGTACCTATATTGATGTTTCTGGTATTATATTATTGATGTAATATTTCAGTTTGAGAAATACCAGCAAAACTGTCTGCTACGGAAGGAAAAAGAAAGAAAAAATCACTGGCGTTAAATGTAATGCAGGAAATGGAAACAGGAAACGGATCGGAAAAATCAAACGGATATAGAAAGATAAACTGAACTATAGTGAAATACTGTTATGTTTTCTGAAATCAATGAGAGAGAGAGAGAGAGAGAGAGAGAGAGAGAGAGAGAGAGAGAGAGAGAGAGAGAGAGAGAGAGAGAGAGAGAGAGAGAGAGAGAGAGAGAGAGAGAGAGAGAGAGAGAGAGAGAGATACCACATCATCTGCTAACCAGGTGACAACGTGACCCCACCAAGAACACAAGCTGCAAATTTACAAGTAGTTTTTGTTATGGCTCGCTCGTAACAACTCATTTAGAGGCTGGTGAAGGAACAATACATATGCATCGACAAATATAATGAACTCTCTCTTTGACGGAAAAAAAAGACACACACACACACACACACACACACACACACACACACACACAGATAATGTTGCGCAGTCACCGTTACTCTCTTTCCTTAACAACACTGAGAATTTAATGCAGCTGATTACAAAGGCAGTCAGTAATCGGGAGGTGTGATAGAGAGGTCAAGATAGCGGTCAAGAAACCCCAACCGCTAGTGCGTTTCATCTTACAATCAATAAGTCTTATGTTTACAAATATTATGTTATCGCCATCGTAAACAAGCTCGAGTACCGCTGTTTTTCCTCTAGTACATACACGTTTACTGACCTTGACTTATATATTTGTGTTTTTTTAAGGATATATAAAGTATCATGGTATTTCTTGGTATATTATGAAGGCCTTATTTGGGTAAGGGTTTAATATGTAGGGCAGTTAAGCAAGCAGCGGAAATGGATTACGTAGGAAAGCCCCAGATGATAATTAATGAAAATAAGTAGAGAGAGAGAGAGAGAGAGAGAGAGAGAGAGAGAGAGAGAGAGAGAGAGAGAGAGAGAGAGAGAGAGAGAGAGAGAGAGAGAGAGAGAGAGAGTTTTTATGAATTTTGAGGGGAAACACAATATATCACATGATTGTTCTATTAGATTGTATATAAGCAAGTTCATTAGTTGGCAATAATGTTATATGTTTGTTTTATTTGTGATTTCGTGGTGACTAAAGAAGTGGTATTTGTTCTCTTTTCTCTTAAGTATGTGCACCTATGTTGTCATTTGCTTCATTGCCCTAACTGCTTTATGATTACTACTGAGTGCTGATCATATAAAAACTATTAATTTCTCATTCTTATTATATACCAGAGTACGTATAAGTGTTTGGAAATATCTATTATCAAAATATTTCATGATAACAGTCTCTTTATCAACCTTATCCCTCTTCTTAAAAATGTCATAATACGAGAATAGTTAATTGAAAACTTTTTGATCATACCTCCACTTCAGTATCCAACCGAAGCGTGTGTAATACCGCACAAAATCACAATGCAATAGCAAACACACGTAACATTAAAATAAAGAAAAGATAAAGAGGAAGAAATCAATGTTGAATGCCGATAAATAAATAAATAAATAAACACAATAAATAATGACCTATAATACATTACAATAGAATAATGGCACACTTTTTGTTTTATTGTTGTCATCTACCTTTCAACATTCTCCTCCAAACCTTGCATCAACACACCTGTAACACCTATTCTCTCTATTTCTAACGCCTCACAACAAAGGACAATACAACAATATCTAGGAAGAAAAAAATTAAAAGATAACATATAACCTTAAGAAAATAGTTCAAGGTTCGTAAATCCGTGTCAGAGAGGAACAGCAACACTCGACTTTGTTAATGACGGCGATAATGCAGAAGGACATGATCGTTTGATAGATAGATGAGCGATGCGATACAGTAACCAGGTTGAGGTAGTGAGGATGATAACGATTACCTTCCCCATGGAGACGAGGAGAGGAAGGACGACATCGGACCCTCTAAAAAACATGACCTACTCATAAAATTCTACATTACCTCCCCATGAATGAAAAAAACGAGTCAATCAAACCGTTTACTTGTCGTTTTTCCTAATTTTAGTAGCGATAGTGAGCTAAATGAAGCTGCTGACTGTATGATGTTTAGGCTTGAGTTTTTTTTTAGTGGTAGAAGGATGAGGTCGGAGTGACTATAGGGAAAGAGGAGGAGAAGCAAGTGAAGGGTGAACAAGAAGAGACAGGAAAGTGACAGAAGCGTTAACTTGATCTTTCTTCGCTTGTTAGTGTTGATTGTTATGAAGGTTATATCCAGACAGAGAGAGAGAGAGAGAGAGAGAGAGAGAGAGAGAGAGAGAGAGAGAGAGAGAGAGAGAGAGAGAGAGAGAGAGAGAGAGAGAGATAGAGAGAGAGCTGTTATACCGTCTGAATGATGTAATGTGTCCAGCATCGCTCCTCTTTGCCTGAATGAGATCCCACGATACGAGGTTCTTATGCGTTTATTTGTATTTTGATAAATACGACTGATAGCACCATCAGAAATACTAGTAACAGTAAGAAGAAGAAGAAGAAGGTGAAAAAAAGGAGTATATAAACAATGGATAATAATGATGAAGAATTTATATAACTTTCTTTCCTTAAAATTTCCATCCTGTAGCTTCAGAGTCCACCAGGAATCTTCCCCAGTTTCTACAAGGTTTAAAGACGAGCCCTCACTACCCCAGCACCGCCTCCATCACCCCTGTTATAAAGTTGTTTGCTTGTTTCAATGGCAGGTGTACTTAGATTGTGGTGAAGCTTGAACCAGGTTAATGCATATTGACGCTTAAAGACAGTATATGCTGATGACGTGTTTATACCTGCACTTTGCACCCGCCAGCCGCGGGAAGAAGCGAAGGTCGACAGTATCACAGCAGCGCCTCAGGGCCGCAGTGTCCCTGACCCAACTCAGCATGACGCGCCCGCACTGAGTATACATGCTGGCACGGTGCCATTAAGGGGGGCGGCCTGGTGCCTTTCATGGCCTACAAGGATCATGTCCAGCATATAAAAAAGAAAAACTGTCATGCGGTGGAATTCGTACGCCGTCTGTGGTGTGTGTGTGTGTGTGTGTGTGTGTGTGTGTGTGTGTGTGTGTGTGTGTGTGTGTGTGTGTAAATGAGTGGAACAGACGCTGCTCCACCGCATGCGTGTTGTAGGCGTGGCAGATCGCATGCTCGTTACGGCTGGCTGGGAAGGAGAGGGAGAATATAAGACTTGAAAGTCATCACATATTGTATATCAGCACCACTGAGTGTTTCTGGGGCAATAGAAGCTCCGGAAGTCTCTCGTAGGTCACCACCATGCAGGCTGCTGTGAGGAGGGAAGGAAGAAGAGCTTGCCGTGACGTTTCCTGTGTCGTGTTCATGTAATACAGACACATTAGTGGTGAGAGTGACCACCTGAACATACACACCAGTTAGCAAGTCATGTAACTGAACCCACCTCGTTCATAATGTGATCCTGGTGGTGTAATACTTACTTATCGAAGCTACTGAATTATGTAACCCAAAGATAATACACCTCACACTAGTAGTATGGTTGTTGCCCTCTAAGTCTCCCTGCCATATTTTGTCCCGGACTGACGGGAGGCGGTGAAGCGACTTAGCACGAGGGGTATCGGATTGGATGCCAACTGGCTGTTAAGTTGATCTGCGTAGGTAGGCTCAGTCACGGGAGAGTTATACAACCTTTCTGAGACAATAGAACAACAGCGGTATGAGTCAGATGACAGATCATCGAACAGTGGTCTTGTTCATCCCTGGCCCCGTTGCCTCACACTCTCCTGCGCATCCTGGTGCGTAGCCTCTTGGTTAACACGACGTAAGGTGAGATCCCAACCCGGTTACTAGTCTTTGTGGCAGACGAGTAGGAGGGGCGGTCCAAGGGGATCTTAAAGGTGGAGCAGAGGGAGGGAAGCAGTGGAGCGAGCGGAGAATGAGTTCCCTTCATGTTCCTTTGCATATATTTCCTTTAGGAGAAGAGTTTCTGCCACTTTCCCCACATACAACTTTTATGCGTCTCGTAAGTAGCCTGCAGTGCGGATTCCCTTTCCCCCTTCTCCCCCCCCTCACATACACTTACACACCACATCTTCCCCTCTGCCTGTCCAGCCTCCCAGTGCCCTCCGCCTCGCTCTGACTTCACCGCATCATCTCATAAACCTTGTTATATCCTATTATCCTCTCGTTCCTGCTGCAGTCGTCCACACCAGATCAGAGAGAGAGAGAGAGAGAGAGAGAGAGAGAGAGAGAGAGAGAGAGAGAGAGAGAGAGAGAGAGAGAGATTCAGGTTTCAAGCTATTTATAAACTCTCTCTATTATTAAATTATTTTCGCTAATCTATATTATCTATTCGCAAATATCGGTTGTTTACTTCTAGATATGAGGGTTAGAGGAGATAAAAGAGGAGGTAATTTTTTTTTTCTCTCTCTCTCTCTCTCTCTCTCTCTCTCTCTCTCTCTCTCTCTCTCTCTCTCTCTCTCTCTCTCTCTCTCTCTCTCTCTCTCTCTCTCTCCAACCCTCCCATCACGCCCACACAAACACCCACACTCCGCCTCTCTTGAAACAACTGATCAAAATTAGATATTGCAAAACATCTTCAATAGTAGACCTGTCTCCCTCCATCTACTGTAAAGCCTTGCCCCTTCCCTCCCCTTCCCTCATCTTCATTCCCCTTCCCTCCCCTTCCCTCCCCTTCCCTCCCCTTCCCCCCTAACGCCGCTTGAGGAACGCAGAGTTGGCAGGAAAAGCAGTTTCTTGGCGACGAGGCTTTAAGTAGTGAAGGGCAGGAAGGCTATAGTGTCCTCGGCTGTTTCTCTTGTCCTGATCTTAACTACCTAGGAAATTAACTTATATATATATGAGAGAGAGAGAGAGAGAGAGAGAGAGAGAGAGAGAGAGAGAGAGAGAGAGAGAGAGAGAGAGAGAGAGAGAGAGAGAGAGAGAGAGAGACCTTTAAAGAAAGTTTATTGATCCCTAAAGTATGAGGTTATGTTTTTCAATGAGTAAATTTTAGTGGACTAATTGACAGCAGTGTTTGTATTGCCCTTGATGGTGTGTGTGTGTGTGTATGTGTGTGTGTGTGTGTGTGTGTGTGTGTGTGTGTGTGTGTGTGTGTGTGTGTGTGTGTGTTATCCTCCCTCCCTCTCTCCGTCTTTCTCTTGGTCCTGATTATGCTCAGTCATGATGAATCGCAAAATTATAAGCAGTTCGAGGACTTGACTGACTCACCATTTGAGAAAGCAACCCACAACCCATTCTGTCTCCACCACGACCAGGGAGGAAGCGTGTATGCGAAAGAAGACCTAAGAGACATGGGTGGAAGGGTGGAGTGGAGGTGTTGAAGGTATGCGTGTGTGATGAGGCAGGGTGTTAGGGGGTGAGGTGAGGGTGGGGAAGGGGGTAAGGGGGAAGGGGGAGAGTACAGGTATGTGTCATTATCCCACGGTATTAGGTTCACCTTGACCACCTGCCTCATGCTTTTTAGATACTGTGGTCGTAATGGTTGAGGTTGATATACCCTGATAATAGCTACTTTCTGGTTTTCTTACTTTTCTTCTTTTAATATTACCATTATTAGTAGTAGTATTACGTATCATATTCCAGATTTTGTAAGTTTTTCTTTATTTATATATCTACTTTTTATTTTTTTCCGAAGAGCATTTGTTGTCTTTATTTTCAGCCTCAAAGTGCAGCATATAATCAACCTGTAAGCACGAGAGTGAAGGAAAGGAATGCTTAGATGTACTGCTACGTGGCTCTGACGTCACATATATATATAAGAGTATATAATCTCGCAACCCTCCCTGCCTCTGGTCCTAGTTGATATCCCCTTGTCTCTCAGGCTGCAAGTTTCCCACTAATGGACCAGAATTGCAGTTCATCTTCCTTCTTGTCATTTATTTATCTTGTGTTTAATGTAGTGAGATGATCTTGCTTGCGTCACCACCAGCTGCCGAGTCCCTGGTGCAACGCCAACCTAAGCGTGATGTCTCAGAGGGGGTCCCGCCAACACGTCTGCTTAGGGTATCACCTGACCCGCACCTTGTCCATCCCAAAGTCTAGATAAATTGACTAGACTTTGGGTCCATCTCATCCCACGCTGCCACGGTCATGACACTGCCTAACACCCTCGTCTTCTCTGATCTATCCATTTCAAGGCATTATGATTTTCTTCAAGATATTTCACGGCGTTCAATGAGTTTCCTTTAGATATCATGTTATTAATACTAGCATCTTTATCATCAGCATCATCAATAGTTATTATGTTGTGTTAGTCAGCTGTACCGTAAGCGTCGCCACCATCTTTCTTCCCTCATCTCTGTCTTTTGTTCTGTTTTATTTTTAATGTTTCTTTATGTTTGCTCCGTCACTACATACCAATCGTCTCTTTCTATGTGACACTGATTTGATCTGCGTCCGGAAAAAGAAAAGGCATATAAATCAACGTTGCATACTTTCAGAGTACACTCGCTGCTTGGTGTCTGTTTTGTTATTTGGACAGTGATACATCTGGTGGATTACACGTTCAAGCGGTAATAAAGGTAATGTTCATACGTATCACTTGGCAGGCTGAGGTTCGCTATCCACTCTCGTTGCAGGCAGGATTTCCACAGATGAGCGAATAGTTACTGTCCTTGAGCGAGAGGATGGTGGTGTGTAGTGCAGTGTGTGTGGTGTGTGAAAGGTCACAGCCTTACTCCTAAATCGGTCTATATGAGCTCTAAGCTGCGAGGGTGATAGCTGACGATCACGAGTCCTGCACGTGATCTTTAAGACCATGGGTAAACACACACACACACACACACACACACACACACACACACACACACACACACACACACACACACACACACACACACACACACACAGTGCACATCTATAACGGTAGGAGAAGAACTGAGTTGGAGAATTTAGCACAAAACTAATTAATGACTTATTTCAAATCAATCCACAGCTAATTTGAACACTAATAATTAATTAAATATTTCAACAAGTGATCTCTGTGTGGCTCGCTAATAAACTCTTTCAGTAGCAAATTTGATTATATATTTGGAACAACATCACGGTAACCCAATTTGCCTTCGTCTGAATTATTCATATGCTTGCAAAAGAGAAGAGAGAAGTAACAAGTCACCTGAAAAAAAAAAACTTTACCAATCTTGCTTCACTTTCTCGTTTTATTCTCTCTCTCTCTCTCTCTCTCTCTCTCTCTCTCTCTCTCTCTCTCTCTCTCTCTCTCTCTCTCTCTCTCTCTCTCTCTCTCTCTCTCTCTCTCTCTCAGTACTACACAAATATTTTCACACTACCTTTATTTCGAAACTTTGTCCTACCTATAAAAAAAAAAGACCTCAACTCCCAGGGGTACAGTCTTGGGTACGGCCTCCTCATCAAACGTGAACCACAGAGTCTCTTCGTCTGCACCAAGTACGTACGAGTGTAGGGTCAACGCACGAACACATGTGAGGGAGAGTTTAGGAGCCTTTGTGACGTCATTGGGTGGAGGAGAAGCCTCTACCCATGTGGCCGCGGCGGGGAAATGAGCTTAGGGTTAGGGATGGCTGGTTTGTGCTGGGAACAGAGGGGTGTTTAGAGGAGGAGGAGGAGGAGGTAGGTTTAGATGTACTAACAAGAACACCTTTATCGCCTACCACAAGCATTATAACATGAACGGATGTGTGTAAGGTCAAAATCCCCCGTTCACTACTACCATAACTGAATTACATGAAAGCAGAGGAAGGAAATGTTGATAAAGACTCCTACGGGAAGGATATGTTGGGTTTCATTTAGGATGTGTGTGTGGTAAGATGTTTACTGGTTTCTACGAGTGAGTATTAACGGTAAAGTCTGCTTGCCGCTGAGAATAACCGCGACATCATGAAAGTTGCAATACGATAGTTCCTAATACAAGGTTGTGTTGGTGAAACTGTATTGATTCTGTGTTGCTTTGTTTTGCGCGGACTCCGTATGTGTTTTATTTGTGTTCTATTTATTTTTTACGTGTTTTTTTTTCTTCAGTGTGAGTAATAAACGTAAAGTGAAAAAGAAGCAAGAAAAGATGTGCATGTAATTGTTTGCTTAGAATTTATAGATGTTTTCTTTGTTGTTATTGGTTGTGTTCGTCCTTAGTTTTTTTTTTATGTTTATTTATATTCTCTCTCTCTCTCTCTCTCTCTCTCTCTCTCTCTCTCTCTCTCTCTCTCTCTCTCTCTCTCTCTCTCTCTCTCTCTCTCTGAAGTAAGAATGGACAGTTGATTATAAAAATAGCTGCAGTCCTTTACACACACACACGCGCACGCGCGCGCCCACACACGCGCGCCCACACACACACACACACACACACACACACACACACACACACACACACACACACACACACACACACACACACACACACACACACACACACACACACACACACACACACACACACACACACATACACACACACGTACGTCACAACAGAATTACAGAACGTGGGTTGAGTGACTAGTGAGATTAGTTGGCATATACCTCGACTCACCTCTCTCTCTCTCTCTCTCTCTCTCTCTCTCTCTCTCTCTCTCTCTCTCTCTCTCTCTCTCTCTCTCTCTCTCTCTCTCTGTGTGTGTGTGTGGATGGGTAGAGTAACTTGTTTCCTCCGGATTTATCACTCCTCCTCCGCCTCCTCATTGCTACTCTCCGTTTTTTCCTCCTCCTCCTCCTCCTCCTCCTCCTCTTTATCCGGTCTCAAGACGCGCTTCCTCCCCCTCTTGGTTTTGACGTCACTAGCATTTCCCTCCTCCCCTCCTGACCTTAAATGGGAAGAATACGCTGGTAATTCAATTTGCTACCAACTTAAGGATGTTGGTGCCTTGAACGGTGATGTTGATGATGTTATTGATGGTGGTGATGGTGGTGGTGAGCTGTGAATGGAGATAGTAGTGATGGTGATGAGTTTTGGTGATGGTGTTGCTGTGGCGAGGGTAATGGTAGTAATGGGTGTGGATGGGGGGTTAGTGAAGGTCCAATGACGTTTGCATACCGGGACCACCTGCCGTAATGGTGGTGGTGATGGTGGTGGTAGTGGTGGTGGTGGTGGTAGGAGTAGTAGTGACTTTGTAGTGGTGTTGTGTTGATGCTGCTGTTTTCCTTTCTTGTAATGATGGTGGTGGTGGTGGTGTAATAGATTCTAGTAAGGCCTTGTGAGGTTTACTGACTCTAAACATCAACACAACAAGTAACACACACACACACACACACACACACACACACACACACACACACACACACACACACACACACACACCCACACACACACACACACTGCTTGTTAATAGCAAAGCCAATATCATGATCCTCTCCTTAACGTAACGAAAAAAATATATACATACCTATACTTTCCATTTCACGAGCTCACAGCAGAGATCATTTTTGACATAACTGAACCGATACATAACTAAGAAAACCAAGGAGAATAACACCGGGAAAGCATGAAAAAAAAACTTGTTAATAGATGCGTCAAGGAAGAAGATTAACTTGAGACATGGGAGGTGTAAGATAATCTGGTGGTGTATGAAATATTATGATACCTGCGTCAGACAGTAGCCATGCGTTAGGTGTTTATTCACAACACCTGGTAGCAAAGAGCAGGTGTGGCCCCAGGTGACCTCATTCTCATACAAGTGCGGGTCACAGTGCGGGTGGAGGGCGGTAAACACGGCTAGAGTGATAATATTTTAGGGCGTCGGAATGACAAGAGTAAGGGAATGTCAGTCAGTCTCTCTCTCTCTCTCTCTCTCTCTCTCTCTCTCTCTCTCTCTCTCTCTCTCTCTCTCTCTCTCTCTCTCTCGTCCGTGTATCAATTCACTCGTCAATTGCAAGTATACTGTGTTTTTTCTCTCTCGATTATCTGGTTTACTTTGTAGTTCATCCATGATTAAATACACACTTTCAATTTTACTTGTTCTTGTGGTCTGTTTTTTTTCTTCCAGTTTCTTGACAATGTATATGTGATAAGGTCTTATAAATAAATAAATGTTACATGCATTTGATACTAAACTCATGAGACAGTATATAAAGTTTTCATTGTTTTGTTACTTTCAATGCACTTACTGAAAAAAAGAAGAAGAAGGGAACGTTTTCACACTAATACAAACTAAAGTTATGCCATGTAATCTTGTAAGTGAATCAAGACGTGCTTTCTTGTATCAGTAACACAAGTTCTTATTACCTTTACTAAGCAACGAGAGAGAGAGAGAGAGAGAGAGAGAGAGAGAGAGAGAGAGAGAGAGAGAGAGAGAGAGAGAGAGAGAGAGAGAGAGAGAGAGAGAGAGAAAACGTTACCAGTCCCGCAGTTCAACCTACCTTACGTATGCATCCCTTCACTTTACAAAACCGTCTGGAAAATCCCTCATAGATTACTGCTTTCCATTTTTTTTTGTAAGGTAAATGACACTGGACGGTGAAGTAGTGATACCCTCTATTGGTGCTCCTTGCCCCTCTGCCTTGCCTCCCACCGCAATGTTCATGGTGATGGCAGGGAGACTCCACAGGGATGGGACAAGGGAAGGGGAAAGGGAAGGGGATGGGGGAGCCAGGTGTTGTGATCAGCTGTTAGGTTTAGTCGTGCAGGTACGCCTAAATGCATGCATGTATGTATACGTATAGTTATGTGCCATGCAGGATTGTGGATGTATTAATCCATGCATGCATTCTATACTCTGTCATTACACCTAAATGTCTGCTTAGTACTTTCACTATGGGAGAATGAGGGTGAAACGTTGCCAGATGCGATATAAATCACGCGTGGCTGCCATGCTTGTCACTAGAATACGACAGTTAATACAGTAACTGAGAACCGTCGTGGAGAGGCGGGCCACTCAACAAGTATAAGTCATAACAAGATCAGCAGGTGTATTAAGTCACATTGCCATCAAGGATTATACGTGTAGCAAACAGTAAGTAAATGATGATTTTAATGGTGATATTTATCATTTTATGATTACTGGTGGTATAACATAGCAACATTTATTAAGAAAACTGGTAACTGTATCTGCCAGCCGTGGGCCACTCAGTGAGCAACATCGCTTAGCGCAGTGCGTCACCAACAGCGAGGGAGGTAGCATTCACGTTTTGCATCTCCTCGCGTAAACTACTACACTTCATATTGTGAGTGAATAGTCGGAATATTTTTGCTCATTATTGAAGTGAAGCTTTCTGTTTTTCATGCGAACATGAGATATGGCGTTATACGAGGGTTGTGTTTGGTGAATTTAGAAAGGCAAGTCTTTGTGCTGACAGTGGAGTGAGAGGTGAGGGGCCACCTGAACCCACACACACATACATACAGTGAGGGAGGCCACGGCTAAGGCACATGAAGGGAGGGAGAATGGCGGAAAAAAAATCTCCCGTTGTTATGTGGCACTCGGCGATGGCATGAATCGCACGCAGAGCGGCAGAAATGCTTTCCCGGGATGGCCTGGCAGAGAAGTGTGGAACTTGCCGGGTATTGATTTCTCATTGTGCACCGTCGGGTTGGCGGCAGAAGGTGTGGCCCTAGTGATTCACTCTCGAGCACAGGTGACACGGAGAGGGTGGGCTCAAGCACGGAGGAGCACCAGTGGATCCAAGTGCCTTGTGTAGTGCAGTGGTCAGCCTCGCCTGGCAGCTCAACTTTATTGCATCATCGGAGGAGCTGATGCGATGTCTAGGTTTGAAATATGTGTTTGAAGGTTGTTCCTGCTCATAATATAACGCCCATTACATCACTGTGGAGGCGCCGGTGGAAGGTGGGCGGTGATGCTTAAAGGGGAGCGGCCCTTGGGGTGTTCAGTGCTGGCAATTTATTGACTAACGACAAAGGTCAGGCGTTGGGCTTCGAGGCTCCCTGGTCTGTTCCTGCAAAGGTTTCAGTCTCAGGAATTCGCTGCCCAGAATCGATGAATCGTCCTTCAGTGAATAATCCAGCCAGTCAGTCCACTTTCGGCTGAATCCAGCCGCCCCATTTGCCTAGTCATGATGGGCCTTGTGCCTCAAGCTGGCACTGCAAGACCTAGGCAGGCACGGAAAAGTGGTCAGACGGCCTGTTAGTTGTGCTGAATAGTTACCAGGTATATTTAGACAACATAAAGGAATATTGTTTCTCATGCACGGAGAGAGAGAGAGAGAGAGAGAGAGAGGAGAGAGAGAGAGAGAGAGAGAGAGAGAGAATGTTCAGAATAAGTTATATCTAGTTCATTGTAGTTCAACCTAAGACTTTCATACGTGGGCGGCGTGTGACCTGTTAAAATCCTATCATTTGCAGATTTTGCAAATGCAATATGGTGATGTGCGCGAATCGTTCAACCAGTCAGTGGTGGTGTGTGGGCGGACGACTCATGGACCTGTAACCCTTGTCTGGGAAACTCTGCTTTGTGGCGAAGCTTTTCTAATTATTATCTGAACCCAGCATTGATGTAACAATTACAGGTGATACCCATGTTGTGTTGGGTCTGAGGTTAACCTCGTAGGAGACTGGAAAGTCCGAGTGTATTAGGTCAGGCTCAGCAAGTCCACTGGATGACCTCAGTACCGCATCAGCTGTTAGTCTGTGTTGAAACATTGTAGCTTGGCGAAGAAGACACCTGCCGTTGAAAAGTATTGTGATTATTCTCAGTGCCCGTTTATTAGTTGATAACCATATGCTGAACACCTGTTTCAACAATGCGAATACTTCCAGGTAGCTAATCACCCATTCATGTAACGACCAATCTTTCACAAAATTGATGTTCTTGCCACTTGTCTGGCCTTGTAAAACAACACTGCACAAAGTAATGCTCAAATATTTCCCAACCTCGCTGGGGGAAAATTACCTACACTGACCCAGTGGTTGTAGGTCAGCTGTTTTATGAAACAGAAAAGGAAAGTAAGAAAGACACTACATCTTCGTACAAACACAAGGGTTTGCCAATTGAGACAAGTGTTTGTATATATACTTCCTCACGGAGCTGTAAGTCACAGTAATGCTTAAGCCAAACATACACATCGGTACACAAAGATCACAGGCAGCAGGTGTGGGAGAGGAAACAGGTGTACTACTGCTAAGTTGCTGGTGTGCCAAGCGTCCAGAGGAGAGACCCTCACGTAAAATTGATATTGAGATGATTTAATTTTCTGTTAATTTGTGTTATGTTGCCAGGATTGACACACAACCCATTATTGAGTGCCGGCTCCGTCCTATCAGTGACGTCACGGGGTAAACTCCAAGTCTTATCGTTCCTCGCGTTGTGAAAGCAAGGAAGTTGGTTAAGCTTAAATGAGTGGTTTATGCAATAATGTTTATCCTATAGTGTGTTGCGGAGGGGAGTTTTTCTCTATGGATACGTATTTTCTGCTTCATGGTTGGAAGTATGTATTTAGTGCTCATACGTACACCAAATTGTGTAATCTTCCCAGACCATAGCTTCAAGGAGGGCACCCGCTCACTGGTTGGTCTCCGCGGCTCGTGGTGCTGAATCGTGATTAAAATTTGTCTCCTATAACAGGACGCGCACGTCTGTTGGGGACACAAGTTCCCCGCCCAGCTGCCGAGGAGAGGAGAGGATGAACTACATTGGCAAGTTCATATCCAACTTCAAGGATTTCTACAACGAGATCAACGCTGCTACGTTAACTGGTAAGCAAATTGTGTTCCCTTTACATTACATATACAAACCTACATCTAGGGATGCATTGAAACTCAACGTCAGTTATTCACGTGTGGGGGAAAAGGTGTCGAATGTTTGGGGTAGGTATTGCTGGCTTATTTTGTTGCATAACTGTTTAGTATGTTAGAGAGAGTAAGCCTTGCATGAATCAGCATATAGATTGGAACACACACACACACACACACACACACACACACACACACACACACACACACACACACACACAGTAGTGTTGAGGCTATGCGACAGTAACACCTGCTCGACGTTGTTGCCGCATGTTAGAGGAAGACCGTCATTCCTGCGACTATATTGAATGATAACGTCTGCGGCGCCGAAAAGTCTGGTGTCGTCAGCCTTGAGATAGTTTCCCTTCATGACTTCGTTAGTGTTAAATAAACACTGGTCACCGATAGCTATTTAGAACATTATGGCAGAACTCGTCTTTCCGGCGTCCGAATGCACAAAGAAACCTCTAAATAAGGAGGTCGATAAGTTACTTTTTTTTTTTCCTTCTAGGAACTTCCTTACAGGGAGGGTCATTCCACGAGGGAGTAGGGACAGGATGGCGTGTGCTGCAGTATAGGAGTGAAATTGAACCGTGCCGTGTGTGAGGGTGGCGCCATGCGTGTTGCAGCATGAGGGGAGTTCCCACGGGGAGGGGCTGGGGAAGGGAGACGGAAGTCCTAGGAGATTTGGGGTCACTGGTGAAATACGTGCTATGTGGGGAGGGTGAGGAGGAGCTTACACTGTCCGAGGTGGATGAGGGGAACATTTTTTTTTACTGTGAATAACATAAGTGTAGCCTACATTATGTTACTCGTGTGTGTGTGTGTGTGTGTATATATATATATATATATATATATATATATATATATATATATATATTATATATATATATATATATATTCACACACTCACATATGCACACACTCAGCCTTAGTTTTTTTTCCTAGTAGAAATAAAGTTGTATGAGGTATCATTAATAGTTGCAATAACAGCATACAGCTCGTGAGTGGCATAACTAACCAACTGTAGTTGAAAATTCTGAAAGTAGGAGGCAGGAAATAATTACGATGGACTATAAAATACAAACAGGAAAACTTAGAACACACACACACTACATGGTTTAGTGTGCACGAGGCAGACCCACGAACACTTCACATCCCTGGGCTGCGTGGCCAGACGGGGGGGCGGCTGACTCACCGCCACAACCATCGACTCGGCTGTCTAGACTTGCCCTTGTCTCCCCTCTCCAACCTTTCCTTCTCCCATTCTCCCTGTTTCCCTGGTGACTCGATCTTCCCCTCCCTCACTTTTCCTTTCCATAGCTGTTTTTTATTCTTCGCCTCCACCGCTAAACTGGAAACTGAGCGGTTATGTCTTCTAACACTGTATAAGCTATGTTCTATCTTGGAGTCTATTGCACTGAGATGATGACCATTGAAAGGCTTTAGGGTGTGGCTTGGTGGAGTAGTGGTCATTGGATAAGGTGAGGGGGGGTGGGTGACGTAGTGGTGACGTAGTGGGGACTGTGGACTTCTAGAATTCTGAGGATGAGGGGTGTAAGGGAGATGGGCAAGGCTGGTGGATAGGAAGGAGGGGAGGATTGGTGGTAAAGTGTGGTGGAGTGCAGGAAGGAAATCCACTGATCGATGTGGTGTGCGGCATTCCCTATGATGTAACCAGAGCCGTGAAGGACATACGGAAAATAATTGAGAAGATGATTGTGAGAAATTTCAAAACAACTTACCACCACCACCATCATCATCATCATCATCATTATCAATACAGGACAAAGGTTTCTCATCGTATCTCGGCTGCCAGTCTATTCCAGGTCACCTCAGCAAACCTTCCTGTCTCTTCTCTGGATCGATACCTTCTTTTACCTTGCCTAGGCTGCCATTCTGATTATTTAATTGTCCATCTGTTATCTGTTCGGTGCATGATATGTTCTGCTCATGTCTATGTTTTATATTTTCATTGTAGGAGAGATGTCTATATCTTTTTAGTAGATATGAAACTTTGCCTCGTCCATATAGAGTTCATATAGTCATTATCATGCGCGATACCATAAATGTTAGCCCTGTAGCCTGCTGATGGAAGTTTCATTATTAATTAAAGGTCCAGGTGGATATCTGTATTGAAAAGGTCACGTATTTCAGTGTATACTCGACTTCCCATGCTTCTGGTACTCCAGTATGTGTGTGTTCGTGACCTAGCAAAGAGGAGGTAGTTAATGAGGTTCTACTCACATACCATACTTGTCATTTATTATGCTTTGACGTGCTGCGAGCTCACTAGATACTTTTTTTTTCTGTTTTGGGAGATGGAAAAAATAAGGTATACCGCATGACAAGTTAGGTTATTGTAGTAGTAGATTATAGTTGTTGTAGAATTATAGGAATATATAAAACAATAGTGAAGTTAAATATGTCTCAACCTTGCACTGTTCTGTAAGTTCGTGTTTACATCTTCATAACCAAAAGAACATTACGACAGCAGTTCTATTTTTTCTTTCTTCCGGTTTAGTACAATCCATGTTACACACTATTTATAATTTAGCAATGTCATGAGTGTGAACGTGGCTCATGCTGACTGGTGAGAGAGAGAGAGAGAGAGAGAGAGAGAGAGAGAGAGAGAGAGAGAGAGAGAGAGAGAGAGAGAAAGTATATCCGAAACACTTATCTCTGATTGACGTTCGCGAAACCAAACCGGATTCTGAATAATGATAAATATCCGTGTTGGATTTAGATTCCCTTGCAATGCACTAAACTTTTGATTTTTTCTTATTTTCTTTCGGTGGGGATGGATGAATGGTGATGCTAGTGTTGGTAGCGAGTAGTTATGAGTGAGTGGTGGTGGTGGTGGTAGGTGAGTGAAACAGTAGTAGTGGAGAAAGCGAAATGGAGGCTGGTGGTGGTGGTGGAGGAGGTGGAGTAGAGTACTCAGGGAATGAGGGTTGACTGGCGGGGGAAGAAACCCAAACAAAGTTGTAACTCACACATGAAGTGTTGGAATGTAGATGTGTAAGTCTCCGTACATTATCTATGATTAAGATGGGTTTCATACATCTGGCGTTTCAACACTTAATTTACAGTAGTAGTATGTAATGATAGTGCATTTGAATTATATCATGCAAATAATTCATTACGTAAATTCAAGCCTCTGTCAAAAAATAATGAATATCCGTTTTGCACGCATGAGTATGAAATAATTTGATTCAGAAGTGCACAAGAGGTCATCGCGTGCTCGGGTCCGCCCCAGCTGGTCCGCTTTCTGTCCTACTACTAGTACTAGGCAGAATGTGGGCTGCTAAACCACTTGTTCGAACACAATGATGATAGAGCAGGGGAGTGTGAGTGACGAAATACTAAACATTACTAATACTTACTGTAGATTTATTGAGTGTGCTGCATCTTAAGCTAGGTGAAGGGCCAGGAAATGTGACTTGAGCTGCGTGGAATGAAGCTAAACCTAAAGAACAATAACTACAGGTTTTTGTGCATACTTCCCACCAGGATGATAACATTTTTTAACGGCTGTGCCCTCTTGGCTTAACAGTTAGGTCCTAATCTTATCACACGCTTTGAATGTGTGGATTGTTCTTGGCATGACGAACAATAACTCTGTTCGGCCAAAGTAAGGTAAAAGCAAGCCGTTTCTGTTTTTCTTTTGTGTGTGTTTGTAAGTCGGTGAAGGGGACGGGAAAACAGACCTTAAGCACCATTCAGGAGTACAGTGACGGAAACTTAGTAGTGACGCTAATGGGGTACTTGTAATTTAGGAGGTGAAACAATCGATACTTAGCTACACACACACACACACACACACACACACACACACACACACACACACACACACACACACACACACACACACACACTAATAGATCCTTTATGTTAACCCTCCTGTGGTTTTCTCCCTGCAGGTGCCATCGACGTGATTGTGGTGCAGCAGGAGGATGGCACGCTGGTCAGCTCACCTTTCCACGTCCGCTTCGGCAAGATGGGCGTCCTTAGGAGTCGGGAGAAGGTGGTAAGTATTCCTTGTATGTGTGTGTGTGTGTGTGTGTGTGTGTGAGAGAGAGAGGCCAATGCACGGAGCTGCCACGTTTCAGTCGTACGCAGCGGAGGAAATCAAGTGCATTATAACAGTTAATTGCCATTGTCGATCACAATTAGCCTGCAGGGATGAGATCGACAGTGAGAGTTATAAACAGGAACACGAACTTGTTGGGTATTTTTGTACTTACTATTTTTATCCATCGCTCTATAAACGTACCTGTCTTTTTATCTGGTTACGATGCTTCTGTTTTTTCTTTTGTCAAGATAGCAATAAGATATTCGTCCCCTACATAAGTGGATTGCCATTGCTTCATCATTTACATACTTACAACAACACCTCACTAGTCTTAACACTATTTCAACTGTTATGTAGTATTCTTACCTCGTATAACTACCAATTACCGTTCATTGTCATCTAGATTTAGTACACCAGATAAAAACAAAATAATGATGTCGCCGTTGTTCAATGCTTTGTGTGTCTTAATCGTCACGACAGACACAAGGACGATAGTACAAAAAAACACCTTGATCTGTTGGGCATTCTTCTCCCCCGTCACATTCCCCCTCCTCTTTATAATTTGTCTAGTGGCCTTTTATCACACGATTCTATGATCCTTTGACTTTTGCTTCATTGATAGAAGCTCCTCAGTGAAAGAACCAGCCGAGTTCTGAGGCGCAAACAGGCGGGGAGGTGGGTGGAGTGTTGGCGGGTAGTGCGCGTGCGCGTGCCCCTCTCACCCACCCACTCATCCACCCTCCTGTCTCTTTCCCTCCGTCCTCACTCCCTCCACGCCGGTACAGTATGTGAGGAGAGAGGAAACACCTGGAAACTAATCTTTTAAAGGGGCACTGCTGGACTCTTATATAAGCCCGGAATTTAATAATGAAAACGCGATCAAGCAGTAATGTGAGAGGAAAACGGAAGGTAGAAGGAGGGGCTAAAAATGTTTGGAGAAGAGAAGGTTACGGTATCGAATGGTTCTTAGGTGATTGTAATATTTTCTTTGTTTGCTTGCAGCTGCTTTTGAAGTTGTAATGATGGTGGCGAGGTTGTTGTTATTGTGATGGTGGTTAGTTATTGCTTGTTGAGGTTCATGGGTGGTGGTGGTGTGGTTGTGAATGTAGGAGTAAATAGTGTTGTGATTGTGGTGGTATAAATGTGGTGTTGGTGGTATTGATCATGACCACGTCTCTGGCCGGCTTAAAGTAGTGGTGATGGTGGTGGTGGCGGCGGCGGCGGCGCTGCTACGACTGTGATGGTGATGCGGCATAAGACAGTTGGTAGTGCATGATGATGGTGCTTGTAAGTGTAATGATGGTGTGTGTGAGATACCGATGATGATGATGTGTGTGTGTGTGTGTGTGTGTGTGTGTGCGCTTGTGTGTGTGAGGCGCGCTTAAATGGCTTCTATGTATTTTAATGGACGTAGGTTAGAGGAGGGGGGGGGATGGGTCACGGAGAGAAGGGAATATCTAAACTCTAGTATGTCATTGTTAAGTAACGGGTAAAATGATCAACTAGGTAATTGTGAATTGTTTTTATTATTTTATTGGACTTTTTTGAGTTGAGGAAGAAAAGGGAATAGCATCCATGCACTATCTCCTCGGAAATTGTATGGTATTGTTCCTTTGCTTAATGAGAAACTGTTCAGACGGTGACTTAGTGCGTTATTGGATGGAATAGACTGGAACAATTATTAAACAGTCAAAGATTGTATCGGTTCACCCGGGAAATATCTTTAATCTTTTAATGAGGCATAAGTTTTCTGTGATTTATTTCGTTGTAGTGGAGACGCGAGAGGCAGGAGTGCATGAAGGTTATTGCTTTCATTGGTGTCAATCATCGCTCCTTTCATGAAGCTACGACACGTCACTCCCTCCCTCCCTGCCCCCCTGGCTGGCTGGTAGTAGTTATTGTTATTGTACGAGTGACAGCCAACTCCACGACGACCTTGAATTGTCCTGGAGCGTCTGTGTTGTAGAGAGGGAAGTGTGTGTGTTTGTGTGTGTGTGTGTGTGTGTGTAATGCAAGAAGTTAATGCTATTGTGAGTCATACAATCCGAGGCCAACAACACACACACACACACACACACACACACACACACACACACACACACACACACACACACACACACACACACACACACACACACAAAATTGCATTATATCCTCACATCCGTTCTGAGTATTTCCGAGTTAACATGGCGAGCTTGCCTGGTTGTAATGCGTGGGCCGGGCTGTGGGTAGGGGTCTGGTGATGGGCGGTGAAGCGGGATGTGGATGATCTAGGTGGTGATTGGTTCAAGGTCTAAAATTGAAGTGGAGTCTTATACCAACTGACAGGACTCCCGGCACCTCGACACAGCTGGGACGCGTGAAATCCAGACTGTATGGTGTTGCCTGCGTGTGACCGGTTCGATCCCCGCCTCTCGTCATCCTTTCTCCCATCACCTTTTCGAATTAAGAACCAGCGAACCTGACTCTGAATCACCAGCACTAGGTCGATTAAATAAACAAACGTGACTTCAGAATGTGGAGCGTGACTTACACGGTGCCAGATGAGTTTTGTGACCTTAGCGGAGAGGAGTTACAGAGGATATCGATGGAGCGCAAAGAACGAAAAATCTAATAAAGAATAATAATAAGAAATATGCAGCATGAAGACTTTTTGCGTATTTGTTTTGAATTAGTAAAATATCTGCGATTTTGATCCCATTAGTATTGACAAATGCTTCGATTATTACTACTTGCTATACCATTGCTGCTGCTTCTACTATTCCTGCTACTACTGCTATAACTACAGCTTTTAGCGTTGCATCAGTAGAACCAGTTGTGCGATCAAAGCCATGTCTCAAGGATTCCGTTCCTTCTCTTTCTGGGAACGTCCTTAATGCTAGATTCCCTTTGAACGTCATATAACTTGAGGGCAGTGGACGGCATCTGCCTTGCCCTACTGTTGCAAGTACACAGCTAAGTGTGTATACACTCCGGAAACCACACTTCCTGTCACACACAACTGTGTCATCATCGTACGAATATCACGTGAGTCCCCGATAAACGTTGTTCGGATTCTGGTGCTTTTATTGGTTGTCACCTCGTGCTTGGCGCCTTTCACGAATTATCCAAACAGTCGTCAAGGAAGGGAGTGGAAGTGCGTCCTCCACACACCCTCGAAGGCTAATCGCAGCGGATCACTGCCGTGCTTCATGTTTTGATGCCCCTTGGAGTGCTGTAGTCATGCGGTGTTGCTTGGTGGTGCCCGCGTGACCGTATGGGTCAGTCTGACTACCTTTCCTTTTTGGGATGTCAATAGCCGCCTATATGGGGAAGGTGTTATTTGTCAGCCAGTTCAGTGCAGTGCGTTAACATCACACATTGACGCCGGAGCTGCTGATACTAGTGCGTGTCTGTAGTCTGTAATTAGTATATATTTATTTTGGATTTTTTTGTTAGGCTTTTGTATTGGGTGTGGTGTTGGTGCACTTTGGAGGGTTGTAGTGCATAAACAAACATAATCCTGCTGTATGGTGGTCTCGGGAGGAAGTGTAGATATTTAGTTGCTTTACACGTACAACGAACGTTCTATATTCAATGTTTAAAACTCCCATTCGTGGAAAATTCCTATTTTTCCTGTAGTCATGTTCTCATATCGATCGTTGACCTCTGATCCAGCCATGCCTGTTGCTACTCTATTTCGTGCGCCTACACACACACACACACACACACACACACACACACACACACACACACACACACACACCACACACACACACACACACACACACACACACACACACACAACCTGTGAAGGGAGTGTGAGACGGCAGGTTGAGTGCACGTGCAAGGGGCGTGTTGCCTGTTGCCAGGTGAAGCCCAGACAGCCACGCCTCGCCCACGCAACCATCCATCCACCTTTAAAGCCGCAGCAGGAAGAATAACATTACTCCTCACATCCTGAGTAGCTCGTTGAGTTACGAATTGAATGCTGCCCGCGAGCTTGCTCTTAACTGGGTGATGTGCGGGTGACTCGGCTGAAGGCGTGCCATGAGTCAGTCTTATCGCAGGCCTGAGGCGCCGAGACTAAGCAGAGCACGTGACTCCCCGCCGCTGCTACCACAGTTGTTACACGTCTCCGCCACCAGTTACCACTCACAACCTCTTCACCTCTTGTTTGTAGACCTATACAAACGATGGCTTATTCAGCAATTCACGAGGCAGTACATAGGCCGCTCAGAGGCTTCAGATTTGACAGACAATTGTGTAGACATGTATTTAGTGCATTAAAAAAGCCCGAACGCTAAGTTTTCTGACTACCATCAATCAGTTATAGGACAGTATAGCAGGATTCATAGCAGTACCAAATACTCGATGGTCCATATGATCATGACTGACTGATAGAAGGCTACACAGCTAGGTCACACCACCACAAAAGAGGCCCAGTGCGTGTCAAGCAGTGACCGGTTTCGTTGCCTGTATGAGTCACTCGAGGGACATGCCGAGTCTCTGTTTCAAGTTCATAACGGGTTTCCTTCCAGCACTGGGCGTCGACCCATGCCGGGGTGCTTCTGCCACCCACGCCCGTGTTGCTGCTGCTGCTTGACCCCTGAGCAACGCGACGTGACTGGATATACGTAGATTACTTTATTTATGTGCAGTCAAATGCAGTATCTCGTTTAGTGTCTTGACGAATATATATTGCTGTGACTGGCTATTATTTTATATGTTCGTTATTTTTTATCATTCATCTCCATTTTATGGCCAAATTGTATCTGCCAACCCTCCCTCCTTACCATCTTCCATCCATTCATGTTTGGTTTAATGGTAATGCTGTGATGGATCAGAACCAGTTTTCCTTTATTACTGTGTTTTATGTACGGTAAATTGATGTGTATTTAGGTTTGTATAAAGACTTTGTAACATCAGCAAGAGCTACCGAAATAATATTATTATAATACTATGATGATAAAAGTGTCAGTGTTGTAAGTATATATTTTTTTATTGTTTTATCAGTTATACTGAATTATACTGAATTCAGGAATATGATGTGAAAGATCTAGTACTGTTTCTCTACATTAATTTGCAGTGTGCAGCTGTAATCTGTATCCTGATATATATGTATATATATATATATATATATATATTATTATTATTATTATTATAACTTTTGACTTAAATACTTGATTGATGTGGAATTATTTGTTTCCAGGTTGATATTGAGATTAATGGAGAGCCTGTTGACATCCACATGAAGCTCGGAGAGACAGGGGAAGCTTTCTTCGTAGAAGAGGTTGAGGAAGGTGATAGTGTAAGTCCCTTGCTGGGGACCTCACCTCTTCCCCCATCTGTGTTACATAACTACCAAGGGGCCACGAAGGACTTTGAGTGCCAACGGCATGACTCGGGCATTGATGACTCCTCTGCAAGTGTACCAAAGAATATGAATGATGGCATAATCCCTTTGAGTGATGGGGTGGAGGGGGAGGAAACCCAGACCCACCAGAGGACTGTGGTCCTAAAAACCAAGACCAAAAATGAAGACCTGGAGCTGGGGGTGATAAAGAAAGTAAAAAAAAGTGTTGAGAAGGATGTTAAGAGCAGCTATGCCCAAACTGATGGGTCTTTCAAGCTATCTGACACTCCTAAGAAGGGAGTGAAAGATTCTGCTACACTCAAGAGTCCTCATAAATCGGGAAAAAATGATAACGCTGGGTCCAGACATGGTAGTTTGTTAACTGAGGCACATGGGAGCAAGACTGATGGGGAAGAAACTGTTAAAGGTTCGTGTTACTTCTCTTCAAAACTTGTATATCTAACTACCAAGATATTTGGTAGTTGAGTAATTGAAACTAGTGGCCGGTTTCGTTGTTGATGATCACATTAATTTTGAAATGCAACTTATTTGGGCCATTGAAGTTGTACTGAACTTATCTCCATTGCTGATGCACGTATATATCATGGGGTATATGAGGGGTTTAAAATGCATTTTTGATTTTTAAATTATAATTTAATGAATAATTATGAATAATTCTACTGAATGATGGTGACTATATTCTTACTGCATTTACATTGTGTTACAGTCAGCAAGAATAATCGTCGTAAGCGTAAGAAGCGAACCTACAGCAAGAAACAGCGTCCCAAGAGCTCAGGGAGTCAATCCAGTGACACCTCCACTACCAGCGAGGTGGCAGATCTCACTGCTGTGGTTCCACCCGTTGTTCCCAATCAGGAAGGCATTTTTGTTATGGATGATGTTGATTCATCTGAAAAGGTGAGTTTGGATGTCATCATGCTCTTTATTAACTTGTATGCTGATGGAAATCATATTCTAAATTCTCTATCTTATTTTAGTTTGCATGTAACATGAGCAAGTAATAATTTTGTAAAACTACAAGTAACATGAGAGCAGCTGCTTGCTAGATATGACTGCAGAAATTTATATATTGTATTTGTAACAAAAGCTTTTGTTTGTTGGGACTGGTGAAAATGGTTAATGCATCGACTGTCAAGGAAGATTAACAGAGTTGACAGATAGCAAGCAGAATTCTGTATGCATAGTTTTTTGGTATATACAAGAGTAACTGTATATGAAGAAAAATACTAGAAAAAATAATAGTATTACTGCAAACAACTGGGTGTACTCAAGTGTTTATAAAGCACATAAGTATTTTAACTCGTATGTGATGTGACACAGTTCATTGTGATCTGTAGTGTGATCATAAATTACTTTCGAGATGGAAATGGTTCACGGAATGTGAGGAAAATGTATGTTTCGTGTCATGAAGAACTTGGATAAAGCTGGAAGTGACCTGATTGTACTAAATTACTCAGTAAAGTACAGTATGTATGAATAGGGAAGTGTATTCAAATTAACAGTTATGCAATTATTGGCAAACCAGTATTATATGAGATTAATGAAATGTATAATTTTCCCGTTAAAGCAATCCATGCACACGTGTACTAGTCATATCAGTAGTACATACAAGCTTGCACTGCGACCACTCCACCCTCAGTGGCAGACTCCTGGATGACAGTTGTTGCGTCCGTCAAGCAGTACTGGCGAAGGTTTAATTTGAAAAAGATGCCATTGATATTTTCATCAAAGCATGAGCTGTATTGTGGCCATTCAACATGGCCATGTTGTGGCCATCCCCTGGGAGGATTTGTTAGGGATGGGCATCAGATATAGATGGATGGATAGATAGATTGAAGTCTGAAATGGATGCTGATTGTGTGGTCTTAACGAAGACGATATAAATATTTTACAATTAATAAAGTGAGTGCATGTGGGCTCTCCATGTATGTTTTTCTTTATTGTTGCGGGGATTTGAAAAGTGCGTGAGCACACACACTCACTCTGTCTTGTTGTAATACTGAGGTGCTACTTTTTTCCTTACTTTTGTACATGTATATGTATCTGTGAATGTCTTTTGTTTTAAAATTGTAACATGCACAACAATTAATTAGTTATAGATTTGGCTGTATATGCATGAAACACTGATTTTTCCTTGGATATTTTTCCACTTAGCATTATTGAGTCACCATTTTCTGGATATATTTGCAACACTGAATATTAGCCATATTTTGGATTTTCTCTCAGTCTGTTCCAAGTTCATCTCCTCTCACCAAAAACATGGCACAGTCTGCGTCAATGCCACTCTTACATGAAAAGTCCCGGGATGAAGCTTTGGCAGAGTGGAACAGTGCCCTGTCGCGATCCATGGGACCAGACTTCCATCCATTCAGTGACACTGATCTCAGTCTTCCACCAAGGTCAGTGAAAGTTATGAAGTATTCTTTAGCTAGCTTCATGCATAGATAAATTGTAATTTTTATGTAGTGGAAGCATTTATCAAGAAAATATTCATGTATATATATATATATATATATATATATACAATTTTACAGTAATTTTATCCACATGTTGAAATCATTTTAATAAATTATGGAGTCATATTTTCTCATTGGAATTTAAATATTACATCTGTACTACAGTCCCTCCAACTCCCGACCACCAACACCAATTAAGTCTGACACCGAGTATGAAGTTGAGCGGCAGAAGGCAGACTTCATCGACGGTTCATCACAAACTGAGGAGAACACGTGGCAGTGGACATGGGGACAGCTGCCCACACCTCCCCCCAAGACACCAACACGCTTGGCAGCCTCCCATCCAGATTCTCCACTTGCCAAGACCAATGCTGACAAGAATAACATGATTGGGAAGGATGAAGGTTAGTTACTCCTTATTGGATTTATAATGTTCTTATGGCTTTGTGTAAGTTCATTGTGGACATCTAATGTCTCTGAGGTCATGTCAAAGGCTTTTTTCTCCAAGTAGATACACTTGTCAGGAATTTGTGTGATAAAACATGTTTATGTATCTTTATAGTGACATGTTAGTAATCCAGAAACATACTCAATAGTATCAGCGCGAGAACCTCCTCCAGGGGTCCTCAAGTCCTTAGTAGGGAATAATGATAATTTCTTTTGTTTGATCTCAATTCGCTTATATTCCCTTACATTTAACTTACGTGTAAAGTGCCCATCAGATATAATTTATCCTCCACATCACAATATCTGAGCTATTATTGATATTAAAGATGAAAATATTATATTTTAAAATACTAGATTACTCCCATCAAACTGCAGGTATTCTTTTTTATACTTCTAAACTCCTAATCATGAGCTTCCCTCGGAACCAATAATATTAACACCCAGAGGAGAAAAGTGCACTCTTCAGGTGGATACTTATAGCTTATAAGTAAAGTATAGTATTATACTGTACTAATGTATGAAAAACTAAGATTATTGTATTTGTCCTGGATTACTAACATATTACTGTATTATAATATGATGTATGTGGTATTGTGTCCAGTCACAGTATTGTTTTATTGGTCTTTTAGTGGAATTATTCAGTTTGTCTTTCTCGGCATATCTCACTTCACATACGTACAAGAGCATTTGAAGAAGTCAAATCAACATTTTAATTCCTTAACATAATACTAAATTTGATCCCTTTTGTGAATCGTTGTTTTAACTGATATTTTAGTTTGCCCTCTTTGCTGGTACTACATGGATTATGTTTCATGACTGTGTTTCTAGTCTTATTAAAATTTATTTTCCTTTTTTTTTTTTTGAGGGAAATGATGACTCAGATTATCTAATTTTTACAACAAAAGTAAGGCCAAAATATTCATAATTTTCTTTCTCATTGTTGTTTATCAGCCTCTAATTTTAGAATAAATTTTAAACAGTTCGTTTATCTCAAAACTGCTTCTCTCTTTATTTGTGTATTTTGACGTAAGTTTTCCATAACTTTAAGGCCTGGGGTATTTACAGTAGTATTTCTAAATTATCCTCTTTTGTATCATGTTTTGGGTTTCTGTTTGTGGAAGTGGAGTAGTTTGCCTATGTAGAATTCTTCCTCCCAGATGATGAACGCTCAGTGTTGGGCAGTATGTTTAGATTCATGCGAGTCACCAAGAAGGCTCGCCATAACCCTGAGAGTGAAGGGATTTACCTCGATGATATTAACTTGGAGGAGCTGGACCCAGAAGTGGCAGCTCTTTACTTTCCTCGAAACTTCAGAGTACCTGAAAAACCTGGTTACAGTGCCTATCCTTCTGGTAAGAAAGTTTTGAGGCATTTTCAGAGGTTGCATGCTGTATATTGCATTCTACTTTATTAGAATAGTTCTGTGATTGGTTAGAGAAATACCTTGAATTCAGGTAAATTTGTGACTGGCAAAATTTAAAGATCAGATGTACATTAGGCATCATTGTGTTTTATTTTGTCTATTGATGGATTACCGTATATCTCAGCAGATAAATCGACCCCCAAATTTCAGTCTTGAGTTTCATGGTTTTAGCTTGTATCGGTAGTATAACACGATCCCCAAACTACCAAACCATCTGTGGTGAACTTTAGCTGAATGCTTGATTGAAAATATTGAGTATTCATGAATTAAAGGGCAACTTACCTAAATCCGGCCCTGGTAACAGTTAAATTTAATGCTATCGACCTTTCTTTTTGCATTTCCTGTTGAAGATTTACACTGTAGCAGAGCGTACACAGCGCCATCAATTGTTACATGTGCACTACAATTGTATTGCTACTTTTGCTTTTTTTTGTAGTCTATTAATTTAGTAAAATTTGATTTGTCTAATCAAAATTTATATCAATAATTTAATCAGTAAAATTCTAGGTGGGTGTACGTGTTTCGTCATTGCGTTGCATCTTGTTATATTTTTCTGTTACTGGTAGTGCCGTGTGTGGGTTGCTTTTCACCTTGCTTTTCACCTAAGGTCACTGGTGAGCACCAAACAACCAAAATGATGATATAGCATTACAGTGAATTACCTGTAAATCGTTTGAATTGTCTGTATGTTATCAGTGAGGCATATAATAAGGTAAATACAATGTGTAGGCTATTGTCCATAGTGGTAGTTGGTACCAATGTCGGTGACCGATTTGTTTTCATACCATACGTGTGGTGTTGTGTTGATTGAGCTGGGGGGGCGTGACCGGTAGATTTTAAGATCCCTATTTTTGTACCGG
Organism: Metacarcinus magister; assembly: GCA_029783475.1. NCBI lineage: Eukaryota > Metazoa > Arthropoda > Malacostraca > Decapoda > Cancridae > Metacarcinus > Metacarcinus magister. The sequence goes on from JAPQNM010000038.1 coordinate 9,030,588, forward strand.
GTCTATAAGACGATCCCTGGTTTGGGGCATGTTTCTTGATGATTCAAGTGTCATCTTATCTGCCGAGATATACGGTAATTACATCAGGGTATTGCTTTTAGTCGGCTGATTGATGTATATGGTGCCCTTTTTACCAGCCTACCTTCAGAATTATCAGTGAAGAAGACTAGTATTGTGCTTGTAGCTCTGCAGATGTCTATAAGTAGTACATATTTTGTTATGCTTTGTATTCTGTATTGATGTTAAGCTTAAGCAGTAAGGCTGTTTATTATACCTGACTGTATCAGATACTACATAACATTCATGTAGCTTCTGTGTTTCACTAATGTTTGACTAAATATGGAGCTACACTTGATTCATCTAAAGTCCAGTCCAACCCATCCTAAAGGTAAAGGTTTTTTTTTCTCTCTCTCTCTCTCTCTCTCTCTCTCTCTCTCTCTCTCTCTCTCTCTCTCTCTCTCTCTCTCTCTCTCTCTCTCTCTCTCTCTCTCTCTCTCTCTCTCTCTCTCTCTCTCTCTCTCTCTCTCTTTTTTCTCTTCAACTGTGGTGGAGATACACAATTTAGATGGGAAAAGAAAAGGCTAATTGCAGGAGGAAGTGTAGGATGGGACATAATGAAAGATACATTGAAAACTGTGGACTTAAATCCTTTATTGCCTTAAATATTTATTTTGTAAGTGCTTTCTGTTTGTGTTTTAATTCTATTTTATACAGTATGGCACTTCAAGGCAGCTTATCTCAACACTGATTTCTCCATTTTGCTTTGTTTCACATTTTTTTTTCATGTCATAATGAAAATAAATGCTTTTGTGGTTCACCACACATGAACCCGTGCAGTCAAGTGAGTTAATCGCCTTATTTTTTTTTTTTTTTTAAACTTTAGAAAACATTATTGTTGTTATACCTAGAATTCTCTTTTTAAAATAAAATTTCAAATAAAGGCAGAAATGATCATGTGATTGAAATTGAGAAGAAGAAATACAAACCATGGGGTATGAAAATGACCGTATTCCATGGGTAGTGTACATATAATGCAAGGCCTTACTCCCACCTCCAGCTAACTACCCAGTCTCCTCACTCTGCAGGTGTTTGTCACTTACAACGCTTGTCACTTACAATGCGCTCTCAGGGATCGAGGCCTTGGACTAGTGAGCGAGTGATCCGAGATATTTTATTCGGTGGATTTTCAACTGCACTTCAAGTGCAATTTTAACATAAGTGACATGCACAGAATTTAGAGGAAGGGTCAACATAATGCTATATGACCATCTTTCGGATTTGGGAGTGATGCTGACATTACTTGACTGCACGGTTCCACATAGTTTGTAATGTGAACTGAAATTGGAGCTGTATTTATTGAACTTCATGAAAGCAATTGCTTATTGTATTATATGCATAGCTTCATAATCAGGAACTGATTATGTCAGTGTCTTATCACAAACCGTTGCCAAGTTTGTGAAAATAGGATTCCTTTATTGTTATATGACCATATTGCTGTTATTACTTTGAATACAGACATTGACATCAAGAAACATTTCAAGGTATGTGCTAAGGACATAGTAACAAGTGGTGATTGTGATTGTTGTAAGTTCTCTAGCACCAAGCATGAAAAGTTGTATTAATTCCTTTTCACATTAATAATTTAATCTGTTCTGCCACCAGCAACTTCAAATGTGGTCTGGTGATGCCAGGATCTAAGAGTACAGTCATATGGACCAATTTATCTAAGAGTATCCAAAATCCTTCATGATATGTACATTTTGGTCCTGAAAAATCAAGGTTTCTTTCAATCCTGTTGAATTATTGATCAGTTAAGACAGCTTTTTAAGTTATTGGTCCGAAATTGCTTCCTTAACACTAATCATGTTCTGCACTTCTGCATTGCAAGGAGCTGTCAATGTGGTATCATTTGACTCAGTCAAGTTAATCGATTGTTCAACACTATAACACATAATTTCAACACTATAATGTAATTTAAGCATAAACCAAGCCCTCGTTTAATCCACCATATTAGAAATGAGAGGTTGCATTAGTAGATATGAGATGAGCAGATCATGAGAAGGTTGTTGTAGCAGAGACTGACGTTGGTGTGAGCAGTGCTTATGCTTGGGCAAAACCATTCTTGTTACTAGCTGATCCTTCAGTTATAAGATGCTAGGAATGTTCAGATGTAAATTCAATGTCTCTTATTTAAATTACAGTCATGTTCCTTTTAGTATCTGATGAAAATAATTAAAAAAATATTAGTTTGGCAGTGTTTATTTTTAGCAGTCGTGGCAATGTATTATTTTAATTACCATGTCATCTCTACTGCTGCTATTCTAAGAGGGAAGATGATCATAATGGTTTGTTTTTAATTCACAGGAAATGCCACCAAGGATGAGGATGCAGAGTCTGGCAATGGTCCTTCCCTCCCTCAGTCTCCACATAGTGTGGAAGGTGCCATTGGTGGTCCAAAAAATTGCAGTGACTCAGATTTTGAAGATTCAAGACATCCTAGTTTTGATTACAAGTATGATAATTTTGTTCACTGACTGTAGATGTTTTTGCTCGAGACTTTTATGGTAGTTAGCCTCCTGGCTAGTACAGTGGTAGCACGCTGGCCTTGCATTCGCTTGGTCGGCAGATCGAGTCCCCGCCTGGGCCCGTGATGCTTAAGCTGTTTACTGGGGAGGAACTGCTGTGGTCGGGCACCACAGTGGTGCAGTGGTGGTCCACCATGACTGTGAGGCATAGACCTCTAAACAAAACCTAGTAAGAACTAGAACCTAGTACCTAGTAAGCCTTTGACAGAATTATCTCATATTGGTTTCTTCCCAAGTTTGTACACCTCACTGTTGAGGACCATTTGTCCACTGCAGTTTATTCACTTTATGAGACACCATTGATCACCACTTCCACCACCCCCATCAATGCCAATGCACATGTTTCCACTACACAACTGTCAATGCTCTTCTCCTCCATTGTTGTGGTTGTCCAGTCCCTTGCTTGGATTTAATAGATAAAAACAGTTTCCATTTTATTACACTGAAGGAAATATATACAGACTACAATAAAATAATTTTTGTTCCCAGTTGAATTTAATGGAATTTTCTCTCTTGACAGAGGTTATCAAGACATTGCCTTCTCACTGTGTGGCCGCCTTAATGAGTATGAGGGCGACTTCCCGGAGAGCCTCTTCTTGCAGAGCCTTGTTACCTATGATGACTTCTTTGAGAATCCAAACATCTTGGACAACCCTGACCTTGTGATAAGATTTGGTGGGAAGTACCTGAACTGGGCCACTGCATCACCTCAGATCTTGTCTCTGGTGCTGTTCCAGAGACCTGTTCCTCAGGTTAGTATCTGGAAAGTCAATAATAACTGTGAACAACAATTTCCTGACTTTCCTCTAATGCTGGATATTGATTTACATTTATTATAGAACTTGTAGCCGTGGGAGTGTTATATAAACAGGCTGGTAGATAACACTCTTTACTAATATAGTATGACAAGTCAACAGTGGATACAGGGAGTATATGTTGTCGGGTTGACTGTCTGGTGTGTTCTGCATCCTCTGCTGCTACGCACAATGAGCTCAACTCCTAGTCGTCGTTGATTGGTCGACCCACATCACATCCTGCTCACTTGAATGCTTTGAGCTGGCGAACGATGACTCGAGACCAAGGTAGTGGCTCGAGCTGGTGAACGATGACTCGAGACCAAGGTGGTGGCTTGAGCTGGTAAACGACGATTCGAGACCAAGGTAGTGGCTCAATCCGCCACATAACCCCCCCAGAATCGGAGTATTAGTGTCGATCAGGAGGTCGAGATAGGCGGCCGGATCTTGTTGCTTTCGATGTTTCCGCTGGATGAGGTGAAGGTGGTTTGGGCGTTGATGGCGGACGCCCTCTGTGGCAGGGTTGCGCCACTCGCACAGGTTGATCAATGTCGAGGTGTGCTGGCTTAAGTCGATCCACAGCAACAGTTTCAGGTCTTCCGCCTTTGTCGATTATGAAAGCCGTGGGATAATTTTGCAGTACTTTGAAGGGTCCCTCGTAAGGCTTTTGTAGTGATGTACGGAGGGAATCTCGACGAAGGAACACGTACTTGCAGTCCTGAAGGTTCGGCGGGACATACGTGGTTTGGAGGCCGTGTCTGGATGCTGGGACAGGAGAGAATCTTCCCACTCTCTCACGTAGGCGCGCTAGCGTGGGCGTAGGCAGTTTTTCATGTCCACATGCTGACGGGATGAAGTCTCCTGGAACTGTAAGCGGAGCGCCGTATACCAGCTCGGCTGAAGAAGTTCCCAGATCCTCCTTTGGGGCAGTGCGTATGCCTAACATGACCCAAGGCAATTCGTCCATCCAGTGTGGGCCAGTGAGTCGTGCTCTGAGGGATGCCTTCATCTGCCGGTGAAAACGTTCTACTAGACCGTTTGCTTGTGGATGATAGGCTGTTGTATGGTGTAGTTGAGTGCCGAGTAGCTGAGACATCGCGGTCCAAAGCCCGGATGTGAACTGGGCGCCTCTGTCGGAGGAGATGTCTATTGGCATGCCGAAGCGGGCAATCCAGTGGGCGGTGAAAGCACGTGCACAAGTCGTAGTGGAGGCATCTGCGAGTGGGATGGCTTCCGGCCATCTTGTGAATCTGTCCACGATGGTGAATAGGTATGTGGCACCCATAGAAGGGGGAAGCGGCCCAACAATGTCGACATGTATGTGGTCAAAACGCCGGTCTGGCAGGGCAAAGCTTTGGAGCGGCGCCTTGATGTGCCGCTGAATCTTGGATGTTTGACAAGAGATGCACATTTTGGCCCAATCGCCGACCTGCTTCTGCAGCCCGTGCCACATGAATTTAGATGCCATCAGTGCCTTTGTTGTTCGGATGGAAGGATGAGCTAGGCCATGAATCATATCAAAAATCTGCCGATAGGTCTTGGCTGTCCAGTGGACACGTCACAGAGGAGAGTGGAGTCAGTTGGGCCAAATCGCACATCCTCTAACACCAGACCTTAGATAGCAGTGCGATAGGCGGTCATCTCTTCATCCACTCGCTGAGCGGCCGCCAAGGCTGAGTAGTCGATGCCTGGGGCCAAGGCGTTGATGGTATTGATGGCTGTGTGTGACAGTGCATCTGCAACCTGGTTGTTCTTTCCTGCAATATGCTGGATATTAGTCGTGTATTCAGAGATGTAGGTTAGATGCCGCTGCTGACGGGCTGACCAGGGATCAGACACTTTGGCGAAGGCAAAGGTTAGTGGCTTGTGGTCAGTGAAGACTGTAAAATTCCTGCCTTCAATGAAATAACGAAAGTGTCGGATGGCCAGGTATAGGGCTAGGAGCTCACGGTCAAAAGCGCTGTACTTCTGCTCGGGGAGCCTCAGGTGGCGACTGAAGAAAGCGAGGGGCTGCCAACAACCATTAATCAGTTGTTCGAGTACTCCACCAACTGCAGTACCAGATGCATCCACTGTGAGAGCTGTGGGAGCGTTGGGTCGTGGGTGAACGAGCATAGCTGAGTTTGCCAGTGCCTGCTTAGCGTTGTCGAATGCGGTCGTTGCCGTGGTATTCCAAAGGAGCTCTTTTGTTTTGTTGGCTAATAGCTTAAACAGTGGTTGCATGATCCTGGCGGTGGCAGAAGTTAACCATGCCGACAAACTCTTGGAGTCCTTTAACCGTAACAGGTTTGGCGAACTTTATAATAGCCTCTACCTTAGTAGGAAGTGGGACTGCCCCATGCTGGTTGATGTGATGTCCAAGAAAGTTGATGGAGGTAAGGCCGAACTGACATTTAGCGAGGTTGATAGCCAGTCCATGCTTGCTCAGCTTCTGACGGACCTGCTTCAAGTGTGTGCGGTGTTCGTGGTGGGAGCGGCTGGTGACGAGGATGTCATCGAGATATACGAAGACGAAGTGTAGTTCTCGTGCCACAGAGTCCATGAGGCGTTGGAAGGTTTGGGCAGCATTTTTAAGACCGAATGGCATACGTAGGTACTCTAACAGGCCGAACGGAGTAATAATTGCAGTCTTGGAGATGGCGTCTGGGAGGACCGGGATCTAATGATAACCACGTACCAGGTCGATCTTTGAGAAAATCTTGGCACCGTCCAGTCCTGGATGTGAGGGACAGGGTAACGGTCGGGTGTTGTTGCCTCGTTCAGACGGCGGTAATCTCCACAAGGTCTCCAGCCCCCAGACGCCTTAGGGACCATATGAAGCGGCGATGCCCACGGGCTATCTGAGCGGCGCACTATGCCCATTTCTTCCATCTTGTGAAACTCTTCTTTAGCTAGTTGAAGCTTGTCTGGTGGAAGCCTCCGTGCGCGTGCATGCAGTGGTGGACCGCTGGTGGGGATGTGATGCTGAACTCCGTGCTTTGGGCTTGTCGTGAACTGAGGAGTTAAGATATCCGGGAACTGGGCTAGGATCTTGGCGTACTCGTTGGAGGAGATCACCGAGCCAAGACGAGGCGCAGTGAAGTTGGCGTGGTGTAAGGCCATAGACTCAAAAGTCTTCGAGTTGACAAGACGTTTGCCTTTTACGTCGACTAGTAGAGAGTGTGCTCGAAGGAAATCGGCGCCAAGCAGCGGCTGTGAGACATCAGCGAGGTAAACTCCCACTTGAATCGATCGAACTGAAAGTTGAGTGGGATCGTGCGGACCCCGTATGTTCTAATGCTGCTTCTGTTGGCGGCGATCAGGGGAGCCCCAACATTTCTGGAACGAGTGTCGGTGCCCGAGGGGGGTATAACACTGATTTCCGCTCCTGTGTCCACGAGAAAACGCCGCCCAGAATAATGATCCCAGATGTGAAGGAGGGGTTTTCGGCCGGCCGCAGTTGCCACTACAGACGGCCGGCTGTGGCGTTTCCCGAATGCGTGCAGGGAGGTCGGCATCAGCGGGCATCAGCACCCCACCGCTGATGGTAGTAGCACCACTTGGTCTTGTTGGCGTTGTTGGTGGCCATTGTAGTTTCTGCGCCTGGGACCACCCGTTTCACTGGATGAGGAATAGTTGTAACCCGGCTGACGATGGCCCCGTCTTGCTGTTTTGCTTGCCACAGAACGTCTGCGCGAGCTGCTAATTTTCGAGGGTCGGTGAAATCCTCATCAGCAAGAAGCAAACGGATGTCTTCAGGCATCTGCTCAAGGAAGACTTGCTCGAAGAGGAGGCAAGATTTGTGTCCATCCAACAGGGACAGCATCTCGTTCATTAACATGGATGGTTTACGATCACCAAGGCCATCCATGTGTAGTAGTTTTGCCGCTCTGTTGCAGCGGCTGAGACCGTAGGTTTTATTGAGGAGTGTCTTGATTCCTTCGTACTTGTCCGTGGCTGGAGGATCACGAAGGTAATCGATGATTCGTCCTGCGGTTTCTTGATCCAGAGCGCTGACGACGTAGTAGTACTTGGTTACGTCGGCAGTTATCTGGCGGATGTGGAACTGGGCTTCGGTTTGTTGAAACCATACTTGAGGCTGAGTGGTCCAGAAGGTGGGCAGTTTCAGCACGACTGCATTCTGTTCCATTTTTTTTTTTTCAAGTATGACAGAATCTAAAAGAGGCCGTTATAGATTTCCGGGGTCACCAATGTAGCCGTGGGAGTGTTATATAAACAGGCTGGTAGATGTCAACAGTGGATACAGGGAGTATATGTTGTCGGGTTGACTGTCTGGTGTGTTCTGCTTCCTCTGCTGCTACGCACAATGAGCTCAACTCCTAGTCGTCGTTGATTGGTCGACCCACATCACATCCTGCTCACTCGAATGCTTCGAGCTGGCGAACGATGACTCAAGACCAAGGTAGTGGCTCGAGCTGGTGAATGATGACTCGAGACCAAGGTGGTGGCTCGAGCTGGTAAACGACGATTCGAGACCAAGGTAGTGGCTCAATCCGCCACAAACTTACATTAGTACTTTGTCACGTGGCTTTTTACAGGATAAAACGTTTCGCATAATATATTATTTTACATGCATAGTTTTCCCTAGTGCATTAAAATATGAAGATTTTCATTGTTTGGCTCACACTAAGGGTCTCAGGTTCTCGGGTTTGAATTCTCGACCAGGCGGAGACAATTTGGGATTTTCTTTCACACGGTAGACTAGCCCCTGTTCACCCGACAGTGAATGGTTAGGCAAGGAGTTATGGCCTTGTTTTCCAGCACAGTTGTATCTTTAATAATGTAAAATATAATGAAGATGAGATATTCCCAGTTTTATGGTTATAACTTGCTGTTTTATCAATCTCAGAAACTAGCTGATGATCTCATGAAGGACAACATGCCCAAGAAGACCAGGAAACGCTCTGAGACAAAGGGCTACTCATGGTTCTCTTGGAGGCGTAACAACCAGAATGAGGATCCTGAAAACAACACAGAAATGAACCCAGAGAATGCTGAGAAGAATGGCCTGCCACCATCAGAGTCAAAGGAGGTAAGTTTGTTGAAGTGATTAATTTGTGAAATCTCAAAATATTTAGTCATAGTTTTTTTAGGTTATTTAAAGGGATGACGACGGCAGAAGAAACATCACTTGTTTCTGTCCATTCACCTCTTCCCTGTCTCCACACACTCACATACACCAATAGTCTTATCCTCCTATTTCTTAGGGGCTTATTTTATTTTCTGTAATTATATTACAGTACTTTATTTTATAATGTACCCTAAAAATGTGTTTACAGGAGGAAGCCAGTCAACCTATTGACTCAAGCCTCGTTGAAGTAACTGTAGCTGAAACTCAGACCAGCTTACCAGGAACACCTAGAAAGCAGGGAGTTCACAACCGTAAAGTGGGCACAGATTCTTCTGAATCAGAGGACTTAGAAGAAGGGAAAGACAGAAAGTTTTCTGGAGAAAGATACAGAAAAAGCTTGAGACTTTCATCAGAACAACTTGTAAGTTTATGCAATCAAATGTTACTATATTTATTAACTTCATTCAACAACAAGTTTTTTTTTTTTTACCATTTCACAACCAAGTACTTTTAAAAAAGTGTTTCTTTTTTCCCTAGGTAAAGCTCAATCTTCGAGAGGGAAGGAATGAAGCGCTGTTTTCAGTGACTACTGCTTACCAGGGAACTACACGATGCAAGTGCCATATTTTCATGTGGAACTACAATGCCAAGATTGTAGTTTCAGATATTGATGGAACCATTACTAAGTCTGATGTACTAGGTCACCTCCTGCCTATCTTAGGGAAGGACTGGGCCCAGAGTGGTGTAGCACAACTATTTACCAAGATCAAGAACAACGGATATAACTTTTTGTACCTCTCGGCTAGAGCCATAGGTAATTAATCTACTTTGGCAATAACTGGAATAAAATTCTGATAATGATATACTATCGCTGATGTAAGATTTATGCTGAAGGCAATGCTATACCATAAAATTGATAACATTTAAGATTTCAATAAGCACTTGCCTATATAAATACAAAGCTCATTTTCATTATGTGCCTATATAAATACAAAGCTCATTTTCATTATGTTCCAGGACAAGCACGCATTACTCGGGATTACCTGAGGTCTGTCAAGCAGGGAGACTTGTCCCTCCCAGATGGGCCGCTGCTCCTGAATCCCACGTCCCTGGTGCAGGCCTTCCACCGGGAGGTGATTGAGAAGAAACCTGAGGAGTTTAAGATATCATGCCTCAGAGATATTCAAGCTCTCTATCCTTCAGACAGAAATCCATTTTATTCAGGATATGGAAACAAAATTAATGTAAGATAATACATACTTTATTATGTAATTTATGGTCACTGAATAATTTTGTGCATGGTGTAAGGAAGGAGTGAAGGATATAAAAGTATATAATTGCACATAAGTACTTAATTTGTGTAATAGAATGCCTATTTCATACCTCATCTGTTAACATGTTTTATGCTTACGTCTTGCCTTAACAAACATATTTTGTTTTATGAATTAATAATTTTTAACAAATTTCCTATTCCTTGCAGGATGTGTGGTCTTATCGTGCTGTTGGGATTCCAATATCTCGAATCTTCACCATCAATCACCGAGGGGAATTGAAACATGAATTGACTCAGACATTCCAATCCTCGTGAGTATACATGGAAGATTTTATAGTAACTTGTGCATGATTTTCAACCGTCTTCATAGACAGGCATGGACAAACATTATTGTGTTCTTCACTCCATAGAATGTAGACCACTAGGGGAAAGGGGAATGCTTTGTGCATGGCAGAGTTGCCATTGAATTATGTAGGATTCATGTTATGAATTCTATACAACATAATATTATCTAACCTGTACTTGATGAAGGAAGTTGTGTAGTATTTTTAAAAATCTATCTATATACCAGGCTATAATCTTCCAAAAGGGGGTAACCAAGACAAGGCACGCATACATACATCCATGCACATATACACATACACTCCTCTCACTTAACCCCTAGGCCCCCAGAGCAGAAGAGAAGTACAGTGTGTGTCGGATCAGTCACACAAATGGGGTCGAGGACAGCAATTTGTAACAGGGTCCTGAGGTTTACCCCAGCTACTTAATATTTAACACTCCCTCCCTCCCCCTGATCTGATCTAAGGGTCCTACCAGATGAAAAAGCAAGAAGGAAGTGTGTGGATAGGGAGAGGTGGAGGCTCTTCTGTCCTGACCATCCCCTATGTGTTTGACAAAATATGTGTTTGACATACCATGAGACATAAAGGTGCATAGCTGAAAAATGTGATTTAGTTTTGGATGAGCATATTTTCCATTAGTTTTATCACTCATGATAAAGTGACAGCTTAAAAGATGAAAAGATTGACCCTTATTTTAACACAAACTTTATCTTTACAGTTACTTACGACAGAGCACTGTAGTTGATGAAACTTTTCCACCTATTGAAAACGGAAAAATACCCCATAATTTGATTGCATTTGTATACAGTGATAATAATTGTGTTACTGACTCCATGAATGATATGGAGAGTGACTGGGAGTGCTACCCTTCAGGACTGGAGTCTGAATCATTCTACTCTAGAGTTTTAAGAAGGCATAGTGAATAAATAAGCTTAACGTAAATGAAAATGGCAGTGGAACTGGAAAGTACTTCATTATGAGTGATGAAAATGTAGTGCAATGCCTGAACAAGGTTGTTGAAGACCAGTCCTCTAGCTTTATCCAAAGTTCTAGTCTGCCCCAGACTAGACCAGAAGCCCTAACCAGGGTAAGCGTTATGGTGTGTGGTGCTCTGTCCAGTACTTAAGCATCATCTCCTAAGCTGGTTAATGCTTCATCCTGCTTGGTCTTTGGTGCAACGAAAGTTACTAACTTACTAAACAACATGCACTCGTGTGCTTCTAACATATCTACTCAGAAAAACTTGCTTTTTTCTAAGTCTAACATAATATTCAATGCTGCTACCTATTTACCTATTTCCTAATTTGATAAATAGTGTAGTTTGATATAAGAATAACACACCTGTAAGGGTAATTTTGCATTTACTACAGCATGAACTGTAATTGCATACCAGTTATTACGTATAAATAATTAGTAACAGATACGCCCTTTGTCAGTAACAAACTGATAAATAAGCTTTGATTATGGATTAGCATGATAAAAGTTGTAACTGCACCAGTAGAATTAAAGCCAGAACTCTAAAACAATAACACAATGTAATAATGAGTCACCTGGATGGTGTGATGAATTGGGTCATTTCAAAACTCATCATATCACTTCAGTAATTGGAAAATTTACTTTCTTTTCTTACTCTTCATATACTTTTTTCAGGCATACACACCAGAGAGTAACCAAGATTTCTGGCTTCATTCAATGTTGTTTTTACTAGATAAAGGTTAATGCATATACAAATTATATGCTATAACCTTTTAGTACTCCAAGAAACCCGTCTCAGTGGCTTCCAACAGGTTCCTCTCTCTCAGTGCATCTCCATCAACATCCCTAGCACTACCTTTCCTTCTACTACATCCCATCCTCCTTCCTTGACTCATGCCTCTTCCTCTCCCACTCCTCTTGTTCCTTCATCTTGCACTATTACCTCTTCCACTGCTATTACCCTCTATTCATCCTCATCTCTTGCTTCTTCACCTTCCACTCTTGTAGTTCCTTCAGTACCAGTGATTAATAATTTTTCTTTACACCCCAACCTCTACTCCATCAACTTAGCCTTGCTCTCCTATCACGCCGTATTCTTACGCCAATCAAGCGTCGCTCCTGTGCTGTCCTTCCAAAACCATGTACTGATCCTACTTCATCCTTTATTACTAAAACTTCTTCCCTACAGCCTTTTACCAAGTAAATTTTTACTCCCACTGTCTTCTCTCTTCCTTCCCCTAGTGAGACCATCTCTGACATTGAAGCCTTTATAGCAAAACCTTTCATTGATGCCTCACTTCCTTCCTCATCCTGTATCTCATAGCATTCAACTTCCAATAACACCCTCTATGTTCCAGCATTAGTTCATCCCTTACCCCCTCCCTCTACTACTACACCTCCCCCATCTTCCCCTCTCCCTTCCCCCTCTTTCCATCCCACTCCTTCAGCTACATATACCAGAAAATCTCTTCTTGCCTATCCTTTACCTCCTAGATTCTTTCTTGAATCCCTGTTTTATAATTCCTCTCTCTAAGATCCCTCCCGCCCAGATACTGCCCTTACTTCCATACCTCCTACATCTGATCCCCTGCCTCTCATGAAGCCCAGTACTCCTATTCCTATCATTATCACAACTCGTTGATTTTCTTTCTAAAAAAATGTCCACTCCCATAAAAATGACCTCCGCTGCCTGCTCTCTATCTATATTCTTTCAAGTCTGATACACTAACTTATGTACATCTTATGATCCCTTTTTTTTTTTTACACTTTTCTACTCATGCCAATTGCACTTCCGTTCTTATTGACGGCTCTAGTTTTGCCATTCTTATGACAAACCCACATACTCCATTTCACTGTAACTAACAATTCTTTCCATCCCCATACATAGCATCATATAACCTTTGATGTCTGGAGCTTACTTTATTCCCATTAGCTGGCTCACTCACAAACACGCACACTTTAAATCACCATCATTATTTTGAGAAGCAAGTTCCAAGTTATGGTCAGCCTTTATGTCACCTGATTTTGGCTCACCAAGCAGCATGGTCGTGTGCAACTTGACTGGAAATTCTTGTTTTCTAGTCTACTCAGGACTGGATGAAACAAACATTATAGTGCATATGTAGAAAAGAAGGAGTTAAAAAGTTTTCCAATGGGGCAGTTACATGTAATGTTCTGCCTTTGGAATTTTCAAAATAAAATCAATAGAATAAATGCAAGACTAAGTGCTGCATGCAAAGCTATATAGCTAAACAATTAAAATAAGAATGCTTCTTATTTTGTTAAAAGGGGAAAAATACTATATTAACTTCTTAACCCTGAAAAAATACAGACTGACAACTTCCTACTTAGACAAGGAGTCTTGAGAATCAAACTTTCAGATTATTTGAACATTTAAGAAAGTACCAATAATTAATTCAACTTCCTTCATAGTGACTATATGTGGAAGGGTTGAATTATGCACTAACTCCTGTATGCAATTGCATTCAGCTTGATTACATCTTGTACACACAACTCTCAAAACTTTAAAATTTGAAAGGTGATGTATCATGTAGGTAAAAAAAGGTTGCGGAGTAAAGTGTGATTTCTTCTGATAATACATTAAATGCTACTGTTTACTTTCCACAGATACTCCAACCTGAGTGATATATCCAACCACATGTTCCCTCCTGTGGCCCATCAGGAGACTCTTGGAGAGTACTCTTCTCTTCAATACTGGAGGCCTCCTATGCCTGATGTCACACTGGAGATAGAAGCTCTTCTTTCTGAAGAGCGAGGGAAATAACCAAATAAAATTATAGATTTTGGAAATTCTTAATGGTAAGTATATATCAATTTCTGAAATATATTTTGCAAAACTTGATCAATCTTATCACAGGAAATCTTCCTATCTCTATATTTTAGCAGTATCACATCCCCTGTTACTTTAATGGTGATTTTGAGTTAATCGGAAACCACATCACATCATGTAACGCTGATCATTGAGATTTCTCGCTACTTTAAACATGGTTCAGATTTTGAGTAACAGTAACATAGCATATGTTTGCATGTGTGTTAATATTAGCTTTAATTACAGTATGAAATAAAAAAAATAATGACAATTTATTATTTTCTCTTCAGAAACTGAAGTGTGGAGTGGCCAAGATTTCGTTACATTCCAAAAAAATATTGTTTATATTTAGAAGGCAAATGCATATGTCTTTCAAGTCAAACACATACTACACGTGTTCATTTATATAATTTTGACAACTGAAAAATCGGCAACCAAATTAATTTTGAAAATTGTGGTGGTAGGCAATCATTGTTTCATCTGTGAAAATGGTTGTATTTTGCTGCCTCAGGGAATGATGAAAATTTAATGGGATATTGTGCTTGTATTTTGCCGTTATTTGATACAGTGTTGAATAAGCTTGACAGTGAGTCTTTCAAACATTGATTAGTATTTGAAGGAAAAGTGTTGCATATTTTTAACTGGTTAACATTTCAAGGTGATATTTGAAAAGGTGTATCATGTTATGTGAAGGACAGCAACCTCATTGCTTTTTTTTTTCTCTTTTAAATCGGTGTTGAGTCAAACATTATTATTGTGATAATAACAAGTAACAATACATTGCTGAATTAATTATATTAAGGAAGTAATATATTGTTCCACTCATTGCTATATTTAGCTAATTGTTGGAAAGTGAACAGTAGTCCTAGTAGACAACCATGAACAAACATCTGCTTGTAGTGACAAAGAGCCAGTGGTATGCCTGGTAGGTGACATTATCTTTTGTTTGTGGGCATTACAACTTTATACTCATGTGCCATGTTGTCATTTCACTACGTTATTTAAGGATTCAGTTGACTGTAATTGTTGATAATTACTGCACCATATTGAATGAATGTATAAATTATTTATTAGTGACCTCCAAAGAAATTGTTAGAATTATTCAGTGTTTATTCTCCCACTTCTGAAGCACTGATTTGTGTACAGTTTTAAAGATATGTTAAGTTATTTTTGTTATTAGGTTTAATGTAAGAATTCTGCATATCATTTACTATATTATTCAGGGAATTTTCAACATATTTATTTTTGTAGTGTGTTATCCTTATTACCTCCGCCAAAGGAGTTGAGCGAGAGGTTATGTTCATTTCATTTACATGTTTCTTTCATAGTCATGGTTATTATTACCTCTGAACTCCTCAGATATTTCTATTTGAATATATTTGTTTATATAGTTTTTGCTCCATAGCAAGGTCTTTGATGTGGTCTTTTTATATTTCATTGAAATTCACAAACCCAACAAGATCATTACATAATGTTTACACTTACTAAATTCAACAATAGGAGATAGTCATAGTTTGTATACATTACATTAACTATATGTGATCCTATAGGAGGCAACTGCCACAGAGTTCCTCATAAGTGGTGTAAAAGGGAAGCTTTGTTACACCATTACCTGTGATCTGTTGAAATAATGCCTCTAGGTGCTCTACAAAACTTAGTATTTTAGTAATTAATGGTAAAAAATAATTTGGTTATGATGAAGTAAAAGTACTTTTTGGGTAAAACTTATTAGTGAATTTGTACTCAATGAAAGAGTGCACCTTGTGTTACAAATTCATTGAGTTGTTGTCTTAGTGTTAGAGGTAAACAGTCCTACTACTCACTGTGATTCTTAGGTGTTTCAAGATTCATTCATAATACAACAATCTATATTATGTGAATATTTGTCTGCATGTCATTAGTTGTCAGGTTGAAGAAAGCCAAGATTGCTGAAGAATAGATGTGATATACCCAAAAATACACTGATTGATATCTCTAAATTTGAAATGTTAAATATTTGCTCATTTAGTTGAATCTAAAAACTAAAACACTGTAGGAAGTATAAAATCACCGTTATTTAGAGTTACAGGCACACCCCTGCTACTGCTGAGAGGTGTGATTGTTAAGATACTGATAACTTGAGTGAGGGAAGAATTCCTACACTAAATGCAGGCAGAACAAAACACAATTTGTTGTTAGTCACCTACTCCTTTATGAAATCATGCACGGAACTGTACTGTTAGATGTTAAGGGGTGGGAAGAGAGAGGTTTTGACTTGGAAGGTGGTAATGCAAGTGAGGAGGAGGATAATGGGGAAAACAAGACAGAATATAGAGTAGCAGTAGGGTGAATTTGGTAGGATGAACATGACTATTGGCATTATCTTTGCTGTAGTAACTGCATGTCGGTCTTTGTACTGGCTCAAAAGCAGTAAGCCTAAGATATGTTTGTGGCATAACATCAAGTAGAGCAGGTTTTAGGTTTAAAGAAATAAGAAATCCAGAAAAGCACTCAAATAAATAACATTGTGAATAAGAATAGTAGGGGAAAGAAAACTACTACAAGTATTCACTGTGATAAATAACACTAAAAGATCTCACTAAAATGGAGTAGAGTTTAACTGAGTGTCTCTATGGTTTATACAACTTACAAAAGGTAGTGCCAGTATACTACAGCATGCATCATTGTATGTAAAGATAAGAGCCAACAACTAATAAACAATATTGAGCACTAATCTCTAAAAGAAATAAGATCGTGTCATAGTGGAGGTGCTTTATCCCACTAGTATGGATATGCTAAGCTGCATTTGCGTGGTACAGTGCTGTAGGTTTGACATGAATTTTAGTACAGATTACATATGCACCAACACAGATCACTCTACCAATACACAGTAGGATATGTAGTCTCTGGGATTTATTCAGACAACACTACTGTATCTATCTATCTGACACCTGTTCCTAAGAATTCTCATGAGGGGATGGCCACGGCAGAAATTTCTATCTTCCTGTTCTAAATCTCTCGTGTACTCTAGCACTGTCCTCCCACTTCACCGAGGGTTATTCTCTTGCACCCACTGTCTCTACAGTAATCATATACGCTCTCATTTAAGTTTTGGCATCCCCCGAGAATATGCTCAGGAATCCACACTGCCTCTAGGTTTCAGTATAAACTGATGAACTTCTGGATGTCATTTTAATATGATAAATTATAACAATATGAAATATAATTGTATAATTATTTGCTATGAACAGTTGCTGTTGTCATATTTTAAGTTCAAGGTATGTGGATACTAGTTGAGGCGAAATATGTAAATTTTCATTACACCTTGGAAACTAATTTCCTACTTCTAATACTATGTTCAAAATTTAGTGTGATGGTGCCTGTGGAGACATAAAAACTATAATGTTATGCGGTCAGTGATGGTTAGGAGACCAGGGTAGAACCCCAGGGCAAATGACATACAAACAAATTTATCATTATTGAGTTAAGCTAAACAATTTAGATAGGAAAACACACTAAGCAAGGCAGGTTAAAGGGTCATCCTCTTAAAGGGTGATAACTGTTTTCCATCTAGTCAGGAGAGAATAGTACGAGCGAGGCAGGTGAAACTTTGTCATTATCTCAAAGATTGAGAACTGGTTTTCATCTGGTGCTCGGAAAAATTAGCTGAACCATATTATGTAGTAAGCAGTTTTATGCTTTGTGTGTATATAATTTTAGTATTGCTCACTCCAGATATATTTATTATATTTTCAATGTGGAACTTGGTTGCATATATTCTGTGTGCGTCTTATCTTTTTTTGCTTGTATCAGGCATTTCCAAATTACTCTTCATATTAATTATTCATTGTGGCGAACTTCATGACTTAAAACATTATCTCTAATTTGTATAACCTGTGTAACTCTACATGTCGTGGCACTGAATAATATAAGAAATGAACAATGGTTTGGAAGGTTGTAGATATTGTGCATTCCCTAGTAACCATGTTACTATTACATGTCTGCAGCTGAATGGCATTTATATACTACAAATTTATTTTCCGACTTAATATGTTCCACTAAAATCTGCTTACCAACAGTGTAAATTACAATTTTCAATGAAATACTCTATTAGTAGCATTACATTTTTTAATATGAGGTATAATATTAGTTATTTCCCAGTCTCACCTAGACCGGGTTCCATTTGCATTCCTCATTCCAGATCATTTATTTGATTACAGTATTCAGCTTTACATGTCTTTTGTGCTATTGTACTTTTGCAAAAAAAAGTATGTAAAAATTTATAGTAGGCATTTAAGACCTAACTTTGAGATGTTAATAGACTAGCTTGGCTATCAATGGCCTTTTTCTACTGTAGTAAGTGATAAGTAGATCCTGTGACAATATCCTCTAAAGAAAATATGTAATTAACATGAATCCTATAAACTTGGATGTTAGATATTATTGCAATGCAGTTCTCATGCAGAACCACATCCACCATTCTAGTCAAACAAATGACTTGTTAGCTCCAGAATAATTGCAGGTGCACAATCTATACATTTAGGAATTAGTAAATGATATCAAAGTTTAAACCTTTAGCTTAATACAACACATGTTCTTTTGGTTATTTAGTATTGCTACTTACACTGTTGGTAATATTTTAATGTCAGTTTGCATTCATATGCATTAAAAGGTTTCAAGTAAGTCACAGGTTTGACATATAAAGCTTTGGCTTTGTATTTGTCTTGTCTTTTGTTATGTGATGTGCTCACAATAAATTGTGAACTTATAAAGGTTTTATCATTCCAACGGCCTTGTAACTACACTCGATTTTTTAAGATTTCTTTCTTGCCTGTCATATTCTCTAGATTGACCTGTACATACATAAAATGATTGAATTCCTGCACTACTATATAGTCTATAGCTACCTAGTTCGGAGGGATTATTTAATCGTCTTTTAATCCTCTCACCCTCGTCCCCGCTCATACACTACCACCCATCACCTTCCTTTATCCCCACTCTGGTCCACGATTATAGAACAAATACTTCCATACCCCTGTTCATGCTCCCTACTCAGATAACACTTTCAATTTAAAAAATGCATCCAAGGACAAGTGGGAAGGTTAACTTCCTCATAAGTCCTGACATATCTCGCCTAGTCATTATTGATTAAAAAGCTTAAGCTCAAGCTATTATCACCTGTTTACCTAAAACTATATCATCATTATCCATAAACTTATCTAACCTCTTATACCCCTGCATTATATTTATACTCATTACCTGACTGCCTGTCTACTCATCTACTACCCTACAATATAACTTGCATCTTGTACACTACAATTTAGTGCACACACACACACACACACACTTAAATATTCCATGGAAATTAATACAATGAATGGTAAATAACTATAGAAATTATAATAATAATGATAATAATAATAATAATAATAATAGTCTATGATGATGATAATAGTAATAATAAATAAATTAATATATAAATAAGTTAATTTAGTAACTAATTTATAAATTGATAAATAAATAAACAAATGAAGCTCGGCATTAAGAACATAAGAATTGAGGAGACTGCAAGAGGCCAGTTGATGACCTACACGAGGCAATTCCTTGTCCCCCACCCTTGGAATAATCCAATAATTATTCATCCCACCCGTCATCCCTATCCATACTCTGATCCAACCGTCGTTTAAAGCTACCTATTGACTCAGCACTTACTACGTGTTTTCTTTATATCCAACCACTATTAATGGTGAGGAATAATGTGTTACTGCTCCTCCATCCCTCAAAATGACATGTAGAGGAATAGGGAAGGTTTAAAACGAAGAAATATTATCACCGAGTTAGAAATCTTGTCTGGCTGCTAGCGGTACAGGCTCAAGTCTGACCTAACTTTTCAGTCAATCAGATAAAAGGGTAATAAAGAGGAAAAATCAAGAGAAGACTTTAATTTAAACACTGGGAGTATATACATATTAAGACAGTGGCACAAGTCAGTGAATGAGTCTGAATCACTCAAAAAGGAAGGCGAAACTATAACAGTGGGCAGAGTGTTGATAGCAAAATTTAGCGTTTCAATATCCGAGTGTTAATCATAATTCATTATTACTAGTTTGAATTATTGAAAGAAAGCAAACACTGAAGCTCGTGTTGTTTTCCACTACTAGTCTCTTCTAAGCACCAGCAGCCAATATGGAGAGTACAGTTTCCTGCTTCACCACCACATCCACAACGCATAATAAGAGTATGTCGGGTTTCTTTGACTCCTCTTTCTGTTAGAGAGTTACAGGCAGCAGTGGTGTGCAGGGCAGCATAAAGCCTACAGACAGTCGACTTTGGCACCTTCCTGTATGCGACACTTCCAGGAGACTAGACAGCTCTGAGATGTAGGATAATGCCATCTGCAACGTGTCGTGTTTGGAGAGCCTGTGAGGGGTGCGGGGCAGCCTCGTCCTAAGGCGGTCAAAAGCCACGTTGATTCTGGTCATCCTCCTCCTCTCGCGGTCATTGGCAGCCTTGCGACGATGTTTCCTCTGAGCCTGTGGTGGTCTCTGACTCCATTGGGGGAATGATTGTTCCTGCTTGTGTTGTCCAGCACTAGGCAGCCTGGACACATTGGTCATGGTGAGGGCTGAGTGATCTTGTCCAGACTCTTCTAAACAGGCATTGGTTAAAACTTGGTCACTGTTTGAGTTCTGATGGCCATGTAAGGTGGTGATACAGGAGGATGGTGACAGTGGACTATACCAAGTGTCATGGAGCGAAAAGGAATCGGTCCATTTAGCGTTACATTCCAACAAGGCTGATGCTCTCTGCCTGCAACACGCTGAGGCCTCGCTCTCCATGCTCACGTCGTTGGCCCCGCACCGTGAAGATAATATGATTCCTATCGCTGGTGACTGTGTGAGGCAGACACTCACGCCACCCGCCATCTGCTCAGCGTTGTGGTTTTGTCATCCACTCCCACCACTATATTCCAGTATATTCACTATATTCTGAAGGGCAGTGTGGAGGACGTGAGACGGCCGGTGATGGTGGTGAGGCACGGCCACACGAACGGGACGCCAGACGAGGTCAAACTGGTGGGCGACGAGGAGTTAGCGGCCGTGTAGTGATCCTGACCCGCTGACAAGTGGGTCATTAGCGACACCTGAGACAGGCGAGTGATTGGTCGCGGATAAAGGCCGACGGCGAAATCCTCTCAGACCGTGTTTATCTATTCCATCACGGGGTGGGGCAGGGAGTTGGGTGGTGAGGGGAGGGGCTGACAGCAGCATGGTGGTGGTGGTGGTGGTAGTGGTGGTGTGAGCAGCTTTGTGTCCCGGTGGACAGACAAGTGTTGGCTGCCATCACGCGATATGCTGACTGACAATTGACACACGCTGCCTCATAGGAAGCCGAGGCGCCTGGACACTGACATACCAGCACGTAATTGCAGTGAGTATTGCACACACACACACACACACACACACACACACACACACACACACACACACACACACACACACACACACACACACACGTAGTAATAAATACATTTTTTATTAAGGTTGGGGTGCCATGCATATATGTTGTCAGTACACCTTTGTGTTTAAACGACCTAATCATCTTTGGATCCCTTCCCCTGTGCCTCCCTCCATCCCCAACACACCACCCTGTCCCAAAGGCTTAATTCTCCGTCGTCGAAGCACGTGTTAAGATTATCACAAAGGCGGATCATATAAAGAGTAAAGCTTCTCATCCAAACACACACACATACATACACACACACACACACACACACACACACACACACACACACACACACACACACACACACACACACACACACACAGACACACCCACACCCACACACACACACACACACACACTTCGTAAAATTAAAAGACAGGACGCAGCATTAACAACATTAATAAACAAAACTTAAACACAAGACATATCTCCAAAAATGTCATCATTAGTTACCTTTTCCCCAATAAAAAGAAAAAGAAAAAGAAAAAGGAGAGAAAAAAAAGAAGAAATAGAGCAACAACACAAAACACAAAATCGAGCGAAAGACTACGAAGAACCGCGTCAAAACAGCATCTAATTGAAGGCCTAATTTAGATTCCTGACGAAGGTTGAGCGACGGGAGCCTTGACTTACCTCTTCCCTCCAGCAGCCATTGAAGGAGGAGGAGGAGGAGGAGGAGGAGGAGGAGGAGGAGGAGGAGGAGGAGGAGGAGGAGGAGGAGGAGGAGGAGGAGGAGGAGGAGGGGGGGGGAGGGGGAGGAGGATGATGAAGGGAGGAGGGGACACCGCGCACTCAGGTTGCATCCGGAAGCTTAATAATTGTGGTAATCTTCTTATCGCGACCAAGAACTTCAATTGCTGTTTACATCTTGAGCACCTGGTGAGCCGCTTACCCCCGGCGGCCAGGTGAACGTGGCGGGGCGCGGGAGTCACCGGTCGATCACATCTGACGGAGGGAGGCATGGGGGGGCGTATGGACGAGAGAGAGAGAGAGAGAGAGAGAGAGAGAGAGAGAGAGAGAGAGAGAGAGAGAGAGAGAGAGAGAGAGAGTGTGTGTGTGTGTGTATGAGAAATGCCACCGGCCTTATAGGTTTGCGCATCGCTGAAGGGCAGTAACACCGTAATGAGACCCGAAACGTGAGCCAAACCCCGTAATGCCGACCCGTCTACGTCGCCAGTGACACCTGGAACTAATGGTTAATACGTCTCGTCGCGTGAGAGGGTGTGGAGAGATGGGACGGGAGGGGTGGTTGAAAGGAGGGAGGGAGTGAGGTGCCTTGAAGCAGTAACCAAACCGAACAAACAACAGAGGGAAGGAAGCGAGGATGTGTGTGGGATGTGCACGTATAGAGGATATGTAGGGTGAAGGGCTGTATGGGTGAAGAATTGAGGTGTGGGGGAGGATGAAGGAAGGAAAGTAGGAAAAAACGCTCCATAAGACAATGAATATGAGGCTGAGATGCATGAGAAAACGAGGTGACAGACAACCAGGAAAATGAGGAATACAATGAAGTAGAGTTGAAATTGTGGAAAGAAGACACACTCCACAGCCATGACTATATACACACTCGCATCCAAACCACTATATAGAAAAACAATCATCAGTCATATGTCTCAATGCCTTATATTTCCACTAACGTATAGATTCTTCTCAAGGCAGACGTTCAATATTACTTTTTAAGGAATAACTAATGCATTCTCCAGTGATATCAGTTATTCTCACGCTGAAAGTCAACGCTGATATGCTTCTCGTGGAATATTTACGTCTTTTTGATCACACAAGAGGCAGCGTGAAGGAGGAGGGAGGGAGAAGATATTGGGAACAGACAAGACACCACAACAAAAAACAGGTTAGAGGCGCCGGTCGTAAAGTTGTGATGATGTCTAGTTTGACGGATATGAGTGACCGTTTGATGTTAAAGAAGCATGAGGAGGAGGAGGAAGAAGAGGAGGAGGAGAAGCTGAACGGGGCCGTGGAAGGAGGAATGGGAGAGAGGGAGAAGAGAGAGAGAGTCAAGAGGTGGTATTAAGCCATTACTGGGTGGGTGTCGAGCGTCTAGAGGGGATGGTGATGGGTGATGGGACGGGGGAAGGGGAGGGTGAAGGACTGAACCTTATTACTTCTTAAGTGTTCCAATGAGCGGGTGAAGGAGGACGAGGAGGAGGAGGAGGAGGAGGAGGGAAGCGTAATTTGAAGAGAAAGTGCGTGAAATTCGAGTTTAAGGTAAGACGCTTCCCTAGAGATAGAGGACAGAGTTAGACGGGGACAGACAGGTTGCTGGCGGGACGAAAGACAGTGTTCCTACGTTGATAAACTTTCGGTGTTTTGATCTGTGCCTGTCTGTCTGTTTGAGGGGAAGATGGGGTGTGTTGTATGTAGTATAGGTCTGAGTTTAATTGTTATGTGTGTGTGTGTGTGTGTGTGTGTGTGTGTGTGTGTGTGTGTGTGTGTGTGTGTGTGTGTGTGTGTGTGTGTGTGTGTGTGTGTGTGTGTGTGTGTGTGTGTGTGTGTGTGTGTGTGTGTGTGTGTGTGTGTATTTTTGACCGAGCTTCTCTATGCATTATTTTTTAACATATTTTTTACTCTAGGTTAAAAACAGATCCCCTAGTTTGGAATTTAAGGTCTATGTGGTCTGGATTTATATATAATTGTATTTAATCATCATCATTACCACCACTCCAGTATCACACATCGCTTCTCTCAACTCCGGCGACATTTCTCATCTCATTTTGTCATTTTCTTTCCTCTCCACCTTGCCTTTACTCTATTTCTGGGTTGCCAATCAGACAGTTTAAAGTGCCAATCTAACCTGTCTATGTTCATTTTTTTCTTCTAATGGTGGCCGTAATAGTCCTCAACTTCAATTCGTATCTCCATCCATGACGCATTTTATTTTTTTGCCTCTTCTTGTTATGATTAAATTTTGTATTTCCATTCCTTTTTGAGTGTTTCTAAGGCTACATTCTTGTACTTTTGTAAGACTCCAGGTATTTTGTTATCTCTCTCTCTCTCTCTCTCTCTCTCTCTCTCTCTCTCTCTCTCTCTCTCTCTCTCTCTCTCTCTCTCTCTCTCTCTCTCTCTCTCTCTCTCTCTCATACGGCTAGAAAACATATATCTCCTCTTGAGGGCGTAGTTAGCGGAACAACCTGTATGGGCGGCAATACACGAATACTTGTATGCCTCATTATCCCCCAACAGCTACTTGGGGCAACTATGGATGAATTCAAGGCGAGGAGCAGCTTAAGTATTAACATTCATATGTCCTCCTCCTTTTCTTCCTTCCCGTTTTACCTTCACTACATATACAAAAAACAACTATTTCTGATCTGCCGTCTTGTCCTCCTCCTCTCCTCCTCCTCCTCCTCTGTAGATAACTCTCTCTATCTTCCTCCCTTCCGTCGCCTCCTCCCCAAAGCAACAGTAAGTACGGATGATCCCGATTTTCCGGTAGATTAAAGCCAATTTCGGAACAAAAGGTGTCGGCTGTGACCCCTGCCGAACCCGGGCGACGAGACGGGTGACAGGAGGCCGCGAGGAGAGGGAGGGAAAGGAGGGTGAAAGTGATGGAAAGGGGATGAGGAAGAGGAAAAGGAAGATAAACTTTGAAAGAGTGTAGAGAAAAGGCAATGCTATTGTGTGTGTGTGTGTGTGTGTGTGTGTGTGTGTGTGTGTGTGTGTGTGTGTGTGTGTGTGTGTGTGTGTGTGTGTGTATGTGTGTGTGTGTGTGTGTGTGTGTGCATTTTATTTCCTTGAGCGTGTCCTGGGTCGAGGTTGAGGTGCATGGGATGGCGCTGCCCTTGACGCGTGCCGCCCCGTAATGAACTCACACTCACATTAGTCTTTGATGCCCTCCGTCGGGTCAGGGGACGGGGAGAAGGAGAGGGATAGAGGGTGGTGGTAGGGGAGAAACAGGAGGTGGTTGGTGAGGACGGAGGAGAGGGGGAGGAGGGGGAGGAGGGAGACGTGGGAGGGCAGGCAGTGAGGCGGGAAAGAAGTGAGATCAAAGTTAGGTCGTGGCAACCAATCAAGGCCGCTTGTCGCTCCGCTGGGTGATTGATCTCCTCTATTTCATTCCTGACCGTCATGACGCCTCGACCTGGCACTGAGTAAAGGCTCTGAGTGGCTCTATGTGGCTCTATAGCTCCCCCCGCCCCCAACCCTGTCACGCTATTCCACACACAACTCACCACCACCTACCCTGATCCTCGCTTCACGCCCCCTGCTGCTGGACCCTGCCACGTAAATCCCTTGAGATCCTGACTGGTAGATCTTAACCTCCTTTTTCAGCTGCTCCTCCGCCTAAGCGTGTGTCCTCCAAACAGGAACGGTCTTAACCCTCTCACACATACACGTCAATCTTAAGTGGATGTCAGTGCAGGTAATGTCAAACACCTTTCACACTACCGGAGATACCTTAGCGTGCAGAATATTGTGCATGAATCATATATATTTGACGTTATGTGAGTTATACGTATGTTTCATCAGCAAATGGATATGTTGTGAGCCTTCCGCGCTAACCAAACTCTCTCTATGTAGTTCACTAATGCGATAAGCGTCCCAATCCTCCATGAAAAACATAATCTTTAACACTCATAACGAGAAAAGCGCCACTCACTTAGGTATCGTAAACATTTACCAACAGAAAGGGAAAGGATATTCTCTGACTGTACGCTGCTTAGAGATGAGTGCAGCATCCTTCTTTGCCTCCTCGTTCCTAAGCATATGAAAGGCGCATTTGAAACTCACGTGAATGAGGCTTAAATCTGACGGGGAGAACTTCAACAAGAACTAAGGTACGAGATATCCAGTTCTATTACTTCGCGAATGATGGATGACTAGAAATTTTTTAGTGTAGAGGTAAGTTATGTACTATCAAAGGAGCATATTATCTATCATCTGTATGTAGAGTTATACCTGATGGATAAGTAAAGGAATTGAGTTTTTGTGGTACATACGTAATACCACGAGTTCTTTCTGCCAACCTTCGCTCCCCGTGTCAAGCGCCGTGATATCATGCAATGGTGATTAAAAAAATACTTAAAGAACGAAGATGTAAGCTTTTCTTAATGAAACTAAAATAAAATGAGAGAGAGAGAGAGAGAGAGAGAGAGAGAGAGAGAGAGAGAGAGAGAGAGAGAGAGAGAGAGAGAGAGAGAGAGAGAGAGAGGAGAGAGAGAGAGAGAGAGAGAGAGAGAGAGAGAATCCCTACTACAGCATACCTCTCTACCTCAACCCTATCCCCATCCCTTCCCTTCCTCCCCCCTAGATATGGGAGGGGGGAGGGGACGACGCTCTCCAATCTGGCAAAATATTGTTGCTCCTGCATTCCTCCCCAGCCCGCCCGCCCAACACCAGGCAATGACTGCACACGCAATAAAAGTCACGTACACACACACACACACACACACACACACACACACACACACACACACACACACACACACACACACACATACACATACACATACACATACACATACACATACACATACACATACACACACACACACACACACACACACACACACACACACACACACACACACGCACACACACTATTACTGTACTTTTAGCGAATTGAACGAAATACAAAAATATATATGAAACGCGTAGAAGTAGAAAGTTCTGACCTGCTCGAAGGGTGATCCGTCAGGCCTCTCTGTCTGGAAATAAGGGAAAAAAATATATGAAATAAGATAAGTACAACTATATTAGATACAAAATTTCAAAATATAAACGTACATAGCGCAACAAGATATTTAAAAACAATAAAAATTCAGCCCATACTCGATATATCCTGGTTTGGAAAATAAAAAGGACAATAACAAAACAACAAGCAAGTCAAATACAACTCAAACACTCGTTACAAATCTGCAGACCACTCAAAGGCATCCACCTGTTTACATCTTCCCTCCGACCTTGACCATTTCTTGTTCCTTCCCTCTCCTTCACACTTCCTTCCTTTAGACGTCACAGAACAAAAGGCACAAAATTCCAAGGAAACAAGGTCAAACGTTTCCTTCCCTCACCCGACTACTGAGGTCGTCTACTTACCTTCCCTTCCCCTCCTTTCCTTCCTTCCTTCCTTCCTTCCTTCTTTCCCTTCCTCCAGTGGCACCTCATTCGCGTGCGGCGTTAAGATAAACACTCAACTTTCAACCTCACGTCGGAGAGGAAAGAGGGAAAGTTGGGACTCCCTTTGGCAGCGAGTTTCAGCGTCATTTATAGAGGGCATAAATTCGGAGGCTGAGCCGAGGCGCACACCTCCGAACGCCGAGTATTTCACAGGTAAACTGGATTCTGGCTACCGCTTCCTCGGCCACTGTTTTATGCTTGCAATTCATGATGCCTTTTGTACTTTCTTATTCTATCTTGCGTCTGTGTAAGGAGAGGAGAGGAGAGGAGAGGAGAGGAGAGGAGAGGAGAGGAGAGGAGAGGAGAGGAGAGGAGTGGAGAGAAGTGGAGAAGAGAGGAGAGGAGAGGAATGGTAATGGAAAAAGAGGAAAGGAAAACTGAAGAAAAGAGAAGAGGGGAGAAAAGCACGGGAAGAGAGGGGAATTAAGGGAAGGAAAGGATATTATAGAGTTGAAGATAGGAGCATTGAAAAGAATGTTAGTGAAGGAGGATGGGCTGTTTAGGAGGAAGAAGATGAGGAGGAGAACGAAGCGAAGGAGGAAGTGGACAAAAGAATAAGGAGGGAAAAGAGGGTCTTTTTAATGGCTATATATACACGTAAAAGCTTAGGTATCAAGGTCAATGAAAATCCACAGGAAGGATGGCAACTGAGACTGAGTGGGGAGGAGAATGTGTGTGTGTGTGTGTGTGTGTGTGTGTGTGTGTGTGTGTGTGTGTGTGTGTGTGTGTGTGTGTGTGTGTGTGTGTGTGTGTGTGTGTGTGTGTGTGTGTGTGTGTGTGTGTGTGTGTGTGTGTGTGTGTGTGTGTTTATACTTCCCCTACACAGTCACCAGGAAACAATTGTATTGAACTATATGGAATAAGACTCGAGATCTGTCCCGGGATGTCAAGAAGGCCACTCACCCGCTACACACCCCTAGGAAGTCATACATATACACTACGTGGACAATCACCATATGTGCGTCGCTCAGGAAGGGAGGAGAGGAGTGGTAAGGCATCAGACGAACTACACTGAACAGTAGTATTGTGAGCACCTCTGACTATCCCCTTGTGAGGCAAAGTTTGTCAGTTTTTTCTTTGGTATCAAATTTTGTTATCTAGCTGTATAAATAAAATAAAAAAAAGAGACGCAAAGTTAGAACCGATGAAAATACTTCTCTCTCTTTCTCTCTCTCTTTCTCTCTCTCTCTCTCTCTCTCTCTCTCTCTCTCTCTCTCTCTCTCTCTCTCTCTCTCTCTCTCTCTCTCTCTCTCTCTCTCTCTCTCTCTCTTCTCTCTCCTGTACTAGTGTGAATTTTTCCGTCCAGAGCACTAATTGGTGTCCATCGTTCCCCTCGGTGACCCATGAAACCAAGGTGTGTCGCTCGAGACTTCCAAGCTCCCTTACAGGCCCGCTCAATCGTCTCTCCTCCCCACGCCGTCAGTGATAAAACCTTCGGAGCAGCAAGTCGATACTCCCTCGGTTCATAACTCACGCGGAGGGAAGTGTGACAACGCTGAGTGTCCCCAAAAGAAGTATTGGTACAAAGGACAAAGGAGATGCGGGGAATTCAGAGCTGGGAAGTGCATTTGTTAAGTATATATCTTCTGATGTTTATAGTTACGTGGAGGAGTGCGTGATGGTTATTGAAATCCCCATATATCTTTCCCACATATGCATTTATATCAATCATTAAATTGCTTTACCTTGAACCCAGAATGCGCTAGATACCTTCTTTTCACTTCAGATTATTGCTTAGAATGAAAGTGTAATTACAGTGTTCGGGAGGTTCTGAAGACAATTTCCTTGCTCTTGTATTTGAATCTGCACAGCTATGCAAAACGCCGCAACTCCATTTATACCACCACCCACCCTTCCCAACCCCACCCAACCCCACTGCTCCATCCCACATCAGCGACTGAGCGTCCGTTCCCTCCTGTCGCACCCAGCC
>JAPQNM010000038.1:9070009-9082509 GCA_029783475.1 Metacarcinus magister
GTTGTCTCTTTCTCTCCATTTACTTATTTTATCATTATTTCTGTCGATGAGGTAATTTATCCTCGTTTGCTCTCTCTCTCTCTCTCTCTCTCTCTCTCTCTCTCTCTCTCTCTCTCTCTCTCTCTCTCTCTCTCTCTCTCTCTCTCTCTCTCTCTCTCTCTCTCTCTCTCTCTCTCTCGTCAAAAATACATAATCTTTATTCACCGCACGCGTCTCTATTTTATCTCATTACTTCCTCCCTTCAATATTTTTTGCAGTTTACGGTTTCTTCTTCATTTTTCTCCTCTTCCTCCTCCTCCTCCTCTTGCTCTTTGCACATCATTTCATCTTCCGTCCTGTCATCATTCTTCTTTTTCTCCTCTTCGTCTTTATTTTCCGATTATCTTCCCCTCGCCCACCTTGCTGCGCTTCCTAAAGTTACTCCTCTTCCTTCCACTACTCCTCCTGGGTTTTTATTTCTTGTCCTCTTCCTTTTTCTTCTTCTCCTCCATCAGTCACCACTCCCGCCCATTACCTGGTACCGCCTACAATATGGACGCCGCCCGTGTATGGGTGGGGGGCGACGTACCCTCCCCCACGCCCCCAACCCCCCAAAAAAAAGATAAAAAAACATCACATAGGATTAATGGACAGCAAGTGTTGTGAAGATGACAGGCTCGCTTTTATCTGGACACGGCTTGGGGGAGGGGTGATGGGGGAGGGATAGGGTGAGGGAGGGAGGGAGGGAGGGATGGGATTTAGGGAAGGAGGGGGTAAGGGTAAGGGCGGTTGAAGTATGGACGTAGGTAAGGAAGAAGTGGTGATGGGGGAAAAGGATGGACGGAGGGAATAAAGAAGGTTGGGGGGGAAAGAGGAAATTAAATGAAGGATGGATGGATGTACGGAAGGACACGTTAGGGAGAAGGGACGACCGACGGTGGGGGAAGAAAAATGTGACGGAAAAGATGAAATTATTTACCGGGGTAGAATGCTTCTCTCTCTCTCTCTCTCTCTCTCTCTCTCTCTCTCTCTCTCTCTCTCTCTCTCTCTCTCTCTCTCTCTCTCTCTCTCTCTCTCTCTCTCTCTCTTTCCTATGTTATTCTACCTTAACACTCATACTTATACTCAATCTCAGTATTGGTCTCAGGCGGTGCACCACCATCAATCATCCCGTTGTCCAGCACGAGAATATTGCCTTGGGCTCCCTACCTCCACAGCCACAATAGGAAAACACATCATATTAGTCACGATGTCTCTTGTTCCTCTCTACTCAGCCTACACATTACTCATACAGCACACAGGGGCGTCCATACACGACTTATCAAGGAGGTACACATCCAAGGTA
The DNA here is from genome assembly GCA_029783475.1 of Metacarcinus magister. NCBI lineage: Eukaryota > Metazoa > Arthropoda > Malacostraca > Decapoda > Cancridae > Metacarcinus > Metacarcinus magister. The sequence goes on from JAPQNM010000038.1 coordinate 9,071,334, forward strand.
TACTGAACTTACTTAAGGTTTAAAATGTGGCCATAATATATTTTCCATCAAGGACGAGTGTTCCTTTTTCCTTCTCTCCCACCTCGTTAGTCTCTCCCTCAGTGATGTAACCTACTGGGGTCTGTTACTGTGCTTCTCTTGACACGAGGCTAAAGCTTGTAACAATTATGTGACTCTCAGTGACATGCAAAACGTAGGTGCCGTGAGGTGGGGTCTGACTGCAGGCTCACGCGATCACAGCACAAACGAATTACTTTCTCAACCATAACACTGTGTTGCTTTATCTTATGCTAAGTCACCGTTCCATCGACCCAGTTTCAGCAGGGTGAGTCAAAGGGTGTGTGATCATCGACATAGTGACACGTTTCATGAAAAAAAGAAATACAAGAACGAAATACAAGAAAGAACATCAAAGAAAGAAGAATGAGGAAGAAAAGAGAGCAGGAAGACCAGTGGGGAAAGAATTATGACAAGGAAAGGAATAACAGTATACACTAACACACTATTTCGCACGCGGACACACGCACGCACGCACGCACGCACTTACTCTCACACACACACACACACACACACACACACACACACACACACACACACACACACACCACACCCACCCACACACATCCATCCCCCCCCCCACACACATTTGCACGAAAAAACCCCACAAACATGTACAATCAATTAAAAAAGGAAAGAAAAAAAAATAAAAGGGAAAGGGCAGCATATTATCTACAACGCAAAATAATGAATAGATAAAAAAAAGAAATATTGCCGCACGAAAAGGAAAAATTCTTCTATTTGAGAAATATAATTTATAATGACGAATCCTTTTTACAATATAGGAAGAGATGAGGAAGAGATTCTTTGGCCACTCTGATAAGGCATCCAAGTGACTTTTTAAAGGGAGAAAAGAGAAAAGTTTTGGTCGTTGAAAGGGTCTAAGAGAGAGAGAGAGAGAGAGAGAGAGAGAGAGAGAGAGAGAGAGAGAGAGAGAGAGAGAGAGAGAGAGAGAGAGAGAGAGAGAGAGAGAGAGAGAGAAAGATAACACACACACACACACACCACCCACCACCCACCACACACACACACACACACACACACACACACACACACACACACACACACACACACACACACACACACACACACACAGTACAAGGAAAGAAAAAAAAACGAGCACAATTAAAAAGGAGGTGAAAAAAAGAACACGGATGAAGAAAAGTAATAAAGAAAATAACGAAAGGAAAGGAAAGAAGGCAAGCAGAAAACGACCAAGACCAGAATAAAAATAAAATAAAATAAAAGATAGAAGAAAAAACATTAAAAAGAAGAAGGAGAGAGAAGAAACAAAATTCCTTTAGCTTGACTCTTCCTCATTTTTCATTACCTCTTCCTCCCTCCTTCCTTCCTTCCCTCCCTCCCTCCTTCCCTCCTTCCCTCCCCCGGCAGAAGTCTATGGCCCACCACAAAATAGAGATAAGGAGAAACAACATTAGTCAAAGCAAGTCACCACCACCACCACCACCACCATCATCATCATCACCACCACAACCACCACCACCACACCACCACCACCACCACCACCACCACCACCACCACCACCACCATCTCTGTAATCAGCACCTTCATCACCACACCACATCACCACCACAACCACAACCACCACCACCACCACCAAACAACCACTATCGATCAAGAGAAAAGGGAGAAAAAGAGGAGGCGGAGGGAAAGGAGGACGGAAGGAAGAGAAGAATGGGAGGGAGGGAGGGAAAGATGGAGGGAGGGAGGGAGGGAAGGGAGGGAAGGTAACAAAGGTGGTGTAACGCTTGATTAACTTAACGTCGATACAGTGTAGGGAGAGGAGGAGGAGGAGGAGGAGGAGGAGGAGGAGGAGGAGGAGGAGGAGGAGGAGGAGGAGGAGGAGGAGGAGGAAAAGGAGGAGGAGATAGACGGAGGGATGACTTTCATGCATGAGCAGTATGGACGAGAAGGAAAAGAAAAAGAAGAAGAAGAAGAGGAGGAAGAGGAGGAGGAGGAGGAGGAGGAGGAGGAGGAGGAGGAAGAGGAGGAGGAGGAGGAGGAGGAGGAGGAGAACGAGGAGAAATACAATTAAAAAAACTCGGGGGAAAAAAATACACATGCATACACACACGAACCTGTACACACACACACACACACACACACCACACACACACACACACACACACACACACACCACACACACACACACACACGTGGGTCCGCGAAGAAAGAATAGAAACGCAGTGAAGAGGGGGAAAGGGACAGATTGGCTGAAGATCAATGGAAACAAATAAGAAGGAAATGGAACGAGGAGGGAAAAAGAGGAGCAGAAAAACGAAAACTAAATAAGTGAATAAAGACGAAAGGGGCGGCGATAAAAGAGGGAGAAAGGAAAGGGAGAAAAAATTAGTGAGTGGAAGAACGAAAACCAGGAGGAAACACGGAAAAAATGATAGGAACACGAGAAGGAAAGAGAAGGAAGAGGGAAATATGGCTAACCCCCCCCTCTCTCTCTCTCTCTCTCTCTCTCTCTCTCTCTCTCTCTCTCTCTCTCTCTCTCTCTCTCTCTCTCTCTCACACACCTCATCATCCCTATTTTTTCCCCTTATATCAGCAGCGTTTACAGCAACACAGGGAAGGGCTGCAAAGAGGGTGTGAGGCGGACACTTCACCTAAGGCACCCTTGCATCCTTGTACCTGATGGCCCGTGTGTCCTTCATTAATGGCCAGGTATGAGAAAAAGTCCAGGAAAACGAGGAGGAGAAAAATAATTATTCGCAAAGAAATGAAGAGGTTTTGAAAGAAAAAAATAATGAGGTGCTATAGAAACTGAGTAGAAAATGGTGCATAAAAATTGTTGAGGGTAAAGAGAAATAGACTATGGTAAGAGGACATAGAAGACAATGAGACAATAACTAAAGGTATAACTCATATATAGGATAAACGGTTAAAAAAATGAGACGTCGTATGGAAGCTTGGCAGAAAATATCACAAGGAAAGTAAAGCTCAGTATAAGCGAAACATTAATACGATGAGTGAAAAAAGCGCGTGGTGGGGAACATAACACGACTCTGTAAACGAACGACGAATCCTCACACATCCATCTTACATATAAAGACGGAAAAAATGTGTGTAAACATCTACAATAACAAACATTAGAGAAAAACAAAAACACATCGTGACTAGTAAACAAAACAATACATTCTCACATCCACCATTCAAAAACAAGTGGATTACGTTAGAGTGAAAATCTGCAATACTAAAGCTTAGAAAAACTATTACTAAAAATAATATCTGGACCCATTACTACATCGAGAGATACGTGTTCGCATCAAAACCTCCGTCGTCCAATACAGAGAGTGAGGCTCTGTGATCCTTTCAAGAGGATTAATAACATTAGCCACGTGTTGCTGGTCGGCAGCTTAACCCTCGCTGTGCGTCCTGGCGTGGGCAGAGTCACAGAGGGAATCATGGGCTTCAAATGATCGCTTTAATGTACAAACAAAATACAACGCAATAGTATCAATAGCGGCATATAAATAAAATAAATGATTATATTTTTTCTACTTTCTTTCTTCCTGTCAAATTATTGGTTGTCCGCTAAATGCTCATCAGCCCCACTTTGTGTAGATTAATAGTTTGGATTCGGGGAAAAAAATGACACATCAACCAAGGATTAGTTCCTCACTAATATAATTTATACTTCGGCAGTTGTGACAATTACGAAGTGAGAGAAGCTTTGATGAGAACAAACGTAATTGCTATTTCCATGGAGGGATAATCGTTACAAAGTGACGTACAACAGTATACAAGTTACATAGGAAAGAGGAATGGAAGATAAATCACCATCAAAATGTCATCTACGCATTTCTTATTATGATTGCTCCTACGTATTATTATTAGTGTGTTATATTATGTATACATCTTCCCCTTTCTACCCCTCAGGATAGATAATTTCTGGTGACATGATTAGCGCACACACACACACACACACACACACACCCGCACACACACACACACCTATAGGAGGGTAGGTTTCCTAGCCTTCTACTGCTTCCAGAATTACAAGGTCACAACTTATCGGCTTTCGTTCCCTACACATTTACTGCCAGGTGAACAGTGGCTACAGCGTGACAGGTGGTGTTATCTATCAACTATGTAGCCGTTTGGTGGTTGAGGATCTACTGTATAACATTGAACTCCAAAGAAAAAATTTAGTTTCTAGATATCTATTATACATAAATACTCCATTAAAAAACAACATCTAAATACTTTTTTTTATTTATTCTGAAGTTATTGTGACCCATTGTTCATTGATCATTAACTGTAAACCTTAAAAATAGCAGCTATTGTGTGTGCCTACGAAGAAAAAGAAAAAAAAAACGTTCTAAATGATTTTTCTCAACATGAAAAGTTTGTTCCCCCGTAATGGTGATTGCTGTTCTCTTTCAGACCTTTAGGATGTTCTAATTTTGTAAGGTGGGTAGGCTGCTCACTCATCTCTCTCTCTCTCTCTCTCTCTCTCTCTCTCTCTCTCTCTCTCTCTCTCTCTCTCTCTCTCTCTCTCTCTCTCTCTCTCTCTCTCTCTCTCTCATCACTTCTGTATCAACCCTTAATGAGTTGCAGGTTCACTAGTACATCAACCTCACCAATGCAAATTTTTTTTCCTCGGCCATTTCCTCCACACACACACACGCACACGCACACGCACACGCACACACACACACACACACACACACACACACACACACACACACCGCCATTACTCCTACCAGAGAAGAAAAATAAGAAACCACCAAGTGAGCAGGAAACAGGAACCAAACACACACATATACAGGCAGCCGATGACCCAGACACAGTGGTAGTGTAGTGGTAGTGGTAATAGTAATAGTAGTGGTAGTAGTGGTGGTAGTGATGGTAGTAGTGGTAGTAGTGGTGATAGTAGTGGTAGTAGTGGTTGTAGTGATGGTAGTAGTAGTGGTAGTGATGGTAGTGGTGGTAGTAGTGGTGGCTGTGATGGTTGTGATGGCGGTCTCAGCCTCTGCCTTCATGAGTTGCTTAATTAACCCTAGTGCCTGACGCAGTAGGGTTTTTCCTGCCACGCAAAAGAAATGAAAGAAGGAAAGAAAAATAGCTTACTCTTGCTTAGCGGGAAATACTGGAAGGCGGGGAAACGAGGGGTAACGGGGGTGGGGGGGGGTGCCTTAATTCTTGGAATGCGGAAAGGGAGGGAAAAGTAGATATTAATCATGGCGAGGTGGTGTGAGGAAAAATATATAAAGTTTTCTCTCTTTTTTTTCTTTCTCTTTCGTGTGTGTGTGTGTGTGTGTGTGTGTGTGTGTGTGTGTGTGTGTGTGTGTGTGTGTGTGTGTGTGTGTGTGTGTGTGTGTGTGTGTGTATTTTTTCTCTCTTCGATCAGGTGAGGCAGTGAGCGAATGGCGAGCGATTTCTCTTTGATTATCCCTCTTTTATCTCCTTCCTTAGTTACCTGTTCTATATTATTATTATTACCGCCGCCGATGCCGCCACATCTTCCTGGAATTATTATCAAAGAAGTAGTAGTAAAAGAAGAAGCGGAAAAGAGTGTTATGATCATGTCAAAGTCTTCTTCACATATTGTACGCCCACAGAAGGAGAAAAAGAAGATAGATCTCGGTTACCGCGTAAATAACAAGATGAACAGTGTGTAAAAGATAAACAAAACCCTTCCAGTTAGATCAAGATTGCTGGAGAGTTCTGTAAGGCGTTGAGGGAAGGGGAGGTAATATAGGGTTGGAAGGGGCTAACTGGGTATAAAGTTTAGGGAAAATGGAGGTGGAAGAGGAGGTGGTGAGGAGAAAAGAAAGAGATTTGGTGGAAGGGAAGGGAAGGAGTGGATACAGAAGGAGTGGAGAAGAGAAGAGGGGATAGCTGGAGAGAAGAAAGTTTGGGGTAGTTGGAGCTAGCTGGAGGGAAAGATACACTTATTGCCAAGATGGAGGGAAGTTTAGGGAAGTGAATGTAAGGGAAGGTAAGGTTTGCTGGAAGGGAACTGGACTTGTCTCTCCCTCCCATGGCCATACTTGCACACTTTTTACCTCCTGTCACACTTAACCATGTCCACCTCAATACTACAAGAGTTATCCAGTACCTTCACTCCTTCACTCCTTCACTGGTAACCTCTGGAACACTACCTTACTCTGCTTCACCTAACCTCACCTAACCTAACCTAACCTACGACCTGAGTATCAAAACACCTTTCTAACTAAATCAAACTATCGTATCGAAACTCTATTGTAGTATATGTATATATATTTTTTTCTTGGCAACGTCCATTACCGATTTCTTCCTTTCTGAATTTTGCTTTTGTGACCCCTGGCCTTTCAAAATTTTCATGCCAATATAAAAACGTGGGGATGGAGGAAGCGTCTGGGAGGGGACGGGGCGGGCGCCTTCAGGATACATAAATTTTGAAAAAAAGCCCGGGGATTGCCTGGATAGCCTCGGCTTCAGTGGAGAGGAAAGGGGAAAAACTGCAGACTAATGAGGTCGTATATACTAATTACAGCCACTGGAAAATAAAATCACCTCCACTTCTCTACACGATAATAAGGAGGTCAGGTCACGTTGAAAGTTATTATTATTATTATTATTATTATTATTATTATTATTAATGTTTTTGTTATTATTGTTGCTTTCATCATCATCATTTTAGAGAACAGCAACAAAAACAACAAGATGAAAAAAAAACAATGATAATAACAATGGGACGTGGTAGCCTGTGTACTCTTAAGCAGAAAACTTAATTTACCTTTCCAACTCCAACAATCTCAGACCTTTCTATCTTCCTCTACATACTCAGCTCATCTTTCCTTAACTTTTTTCTTCACAACCTTTACAATCCTTTACCACCGTCTTCACCCTTTCTTCATTTCCAGGTAGCTACATCACTATATGAAATCCTCTCTGCGATAAACACGAAATTCTAAAAACATCTTCTATTATAACGGCTTCTTGGATGTGCTTATTCTTACCTACGTCTTTTCTTCCTCCGCTCACGTATCCTCATCATTGGCGGAGTTTAAATCAACCACAACACACTAATGATCTATCTATAAACAGGCAATACAAGAGGAGAGTAAGTAAACAGGCATAGAGGGAGAGAATGAGAGAGGGAGAGATAGGAGAGGAGAAGAGAGAAAAAAGAGATGAAAGTAAGGGAGATGGGAGGAGAAGAAGGAGAGGAAGGGAGAAGAGAAAGGCTAGTGAAAGAGATGACACACAAATGGCGTCCAGATAAGCAAGAAGAAGAAGAAGATGAAGATGATAAAGAAGAAGAAGAAGAAGAATAGCATTACCACCACCACCACCACCACCACCACCACCACCACCACCAACAACAACAACAACAACAACAACAACAACACCAACACCACCACTAACACCACCAGACTCAATCCCATTAGCATAACTCCGCGGGGTCGATTCCGAAACCTTTCTAGCACAGTAAATTCTCACCTCGATGAAAGCAGAAATAGCCACTAGGGGGCAGCACCAATTGTGTGTTTATTTATTTGACTTTTTCCCCTTTTGACGTCAAGCAGCTTGCAGGCACAAAGTCAATCACCTCCCCCCCTCTGCACACTTCTCTCTCTCTCTCTCTCTCTCTCTCTCTCTCTCTCTCTCTCTCTCTCTCTCTCTCTCTCTCTCTCTCTCTCTCTCTCTCTCTCTCTCTCTCTCTCTCCTACAAAGTAATAATTCAACATTGTTCTACACACAAATAATATATTTCAGCGTTCAAATAAACACAATGGAATCTTTATTTATTTATCTATCTATTTATTTATTTATTTATTTATTTACTTTTTTTCATATACCACTACGTAGATGTCGGTATTACGTGGGACACAGACGGTGTGGAGAGTGATATACAATAGACTGTGGCGGGTGTTCTGAATAATCAAGGGAGGTGATAAAAGAGAGAGAGAGAGAGAGAGAGGGGAGGAGTTAGGGGAAGGAGTGCCGAGTTTGATGCTGCATTGAGATAGAATTGGAGAGCTGGTTAGGAGGGTAGGAAGTGGAGGTTAGGAACAGCATACTTGGAAATTGATGGGAGTGGAAGGAAAGGTGGAAGTAGAGGTAGTTAGAGAAGAGGGGAAAGGGAAAAATAGTAAGGGGTGCTGAAGAAAAAAGGAAGAATAAATGAAGATAAAGACGGAGAGAAGTGAGGAGAGGCGAGGGGAGGAGGAGGAGAAAATGGATGAAGTTAGTGAGGGAAGGTTTCAGGAAGGAAGGAAGGAAAAAAAAGTAAATGATAAAAGATGGGAAGGCAGAGATAAATAAAATGAAATGAAGAATGAATGAGATGAAGGAAGGAAGCTGGGAAGTATTAAATGAATGGAAGGAAGGTACAGAAGGGGAAGAGGTGTGATAAAACAGCCTTGAAAGCGTGATATTGAAACGAAGCTTTTAAGTATAAGCCAAAGGGGAAAGAGGAAAGCTTAAGTAGTAACAGGACAAGGAAAAGGGGAAAAATGAATAATAAATGCCGGTTGTACATTAAAATAAGGGATGAAATAATACCATTGAGTGGATGAAGGGTAAGACAAGAGGACATTGAACTTTGCTTAGGATTTGTGTATATTTTCCTATTATTTACATGAAAGAAATTTTGCTATGTGTCGGAAAAAAATATAGAGAAAAAAGAATATAGTCATAAGATAGCTAGAGGCAAACACGTGATACCTGCAATACCTTTCTCTCTGATTGTACCAGTGACCTATAAACACACCCACACACACACACACACACACACACACACACACACACACACACACACACACACACACACACACACACACACACACACCTTACCAAGCTGACCCTTCTTTTTCTCTTCCTCTAAACCTCATTTCCACCACAGGAACCACCTATATTCACCCTAAACCTAAAACCAGTACACTTCCTTAGTCGACTCCCCTCCTTTTTGTACACCTGTTCGCATCTGTTGCTAATGGAAGGAAAGGGCAGGACAAAGGGGGAAAGCAGCTTAAAATGGAATGCATATTAGTTCAGGAAGTGTGCTAAAGGTGATGTCCTGTGGAGGGTCAGTGTTGGGAAGAACTCCGAAATGTAAGAAAAGATGAGCTTAGGTAAGAAAACAATCCACAGTAAAAATGATGTACAAAAAATGCAAAAATAACAGAGGGTAAAATGCAGATGTTTAGGACGTGTAGCTAGAAGTGCAGATGAGAGGTGAAGGAAAAGGTTGACTATTTACACCCCAATGTAGTACAGTAAGGACAACACAGCGACACCAGACAGGAAATTACAATAATAATAATAATAATAATAATAATAATAATAATAATAATTGAAATAATAATACTCTCAATAATGATAATAATAACAATAACAAGAATAACTACAACAACAACAACAATGAACTCTAAGAACCCTGGGAATCCGACTACTATGTTATTATACTCGGTGCTACAAAAACACACCAGATGAAGAAAACAACTTGACGGATGAAAACATTAAAGGTTAGGTGGCCGCGACCCGCCAGACCCACCGCTGCAGCCTTCAAACTTTGATGGAGGGAGGACGAAAGATCTACTATTTGGTGTTAGCTGAGGCGTTGGACATGAGCCTGTGAGGGTGTAGCCGATGAGAACAGATGAGTGATTATGTACACACTCTGCAAGCATTGGTAGTACACCTGCCTGCACTTCCTTCCTACTAAGGACTTTGTAGTTCTCTCATATCTACACATCCTCGTCACACACATCAACAAAAGCATAGATAATATTTAATTCAACAAGCCTGTACACATGCTTTCATGAAATTGATATAAGCATTAAGCACCTTTTGTCCAAACTCACGGTTGCGTTTCATGAGGATACGAAGTGCAAGGATCTGATTGGTATTTGAGCTCCCGTGTGTGAACCCGAACAGGACGGATCCATATGACTTCAGAAGGCGAATGTGAACTTGCATCATATACAGACGAACGAGCACCTTGTCCAATGCAATAAGTAATTTCACACTCCGAGAGTTGTTATCTTAGTGGTCCCTCATCCCTCTCCCGTCATGCATAGGAATGGTGCTGAACGGCCATGCAACAGTAAGAACTGCATGCACCTCTGATCACGGTGGAGCATCAGACTCAGGGAAACAAAACCCGATGCTTACAATAGCAGTGTTAATACTCAACTGGGACTAATACTTTCTTTCAACAATTTTAGAAAGGCTCACAAAACTCCCATTCGCTGTGAAGATGCAGCGATATACTGCACAACGCATGGCGAAAAGTTTACTACCAAATATCAAACAGCATAATAGCTTCTGTTCTTGCTAACACCTATGCTGCCAGACGCACAACACTGCCGTCCTCCCAAGTAAACACCGGTTATCACAAGCACCATTTACACCACAGAGTTATGAAACAAAATTCTCGATGTCTGTAAGTGCAATAACAGCCTGTAATTACGGCGTGTGTACAAGCAGGTGTCGCATTGTCCTCCTGCATTCAAATGTTCGGCGGACAGATGTTAATACATTTTTTTTTACATACATTCGATTTTGTAGCTATGTGATGAAATCTGTATTGAGTTATCTACAATTTTTGATAAGCTTGAATCAAAATAGATAACATTTATTCAGAGGTGGTTCCGCACACTAACACATGATTTCGCCCTGATATAAACACAACTGTAATTGCAACAATGAGCTGTTATTCACATTACAATTTTTAATGAGAAAATTCAGCAGCGTTTGGCATTATGACTGGTGGAGAGAGGGGTTACCGGGGAGTCCTTATACATCCCTAAATCAACAACCATCACCGCCCACACACCAGTCAAGGGAGCCTGTCCAGTGGGCGGCTCCTTCATACCGCAACGACTCACAGCGCTCACCCTAAGTTGGCCAGACGCGAGGCAGTCATCACCTGCTTGGAATCATCACCAGGAAGGCAGACTTGGAGGGGAAGGTTCCTGAGGACATGCATAGTAAACACGTATGGCACTGAAATACTTCTATGTATCCTCAGCGACTCAACCTAACGCCTCTATTTTTGTTTCCTGTTAGGACTGTACTGGCAGCTACCAACCTACACGCCGGGTCCCCAGTCAGCTGGAGTACGTACTTTTTCTCTACATTTTCCTGGTGCCGC
>JAPQNM010000038.1:9085009-9132509 GCA_029783475.1 Metacarcinus magister
AATTTCCAGCTATCAATGTGCCGGCGGTTAACGACCAAAATACCGTCATTATTTATGAATATAACGTCTACTTAACCAAACGGGGCGTAATCCACACCCGCCCCAACCATACGAGTCACGCCCTTTGCAAACCTTCCTGTAGGGGCGTAGGGGGCACTGTGTTACTTAGGGGAGGGAAGGGGGGAGGGAGGGAAGGGGTTAGGCTGTCCATACATTCATTAACATTATTTCCCGAGCTGTAAACAGTTTTGCCATTACCATTATGAAGTAATTATGTCCCGCAGCGTCACGTTCTCAAATGTACGAGTGTTTGTGTGCTACTGTGTGTGTGTGTGTGTGTGTGTGTGTGTGTGTGTGTGTGTGTGTGTGTGTGTGTGTGTGTGTGTGTGTGTGTGTGTGTGTGTGTGTGTGTGTGTGTGTGTGTGTGTGTGTGTGTGTCTATAGCGATGATTAAATATTTTCATGCATTACTGATTTATTTAATTGGAAAAGAATACAAAAAGAGAGAGAGAAGGACAAAAAAGAAATACAATGAAAGAGCAGGGAAAAGCGATGGGAAATACACACACACACACACACACACACACACACACACACACACACACACACACACACACACACACACACACACACACACACGCAAACACTTACTATACTCAATCACCTTTCATCTTTATCAACATATTAAGAGTCTGAGGTGCACTTTCTCCTCTCATTTTCACCTCCACCAACATGAGTCATCTTCTCTGGAATCCTACCTCTCTCTACCTTCCAATCTCTCTTCTCTCTATCCCTGCCTTCCCCTCACTGCTTCCCCTCTACTCTGACGCCTCCTCGGGGGCTGATGGTCATAGGAACAGAAATGGTTCAACGTTGGTCAGTGTGTGTGTGTGTGTGTGTGTGTGTGTGTGTGTGTGTGTGTGTGTGTGTGTGTGTGTGTGTGTGTGTGTGTGTGTGTGAAAGAGAGAGAGAGAGAGAAGAGAGAGAGAGAGAGAGAGAGAGAGAGAGAGAGAGAGAGAGAGAGAGAGAGAGAGAGAGAGAGAGAGAGAGAGAGAGAGAGAGAGAGAGAGAGAGAGAGAGAGAGAGAGAGAGAGAGAGAGATGACCAATTTTCACTTCCTCCATTTTTCCATCCCCTCCTTCCCTCCCTCCCTCCCTTTCCCCTCCCTCTCCAGATCGATGCAACAAGGGCAGTCCCGCAGGCCACATGACCCGTAGGTTGTTCGCTGGCCATAGCGTGGTTTAGCTGGCGTGTGTCTTTCTGCATTTCCTGCTCTGCTAGACTTATATATTAATACCATCTAACATAGTATACAAGTGGTGGTATTCCTGTTTAATAGCTTGTGTGTGTACAAAGTTGACTTGAATCTCTAAGGAAACACTGTAGGACTCAGGGCACCACCGATGAACCAAGGAATTAAGGAAAGGACCATCAGGAATCCAAGAACTCTGATGATCTAAGGAGAAAGAAGGACAAAAGAAGATAAAGAAAAAACAAAGTGATCATTTACTACGCCGTGAAAAGAAAGATAATCAAGAAGAAACTGGTGGTGAAGGTATAAGGTAAGACAAGGAAGGTAGTTTAAAAGATAATGATTTGTTTGTGTAGTGTTGTAAGCTTTTATGTAAGGTAGTTGAGGCAGCGTCACCCCGTTGTAAGGATTGAGTTCAGTGGTACAAAGCTCAGTGGTGTAGTACTCGTAGGAAAAAGAAAAAAATCCGCGACTAGACGGGAAAAACTACGTTAATGAGAATAAAAATATTGCACCATTTTTGTAGATTTGTGGGATGATCAAGGGTTCTCTTCCTCTCTTCTGACTGTGGACACGCCCCAGCCATAAGGCAAGTCAGGTGACAACACCCCACCGTGAAAGCCTTTTTTGCTGGTGTCATTTTTTGTTTCTTTCTCCCTCGAAGTATAGGATAGTACAGGAAAGAAGACTTTTTCGACTTGTGTTTTACTTATATTTTTCGATGAAGTCTTTTTGGCGTATTTTTTCGATTCAAGTTTTCACACATTTTTAAGCTCTAAATTTTCTCTACCTACGTTTTTCTACTTAAGTTTTCACATATTTTCGAACTAAGTTTTTCCAACATTTTTCGACTTCAAGTGTAACTATATTTTTCGGCTCAATTTTTTCTTATTTTTTTTTGTCGTGTTGTTTCTCATACATATATGCATGAAAAGCTCGAGTTTCCGTGCCGTGACACATGGTGCATGTCCCCCTCGCTGCCCCCTGACACTACCAAGGTACTACATACGTGCGTCCAGGCATACACTGAGACCGTGAGCTGCGGGAACACTCACAGTCGTTTCTAATTTGACACATAATAACTACGAGGCTCAGAGGTTTAAAGGTTGTAACTTGGTGTTGATTTTAAGAAGATTTAATGGATACGATTTGATCTAGAGGAGGTGGATGCGTGCCTACTTAAGAAGAATGGGGAACGAGCTGCAAAGTGATGATAGGGAGGAACAGGAAAGAACCATAAAGAAGGAACATGATAAAATAAGGGAGACTAGTTGTGTTTCGTTCTCATTTGAATAGTAAATGGCTACATATGCTATAGATAATGAGAGGGAGGGAGAAAAGAGAGAGGGAGGTGGGAGGGAAGGAGGGAGAACAGGGAAGAGGAGGAAAGAGGAACGATGAGGAAAATAGTGGGTGAAAGAGACAAAAAAGAGGTGTGAAAGATTGTGGAATGATGAGAAGAGACAGGAGTGAATATAGGATATACTGGGAAAAAATGGAACGAGAGAGAGAGAGAGAGAGAGAGAGAGAGAGAGAGAGAGAGAGAGAGAGAGAGAGAGAGAGAGAGAGAGAGAGAGAGAGAGAGAGAGAGAGAGAGAGAGAGAGAGAGAGAGAGAGAGAGAGAGAGAGAGAGAGAAAGCGAGAGGGGGGGTGGGAGGGAGCAGGCAGACAAGGACACGCATGCACCACCTCCCCCACTCAAAGAAAAACTGACAAAAAGAACAAATCAAAGAGAACAAAACAGAAGCAAACACATACTAAAAAAATAAATAAATAAAATGAATGCATAAATGTTTAATATTATTGCTAGATAAAGAGGCAGCGATTAGATAATAATACAAAAGAAAATACAAAAGCAGTGGATAATTGTGAGAAAAAAAATCAAATCATAGAAACAAACACAAAGAAGTGAGATAAGAGAGATAAAGAGAGAGATAAAGCGAAAGAAAATAAAAATAAAGAAAAAACATTACTTCTCCAATACTATCTTTTATTTCTAAAGTTTGACAAAACAATTTCTTTCACGAGACAGAAAAGAAAAGGTGATAGACCAAAAGGGGTTTCGCAGAGAGAGAGAGAGAGAGAGAGAGAGAGAGAGAGAGAGAGAGAGAGAGAGAGAGAGAGAGAGAGAGAGAGAGAGAGAGAGAGAGAGAGAGAGAGAGAGAGTTACAAAGACAATTTTCCACTTCAAACCCCTTTTCTTTCCTCTCAAATCCTAAGTTCTGCACCACACACACACACACACACACACACACACACACACACACACACACACACACACATCCTTCCATCCTCCTCCTCCTTCACACCTTACCTCCTTTCCCTCATCTCTAGACCTCCTGTTCTTCCTTAGTTCCTCACCTCATCTTTTCCTTCCTCCTTTCTTCATGTTAGCTTTTCCTCCACTGATTCCCTCAACCCGTCCCTTCCTCACACTTTGCCACTCCCTCCTCTCCCTCCCTGCTCCACCTCCTCACAAAATCCATCTATTTTAAAGCCGCTTCCGCCCAAGCTTGGCTAAACTGCTTTCCACTGAACTTACCGACGCTGCATCGGTTTGGAGGGTGAAGGAGGGAGCGAGTGAGAAAAAAACAAGGTAATCTGAATATTTTAGCTATTTTTTCGGTTTTGGTCTATTTGTTTATCTCTCTCTCTCTCTCTCTCTCTCTCTCTCTCTCTCTCTCTCTCTCTCTCTCTCTCTCTCTCTCTCTCTCTCTCTCTCTCTCTCTCTCTCTCATCACACCGTCATCTACTCACCAGTCTAGACCATTACCTGCCTCCATGTTTACCCTTCCTAATAGAGCCGCAGGAACACAAGACAGTCTCAACCCTCTTCTTGCCTTAATGCACCTCCAGGGTAACAAAACAAGCGCGATCCTACCAAGAGACTGACACAGGAGGGCAAGCAATTTTTCCGTGTTGGTGGAAAAATGTAATGTTGTGGTAATTATGACATAAATCCTTGACCTGTGATTTAGTGTTGTATTTCACTATAATATAAGTTTTTTTTTAGTATATCAAAGGATTTTTGTGTTATTTATGTTAATGCACCCTCCATCTACATTGCTTAAGTAACGTCACACAAGATATTTCAGTGATTACACAATTTTAACTTAAATATTGACAAGGAATTCGGTTGTGATGCTTATTCAGTGGCGTTTATGCAGTACATCGGATACTTTGCAATATACTACCGTGTCAGGGTGTGTGTGTGGAATAATTGATCCCTGTGGCACACCTCGATACTATTCCCCAACCCTGCCTGTCCTGCTCAACCTTCATCACCTCATCTTGTCTCTTACTGTAGTTCAATGCAATTAACGGACTCCGATCGTATGAATTGAGTGACTTTTTCATATTCAAAGTCCTAAACCAGTATTCCCTCTGATCAGAAATCTTAGAGAAATATATATATACAAAAACAGCTATAAGGCTTGCTATCTTATTGTATGTATAAGTTATTCAATACTTCCCATCAGGTTAAGTGCTCCCTCTTCTCATGGGTTCCATTCGTCTTGTAAAAATGAGAAGAAAACGATATTTGTGGGATCTACCGCACAATACACTGCGATATTATTAACGATGTTTTGATTTGAATCACACAAACACACACACAGATACAAAGTTATCGGGAAAGCATGCTGGCAATACCCTCGCCTCCCATTGTAATCTGTTAGTGGTTATATTTCACCTCCACTTAGTTTTACTTTTACGTGTGTTGAAGTATCTGAAGAAAGCCGTGGTATAAATTTTCCTTCCTCTCGCTACATTAATCTCGTCCTGACAACTGCATTGGATGATTTATTCTTTTTTATCCATCGGCTGCCTTAGCTATATTGACTGGTGTGTGGTACCAAGGTGCGTGTTTGCTATACTACTAACACACACATACCTACACACCCACCCACCCACACACACACACACACACACAACACACACGCAAGTCACGTAATACTAGTATGGCAACGTAGCTGTTATGAAAGCAATCAAATTTACGAGGTTCTTAAAAAAAAAAAAATCCTTGTTCATTTTAGAGTTAATTAAGGGTCGATTGTGCTCCTTATCCTCGGAGAAATGCAATTAAGCGGCTGAGTAGTCAATCTTGAGCCAGTTTAGGGATAACAAGGTAGTATCTGGGAGGCAGACCAGTGAACAGTCCTCCTACACGTGGTCTGCTGTGGAGGAGGATGTTAGGTTAGTGAATAGAATAATTTGGTGACGCTTACTTGTTTCTGGTGAAGATAGGAACTGTTGGCATGACTTCATTTATTCACTTATTTGTGTTATTTTGCATTAGTCAATACTAGACTTTATTTCTGCTTCTACGAGTGTTTATTTTACATTTTTTTTTTAATGTTGCTTTATTTTCACGGGAATTAGCGGCGAGTTTGCAGTGCGCGTTTTCTTTGTAAGGCTGACTGCTTTGTTTGTTTGTAATGCGCTGCAGCCCGCCTCGCCGCGTGCTGAAGTACCTGCCCCATCCTACATGTACACTTAACACTCACTGCACAAAGCGTGGTGGTATGTGCTATGATGTCTTTAAGTTTAGGTGTGTGTGTGTGTGTGTGTGTGTGTGTGTGTGTGTGTGTGTGTGTGTGTGTGTGTGTGTGTGTGTGTGTGTGTGTGTGTGTGTGTGTGTGTGTGTGAAACCTTAACAGTTTCTTTTGGCGTTTCACAATGACTATGTGCAATTAATGAATAAATAAATAAATTGCATATGCTTATAACTAGATAAGTGAATTATATATATATATATATATATATATATATATATATATATATATATATATATATATATATATACACATATCGGAAGCAGGATTCTGGTAGCGTTGTCAGCCGGCGTGTGAGACAATCGTACTTGCAAATTTGAGCTCAATCAATACCGGGACTGGAGCACTCAAATTGGCGTGGAGGGGAGGCCCAAGGCTGCACCAGAACACCATTATTGGCCCAAAACGTGCCTTTAATACCAAAGTAGCGAGGAAGACGTTCACCATCCGTCTTAAGGTGACGGCCATTCTGCATCAGAATTAACTTGCCATGTATGAACGGGAAACAAACTATGCAATGTAAAAATAAAGCAAAAAAAAAATGAAGAAAATACCTCGATACACAACACAGAAGTCAACTAACTAGAAAAAAAAAAATGTATGTGACTTTTTTCCCCCTATGCACAGAGACAAAGGGTTAAAGGAAATAGAGGGAACAATATGCTCTCGTGGGCACACAAAAGGATGCTATCAAAGGACCTCAAAGTATACATAGAGCAGGGTGGCGTCCCATTTTGTGCATGCCATGTATCTAACCCCTGGCTGGTGGGGGCGGAGGGGTGAAAAGAGAGAGAGAGAGAGAGAGAGAGAGAGAGAGAGAGAGAGAGAGAGAGAGAGAGAGAGAGAGAGAGAGAGAGAGAGAGAGAGAGAGAGAGAGAGAAAGGAGTAACACTACCAGGCTGACGATCAACGAGATATCCAACTAAAACGCCCTCTCTCATCCACTGTGTGTGTGTGTGTGTGTGTGTGTGTGTGTGTGTGTGTGTGTGTGTGTGTGTGTGTGTGTGTGTGTGTGTATGTCTACGTGATTCGAACCCTTAACAAAAAAAATGATCAAGAGTTAAGTTGCAAATTTTGGATTGAAAGTCATCTGGCTCAACATATTCCCTTGAAGAAAGATAAAGAGTTAAAAAAAAAGAGGAAAAGGGAGATTAATGTAATGTCTCCGGTGCCTTAATACTCTCGCTTTGAAGGACATTACTTATAAGAAATCGAAGGGGGGAAAAGTAACCTAGAAATTAACACGTATACAAGGAAGAAACCTGAAATGGATAATATACAAATAGATAGACAGACAGACAGAAAAATAGACAGATAGAGACAAAAACATAACAAGACAGACTTACATTTGCATATAAACTAGGAGGGGAAAAAAAATTGCCTGATGCATGTAAACAGACTGATGGCAAGCTGATGTCAAATAGAAAAAAAGACCCATTAATTCCAAACACTGCATTGCGTCGCCACAGACTCAACACTTCATGCTGATAACACAAATATTTTCTCTCTCTCTCTTTCTTTCTCTCTCCAGCTCTCTCCCCTCTGGACCCTGGATGACCTGCAAGACTGACTGCTTCAAGACTGACCCTCACGCCAGTCTTCCTCTCTCGACCCCAAGAAAACCTGCCACGAATCTCATATACAGTCTGCTCCCTCCAAGACTTTGCGAGGAGGAGGAACAGAATGATAATGCAGCAGGAGAGGAGAGGAGAGGGTTTGCCTGCCTGCCTGCCTGCCTTCCTCCCACACTCACGAGCCATTTCAAGGAGCGCTGAGTAAATGGTGAAGGAAAACGAGATAGAAGAAGGTGCCATTACGAAGGCAATAAAATACTCTTAGTCATGGTCACTGCTTGTTCTCCCGGCGAAATGAAACACACACACGCACACACACACACACACACACACACACACACACACACACACACACACACACACACGCAACCTTTACTAATATCAACATCTAACATACATAAAAACAGCCACATTTTTAGCCCCTCCAGCTTGTTATGATTTCGCGCTTCAATTTGCGAAATACAAGGTCGCGTTCATGAGTTTCGTAGCAATCCTTGAACGTTTTGATGCCACAACAATATTATATTAACGAACATGAGTAAATAAATAAATAAATCATAGACAATGCAAGGATCCTGTTAGTTTTCCAGGACCTAAGATTCAAACAGCCCACGTGAATCAAGGAGAGCAAATTAGGTAGGGAGTGTGTGGCCGTATAGCAAACCAAATGGCGGAGGGCGAGCAGCCAGCCCCGCTCTCCGCTGTTATCTTGTTGAGGGAAGTGGGCAACCCCCTCTCGTCCGCTGATCAAATTCGTGAAAATTCCATGCCGTGCACACTGGTTCTAACCCGAGAACAGTACAATACAGTATCTGCTGGACAAACTTAGTATATGACTCGTATAATCCCGCTTTTGTCGTTAATGTAACTATAAAATAAAATAATAGAGCCCCCCCCCTAAACAGGCAACCATGGGATCACGTATACCTCAGTTAGAGGGGACGACGCTTCCCTCCCTCACCGAGCAGCAAACTTCCAACCCTTCTGGCAACGAACCGAATACTTTATCTTCCACTCAACCATTTCATCCCCGAAGAAGACAAATGAACAATATCACCCATTCATTCTTAAATGCTGTACAGGAATAAACAAACAGGAATGGAAAACACTAATCAAAACAATTCTTCTGGCAGTTGGTTCACGCGTCACGGTCATACAAGTGTTTCGTTTCGCTCAGCAGCCCTGCCTTGAACCCTCACTACCCTGCCTGACATGATAGCCTATTACTGCAATGACAACCCGTGACAAATCAATGTGGTGTGTCTCTGCCGCACAAACACACACCCTTCAACCTGTCCATATATTCTCTTACTCACTTTTCCGCACACTGGCTCCACAAAAAATGAATACTGATGTGAGCTGGACGCGAATGTCAACACCATTAATAAACCCACTGGGGATGCACAACACACACTCACCTCTCTGTCCTGTTTTGCTGCTCCACCATAACCTCCTGTCCTACTGCGCTGCTACGATACGATCCCTGGCGCGCGTCCTACAGCAATGGGAACAGAATAGGACACCGCAAACCACTAAAACAATCTTACCGAGGCAGGAGCAACAGGAGCAGCACTGCCACTTGCTCAGCCTCCCCACACTGCCGTCAAGGTCTCACTTACACGTATTCCAGATGGCGCCACAGTCATAGAGGGTAATTTGAATGATGAGAGTGTAACATTGTCATTCAGGTTCTTGTTTTTCGATAGATGAATTACTTAACTCTTGATAGTGTCGATATATTTGCTTCTAGGAGACTTAGTTGTGAGTTATAAATAGACAATGGCACTGTGGGGACATTTATTTACGATTATAAGTACTTAAGAGAGAGAGAGAGAGAGATAGAGAGAGAGAGAGAGAGAGAGAGAGAGAGAGAGAGAGAGAGAGAGAGAGAGAGAGAGAGAGAGAGAGAGAGAAAGAGAATTATGCAGATGCGTTGATATGGATGCAAAGTAAACAACAAGTCAAAAGGCACATTTAATGGTTACAAAACGTCGACAGTACTTACACTGGAAACAAAGTCTGTCATGGCCTTATTTTAGTATAAAACTCTGCTATGGTGGCGCTGACGGAAGCTGGACAGTTATATTTACACACACACACACACCCACACACACACACACACACACACACACACATACACGGTTCTAAATGAGTAGGTGTTAGGTGATGACAATGACATTTCTCCTTCATATACATGCACATACACACACATACATACATTCAGGCTCCGACCTTTACAGTTAAGCATTGATAATATCCCAGACGAGCGGGTGCGTGGGCAGGGAGTGGGCGGGAGCATGGGTGGAGGTGAGGGTAGAACATAACGAGCATCAACTTATAAGGTAAATATAATTACACATGCATATTCCAAAATTTTATCCCTATCTAGCTAATCGCATAACACCTGCATGAATTAATTGCAATATCCACCCATTAATAGCTCGTAATTCAGATACTTTTATTTTTATTAAAGAGGTTCCCATATTAATACTTTTATCACCGAAAAAAATCATCATGAAATTCATATATGTGTCGTATCACTAATTTCAAACCATAGTCGAGGGTTATAACAGGATAAATAGAGATAAAAAAGCCTGACTTGTAATTTTGTTTCTGTACTAATCAATGTTAATTTTTTTTTACCTATCAATTTATGGCGTTTGATATATGATTAGTGACTTGAAGGCAGAATGTAAATAAGGTGGGAATGTCTCTCCCCGCACCGCGCTGCCCGTGTGGAGGCTGAGGGATGAGTGAAGGAAGTGTGACTGTATGTACACATGAATGAGTGACCAATGATGCCTTTACAAAACAACCTCCACACGCTGGATACCTTCAAACAGACGCCCTGGGGTGTGAAGCATGACTCTTCCACACACACACACACATACACATACATACATACACATGACTCATAACTAAAGGCTAATAAACAATAAACTAAAGAGTAACAGCAACCTGGCTAGCAGACTTACAACGTGTAGGTATTAATAACATGGCTGGATGGAAAATGTGGATGACGGAGGAAGGAGAAAAATTCCTGTATTAGATAGGAAACACGTGTCAGGGAGCACCCCCCCAAGGGCCATCCTGATAAACAAGTGTGACAGGCAACAGACAGTGTGACACGCTCAGGACGTCACCGATACCCTGACGCGGCTGTAGAATGTGTGTTGGAAGACCCATACGAGGGACCACGTACTGTAGGCTTGTGGCGAACTCTCACTCCCTCAGTATTATCTATTATTTATATCTATATTATTTTTCTTAAGTATTCCCTTCGCTCTCACATCAGATGGAACGCATATGTGTACGTATCATCATTACGTTAAATAAACACTCGTATCAATTTTAATAAATGATGTGTACACGTGAAATCTTCTGTGATCGTAGAGGATTAAAGTCCACGCACATGCACATGCACACGCGCACACACACACACACACACACACACACACACACACACACATCGTTAATAACGCACATAATACTGCCTGAACTCCACGAGCCGTTCCTCTGTTCCATTGAAGGGGAATGAGTTTGACATCCAAATACAGTTCATCGCCTACTCATCAAACATGTTCTCAGATACTACTAACAATGATAATAATAATAATGATAATAATAATAATAATAATAATAATAAAAAACTAAATCATGACCTTAATATCACCGCGGCGGCATCTTCGGTATTCCAGGAACGTCTAATGAGCCACACTCCAGGTCTTTTCAAGGGCACAGCGCTGACTGATGCCGCCAAAGTGTGTTGCAATAGGCTTCGAAGTAAGGACGCGGCCTGTTAGTTGGCTCTTAGATATTGGGGTTTTCTCTCTTTGCTGAGGAGGAGGAGGAGGAGGAGGAGGAGGAGGAGGAGTGTTAGCTGAGTGACTGGCAGAACTGAAGTCTTGGTGAAGCCGCATGATGCACCAGGTGGACTTCCCGCCCGTCTACAAGAAGTCGATCCACACACCCGCGGAAGCCCCAGTGGAAGCCAGGTGGAAGCTGAGGCGGCACCCACCTCAACCCACCTAGCCACAGGTTGCCGTCAGTGTGGAGGGAGGAAGCACCTCTGGGCACCTTCCCCCTCACGGGTCTGTGGTTGTCCACCTTGAGCAGCGCCCGACGCCACCGCCTCGTTATTCTCACCACGTGCCAGGATCCGTCATCTACTGCGCCCTGTACACACAGACGCGCGCACACACACACACACACACATACACACACGCACACAAACAAATATGGTAAACAAATATTAGTATATAAAAACAACATTCATTTCTAAGTTTTCACATAATTAGTATTTCATTTGCGTGCATGATTAAATTAATTTCCGACTGAACTAATGAGTTCCCTTGCTAACTTTCATATAACAATGCAATTTATGATACCTAATATTCTCATTTACTAATCAGTCTGTCTTCGGTCGTTTGTTGGGAGCTGATAAATTAAGTAACAAATCAAATACACTACAATTATTAAAAATGTGGGATGAAAAATGGTGCAAACTTTGTCAATTTAAATTATTGTTAGATTGTGAGACTCAGTTTGTCTGCAAACATTGATGTTTGTCTGTCTATCCTCTATGTTTGCACGAACGTACATGCAAACACAAACGCAATTAAAAAGACACACACACACACACACACACACACACACACACACAAGACCCACCGTGGCCGTCAGGATGAATGGTTTCCTGGAGCGGCCAAGATTTAGGGCCAGCTGTGGGAACCCGTCCACCAAAGCAAGTGTCAGGTACTCCCACGCCTTTCCACGCCCACTCCGACCGCGCCCCGCCCACAGCAGCAGCCCAGTGCCATCCTCCGCGCGGAAGCTGACCTCCAGAACACCGTGGGGTCGCCCGTGAACTCTGTGTGGAGGAAAATGTTTAAAAGATGTAGCGAAAATATGCTAAATTAATATGATAAAATAGATAAAAAAAAAATAGAATAAATAAAATAAATAAAGGAGAAAACTTGGATTGAATATAATTTCCTTACAAGGGAAGGTAATCGTGTGTTTGCAGTATAAATTTGATATTCATTTGCATTAAATTTGTTGTGTTGTGGCGGTTTTCATTAACGAACATAATTTTTTTTTTCTTTCTCTCTCTCTCTCTCTCTCTCTCTCTCTCTCTCTCTCTCTCTCTCTCTCTCTCTCTCTCTCTCTCTCTCTCTCTCTCTCTCTCTCACAAGCTCTACGAAAATGTTAACTCTAAACCTTCTTTGTGTTTGTGTGTTATTTAAGCCCTGACTGATGCGTTGTTGATGAGCTCACAGCCAGGTACAGATCTTCGTTTATATCACGAAAAACCGAGAAAGAAGATGATACTCTGAACTTCTACCTTCCAATTTATATTTGTTTCTATTACGTGACTCATGTTTGTCTTCAATACCTTATCATAATGTTTTTTAATGTTGTGTGGAGTCTCTAAGGTGGAATGTCTCGCTAGTATGAAGCTATGAAATGTCTTGTGTCATTATAAAGGTTTTACATGATTTTGTGGGCCTGTGAGGGAGTGAAGTCTTGTGTATTGTGGATTATATAACGTACATTACGAGTGTATTACGTACAGTTGGTTCACTTTATAATATGGTCTTGGATGTAGCACAAGTTCACCTTCCTTCCACACGTCTGTTTGTCTGTCCAAAATATCTCCTCCTCCTCCTCCGCTATCTTTCTTCACTATCATTTAATTTGTGACTCTTGTTTGTGTGTTAGAGAAAAAAAAAATAACGAGAAAGAGACAGGGATAGGAAAAAAAAACCGCCTCATTAGCGCTGAATGGAAAGCGAAATAATGTCAATAGTTAGTGTGTTCGTTTTCCTTTTACGCTCGTGTTTTCTTTTTTTTTCTTCCCTATTTCATTTTCTGCTTTTACAGTTTCTGCGGAATAATGCAACGTTCCTGCAACTACAAACATTTAACATTGAGCTACAAGACTTGAAATGTCAAAACAAGAATGAAAACAACGGAAAAGATCACACGAAATATTGCATCCACAGTGCAGGGATAAGGAGCGACAAACCTGGGAAGAGAGACAAAAAAGTTAAAATCCTTGGCTTGGCAGTTTACTGGATAGGAGTAAAAGAATAACACTGACCTTTCCTGTCCGACATCGACTTTCTGCTGCGCCTCCTCCAGTAGCTGCTGTTCCACCTCGTCGTACTCTAAGTAATCGTAGTCTGGGTGGCTCCAGGGCACGTGCAACCCACTCTTGTTGGCCCTGAAGAGAAAGAGGAAAAGGGGGATGAAATGACTATCCTGTGTGTGTGTGTGTGTGTGTGTGTGTGTGTGTTTGTGTGTGTGTATGTGTGGAGTGGTCATGGCCAAGAATGCTGGCATGGACAGGAGGGAAGCCGGGCGTGCAAGAGGAGTAATTACAGAAGAGAAAAGGTCTGCACGCGAGGGCATAAGTACGATTCCGCAAGTTTATGTGTGCAGTCCCAGCAGATGGTGGGCGTGGAGGCGACGCAACGGCAAGGAGACTACGGGGCAGGGCACAACGGGGGTCTGGTTGAGGATGTGACGTTAAAGGGAAAGGTGGTGGTAAGAAGCGATGCAAGGACAGCAGGTACACAAAGAGGTATGCGGAAGTAATGTCAGAAATGTATAATGACAGTAAGGTGGTAGAGGAGTATGTGTGTGGAGCGAGGTATAGATTAAGAAATGTCAGGAAGATGAATGAGGAAAAAAAATGATAAAGAATGAAAAAAATCAGTCATGTACAGTCACGTAAGAAAGTGAATGAAATTTTATAAACTAAAAGACATATTAGATAGTTACTACAAGGGCTGCAAGAATACTACCATCGTATTCATTGTCGTAAAAAGCGAACAAAAGAGACACACACAGAAACACACACACTGAAGGACTTACTTGAGCGCCAACTGGCCGGGGTAGAGGACGGATGTGGAGCCGTCGAAATGGATGGGCTGGTCGAGACTGACACCCACCAGACCTAGGAAGACGAAGGCAGGGGGTGAGAGAGAAATAAAGAAAGAGAGATAGAGATAGAGAGACAGAAATAGAGATAGATAGATAGATAGATAAAGAGAGAGAAAAAAAAACCAATCAAGTAGACCAACAACAGAAAAATAATATATACAATCAACACCAAAACAGTCCAATACAACAGCATCGACAGTAACAGTCATGCACAGCGGCTGATAAGTTTGCATGACAGGTTTCTCCGCTGATTGACAACTCTTACTCTTCCACGACGCGGCTAATCAAATCATGCTTCACTTTTTTTTAACAAACGATCATTAAAACTTAGCATAAAAGAGCCACGCACGCAGTCAATCGTACATTAGTTGAGCAAATTGGATGAGGCTTGCACGATTTTTTTTCTTCATAACTCATTGGCGTGGTATGTTTTTTTTATATTTTTTTTGTTTTTTTCTTACTATCTATTTTTTGTTTTGGTTTCAGTGATGTGTTGATTTTACTTCTCTGTATATATATACGAGGGGGTAATGGTGGCAGTGGTGGTGGTGGTGTGGTGGTGGTAGTAGTGTAATGATACCACCACCACTAACAACAATAACTATTAATACCACTTCTATACTACTACTTTTACTACAATCACTACTACTACTACTACTACTACTACTACTACTACTACTACTACTACTACTACTACTACTACTACTACTACTACCATTTTTACTGCTACGAACACGAGAGAGTAATAAACTAAACTAAAAAAAAAAAACCCTGTTAACATACAAGCAAGGAAACAAAAGAGCCCGGTCGCCTTACTTTTCTGGCAAAGTTTCCCAGCGAACATGACGGAGCATCGGCAGGAGAAGTTACCAAGGGAGGGGACGCAGAGGCCGCCGCTGAAGCACGGGTTGGGGTGGCACGGCGGCCCCAGGTACAGACTCACGTCCAACTGATCCGTCGCCGCCTCCGTCAGTCTCGGATACACGACGTCGTTCACCAACAGCCTCTGAAGCGCCCCGTCCAGTCCCACTAGGATACCCGACTCACGATTCACCAGATACCACAGCCTGGGGAAAAGGGTATGTGGGGAGGAGGAGGAGGAGGAGGAGGAGGAGGAGGAGGAGGAGGAGGAGGAGGAGGAGGAGGAGGAGGAGGAGGAGGAGGAGGAGGAAGAGGAGGAGGAGGAGGAGGAATATATATTACTTTCAATCGTACTTGTAAAATCACGTTAATGTCGAGTCGGCCTCAAAGCTGTAAACAAGAGTCTTTGATCTCAGTCGCCGTAGATAGCAGACTTTGATCCTATAAATCAGGTATCAGCCAGGAAACAGCCCACGGACGTCTCAGCACCAGGTTGTCCCGCGCATTAAGGTGTTGTGTGTTTCCAGGGGCTTGTGATCTGTGTCTTCGTCCAGCCCTTCTCCCCTTCTCACCACAACGTTAACTGAGGTATAATCTGAGCCTCGAGTATGCCCAACACGTGAAATATATGGAGTGACCGATAACTAAATCATGAATTATAGCATGTACTCCAGCACGTTAAGAAATGGGAATGAACAGTCGTGGTGAATTCTTCGTCGATACGTATTTGTGCTGGAAACTCAGACTTACAACGAACAGCAAAAAGACTAAAGAGGAATTTAATCGTTGGTGGTGCACCGCCTTAGATCAATACTGAGATTGAGATTTGACTCACTTAAAGCCGCCGAGGTAGATGGGCGTGTTGAGGTGGAGGACTTGTAGTGGGCCTGACGTGGAGGTAGTGACGGGTGGCTCGTCGTCTACCTGTAGTGTGGCACGCCCGCCCACCCACGTGGCCTTCACCTTGTGCCACGCCTCCAGTCTTAACGCCGACGCTGTCCTGAGGGAGAAACGTGATATGGGAGCGATTCTGTGGCAGGTGTAAAGTAAATGTTGCTTCTAAAAATGAGTTTAAATACCTGAAGGAAATTAAATAGAAAAAAAGGAAAATTCAGACGAAAAATAAAGCAAGGAATAGCAAGTAGAGTACAAAAATGTGAGCTTAGGAATGAAAAGGAAATTAAAATAAAAATAAGAATAGGAGATAGTAAAATTATAGAAACATGCAGAGAAAAATCTGGTTTACGAATGATTTTGTTGGTTAAAAAAAACTGAATGATAAAAAGAGAGAAAAAAAACTTGGAGCTTATGAAGAAAAAATAATACAGGAAAATGATGTACTGATATAACTCTTGAAAAAAAAAGATAGAGAAAAAAATATATATAAACTGCAAGGAAAATTACCAGCCAACAAGAGGGACTAAATTACGATGAGTCGAGGAACCTCACTATAACCAGAGACAAAGTGTGATGACTGAAAACACGCACACACACACATACACATAAACACATACACATACATACATAAACATACACACACATAAACACACACACACACACACACACACACACACACACACACACACTTCTCCTCAACTGTCAGTCTTCATGCAATAACCTTGTCCAATGTGCATGATATTTTTTTCTCCCTCTCTCTTTTACACGCTCTCTTTTTCACTCTCTCTTTTCCGTCTCTCACAAACGCGCTTCCTCGTCTTGAGCTCGTGACGAATCATCCCCAAACAGGAACCACGAATCTCCTTATCGAGTGCTTGATTTACAGTCTCCTTCAAGTTTTGTTTTTTATATCCTCTTGTGTTTTTCTCTATTCCACAGTCTTGTTCCATGTATCATAGTGACAAAGTTCGGTTGGCGTGAGAATGGTGAATTTGCCTTAGGTTAGCGGTACAAGGTCACGGGGGGGAAGGGAGGAGGGAATGGAGTGTGGTGGTGGTGAAGTTGGGGAAGGTAGGAGGGTGGGAAAAAAGAGGGGACAGGTATGGACAACACAGTAATGATGAATGTAATTCTAATCTTCAGGTGTGGAATTATCTGAGTGTCACCTTGAGTTCTATCTTCCTGTTCCTTTACTTCTAATCTTCTCTTCATTCTATTCTATCCTTCCCTTTCTTCTCCTTTACCTCTTATATCTTCTATTTCTTTCTCTCTTACATTCTCAGATATCTTAATTCATTTCCGCTTTGATCATTTCCATCTTTCCTTTCCTTCACTCCAACATTTCTTTGCTGTTCCTTTCCTCTCCCCACAATCTCCTCCCCAGGTCCGTCCCCTTCACATTCCCATCCTCCCATCCAACTCTATTCAACACCATCACGTATTCCCAAACATCGTAATAGTTAGTGATTAGATAATATAATTTTAACTTTCATATATTAATGGTTAACACTGCAGAGGCACCTCCCACACACACACACATACACCCACACACCCACGCACATACACTGCCGCTCACCCCCCCTCCCCCTCCCAAAGCACTCCCTCCCAGCTCACGTGTAAATCCCAACACACTCCAAGGGGCGAGATTGCTTCGCTCAGGTAATACCAGGTCACGCCGCCGCCCTGGGTACACGTATTAGCCAAGTAAAACCAGCTTTGGTGTGACTTACATTCATGAGGAAAATGAGTCTGTTCCCTTTGATGCCTCACAGGACCCTACCGTCACGCTTTGCAGGGCTTCTTATCACTTTGGCAAACACGTAAATTCCACTCATAACGCTTAAGATATTGTTATAAAAAAAGAGAAAAGAATAGAAGTAAAAAGTATAGCGTGTTGCTTTTCCAATCTTTTAGTATGCTTATTCTCACTGCATGAATTTTAGTGCATAGCAGCTCGAAAATTTTACAGCTTGAAATGGCTAAACACTTTAAGGAAAACGACGCTGACTGTGGACTGTTTCTCATCCATTAAGCTTCATTCTGTGTATAAGTTATGCAAATTCTAATTTTATGTATAGATTCGATGTCCAAAGCATAATATATCCTTGACTAAGATATAACTAAACTATGCCTCAAACAGGGATTGCAATAACGAAATTCTCTCATTCATGCAAAATTATGCAATATGTTGTCTTCGCCAAGTGTGAGGCCAGACTCGTGCCCCTGGGAGCGTCACCCCTTCAAGGCATTTGGCTGCATCATTCTGAAGAAAACTTTATACGTATGGCAACGCCGTGTCTCTGTAGGAACTTTCGTACGCATGACATCATTGTCGTCTCCGTGTGGCGCCGGGCGAGCAACCTCCTTAACTCAGGCAGGAGGAGTGTGTAAGCCCGTGGTGTTTGTTGTTAATTACTGTTTCTCTAATGCCAACACATCTCCTCGCCAGGCAGACAGTCAACCCGACCGAAGCCACGTTTATTCTCAGCAGGAAAGCATAACTCGCGTACAAACACACACACACACACACACACACACACACACACACACACACACACACACACACACACACACACACACACGAATCATGAAGCTTCGGTATGCTTCTCTCTCGTTCTCGACCGCGACATGATTAAACGGAGCAACAAATCCTCTTCCCCGGTCGCCAGGCAGGAAATGAACCACGATATTAGACGTGAGCGAAACCTCCTACACAGCTTAACAATGTGTCGCTTGAAATATTAGCACACGCACCAGGCAGATGAAACTTGACTTTGTGTATATGTGTATGTGTGTGTGTGTGTGTGTGTGTGTGTGTGTGTGTGTGTGTGTGTGTGTGTGTGTGTGTGTGTATTCAAGTGTGCAATTCTCTGGGTTAGATATACAACAATAAGCAGAGGATGGAGGGAGGAAATGGGATTGAGAGCAGTGGAGAAGGAGAGAGAGAAACGAGAGGGGAGGGAGAAGGAGGAGGAGGAGGAGGAGGAGGAGGAGGAGGAGAAGGAGGAGGAGGAGGAGGACGAGGAGGAGGAGGAGGAGGAGAAGGAACAACGATGGACATTTCTCAAAACAAAGCACAAAGCGAAAGAGGAAACAGTGTGAGTGGCTCCCTTGATGACAGTGTCGCTATGTAGAAGGTTGACTACATCCACGAGACAATTTGAAGGGAGAGCGAGAGCGAGAGAGAGAGAGAGAGAGAGAGAGAGAGAGAGAGAGAGAGAGAGAGAGAGAGAGAGAGAGAGAGAGAGAGAGAGAGAGAGAGAGATTTGAATTTCGTTTATGAAGAGAAGGTTTACCTGGCCTCACCTGCTTGAATGAGGCAATTAATTAGTGTTGACGTATGATATGACTCGTCTCCATCTCTCTCCCGCTGCCTTATTTCCTCTCTCTCTCCCTCTCTCCCTCTCTCCCTCCCTTCTCCTTCCTATCCACCTTCCCCTTCCCATGCTCCTCCTGCCTCTGCCTTCAC
Source organism: Metacarcinus magister (assembly GCA_029783475.1). Lineage (NCBI taxonomy): Eukaryota > Metazoa > Arthropoda > Malacostraca > Decapoda > Cancridae > Metacarcinus > Metacarcinus magister. The sequence goes on from JAPQNM010000038.1 coordinate 9,104,564, forward strand.
TAATGTCTTCGTTGATGTGGGAAGCGACCGAAGAAATTCCCTGCTCCATCACTAAATAAATACCACTTCGGCTGAGTGTGTGTGTGTGTGTGTGTGTGTGTGTGTGTGTGTGTGTGTGTGTGTGTGTGTGTGTGTGTGTGTGTGTGTGTGTGTGTGTGTGTGTGTGTGTGTACGTATGAGGTCAGGAAGCAAGCCTCATCTCAGTTCCCCAGGGAGCGACGCCTCATTAAACGTTCGTAGATTAGGTTCTTGCATGGATGGACACACACACATACACACACACACACACACACACACACACACACACACACACACACACACTCACGTTAGGTTCACCATGCTGGAGCCGGCGTGGAGACGGAACTGCAGAAAGCCCCCCGCCAGGTTAAGGCTGAGGAAGTCTCCCCTGCGCGCGGGTCCTTGGGCGGCGTAGAGCACCATGCCGTGGGGGGCGCGCGCCAGCATCCACACTTCCAAGCGGACGTCTGTAACCTCATTCTCCAGCCGCGGTAGGGCCAGGTACCCGCTGCCCTTAAGATCCACCACCGGCCATGACTCCTCCGTCTCTGAGTCTTAGAAGGAGGAGGTGGAGGAAGAGAGAGAGACTGGTGAATACATAAATGATGAAAACTCTGGTATATATCAGTAATTTCCTTGATAATGGATTGAATCTCCCTTACTCTCTGCTGAAAAATGTGTGGATCTAGGTATAGAGAGAGGAGAGGGGGAGGGAGTGAGGGTTGTCGGGTCAGGGAGGGCAACTAGACTGATAAATTCACTGTCGTTTTTAATTTCCATCGGCTTTTATGGCGACAAAATATGCAACGCTTTACCGCAGCTTTTGCAGATACACATTTCGCATCCGCCCTGCGCAGTGTCCAGGGGGAGGGTTGCCGCGCCGCCCGCCGTCCACACCTCATCATGACACGACAGTATAAGCACCATCATTTTTCACCTTATTTTTTTATCTTTCATTCCTGGTTATATACGCATACACGTGCGCATCACTTCCAGAGTTTATAGGACAGAGAGCAGCACCACGGCAGACGGACGGTCGCACGGACAGGCAGAAAAAAAGGCACGGACAGACGCATTGCACACTAATTGCATCATTACTTATAGTTCCGTCCCCCTCCACTCCCCTGCCTCGTCCCATACCACTGTCCAGCCCTCCGTCAGTCCCCTATCGCCTCTCCTGCCCTTCAGAGCTGACAGTATATTCAAAGCCTGGACTCATGAAATACCTGACAACGGTGTGGGGAATACATATATATTTTTAATACTAAATATATTGCAGTGCAGAAAAAAATGTAGGGGTATGACACGGGAAGTAACAGCACATAAATAACAAGTTTAAAGCACACACACACACACACACACACACACACACACACACACACACAGTCCGGCCATTGTAAAGTAACGCAGCATGACAAAAAAATAGTATTAAAAAAGAGACACAAATAAAGAAAGTGAGCGAGAACAGTTCTGCTGAGACTGCAAACCTTGCTCTTCCTCCTCCTCCGCTTCCTCTTTTTCTTCTTCCTCCCACTCTTCCCTTTTTTTCTGTTTTGACTCTTAGTTCTTCCACCTCTTCCAAAAGTCAATAACGGAGCCAGTCTGTGTGGCTGTCTGTTTGTCTGTCTGTAAGTACGTACGCCTGTCTGTATGTCTGTCCCCCATCCCTTCTCGTCTCCGTCTGGGGCTGCTTCAAATTCTGCTACATTTGAAGTATGAATTATGATCGCTTCCACACCAAGCTGCTCACACTTCCACAAATGCAGAATTGTTGCGTCTGGCGAGACCTGGCGCCTCCCTTAAGTGCCCAAGCAATAGAGAAGAAGACAAGGGCAGGAATGGGGGCGTCGAGGAAACTACGGAGGAAAAAATAGGAATATGAATGGAAATGGGAATCTTCAGAGGTCCAGACTCCTTCATGACCCATTTTCTTCTTGTGTTTTCCAGACGCTCAGCTCGTTCCCAGGTTCTCTCAACTTGCTGGAAATGCACTTCCTTCCAAGGCCCCCGTGTTGCAGATTTAAGGTGAGCGAGGTGGCCCACTCTGCCCCTTAACCCCTCTCTTCACAGGCATGAATGTTGGAGGCCCACTTACTTCTTGACATCATTCGTGTGTGTGTGTGTGTGTGTGTGTGTGTGTGTGTGTGTGTGTGTGTGTGTGTGTGTGTGTGTGTGTGTGTGTGTGTGTGTGTGTGTGTGTGTGTGTGTGTGTGTGTGTGTGTGTGTGTGTGTGGAGTTAGATTCACTTCCACAAGACTTCACATTCCTAGTTCGTTCACGTCATGGACAGCTAGGCTCATTATCGGCATGGGCAGCTATTTTTGTTTTTGTTACGGTGGGCGATTCGCTCGGTTTTCCCTTCATTCTGCGAGGCTGGAGGGCGGCCGACGAACAATAATAACAATAACTTAAATTACAACGAGGGAAACGAGAGAAGGAATGAGAGGAAGTGTGAAGGTTTTGGAAGTAAACATTCGGAGACCATTAACGTGTAATGGAAAAAAAACCACAATGAAAAATAAGACAAAACTGAGAAGAGATGATTCTTGATTAGTGAATAGACACTAAAGGATTATTTGACTTTAATAGTTGAAGGAACCAATACGTGTAGTTCGTCTTCCAAGCATTCACTTCTCTGTATTCTGAGTTGCCAATAAATTGATGTTTGGGAACTGTCAACATAATTACACTATAATATAGATCACACGAAGACGATCAAGTCACTAATAGCTTAGATGAGCATGAAGATGAGGAGGAGGAGGGCAAGGAAAAAAAGAATTAGATGGGGGAAGACTAGGAAAAGCAGGAAGAGTACGAGCAACTGGATAAAGAAAAAGAGGAGGACGAGGAGAAGGAGGAGGAGGAGGAAGAGGTAAAAAGTGAAAAGCAGGAAGAGCAATAATAACAGGTGGTAATGAAATTCGAAGGAGGAGGAGGATGAGGAGGAGGAGGAGGAGGAAGAGGAGGAGGAGGAGGAGGAGAAAAATCAACAGTACAAAGGAAGATGAAGAAGAGATACGTTAGTAGCCTAAAACTCGATTTATACAAAAAGACAATGTGTGTGTGTGTGTGTGTGTGTGTGTGTGTGTGTGTGTGTGTGTGTGTGTGTGTGTGTGTGTGTGCGTGTGCGTGTGCGTGTGTGTGTGGCGGAGCAGCTCACCAGGGACGCAATGGAGAGTAGTAGTGGTGGGGACGCTCTGGCAGGTAGTCCCCGGAGGGCACTGAAGGCGGCGGCAACCTGCACTCACCTCCACCTCACACCTGTGGCCTGTATGGGGGAGGGAGGGAGGAGGAGGAGGAGAGGTGGTGAGTGGGGCTGTGTAATGTTGTGTCCCTATGTGAGGAAACAAACCTCCCACTTGTACCAACATTGTTATCTCTCTCTCTCTCTCTCTCTCTCTCTCTCTCTCTCTCTCTCTCTCTCTCTCTCTCTCTCTCTCTCTCTCTCTCTCTCTCTTTAATACGCACACACATACACATAAATAAATCCTGGCCATCTGTTGCTATATAAAGACAGGGAAGACATTTTCAAAAGAAGAAAAGCCAATATCGTCCTTAAGATGAACTAATACTCCACCCTTGAAAGCCTTTACGGACTGGGAAGGTGACGCATAAAAGGAGAGTACTTGTAGAGAGACTTTGGATAACTCTTGCATTACATAACTGGATGGATTGAGTATGCAAGTGAAGTGGAAATAGAATAACTGCAAAAGACAACAGGAAGATGATTACTTGTCTGTGTGTATTTATTTATCACTATCTATCTATCTATCTATCTATATATGTACACACACATACACACACACACACACACACACACACACACACAGGCAGGTATAGGAAACCAGCGCCTACCTGTATGAGTTTTGAGGCAGGAGCAAGTGAAGCCAGGAGGGAGGGTGTGTGGTCGGCATGAACCACCGTTGAGGCAAGGATGGGCGGCGCAGGGGGAGGGGCGGCATTCACTCACGTTATGGGCGTGACTGACGCTGCCGGAACGCCCCCACACCTGCGGGTGCCCGGATCTCTTTAAATGCTGACACACTAGTTTATTAATAGACAATAAAAGCTACACTGAAGCACTACAATAACACGGCACACTGGGGCGAGGGTTAGCACCTGATGTTTACCTGACAAGTCACCTGGATTTGCCTGTTAATTAGGAACTCACGTCAGACTGTCAGACCTATTTCGGCCGACAGTCCCTAACGAGGCCGGTCACTAACACTCACCAGGTCAAGGTCATGCTGCCCCAGTCTCAGGTTGTGGATGCAGCCGAAGAGGCCTCTGGTCACCCCGAGGTTTTCCACCACGCGGGAGGTGGAGCTGGGGACACCACCGACGTACAGCGGTGCATTGATGTCCAGACTTCGGTGGATGCCCTCCGAGCGGCCAGACACGGCTTCCCCGACGCCCACCTGCAGCAGAGCGTCCCTGGGGAGGTAAAAGGCGGTCACCCAGAGATTCGCACGTTACACGGTGTTTCGTTTTTGCAACAGTTTCATAGTTTGCTTCGATTCGGCGCTTGTTCCTCTTTGTTTTATTGTGTGTGTTGTCAATATAATATATATATTTTTCGGACCACGCTGGGTTCAGTTCACTTCGGTTCAGTCTCGCTTTCGGCGCTGCCTTGAATTCGGTTTTGCATGTTACTTTTTTTGTCAACTTTTTTGCTAGACATATTGGTCGTTTTTTATCTCCCTATAGATTTTTTTCTTTTTATAAATTCTTTTCCAATTTTTTCATGATAGACTACGTGTGCTATAGGAGCTGCGTAATGTAATATATATATATATATATATATATATATATATATATATATATATAAACATATAATGATAATAACAGTAATGATAAGATTAATAATAATGATAACAATAACAATAATGATAATGATAATAGTTATATAAATAATAATAATGTCAACCGCAAAAGGACTAACCTACATATATCTACATAATGACTGAGGGAAGACTTCAAGGGGTAACGAGGACGGGAATGGAAGGAAGCAGTTAGGGTTTTAAAACAGGGCTTTAAGAGGAGGAGATTAGGAGGAGCAGAAGGGAAGGTAAAGGAAAGAACAGAACTCGGGTTTCGAATGGCGGCGAAGGCGGATTCTGAAGGGCAGGCAAAGAGGGTCCAAGAGAGGGATAGGTTTTGGGATGAAAAGGGAAGAAACTCTTAATGAAAAACAACTCTTGGGAGGTGATCAGGAAACCTATGATTTGATGGGGAAAAAAGGGTGTGTGAAAACCGTTTAGCATGAACATATCCTTTGTTGTGATGGTTAAGTGTGTTCAAGGGAAAGGGAACAATAACTTTTTCCTTCAGCCTGAGGGAGGAACAGCCTGACGGAGGGAGTGTTTTAAGCGGTGTCGGTTTTTAATTAGAGTTGTATGTAGTTTTCCTCTCACTCTTTCTTCTCTCTCCAAGTTGTTGTTGTTATTATTGCCATTGTTGTTGTTGTTGTTTTTGCTATAGTACGCTTTTGAAACCTTTTTAAAGAGTCAGCGCAGTTTCTCTCTCTCTCTCTCTCTCTCTCTCTCTCTCTCTCTCTCTCTCTCTCTCTCTCTCTCTCTCTCTCTCTCTTTCGCTTTCTCTCTCTATCTATCTATCTTTATGACATTCCTTGTACCAATTTTCGTATCCCTTTCAATTCCCTCTGAATGCCTCTCTCTCTCTCTCTCTCTCTCTCTCTCTCTCTCTCTCTCTCTCTCTCTCTCTCTCCTTTGTCTGTCCATTTCTTCTTCCTTCCCTACCCACCGTGGATTGTTACCCCCCCCCCTCTCTCTCTCTCTCTCTCTCTCTCTCTCTCTCTCTCTCTCTCTCTCTCTGTTAATTCACCAAAGGACTGGCAGCATCTCCCTCACTCGACGCTATGCATCATAATGTGTTGAGTATTGAAGCCTCTTCCCTCCTCTTCATATTCCTCTCTTTTTTTCTGTGCTCATAGGATTAATATTTTTGTTCTTCTCTTCATCTCTCTTATCTTGTGTTACTTAATTCTTTCGATGATTTCTTCTTTTTCATTTTTTTTTCTTGGCTATAGTCAGACCGTCTGTTTGTATAGTTTACTCATTTCTTGTTTTTTTTCATATTGTTTGACACTCGTTCGTTCTCTTCATCATCTGTGCGTTTGTATGTGTGTGTCTGTTGCTCAATTAGCCTCATTTTTGTTCCCGTTAATTTTTCTTTTGCATATCTAGAGGTTTTCTTTTTCTCTCACAGTTTTCGCATCGTTCAGAAATCCTCTTTGCTCGCCCGAAGAGGAAATAGGAGTTGTGTCGCTATTTTACTTTTATTCCATAACGCATTCCCTTTGATTGAATTTTCGTCCTTTCGCTTTCGTTAATTTAATTTCTGGCGCGCGCACACACCCACACACACACACACACACACACACACACACACACACCTTTACTACGGCAAAAGAGGTAAGGTCATCGCCAATTAAATTTCTAACGTGTAAGAAGGTCAAAACGCTTCCTCCTGTCTTGCCTCTTCTTACTTTCTTCCTCTTCTTAGCTCTCCCCTTTCCTTCTCACCTTTCACCCTCTCCCTTGCTTCCTTTCCTACCTCTTCCACCTCTCCCCATTTCTCTTCTTCCGTGTTTCGCTTTCATGTTCCTTCCTTCCTTTCTTTTTCTCTCCCTTCTTTCCTTCATTAGGAGAGAACAATCCAATATTGCTGTTAACTCACTCCTTCCCTTCCTACCTTCCTGTCTTCCTTCCTTCCCTTGTGAGTTATTGTGATCGTCTTGTTTTCACATTTATACATTTGTTTCGCTTTCCTCCATTTTTATAGCAATTTTCTTGTAAGGGATTTAAATCTTTCTCCTTTTTTGGTATATATTTAAAGTCTCGTCTTCTGGCGTATTTTTTTTTATCTCTTTTAACGCGATACTATTTTTGCCACAGTCAATCAAGTCTTACAGTTTTTTCTTGTTTATATTGAGGTAGGAACACATTGCAGTGAAACCATAATGAACAGTAACATTATTACTACTAATACTGTCGTTACTGTTGTTATGGTGGTGGTAATGAAAATAGTAATGGTAGTAGAAGTAGTAGTCATAGAAGAAATAGTAGTAGCAGTGTAGTAGGGGTATAAATATTAGTAGTAGCAGTTGTAGTTGTAATAGCAGTAGTAGTAATATCAGTAAGTAGTAGATTAACAGTAGTAGTAGCAATAATAGCAGCGTATTAGTAATAACAGTGGTAAAAATAGTATTGGTATTAGTAGTAACAGTATCAGTAGCAGAAGTAATGGATGTTGTTGCCAGTACTAATTGAGCGTTGAGTGAAAGAGCCCACACATCCCACGCTCTTTTTCACTGTCAACACACTCACCGGGGCGGCTTATGTAATACCACGGCGGCCGAGTGACTAATTATCTTAATATCCATATCTCGAATTCCTGCTTAAAAATTAAACACATCACATAATCAAAGTGATGTATACGTCCTTACATACATACACATACATGCTTAAGTACTGTCAGCTGATTAGTAATGTTTCCTACTTTTTGATGAAAGGAATCACTGCAGGATCGTAACCATTCATCGCACACCGGTTTGTTTGCTCCGCCAGTGTATAAGGTTTCGTTGGGTTTCAGTCTTCGTCGGAGGAAGATTTGATTCACGGGCTCAACATTACACACACACACACACATACATACACACACACACACCCACCCACACACACACACACACACACACATCTGATTGAAAAGCATCAAAAGGATCCAGCGCGAGATTAACTTTAAAGAACATTATAATTAGATTTCATACTTTTTTTTCTCTCGATATAAGTTACCAAGGCTCATTTTTTTATAGTATTTTGACCAACCCAAACATCAGCTTCCTAATGTGTGTTAAACGTGGTAGAGTCCGTTTTTCTCTTTTGGTGGCGGAGAGATGGGTTGGACGAGGAGACTGTGGTATAGTGCGTGTGTGTTTGTTTAATTGAAGTGTAAAACGAACAAGGTTATAGTGAACTCTAATGTGTAGGGAACACTAGTACCAATAATGCATATAAAATTACTGTATTATTCTAAATATCAGGAATGATTGGCGCGAATAATAGATGGATGCATATTTTTATCAACAGTTATAAATATTCATTATTCATCAGTTTGTGAAAATGTTACTGGTTGAGTCTAGTAGCATAGTTGTGACTTATTTGTTTGTTTTACAGTTTTCTCTAGTGTTCTTAACCTTTAGATGATTTTTATAACATTACATTGCCTTCCTGGCATCAACTAAACAGTTCACGTGATGTTGATATTTATTTCATAACCATTTTACTGCATCAGGTTGTTTACCTCCCAAACTTTTCCAGAGCTAAGCTGCTATCGAGGGAAGGACTTCATTTCCCATTTAAATTTTATCCTTACGCTGGGAAAGCTGTGTCCCTGAGGGTTAATGTATCAGTTAATATTACGATGCTGTCTATGAATTCATCCACCTACCAAACTATATACCAGTTCATCTATCCAACTATTTATCTATCTATCTATCCATCCATCTCTCTGTTTCATCTTTAACGTCCGATATACTGAGATGTACGTCGTGCATTCTATCAGCACATATTGACTATCAACCGTTACCTCTACTCAACACAGTTGGCACTTAATATCTATTCCCACAGGTATACTGTGTATGCGTACAAGTTATGAATAGAGAGTCAGCACAGGACCGAGGAGCGACTGGCTGCCAGGCTACAAGTTGGTTGATGTAAGGAGGTGACGCTTCTCCATATATACTCAAGAACACCTTGACACATCAACATCATCTTTGCGCTCTTTGTGTGTTGTGTGCCATGAGGTGCGGTGGGGAACACGGGACTTTGCGTGGGCAGCGCGCGGCTTCCTGTCATAACCAGCATGATAAAGTAGCCATCTATCAGCGCCAGAAGTAGGTATAGTGTGTTACGTCTAAATCACGTGATAGATCAAGAGTTCACGCTCATGCAAACAAAATTGGTAACACCTTCCTGTCCTCCTGTGGAAGATTTATTAAAAAAGGTAAACACTACAAGCTTCACGTTGAAATATTGCTCCATTTGAACATTAATTATTAGTTTTGACGTTTTAATTTGATTACTTTTGTTTTACATGAAAACTTAGTCTCGCTATAATTTTATATCTACAACAAGTTATGCATCAGCAACTTATTCAATGTCAGTAAAACATCAATGAAATATTACAAGTGTATTGACTTACGTGACAATTGTAATTAACTTCACACGAGTTGAGTTCCGAATATCTGGTTGTAGCAACTGGTGAGGGAAGGAAGGCAGCAGGCCAGGAAGGAGTCCATGGTGGTTGGACAAATTACTGCACGCAACATGACGTATCAAGGCACGCTATCAAAATATTGACTCAAGAAATTAATCCTTTGGTGCAGACAACTTATTCAGAATGTCACGAGTCAGTTATGTTAAAGTTCAGGTTGCACATAAGACCACCTCTGGCGTGGTAAGCTATTAATTTGAACAGACAGGTGTACGTAAGCGTCAAAAAAAGGGGAACAATACCTTTGTCTCAATCAAACTCAAACTGCATCACCCAACACAAAGCTATAGCACAAACTAGCTAGTAAAAACATTGAACCGGTGACTTCATAACGCAGTGGTTGGTGCTGTGGTGGCTGAAGCATTATAAAGTCAATTTCTACAGTTCACCCAAAAAAGGACTATCGAATTTAGGCACCAGCTGTCGTAGATGAAAATATCAATGCAGAGTTGAATATGCTATAACATTTTTTTATTCAAACTCATAAACTAATTCCATGACTACAACTACATACAAGTAAATAGTAATTGCCTGAAGGTAGATTCACAATCATGTAAAAAACAACAACCTAAGACCTGATCTCACTCCAAGGTGAGAGCCGCACACTAGCAGCGGCAGGTAGGTCACTGCTGCCTGCCAGGGTTACACGTTGCCTGGATAAGCTCTATGAACTTTTAATTTAAACCCACACACACACACCCACACACACACACCCACCCACCCACCCACCTACCCACCCACCCACACACACACACACACACACACACACACACACACACATATATATATATATATATATATATATATATATATATATATATATATATATATATATATATATATATATACATAAATACTCGCATACGCAGAAACCATGAAACCTTGGCAAGTGATATTGTTGGCATGAACTGCTCCCGACAAGACAAATGTTATGCCGCCGGACACTTGCAATATTAATATTCCCTTTGTAAGCATAAATTTCTTGCATTGTGTGATTCCAAGGCGTCAACTGAGCCCGCCGCAGGTGCACTTGACTGCCATCCTTCCGTTTTATTAATTACACGCTGTTCATCACATTTTGATTGCACGGAGAGGATAGGGTCGAGGCGGCCACTGCAAACCCCTCGGCATCTGTCACTGGGGCTGGACTCCAGGGATTCAAACCATCACGGAACACGTATACTCATTTATCTTTGTGGCGTGTAATCCACTTTACCTCCCACACCCCTCAGTTGCTGAATTGCCTTAAATAAAAAGCTCATAAACGTTCTGCAAAGGGAACGTTTAATGGTGTGCGTCCGTGACTCTCCGTACGACTGGACTCCATTTATATATATATATATATGCACGAGTATATAGTGCTCTCCTGTAACCTTTTATGTGGGCAGCATGACCTTAATTGTTCAGACTGTCAGACAGCATTATTCAAATCAGCTCCCAGGCAATCTTATCCGCTTCTGACTCATCATTATTTACACGATGTATGATAGAGTTCGAATGAAATGAAAGTGAAATACGTGGAAGACAAAAGCAGCATGTAAAAGTAATACACATCAAACAACGCTCGACTGCGCCATTCTGGTAACAAAACTCATCTGTATGTGTTGATAGGTATTAGTGTTTAATTACCGTATACTTGTAAAAACATATAAGCTGATTACGAGAATACAATACAAAAACAGGATATGCGCTTGATCTTGTACGAGGGAATTAAACAACTTTTGGCATCAACAACACTGGTTCGTCTTTACAAAGTGAGTCAGACACTCCGCTGCAAAATGTTCTCGGCACACTCAGTCAAATATACATTGAGACGCCGCGCAGAAGTCTACGATTCTGCCATCCGTCGTGACATTTAAAGGCAGGTAAGCGTGTGAAGGACCACGTTCAACTAGAAGGCAAACTATAAATGTTGAAAGTAACGAAGGTATATGCCTCAAGTTTAGGACATCTTAAATCTGCATAAATAAACCAAAGACATACGAGTAGTTTAGACTAGTAGCAAGGAAATGGTGGAAGAAACTCTCTCTCATCAATTGTTTCGTCGGAAGGAAAGAACAACGTGATGATTTCCAACCCTCTCAAGACTCACTTTACATCCACAGCCCTCGGTGTGACAGGATTCTACCTATCTTGGTATATATATTTTTTTTTATACTTTTTTTATACTTTTTTCTGTCATGTGGTACTTTTTTACGTTTTGAGCGTTGGTAATAATACGTATTTGTTTTTCCCAACACTGCATTCACTCCCTGCCAGAAATAAATGTCCTCACAAACATTCCTTTTATCAGCATATTTCGTCAAAGATTTCCAGCCTCGCTCCCGTGGTCTTCGCCTTTCAACCTGAACCCAGACAACCAACCTCACGTGCCTAGTCAGTTACCCACAAGTCATGCCAGGACATCATCCTTACCGCCTCCCCCCCACAACATCCTGGTACTCTCACCTTCCATCGACTGAGACCGTACGAGGAGGGCGACGAGTAGCAGACATGATTCAAGTAGTTATTCGTCTGGCAGCGAGAGCAATACACAGTGATAGTGAGTGAACTTATCGTACTGCACGTAAGGGAGCATGAACATGAACAGACGCACGTGTGGCGAATCGGCGAAGGAATAAAAACAAAAGAGTAATGATGGGACGTTCATGAAATTTTGATTATACTGTGAAAGCGATCGACTTAAATGTAACACGATATAAATAAACAGATGAAGAGACGCAGTGAAATATTTATTTACTAACTGAACCGATTAGGAAAGTGAACAACCGCAGCTCATGTGCCTCTGTGGGACCGTCCGACTCCTATTGGTCTGGAGTTACGAGGCGTGATGAGGGGGGGGAGGGAGGGGGAGAGGTAGAGGGTAGGAAAGGGTGAAAGTCGATCATTCTCTCTCTCTCTCTCTCTCTCTCTCTCTCTCTCTCTCTCTCTCTCTCTCTCTCTCTCTCTCTCTCTCTCATAGGAACACATAAGAAGAACAAACAGCAACAGGCCTGCTGGCCCTTACGAGGCTGTTTGTGAGTACACTATCTAGTCTAGAGTGAAGGATACATTATGATTTTATTCAAATTTTTCTTATTAATGATAAATATAAATATTAATGATAAAAATAAATATTAATGATAAAAATAAATAATAATGATAAAAATAAATAATAATGATAAAAAATAATAATGATAAAAATAATATTATGATAAAAATAAATATTAATGATAAAAATAAATATTAATGATAAAAATAAATATTAATAATAAAAATAAATACTAATGATAAAAATAAATATTAATGATAAAAATAAATATTAATGATAAAAATAAATATTAATGATAAAAATAAATAATAATGATACACATAAATAATAATGATAAAAATAAATAATAATGATAAAAAAATAAATATTAATGATAAAAATAAATATTAATGATAAAAATAAATATTAATGATAAAAATAAATATTGATGATAAAAATAAATATTGATGATAAAAATAAATATTGATGATAAAAATAAATATTGATGATAAAAATAAATAATGATGCTCAAAATAAATAATGATAAAAATAAATAATGATGATAAAAATAAATAATGATGATAAAAATAAATATTAATGATAAAAATAAATATTAATGATACAAATAAATATTAATGATAAAAATAAATATTAATGATAAAAATAAATATTAATGATAAAAATAAATATTAATGATAAAAATAAATATTAATGATAAAAAATAAATATTAATGATTAAAATAAATAATAATGATAAAAAATAAATATTAATGATAAAAAATAAATATTAATGATAAAAATAAATATTAATGATAAAAATAAATATTAATGATAAAAATAAATATTAATGATAAAAATAAATATTAATGATAAAAATAAATAATAATGATAAAAATAAATATTAATGATAAAAATAAATATTAATGATAAAATTTGCTGTAGGAGTTTGGAGAGAGGGAGAGAGAGAGAGAGAGAGAGAGAGAGAGAGAGAGAGAGAGAGAGAGAGAGAGAGAGAGAGAGAGAGAGAGAGAGAGAGAGAGCGCGATAGAGATAGAGAGATAAATAGAGAGAATAAATAGTTTTAGGCGTATCACACATGCGTATATAGTGTTTAATATTATAGTAATGATGAAACTGAGTCCAGATTCGTGTTCAGTTTGACTGAAAACCTTTAGGTACAAATTCTCATTAAATTCTGAGGTGTGGAAATTTTTCACGAAATTTTCAAGGGTGTCACCTTAGATTTTTTTTCATGAAATCATGTTTTTCAAAATAACTCGAAAAGTATGAGGTTTACGTAAAAAACATACGTAATAGTAAATATAGAGCAGGAGACGCCCGTTCCTTTGAGCTTTACTAAAATATAATTGGAATGTAAGTAATGGAGATATTGATATATTTGTATTTTACACGAAACTTCTACTTAATTACATTTTTCTCCTAAACCAAAAGAGTAATTTACAAAAGGATGACACCATCAGATAGAACTTGTCAAGCTGAACAACTTTGTTTCTATACTTCTTTGTTGTAGGACTAATACTTTACTTGTAAAATGACTAAACTATTTTGGACTCAAATTCTGGTGGAAATCTTCGGGCCAAAAATTTCACGAATCCATTTTCATCACAAATCCACGAAAACTTATATTGAAGTTAAAGGTTTTGAAATTAATAATTATACATGTTAATGAAGTGTTGCTGTTGGAGTAAATAAATATTAATAATTATAATAATAAATATTAATGATAAAAATAAATATTAATGATAAAAATAAATATTAATGATAAAAATAAATATTAATGATAAAAATAAATATTAATGATAAAAATATATATTAATGATAAAAATATATATTAATGATAAAAATAAATATTAATGATAAAAATAAATATTAATGATAAAAATAAATATTAATGATAAAAATAAATATTAATGATGAAAATAAATAATAATGATAAAAATAAATATTAATGATCAAAATAAATATTAATGATATTAATAAATATTAATGATAAAAATAAATATTAATGATAAAAATAAATATTAATGACCCATTTCGAACCGTTTCACTTCCTCTTGTCCGAAGCTCCGACCTTGTGTTCACGTGTTCCTTTAAATATAACAACCAGACAGGTGTAGACGGATGAGAGATGGGTGTAGGGGAAGAGAATAGGGTGGAAGGAGAAAAAAGGAGTAAGAAATGAGGAAGAATAGTGTAGTGTGGAATGATATTGAAGAGACGAATGGAAATAAATGATATTTACAGAAGATGGAATGAGAGAGAGAGAGAGAGAGAGAGAGAGAGAGAGAGAGAGAGAGAGAGAGAGAGAGAGAGAGAGAGAGAGAGAGAGAGAGAGAGAGAGAGAGAGAGAGAGAGAGAGAGAGAGAGAGAGAGAGAGAGAGATTGGATGGAACTTCCGAACTGTTATATCTACAATAACGTAGTTTGATTGGCTCTCTGCTGATTCTCTCTCTCTCTCTCTCTCTCTCTCTCTCTCTCTCTCTCTCTCTCTCTCTCTCTCTCTCTCTCTCTCCATACTACATACATGATTCAGCTACATACACGTCAACAACACAGCTGCAACTGAGCCAACATAAAGACGCAGCTACGCTTAAGTTCCTTCTCAGGGCGTTACGTTTCACCTTACCTGAAGATCGAACTTGTCTCCACACCTATCAGCATTCTTACAGACATCATTGTTATAAATACAGAAGAAGAGAGAAGAAGAAAGAAGAAGAAGAGGGAACAGTAGTATTATCTAATGTTATACTTTTCATTACATCAAGAAAGTCACACAATTCCAGTTCTAATTATTCACCTCCGCAGAGTCACTCACCTGCCGTAGGTTCTGACGCTGACTAAGGTTCGCGTGAAGAGGTCGACAGGCTTAGGTGACTTAAGGACGATGATGCCGTTCCCTAGGTCAATGCGAGCCTCCAGATACCTGTATATGTGTATGTGTATGTGTGAGAGAAAAATGTATATTAGTATCGTGATTTTCATTGGATTGTTTTCTAAATCACTATGCACCCCAATGTACAAACCCCTCCATAACTAGCTCATTGTAATCTTCCACGTTATCTAATGGACCACCTTATCAATAGACAGAACAAACCTTTTATATAGTGACTGAAGAATGCTGAAATTATAATCTTACTATTCTTATTACAACCAATTTGTCCTCAACGCCTCTAAAGTAATTTCCTTTGTATAGTCATTAACTGAAATGATAACTATCTAATTCTTTTCCTATCACAAACTTTTCAGGGGTAATTAAACATCAAATTCCTTATAAAATCACATTACATGAGCTGCGTTTTGAGGTGTGTCCGTCAATAACTTTCCTTCCTCACCTTGACGCTGGTTGTTTACTGGAATCCTCTTTAGCCCTGTAACTAGCACACCTCTCACGTCAGAAGGGGAGGAGGTGGGGAGCGCCCTTCATATAGGTTATTAACAATGTCAAAGGCCTCATCACCTTCCCTCCTCATCATCACTCTGCAATTTTTCACACTCCGACACAGGACTTCTCTGACTACCACCTCCCGTTACGCTCCCAACACCTGCTCCTTTGAACTTTCCATAGTAATCTTATCCTCTAGACCTATTCCCTGCCTCGTAAATAAAAAACCATTAATGAGAACAAAAAAAATAAGACGAGGAGTTGAAGTAGTAACCTAACGCAGAAGAGAATACAGGAAATAAAAGATAAAATAAATGAAAAAAAGAAACAGAAAGTGAATAAGACGATAGACGGTAGAAAACGAGACAAGAAAAGAAAGGGATCAGCAACAACACTAAAAGTTAAAATTCAAGCACGAAACAAGGAAAGAGAAAGAGAGAAAAAAAACAATGCTTATTAAATTAAAGAGAAGAATAAATAACCACATAAATTAATAGAAAAATGAATCCGTACCCATTGTTAAGGACGAGAGCGAGGAAGTCACCATTGCCTCCGTGGTTCTGCTGCACGTAAAACAAGACTCCATCTGCCTCGTGTGCTGAAAACTCCACCTCCATCTGCACCTTCGTCGGCACAGACCACGTCATCATCTGCAAGGCGTGGGAGAGAGACACAGGTACAAGGTGAGTGGGGAAGGGTGGAAGGGGATAACGGAAGAGGGACGGAGTGAGAGGGAAGAAAGAGGGGAGGTAGTGAGGGAAATTTGGGGAGATAGATATAGATCGAGGAAAAGCAATGTAAAGGGAAGGGAAGGAGACGAACACAGGGAATGAGGAAGAGTGTGGGTGGTGAGCGAGAGAGAGGAAGAAAGAAGTGGAAAAAGGAGGAGTTACGAGTGGGGTAAGGTGGTAAAGTGAGTGGAGAGCGAGAGCGAGAGAGAGAGAGAGAGAGAGAGAGAGAGAGAGAGAGAGAGAGAGAGAGAGAGAGAGAGAGAGAGAGAGAGAGGGGGGGGGGATAAATGATAGGGGGAGTGAGCGCAAGTGGGTGTATGAAAGGAGTTGCTCGTATGAAGTATAACATTCAAAGTGAGGTGTTATCGGGAAACGTATTACATGCAGTAGTAGTAGTAGTAGTAGTAGTAGTAGTAGTAGTAGTAGTAGTAGTAGTAGTAGTAGTAGTAGAATAGTTGTAGTTGCTGTTGTAGGTGTTGTATATATATTCTGTTCTTAATATAGCTGATGGTAGTGATGGAAGAGTGAAAGAACATGGGGTGTGGCATAAGGGTGAGGCAGCAGGGAACACTGGTACAGGTAAGAGGGTGAGCATGCTTACCTGTATGTAGGAGTTGCCGGTGAAGGAAGGGACACTGTACGGGAGCTTGGAGGGCGGGGGTGGCGGTGGGTGCCTTACTTCTTCCTCCGAGTCGATCTCAGTCTTTGGCGTTACCACCTGACCGGGCGTGTCGATGATCGAGTTGATGGAGTGGGCGGCGCTGGCGGAGTGGGCGCGGGTAGAATGTGCTGCATCAACGTGTCTGCGGGTGGCGAGGCCGTGGTGTTCGGTGAGGCCACGTCCAGGCCAAGCCCAGTCGTCCGTGGACCAGCCATCTTCTGCGGTGGAGCGTCTGACAGGGGCGTCCGTCCAAGACTCTGGGGTGGAATGTTCATGTTGTTTTACCCTTGTTGTTTCTTATGAGTTGCTGTCCCTCTTGCAACCTCTTTCCTCTTACAAGATCCACACCCTCTTCCTCGCCCACGCAGCCTTCTCCACCTTATATGTCTTCCTCTCTATCCATCCACTATTTTCTTACCTCAATGGTGTCTCTGAGCTCCGTCACCTTTCACATTTCTATCTCAGTTTCTATTCCCATACGATTTTATCAGCTCTGCAATCTTCCTAGCAAACACTTCCTCTACATAATAAAGATCTTCCTCCCTCTCCATACCATGTCTTCACCTACGCCACATCCTTCACCCATCACCCATCATCCACGCCACCCCTTCATTCAATACCCATGCCTAATCCAACCTCCACCCACGACTCAATCTTCACCCACGCCTCCTCAAGGTCTGGCAAATCTTTCCCACTCTACTTCACGAGCGTCGGGATGAAGCAGGATAAAGTTTACTCCAATGTTGACCCGGAACACACGCAGGCAGAGGGTAGCACCTCCAGCAACGGCCTCGAAAAGTCTGGCTATACGCGAGGAACTTGAGGGAGGGAAAGGAAAAAGGGAAAAATGGAGAGCGTAGGAAGGAGGGTGAAGGGCAAGGGGAAGGTTGCTGTCGGACAGGAACGAGAACATCAAGTATAAAGGAGAAGGAAGATAACTGAGAGAAGAAAGACAGCAATATGAGTAAAAAAGAAAAGGGAGAAGTTCGTATTAGTGGTAATGGAGGATGAGGATGAGGAGGAAGAAGAGGAAGAGGAGGAGGAGGAGGAGGAGGAGGAGGAGGAGGAGGAGGAGGAGGAGGAGGAGGAGGAGGAGGAGGAGAAGTAATAAGGCGTGAATGACGCTGGAGCACAAGGCAGGGAAGGACGAGGGGTATTGACGTGCTCAGGACAAAGGCACAAAGACCAAGAGATGGATGAGAAATTAAGGACTCAAATACAATAGAAAAGAGGACGGAGAAGTGATAGGAGAAAACAGGACGTGATACAAGGAATAAGGAAGTAAAGAAGGACAATACAATACAACAGCACCAGGATAAGGGAGTCAGTACCTACCAGCACATGTACCAAACGCCACCACCACTATGTCTGCTTGCTGCACACACGCCTGGTAGCGAACCTCACACTCCGAGGCGTAAGTGACCCCGTCGGAACCACACACCGCCAACGTCCCGCCCACACCACTCTGCTCGGAAGAAGAAAATAAATAGTATGAAGACAGGAAAGGCTGCCTCGTGCTTATGAACTAATTATTACTTAGACAACCGCTGGGAGGGATTAAAAGTGTGTCTACCTCTGTGTATTTTCAAGCATAAGTGTTTTTATGTTGTCTTAGTGTTTTGAACATTATTATTATCTCTCGATGCAAAGGACGGAGTGTCAATCAGATTTGTTTTGTATTTCTGCTGTTTTATTTCTATCCATGTTAAACTAAACTCACAGTAAAGAGAAGGAAGCAAAGTGTGTATTGAAGTTATTTGTCCACTTACCGGCAGACAGAGGTTGATGCACATGCAGGTGGCCACCCCATCCTTCTCTACGCACTCACCACCGAAGTGACACTGTAGTAGGTCACACGTGGTGGCCGCTGGCACGAGTAGGTCCTCTGACAGCGGCGGTAAAAAATGAATAGGAGGAGAAGGAGGAGGAGGAGGAGAAGATAGAAGACAGAGGAGAGAAGGAAAGAGGATATATTTTATTTTCAATGCATTCCGTTATTTCAGTAGACTAATTGATAACCCCCCTCTCCCCACCACACACAGAGTACAGATAAGAAACAAAAAAATCACCCTTTCATCACTGGCTAGGAATCAAACATCAACTCACAACACACCAGCACCTAAATCATCTTCCACCCACACACCCCATCACCCACTCACCCAAGCACTACAGCCATCCACAAACTCACCATAGACGCATCCTACCGGGCGGAGGACTTGCCCCTTTGGACACACGGTACACTGGTGGCCCGACACGCCCGGTTTGCACACACACTCCCCAGTCATCTGCATACAGTCGGTGCGCAGCGACCCGAAGAGAGAGCATCCACAGGCTAGAATATAAGGGTTTGGCGGTGAGAGAAAGAGAAAGAGAAAGAGAAAGAGAAAGAGAAAGAGAGAGAGAAATGTAAGTAAGAAGATGTAATAAAAATATGCAAAGAATACGACAGGAAACTATTGAGGTTATGGGAACACCTGAAACACATAACAGAAAAGTAGCTAATGACTACAACAACAACAACAAATAATAATAATAATAATAATAATAATAATAATAATAATAATCTCCTTTACTACTAACAAGTAAAAAAAAAATCATGACAACCTTAATAGTTTCCATCATCACTATTACTCACTCACACGCACACACACACACACACACACACACACACACACCCACCAATCCAACCGTTACTTCCATCCTGCTATCCTTCCATTTCTATACAATAATGCACAGTTCCCAGCGAGGCTCCCGGCCATTTCGTTATGAGTTGCACACTTTTATAATGAATTGTGCGTGTGTGTGTTTTTTTAATTCCTTTTTCGAGCAGACTATCGGAATCCACTGCCTCGTCCCAAACCCGGTCATGTATTAAGAGGAATGAATGCAGCTCACAGTCATGCACTCCACACGGAACAGTACTGCATTCCGCACACAAATCGCGGTGAGAAATATGTATAAACTAACTCTCTGCAACATAATTCCGATCATGTCCGTCGCAGCGTACGCCTCAGTGCATTTATGAAGCGTAAGGATGCTAGGTGTTATGAATAATGATAGCAGGCAATACTCAGTGGTTCCTAATTCCTTCCCCCCTCCTCCTCCTCTTGCTGTCTACTGTTGTCACTCTATTATCTCAAACATTACTATTTCTACTACTACTATTGTCACTTCTACTTCCGGTACTACTTTTACTACTACTACTACTACTACTACTATATGACTGTAATTCTTCATCCTTCTCTTGTCCATCCATCTCTCTAAAACACTGTAATATATTCAAATGGAAGCTTTACATCATGCGACATTTGCATATTATGTGAAGAGCAAATATTGTATTATGTAACAACTCATTTCGATATTTTGATTGATAAGTGATTGTGTTTATAGGTTACTATAAGCTGCCATGTTCCACTATTACCGTAAACCACTTTAATACTAGAAAATTATAAGCATATGTGTTGACTTTACATACATAAATAACAACAGCACCACTCAGCATCAACAACATATCATAAGAGATGGATATATGCTATTCACCAATTTTATAATGTTCGTCCTAACTACTTTTGCATATCACCAGGTGTTCTATAATCACCTATGTGCAGGTAAACCTTTCACCATCATTGTAACTGTGATTCCAGCCAAGCGAGCACCCGGGGCCCAGTAAAGGTATCACTAAAACTTCTACTGCCATTACAGGCCGCACCTCCATTAGGTTATGTTTTGATAGAGATAGATTGATATATAAATGGAAATATAAATTGACCACAAAGAAATTCACAACAGTGCAACAACTATTTCAACTACTATTACTACTACTACTACTACTACTACTACTACTACTACTACTACTACTACTACAACTACTATTTATATACTCACGTGTACATCCGATGGCACCCTCCTTCACCCTGCTGAGGCCGTAATAGCCCGACAAGCAGCGGTCACAGTTCTTGCCGCCCACGCCAGACCGGCACTCACACACGCCCGTCACTGGGTCACACGGCTCACGGACAGATCCTGCACACACACACACGCACACACACACACACACACACACACACACACACACACACACACACACACACACACACACACATACAGGGGTAAGAAACATACTATGAATCTGAGCACAAACATTAAGTGGAATAGTAAGTCAGAGGAGAGAAAGGGACTGAGAATGGTTAGTTTATGTCCATGATGTGTGCAAAGGGGCCACTGAAGTGTGTGTGTGTGTGTGTGTGTGTGTGTGTGTGTGTGTGTGTGTGTGTGTGTGTGTGTGTGTGTGTGTGTGTGTGTGTGTGTGTGTGTGTGTGTGTGTGTGTGTGTGAATATTCGATACAGAACATATAAAAGGTATTCACCAGGACACATGAAACAAGAAGAATGCGTGCACATATATAAGCCGTGAAGAAAATGAACACAAAAAGTTAACGAGACAAATCAAAACTTTCTTCCTGGAGAGAAATTTAGAAATATAATGAACTCACGATGAAAAAAAAAAAAAAAATGAATAAAATATCTACGAAACTTTTGTATAAATATAAGAATTATACTTTTAATCACTTCAAATACACATTCTTTGAGGTTTACATTTGGCAGATAAAAACTATAACTATTTTCATAACTTTGATAGAGAACATGAACATTTTATACTGAGGAGATGAGGAAGGACGGAAAGGAGGGAGGAAAGGAGGCTTGACGGGGAGATATTATGAGGTGAGGGTAAAGGAATAAGGGGGAAGGAGAGGCCCTTTAGTGAGAGGAAGCAGAGGGGAGACGAGGGTTGTATGTGGTGGTCGGGAGGAGGGAGAAGGGGGCGAAATGATGATGGAGTGGGAGGGGAGGGAAGGGGAGGGGAGGGCGTTGACCTTTGTGGAGAGTTATTGACAGGGGAACGCTAGTCAAAGGACACCTACACCCTCCCTTTCCATTGGTAGGGGAGGGCTGCTATGGGCGAAGGGAGGTAAGGGAATAGAGGGAGATAGGGAGGGAGGGAAGGACATAAAAAATTGATGACCTTTTACATAGCCTTCCTTCCCTCCCTTCCTCTGTCCCTCCCTCTGCATGCTACTATACTGGACTACAAAGGAAGATGTGAAGAGCGAAATACACCTAGTGAGTAATGAGGCAAAAATTACTGCTGATGATGACTGAACGGTGGTGACGACTGTGGCCATTAAGGTGACGGTGATGATACTGCAAGCAATCACCTGTGCAATGACCAACATGAGGCTTTTTATTATTACCTCACACCGTCACATTAGTCTATAATTTAAGGAGCTGTGGCATGAGAGAAAAAAAAGACTCAACACCTACGACTCGTTTGAATTAACAAAATAACATAGAAAAAAGTGTATGTGTTAATTAAGTCATTTGCAGTGTCTGGTTTTGATTCTTGCCCTTTATGAAGTACACTCAGCCTGCTTTCAGAAATACAGGAAAAAAGTAGTAGTAGTAGTAGTAGTAGTAGTAGTAGTAGTAATAGTAGTAGTAGTAGTATACCTAAGTCCAGATATAGCTAAGGAAAAAAATGATAGAAGAAAAAAAAAAGGAGAGAAAGATAACGAAATGTGAAGTCAAAGCTGGCGTACATTACACTAATTAAGTACAGACTCAGGACCTAAGAAAGATGAATGTTGGATTACTTTTGCCACTCGGCTGAAAAACTTCCTAAGCTTATGAAAAACAACTCTCTCTGAATGATAAAACTGGTGGTGATGGTGGCGTTGAAGGAGGAGGAGGAGAGGAGGAGGAGGAGAAAGAGGATAAAGTAAGATAAAAACCAAGAGGAATAATAATATTAAACTTAGAGAGAGAAATACGAGAGAGAAAAACAAAACATAGATAACGACGACGACGGATATGACAGTCAAATCAAAATAAAAATACGAAAACAAGACGTGTAAAAAAAAATAAAAGAAATCAAGACACGATTGAAAGAAAACGGAAGGAGGGAGGGAGAAGAACAAACAGTTGGTAGCGGAGTAGGACTGAGGAGGAATAGGTGGGTTAAGGGAGAGTAAAATAGGAGGGAGTGGAGGGAGAGTGGCGTGGAGTGGAGATGAGCCAGACGGTAGACGAGGTGGGGCTGTGGGTTGTGGGCGGATTGAGGGTGGATATTGGGGAGGGGAGGGCAGTCTCACCTAATCTGTGGCAACGACAGGACTCTGGACAACCTTCCCTCTCTGGACCTGAGGCGAAATTGATCCCATCGTCACAGCATCCCCATTCACTTTGGCGGCAGTCGTCAGGTTCTGGCGCCTCTATCACTGTGGTGTGGGAGGGTTGGGTGCGGGGAGTCGTGAGGGGAATGGAGGGGAAAAGGGCGTGATATGGGACAGAGGGGAAGGACGTGTTGGTCGGGGCGGTGGGGGAAAGAGGGGAAGAAGTAAAGAAATGTGTTAGATATTTGTAGACGTGGATGGAAGGTGGTAGGGAAGAGAGAAAAAAGAGATTTAGAGATTTAGAGAGATAGAGAGAGAGAGAGAGAGAGAGAGAGAGAGAGAGAGAGAGAGAGAGAGAGAGAGAGAGAGAGAGAGAGAGAGAGAGAGAGAGAGAGAGAGAGAGAGAGAGAGAGAGAGAGAATGGTGGATGACGATGATGAATTCAATTAAAACACCGAGAAACTAACTAAACGAAGACAACAATATGAAAACAACACTGTGCAACAACACCACGAAAACAAAACAAAATAAACTTCTCACTAAGAACAAAACAAAAGCAAACAAACAGCTTCCCCCCCAAAAAAAAAACCACTAAGGAGAGACACACACACACACACACACAAAAAAAAAAGTCACTTCTTCATCCATTCACACAAACACACACACACACACACACACACACACACAAACAAAACCAGTCACAAGAAAATACAGACACTAAAAAAAAAGGCAAAAGAAAAATGAAAAAAAGAAGCAAGAGAAAAAAGATTTACACAAGCAGGGTCGCCGCCGTTCCTTACCCGCCACCCTCACAGAGTAGTCCCTGCAGCATTTGGCGAAGTGGTGGCCGCGGTGACAATAGGTCCCCGGTGGGCAGATGGTCCCGCCCTCCCCACAGAAGAGGTCCTCCCCCGTTGATGGGTTACTCAGCGGTGAAGTTCCGTTGCAGGCTCTGGACCTTTGTGAGGCTACGGGGGGGAGTAAGAGGAGGAGGAGGAGGAGGAGGAGGAGGAGGAGGAGGAGGAGGAGGAGGAGGAGGAGGAGGAGGAGGAGGAGGGTGAAGAAGGGTGCAGAAGAAAAACAAGAAGAAAGAAAAGAACAAGAGTAAACAGAAAGGAATACCATAAAAAAGGGACAAAGGAGAGACAAAAAACCCATCAAACCTCCATGAACTCACCGAAAAAGTTATAATTTCACGCTAACAATGAGAAAATCCATAGCCAGTCTCCTCAATTAGTTCCGTCCTCAAGGTAATATCAATGACTCTCCACCAATCTATTACTGACTCATACTTTGCTTCGATCTCCTCACGTTGCACCTGTTTCATAATCCTCCTCCTCATACACATTAACACCACGTACGTATAATCTAATTCTCTCAAATCCTTTCAACAAATTCTACATTCTTAGTAGTACATAATATATATAATCTCTCGCTAGAATGTCCTATAGAAACCATATCGCTATTTTGATACCTATTCTTCCCACATTCCAGTACAAACTCATCATAAGCTTCTGACACTTATAACCCAGTCTTCCCGAGGTCTGACACTTACTGGCGCACTCGTGGACTGGCACAACAGACAGCTGTACTTGGATGTTGCAAGCGTGTAGCCTCATGAGACACTCTGACTCGTAAAACTCCATGTCACTGCCACACACAGGCTCGTAGCGGGGCGGCGGTGAGCAGTAGATGTCGCATACACAGTGGGCGCGTCCCTCTCCGTCTGAGTGGCATTCGGCCCCCGCGATGCAGGTGTGGGCGTGGCACGGGTCCTCAGGGCTGGCGGGCGGCAGCGGGGTTGGGTAGATCACGTCTGAAGCGAGGAGTGAGAGGAGGGGAATGGTGTGCGTGCGTGTATGTCTGTGTGCCTATTTGTGTGTATGTGCTCATGAGGGGAGAAGAATACCAGTCTATCAGCTAAGTTAAGAACTCAATTGTTCTGTTAAAACCAGACACATTCTCACCTGTCACGATGCCGCCAATCTCATTACATTCCCCGAAGAACAGGTAATTGAGGTCCTCGTTCTTTTCACACGCCACCTGTACGGGGAACGTAGTATTAAAAATGTTTCAAGAGATTTCTAACATGTATGTATATATATATATATATATATATATATATATATATATATATATATATATATATATATATATAATACGATATTCATTCAGAAAAATACTGTCAGTTCTCTGCACACTTTCATAAGCAATGTCAAATAGTTAAAATAACAGTAATATTTCAGGAAAAGTGTCATATTACCGAAAAACTCTTCATCCTCAGGGGACGAATAATACTTTACTTGCATAAATGTTGCGAAAACTTGTGAAAGCATGATGAAATTACACAGGCAATTTATGTGACAGAATTTCAGAC
Source organism: Metacarcinus magister (assembly GCA_029783475.1). Classification (NCBI taxonomy): domain Eukaryota; kingdom Metazoa; phylum Arthropoda; class Malacostraca; order Decapoda; family Cancridae; genus Metacarcinus; species Metacarcinus magister. The sequence goes on from JAPQNM010000038.1 coordinate 9,130,228, forward strand.
AAACGACGCACCTTAAGGTCGTCCCTCACACAGCACAGCGATGGCCTTAAATATATACCTCTCAAGAACAACAACGCAAAGAAACAGAAAAATCAAGGAATAATTACACCATTAAAAAAATAAATAACAATTGAACTGACATGCAGACTTAGTAGCATGACTTACCTTCCTCATAACACATTCATTGCTGTAGGTGATGCGGTCAGAGCCACACACGGGTTCTTTTTTATCAGGACAGTCTGTGGGGCAGATGCACCGACCACCCTCACACCGCGCCCCGAACTTGCAATACACATCCTTGCAAAGATCTGTAGTTAGAAAAGGAGGGAGAAAAAAATTGAGGGAAAAGAGAGATGGGATGCAGGGACGGGGTGGAAGGAGGGATGGGGTTGCGAGGGGTGAGGGAAAGGAAGGAAGAGTAATTAGTGGAGGAAACATGGGGAAAGTGTGAAGAAAGCAGAGGCGAGAACAGTGAAGAGATTTGAAAAAAATAAAGAAAATGGAAGGTAGGTAAGAAGGCGGTGAGAGGAGTTTAAAAATAAGAAAAGAAGGACGGAAGGAAGGAAGGAACGAACGAAAGAGAGCGAGGAAGGGAAAAGGGAATGAGGGAAGACAGGACGGATGGACAAACAAAAGGGAGAGTTGAAATATCAGATAATCAGCTTATCTAATATTGAAAAATAGAAATAATAAAAAAAGGTTGGCGGGGACTGAAATAAAACCCCCACTAGAAATAAAGAACATTACAAATGGTGCAGTAGGAATATTAATATAATGATAAACACCTACTTCTGTATGTAGCTCGCCTTATTTGTTTATGTATGTATCCACCTGTGCTTACCTGTATATATTTACCTACGAGATGCGGTACACCTGGTGAAGCGAATCTTTTACAGTTCACCACAACATTACTTTTCTTTAATTGCTATCGCTATATTCATGCTTTGACTTCTTCTCAACATAATAATTGTATGTTTACCCGCCCCTTCCCCTTCTCTCCCTGCCATCACTGCAAAGCACAGTCTTACTATCATCCTCAGTCTAACTATCTTACTAACCGGTAATTTCATTCATTCATCCTTCTGAATGGTAAACAGTGTCTGCTTCTGCTCTTCTACCTCCATGCAGTTTGTGAGTTCATCAGATCATCAGAAAATTTCGAGAACCAAACTAAAAACAAAAATAGCATCAGCAACGGCAAAAAAACAAAAAACAAAACAAAAAAACAACAATAATAATGATAATAATAATAGTAATAACAATAAACATAACAAAATAACAAGCTAACTTTCAAGCTTTCAAGCTAACTTTGAATCCCACAGTAGTTATTTCATATTACATATCTGTGACTCTACGAGTGTTAAACAACAATTAACTGCTCTAAACTGACACCCAAATTTTGTTCTGCTGATGTACATTAACATAATTAGACAGACGAATCCTATGTAGGTGAAATTAAACTTTCCTTGCATGCAATACGTTTTCTAGAGGCACTGGTTTGTTTTTTCTGTCTAGCTTCTCAAACACTGCTACGACCACTCCCAGGTCGTCTTACACAGCTGACGCAGACCAGTGATGTGTGAACAGAAATACGAACATAAGGAAAAACTTGGAATAAAGGAAATTTTCACCACTGGTATAACTACTACTATCCAAAAAGAACTACTACTACTACTACTACTACTACTACTACTTTTCCACACTTTTCCTTCCTTTACTGACCGCAGCTGCCCTTGTGCACGACTGTCAGGTGGCGCTGGCTGGTACAGGCGGCGATCTGCAGGTGGCACTTCGAGGCGTAGGTTTCCCCGTTGCTGCCACACATCTCCCCGCCCAGGGCCTGATGGAGGGAGGGAGGGAGGGAAGGAAGGAAGGGAGGGGGATAGTAGGAGTGGCAGAAGGAGGTTTGGAAGAGAAAAGAGGAGAGAAGTTAAGGAAGTTCAGGAAGGAAGGAAGGAAGGAAGGAAGGAAGGAAGGAAGGAAGGAAGGAAGTAAGGAAGGAATGAAAAAAGGATTGAAGGAATGAATAAATGAATGAATGAATGAATAAATGAATGAAGGAAGGAGGAAAGTAGATATGGCCGGGAAGGAGGAAAGAATGAGATTTGGAAAAGAGAGGTAAGAGGTATAAATATAGAAAAGGAGGAAGGAAAGTATGATATGTAAGAGGAGGAAGGGAAGAATGAATGAAGGGAGGGAGGGAGCAGAGAGTAAGGAATTAGGGAGGGAAGAAGGGTGGGCCCAGGGAGAGAGAGGATCACTTTCTTAGCCTTGCAATTCAT
>JAPQNM010000038.1:9137509-9150009 GCA_029783475.1 Metacarcinus magister
GCCGCCTTCGTCTTCTGCCTTGCGCTTCGTCGCATAGCTCTATATATCGTTACTCAAGCACTCAAGGATGTTCAACGAGGCAAGAATAATAGTTTAAGTCAAGTAGTCTCACATTAATAGAAATTTTATCTATGAATGATTATAGGCGATTAAAAGATCTCCCCGAGCTAGGTTGCTAAAACCTTATATCTCAGCTAGGGTTAACGAGAGAGTGAACTGCCCCACTCACCCAGAAGCTCCCGTGAGCCAGGATCGAATTCACAACCTTTAGGCCGCGAGCCTAGCACTGTACCATAGAGTCATCCAGCCCCTTAACTATGAATGAACCACACAAGTGAAAAGTATGAGAAATCAATTATTCTTAAGCTGGTGTCAATCCTCACCACCCCTGATGTATTTACTGTTATTGCTGTAATGCAGATCAGTAGTGCTATTAATACTACTATTATCATCTGCATCATTCGGCTACGTCTTGATTATTATTTAACTTGCGAAAGTTATGATTTATTAGTTTCTTTATGTGTACTTGAAATAATTTCAAAGAGTAATATTTGGTTCCGCATTTCATAAGCTGAGCCAATATTTCACTCTTGACGCTGTTATTTCACTTCATACATATGCATCTTGGTATGCAAGCGAGTGTATGCAAACCCATTTGTACTGGATTGATTTATCATACCATTACGTTATTTTACATCACAAGTTTATAAATAGAAAAAGTAAATGGAATCACATTGACTCACACTCCATGAACAGAATAATTCACGGTAAAGATTATTCCTTTCCTTGCTGACTCACCTTCACTAAGACTCACCTTCACTAAGACTCACCTTCACTAAGACTCACCTTCACTAAGACTCAACGACATGAAACATTTACTTCAGGTGCTGACGTTACACACTTCGATTATCCCTTCTAGTTTTGACTGTTGCTTTAATATAGCTTTACGTACATTCCTTCACACTGCACACGAGACTCATCACCACCACTACCACCACCACCACCACCACTACAACCACCACCACCACCACCACCACAACCACCACCATTACCACCACCAGCAAACAGTCGCTAAAATATCCCTATACATGACGGGCTATTGAAGTCAAATCACGGGGTATCACCTTAAATAAATCAGGCTTCCACCACCGTGCACTCGATCACACACACACACACACACACACACACACACACACACACACTGCCTCGGCTTCATATATTCACGCCTGAACAAACAAGAACTTATAAACGGACTCTTTGTATGCTATTCGACGGGCTGCGTTTATATATAAAAAATAAAATGTAAGCAAATAGTGAAAGTCGCAGAGAAAGAGAGAAAAGAGAGAGAGAGAGAGAGAGAGAGAGAGAGAGAGAGAGAGAGAGAGAGAGAGAGAGAGAGAGAGAGAGAGAGAGAGAGAGAGAGAGAGAGAGAGAGAGAGAGAGAGAGAGAGAGAGAGAGAGAGAGTAAAAAAAAAAGAGAGAGAGAGAGGTAGGGGTCCTTGAATAAAATAACGCAAAGGTACAAAAGAATGGGAATAAAGGGATACCATTCAACCTCCTCCCCCCGCCCCCCCTCACTCCTACACCTCCCATTTTCTTTTTTTTTGATAGCAGATCGACCTGTACCGAAACGAGGCTGTGAATTCATGGTCTGTTCATTAACGCGACGCCAATTTCTGGACCGACCATTAGCGCGTTCGACGGTAATGGTATGCGTACACACACACACACATACACATACGCACACGGGCACACACACACATATATACATACACACACACATATATATACACACATACATACATCACACAAAAAAACTTGCACTTAAATAAATAAAATAAAACAATAAAAATATATCTCAAGCAGGAGAATGAAACCACTTAGTTAAACTTTAAATAAAACATGTAGTGACTCATGAAAAAAAACAAAAAAAACCCAACCTCTAAACACTCTATTATACCTCCTTCCACACCCAAACAAACACACACACACACACACACACACACACACACACACAAACACACAAACATAAACAAACAAACAAAAAAATAAAAGAAGTTCAAAATTCATGACACATTTTAGATTAAGTTCAATGTGCAAACCTCTCTAGTCACAAAAGAGAGAGGGAGGAGAGAGAAAAAAATATAAATAAAATCAGCTATGCATGAAATAAATCGAAGTCTATTTTAACAATAAAAATTCAATATGAAAGAATTACACAAAGGACGTTGCTGTGAGAGTGGTGGCGGTGCTGGGCGGTGCTAAGGAAGGATTTACTGTATTGAGCATCGAGCTATTGGCTGGCATCTTATGCATATATGTTAATGTGCTGAGAGTGAAGGAGGAGGAGGAGGAGGAGGAGGAGGAGGAGGAGGAGGAGGAGGAGGAGGAGGAGGAGGAGGAGGAGGAGGAGGAAAGAGGAAGGAATGGAACGGGTTTAGAAAAATGTGGAAAAAAAAGACGACAGCGACATGTATGATTATGTTAAGGAAAGAGTGACATACGTGCCATAGGGAGAGGGAGGAAGAAGAAGAGGAGAAGGAGGAGAGGAGGAGGAGGAGGAGGAGGAGGAGGAGGAATGGTTCACCTGGGATTTGGAGGGTCTACAGGTGAGGAAAGAGAGGAAGGCGGGGCTTTCGGGGTCTTACCTTCAATTAAGGCAGCGGCCCTTCCCCTTTCCTCCCCTCACCCCTTTTTAGTCCTTCCTCCTCTCTCCCCTCACCCCTTAGTCTTTCCTCCTCCTCCTCCTCCTCCTCCTACTCGTACACCTCCCACCTCAAGGCTTATTCTCCCTTTCCTCCCTCCCTGCATATCTCTCTCTCTGTACCACACACACACACACACACACACACACACACACACACACACACACACACACACACACACACACACACACACACGTACCTTCACGGATTATAACTCAGAAATGAGTGGACAGGAAAAAATAAATGTTTGCGTTGGTATTACAGAGAACTATTTTCTGGATGGAAACAGAGGTGGAGAGAAAACGAAAGAGAGAGAGAGAGAGAGAGAGAGAGAGAGAGAGAGAGAGAGAGAGAGAGAGAGAGAGAGAGAGAGAGAGAGAGAGAGAGAGAGAGAGAGAGAGAGAGAGAGAGAGAGAGAGAGAGAGAGAGAGATAGGGGAGGTGAGAAGTGAGTGTTGGGTGGGGGGGGAGAAGGAGAGGGACTGAGTAGATTGTGTTCGGGTGGGCGTGAAGGGAAGGGTGTAGGTCAGGAATATTTTTGTAAGCGGGAGGGTGTGAGGCGAGGAGTGTCAAAACTGTAGGTGTGGAAAACTAAATTACTTGCATATTAAAAAGAGTGAGAGAGAGAGAGAGAGTGTGAGAGAGAGAGATAGAAAAGAAAAGTATTGAGGAGAACAGAGTAAATAAACGAAGGGTGATATAATGACAGGGTGGGAATGAAGATATGAATGAAGGAAGGAATGAAGGAAGGAAGGAAGGAAGAAAGGAAGCGAGAGCAATGGAAAGATAAAGAGGTAGATAAAACGAGGGTAAGGGAAGGGCCAGCAAAAAAGTAGCGTAAAAGAAACGGAACAAAAGAAAATAGGTAAAAAAAAAATAGTTGAAAATTAATACCAAAACTTTAGCAGTGAAAATAAAGCTCACAAAAGGGAATAAAACGAATGTAAGAAAAAAAAAGAAAAAAAAAGTTGTCTAAGTAAGCAAGTTTAAGAGATAAGCTGAAGAAAAGAGGTGGAGAAGTAATTTAATTCCAGCACCACTTACCACACGAGCCCACGAAGGCCACAGTGACGGGCCGCTGCATCATACACGCCTCCTTCTCCAAATGGCACCGACTCTCGTAGGTAACGCCATCGGTGCCACACACAGGGGTCACGACGGGGGCGCAGGAGATCGGACACTGACAGGTAGCTACGCCATACTGATTAACAATGCACACCTGGCCGGATCGACACCCCACCTCTCGACAAGGGTTGACTCCTGTGGCAGAGAGAATACTTTTTTATTGTTTTCGAAAATAGGAAAAGAAAAAGGGAGTTTTAATAAAAAAATATAATAACTTGGTAAATCTACGAATAAAAATTGGTTAAGTAAGATATTTTTGTATTTATTTTAGAAGTTACTTGATGTTTCTCTAAAAAAAAGCCAAGAACATGACAGTTGGCATTAAAAGCTTACTAAAGGAATATATATAAATGAATGAATAAATGAATGAATGAATGAATGAATGGATAAATGGATGGATAGATGGATGAAGTGATGATTGATGACTCTTGCAGTTACGATAGAAACATGTGCATAATTTGGTTAATATAAAAGTTTACTCGAGCAAATAGATAAGTGAAGGAAACCACCGTAAAAAAAAGTGAAAGAGAGAAGCCAATAACAAAAACGCGTCAGGCAAGACATAAAATAAAAAAAAATCCCCAATAAAACCAACGAGAACTACACACACAGTCAGTAAAAAGGGAGACTAAACAAAAAACGGGAAAAGGCGAAGAGAAACAAACAGGCAGCAAGATAAGCCGCAACAGGAGGAACACTACAGTAAAAAGTGTGAGGATGCAGGATACCGATGAAACACAGCAAAACGTTGAACTGCTAAGCTTCGGGAAACCAAGACAAACAGTGATAAACGCGCCCGACTCCCGCTGATACACGGGCCCATATTTCTTGGGTTAGAGGAGATGCAAGCGAGGTACAGTTAAAGTGAGTCATGGCAGTGAAGCGAATAGTAATTAGGCCTGAGAGAGAGAGAGAGAGAGAGCGAGAGCGAGAGAGAGAGAGAGAGAGAGAGAGAGAGAGAGAGAGAGAGAGAGAGAGAGAGAGAGAGAGAGAGAGAGAGAGAGAGAGAGAGAGAGAGAGAGAGAGAGAGAGAGAGAGAGGAGAGAGAGAGAGAGAGAGAGAGAGAGAGAGAGAGAGAGAGAGAGAGTAGAGAGAGAGAGAGAGAGAGAAGAGAGAGAGAGAGAGAGAGAGGAAACCAATCAGAGTAAGTGAAGCACAAATAGTGAACACAAGATGATAAAAATACGTGATTAGTTTCTTGGTGACGTTGAACATACATACAAAAAACCCCCAACGGATATGAAGACTGACAGTGATTAAAGGTGACAGGCGGTGAAGGTGATAGTGAGCTGATTGAGAGATGAGAGCGGTGAGAGTGAGGTGGTGGTGGTGGTGGTGGTGGTGGTGGTGGTGGTGGTGGTGGTGGTGGTCTAGGTAGAGAGAGGGAAGGCTTACCTGAAGAACACTCGCCCCTGTACAGTATAGTCAGTGTTATTCTCTGCCGACACGCTTCGAAGTTCATCATGCACTCGTTACTGCAATAACAACAAAAATAATGCGTAATAATGATGATGATAATAATAATAATAATAATAATGATAATAATAACAATAATAATGATAATAATAATAAAAACATCCATCCTCTCTCTCTCTCTCTCTCTCTCTCTCTCTCTCTCTCTCTCTCTCTCTCTCTCTCACTGCATCTATTCAGTTCACAATTTCAAGTTCCTCCCAGTATCATCCCTTCCGCCATTCCTCTTTTTTCAGTTCAATTCGGTCCAGTGATTTGTGGCTTTTTCTTGAGTCTCTTTATAAACATTAAATAATCTCGTCTTTTCTGGGAAGATTTATTAGATTTTTTAAAATTCTCATTGTATCATATTATTCAGCACTTGGAATTACGGGTTAATTAATGAAACTTTTTGACCACTCTGCGATCCAATTATATTTTTGATCACGAAATTTTACCGAATTGCATTTTGGTTCAGAGTGAAATAATATTTGTTTGAGTTGAATGTCTTATAGCAGTGATGTGTGTGTTGCAAAGTTGACTGAGGCGTGAGTGATGTTCTGTCTCTCTCTCTCTCTCTCTCTCTCTCTCTCTCTCTCTCTCTCTCTCTCTCTCTCTCTCTCTCTCTCTCTCTCTCTCTCTCTCTCTCTCTCTCTCTGTCTGTGCGTGTGGTGAGAGAAAAAATATAGAGGATGAGGCACGAGATAATTAAAGAGAGAGAGAAAGTGGAGAGAAATGGCTGTGAGATGAGAGAAGTTTCACCAAGGAAAAAAAATTGGAAGAGGAAGGAAATACGTTACGCGATACAAACTGGAGAGAGAAAAAAAAAAAGGAAGGAAAATGATGCAAACTCGAGAAAGTCAGGAACGAGAGAGAAGATGAAGTGGGAAAAAAGTGAACTAAAAAAGATGAAATACATACTCGAGGAAATAACAAAATTAAGAGAGAGAGAGAGAATTTCTCACTTGTGTCTGCTTTGTGAAAGGATTTTTACTTCCTTTTTGGCATTAAAAGGAAAGATAATACAAACAGGTAAGCTTTCGTACCCATACCATAGTAATTGTTGTACTCATACTTGATTCTATGATAATGTTGTATACACTATTGCTGTGTAAGTGTATAGGTTGTGTACTTGATGTCTGATTACTACTACTACTACTACTACTACTACTAACTACTACTACTACTACTACTACTAATACTACTAATAATAATAATAATAATAATAATAACAATGTCTATTGAATAAACCAGATGCTTCAGACGCAATATAAACAAAAGACTAACACTTAAACACAAACACTCCTTGACGTATTTATGAAAAAAAATCTGACCCGAAAATATAACAGTAATCCATAGTAATTAAACACAAACATAGAAATATAGATATGATAAAATAAAATAAATAAATAAAAAATAAGTAACAAAAATAGAATGTTAAGTCTAGAAAACAATTCCTACACACACACACACACACACACACACACACACACACACACACACACACACACATACAAAGCCGCCCCCTAACACACATACACACACACACACACACACAGACCACCTGAGGAAAAAAGAAAAAGAAAACACACACTAGAAATTCTGAGGGACATGAAAAATAACACTCCCATCCCCAAGCATATCTGTTTTCCAGGACAATACAACATCCACTCCCAGCACACAGGTAACGGAAGAGGCCAGTCAAAAGTCACATCAACATATCCTCTTGAAAAATAAAACGACATAAACCATACAAACACACGCAACAGTTTCTACTTATCTACCTCAGTAAGAATGAAATACCTACACCATCGATACATACATATTCGTAGGGAACATTTACAGTACACATATTTGTCCCTAGTTACGTACCTGTATGTGATTCCGTCGCTGGCACACACCGGGGAGAGCGTCGAGGGGCACGTGGAGTTACAGAGGCACCGTGGCACCCTTTCTTCGTCCACGAGACACACCTGCCCCTTTAAACACACCATGTGGCCGCAAGGATCTGGAGTGGGAGAGAAGAGGAGAGGGTGAGGTGAAAAGGTGTTACGTGGAAGACCAATATAGAAGGAAAAGCAAGTGAAAAATAGGAAGAGAAAGAAAGGAATAGGAGAGATAGAATGGGAAGGAAGGAAGGAGAGAGGGAGGGAGGGAGGGTGAGAGAGAAGGATGGGAGAGGGAGCGAGGAAAGGAGAGATGTAGAGAGTAAAGAGAGAGAGGAGAGGGGGAGGGAGAGTTGAAGGAGGAAAACAAAGATGAATGGAGGAAATGAAAGAGAGAGAAAAATAAAGAGAGAACGATTGTAACCACACTTCATTCTCAATCTCAATACAATGATTTGACATTACCACAACAACTCAACACCTGTGGCTCAGATTTGCATAGATCGTGCGTGGAAATACTACAAGCCACACTGACCCCTCCACCTCTCCATGCGAAGTGGCCTTCCCCTAAGCCTTGTTACGTGGGTAGTAATATTCTTTCCTCCTTTACAATACAAGGAAAAGACTTAATTTCAATGGTGCTTGTTCTATTTTTTTCTCCCTGTAATAATGGTTTTCATGTGTCTTTTTCGTATGTTATTATATCCTAAAAAATAATGTTGATTGCTGGTATATGAAAAACATGAAGAAAGGTAAATAAATAACTCATAAGAGGATGAATTGCATAAAGGAATTGAATGTACGAATCAATTTGTTGAACTGTTAAACGACAATTATGAAATGTTAAGGAATTACTAGTTTCTATAACATAAGACATTCAACATAAACATTGAAAACAAAAGCAAATAATTAATATAAAAAGAAATACAAAAATCCTACTCATTACAAAGAAAAAAAAATTACTAACATGAAACTAAACCAAACAAGGAAATTCAAAAAGGACACGAAACTGAAAACAAGCAAATAAAAAAAAATATATATGAAACACAGAAACAAACGAAATAAAAAAACGAAAACAAATTGATAAAACAAGATATAAATCACAAGGGAGGAGCAAGGCAGCTGAATCGTGGATGACCTTATATGTTCACCTCAACCTTTTAATGGAGAAAAAGAGTTACTAAAAGATGGTCAGAGAAAGATTTAAAACAGATTCCAGACGAGACCTTGTCAAGCTTGTCTAACTGATGGGAAGGAGGGAAGGGAGGAAGGAAGGCAGGGAGCAAGAGGAGAGGAAATGATGAAGGGAGAGGAACGAAGGAAAGGATGGGTGGGAGAGAGAAGAGTAGAAAAGGTGAAGGACAAGAAGAGGAAGGGGGAAAGGAGGGGAAAAAATATAAACAGAAAATTGAGGATAAAAAGGGCACATAAAGGTGAGGGGATGAGAGAGAACAGGTGAGGGATGATAAGAAAACCTGTACAGTGATTGGAACTAGGAAGAGGAGTGGAGGCAGGAAAGATACGTGCAGAAAGATAGATAAGGAAAACAATGGAAGGAAAGGAGGAAGGGAAACATGGATAAATGAAAAGAGGGAGGGAGGGAGAGAGGAAGAAGAGGAAAGAAGGAAAGAAGGAAAGATGGACAGAATAATGAAAGGTATGAAGGAAGGGAAGCAGGCAGGAAAAAAAGTAAGACAAAAAAGCAAGATTTAAAAAAAGGAAAGGATGGAACAGATAAAATAAAGTTAAAGACAGCAAAGGGAAGGGAAAAGAGATACACTGATAACATATACAAAATCTTGACATTATTAATTTTTTCCTAAGCTGAATAAAAGATACTTCGAAAGAAAAAAATAAATCCTAGCCAAGTGAATATCATGAACATACAGTTGGTAAGGACAGCAACCATCTTGTTAATAACTAAACATTCATTCTGTCCAATATGCTGTGCAGTATCAGTATAACTATCAGTATAAGCTAGAAACACTCCACTGGAAATCTAGAGAAATACGAACCTCCCCTCCCTTTTTTTCTTTCTTTCTCTCTCTCTCTCTCTCTCTCTCTCTCTCTCTCTCTCTCTCTCTCTCTCTCTCTCTCTCTCTCTCTCTCTATCTCTCTTTTCTCTCTCTTTCATTACAATTTCACTTGTTTAAAAGCGCATTAAGAATCAGGAATTGAAAAATGTGTTGAGAGTCTCACAAACTGCCACTCATTCCCTCCTTTTTGATTTCACTCTTGCATTAACTGTTTTTGAAATTACGAAAGATTAACCTACTATTAAAAAGAAAAAGAAGTAAAGCTACAATCCAATAAGTAAAATGAGGAGAGAGAGATCAAAATAAAAAAAATTTACGAAACGTTATAAATCTAAATCTTCCCAAAGTAACACAGGAAAACATGAAGCAATGTGACATCAGTATTAAAGTGAAGGAGACTTAGCCTGGGATTATAAACTTCAATAATGTCTGGCAATATTCCGTCAAGTACAGCGAGGAGGAGGAGGAAGAGGAAGAGGAAAACGAAGAGGAGGAAGAGGAGGAGGATACGATGGTCAGATGGTCCTCAAGGAAGTCTAGTCATCGTCTGAGAGAAAGATAGAGAAAGAAAATGAAAAGGAAAAGCGAGAGGGAAAAAAAAACACTAGAGGATGTAGGTCAGGCTGAAAAAAAACCTGTTGGCTTGACCTTAAAACATGACACACCAGTGAAAAAAGAAAGACAAAAAGATCAAGACTGGAAGAAGATGCATTATGGGGGCAGGTAGAAGGGAAGGAGGAGAGACACAAGAAAGAGAATTGCAAGGAAGGAGGAGGAAGGGAGGGGAGCGAAGGGAAGAGTCACTGAGAAGCTTGACTTTTATATTTTTGCCTCCAAAGTCGAATTTTCGGAAAGTGACTTTGAGATTATGCAAACTTCAAAGGGAGTGTAGATAGGGGAAAAGATTGTGGCTGGGAGGCAGTTTATGAAGGGAGGGTAAGGAGGGTACAGGGAAGATTACGCGGGAAACGTGTTATGGTAGAGTGTGTACGTGGGTAAGGAGAGAAGATAGTCAACAAAGGTGGAGGAATGATGGAGGAAAGGGAGAGGGAAGCGTGCTGAACGAGGAGAGTCGGTTTAGAGAGGGTGGAAGAAGCACCTGATATCGTTAGACTTACAAAAAGAAGAAAACTAATTGTGAAATATGAAAAAAATGGCTCTATGGGGATTAAGAGAGTGATGGAAGGGAAGGGAAGAGGGAAAGTGAATGAGCCTTGTCTACTGTACAGGGGAATGACGGAGGATGAAGGAACATGAATACTATATGAGTGGGGACAAGCAGGAAAGGGCACACACAAAAGCCAATATGAATAGTAAAGTTTCTTCCCTCACTATTGAAAGTTTACTATTCCCACATAAATGACTTTGATAATAGATGGAGGGACAGTATGTTAGAAAAATTCTTCTCTTTCTCTCTTCTGCCTTTCTTTTCTTTGTTCTTTTCTTCCAATCATCCCTCCCGTAAGGCACTCAGATTTGCAGACATGATTCTAGTCGCCACTTGCTACCTATTGTTATCGGTATTCGCCTCGCCGTTTTGCATGTAACTAATACTCCACCTCATTGTCTTGCCAATAATACGATGATGAGCCTTTCCATGCATAATGCTGCGAGGATGCAATGCGGGAAGACTTAATTATATCCGTATACACGCCAGTCAGAAATTACGTCAACTACGATTTATCAAGTTTATCAGGTAAACTTCACTGGCGGTAGGGATATGCTGTATAATCCTACCACTGACACCAATTTTACTATTACTGTCACCAACACAACCACGACTTATAATTAAAACAATGACACGGATGTTCAATCTATTCTAGATTTACATGAAATTTTAAGCGGTAAAATTCTTTTCAAGGTACATGTGTACTGTTTATTCTGTCTGCCATGGAAAAGAAAAAGAGAGAGAGAGAGAGAGAGAGAGAGAGAGAGAGAGAGAGAGAGAGAGAGAGAGAGAGAGAGAGAGAGAGAGAGAGAGAGAGAAGAGAGAGAGAGAGAGAGAGAGAGAGAGAGTTGCAGCGATAAGAGGCTTAGTACAACATTGAATTGCCTGTGCCTAGAACGATTAAATTTTCATCCGGGGCAACTTTCTGGGGAAACTTTGCTTTTCCTCAAACGCAAGATAATCAACAGTTAATCTCCCAAGAGCTGGTTCACAGAGTATTAATCGCTTTCATTCCAAGTCCTCTCTCTGTTGACAACTTGTTTTAGAAAGCTTAGACCTTCAGATCCTTCAAGTAAACTCTTACAGCTTTGGTCTAGAGATGAATTCGGGTAAGGTTTTCATCCATGTTTTTCTCTATTTACCACACAGCAGGTACATTGAATATAGAGTAAAATATAAATACATAAAATACATAGTCTCCTCTTGCTCATTAGTTACTGTGATGTATAAAAAAAAATAAATAAATAAATCATACCCATTGAGCTTTACATTTCATATCCTTTTAATTGCAAAACTTATTTATTTATTAATTTTTTTCATGAAGCATCGATAAATCTATTTGAATTTTGCGTAAATTTGATACATGTTTTTCCCTATCACTACAAGAATTACATTGTTCTTTCACTCGATAAATAAATAATGTATAATACGACCTTTTTTTCCTTCATGTATAAGTTTTCATTCACTGGCTAACTCTCAGGACAGCAGGAGTTAATTGTTAAGACACTCCCTCTACTATCACCACCACCACCACCAGCACCACCACCACCACCACCATCACCACCACCACAACTTCTGATAACGAGGTGTTCAGTGCCTAGACTACCAGCGAGGTTTATAGTCAGAGTTTCCTACCCACCCCAAAAAAAAAGAGAGAAAAAAAAATTGTTGCCTCTGCCTGCATGCATATCGAGTCAATTTTTTTTCCTCATCCTGTTTGTTCACTTAGTTTTCGAGAGCTTTGGTTCGTCGCTAATTACTGCAGATTGGATTATTTTTACGGTTGATAATCTTTTGTCGGAATGTTACAATTTTATATTTTTTTACCTTGGCGTTCTCAGTAGTAGACGTTAATTAATATTCTTATGGATGCGAGTTTGTCTGCTAGTTTCCTTATTTTTTTTCTTCCTCCTTTACTTCAGGTTTTCATCCGATTATTTTTTATGTTGTGCCTTGAAGTTGTAGTTGTTATTGAGTTGTATTTATTTCTTACATTCACTTCTTTCTTTTCTCATTCTTTTTAGTGAGTGGGAGTGGAGTGGAGACTGCCTTCATTTCACTCCGTAATGGTCCGCTCAAACGCAACTTGACCGACGAAATTACGGAATATAAATCAACACAAATTGAAT
>JAPQNM010000038.1:9152509-9155009 GCA_029783475.1 Metacarcinus magister
CCTCCTCGTCTCCCCTCAGACAATCAACACTTCACTCTCACTCCTCTCTCACCTCCTCACACTTTTCCCTCAACCTCACATCTCCCTTATCCTCTTCCTCATTCCATCATCTCTCTTCCTCATATTCCTCACTTTCCTTTTGAATTAATTAACACTATAACACACACATCCCACCCACCTTCACTTAATACATACTCGCATATACTGCACCTCATTGCTTAGCGCTAACACATGTGCCGAGGAATGATTAAAAGTTTGTCAATTAAAAACAATTTGGTACTCAGTTACGGCCGGAGAGGTGTCGCTGCCTGGAATTGGGGGCAGAGGGAGGGTCCAGAGGCTGCTTGGAGGGTAGTGGGTGGAAGAGACAAGGACAAATTGGATGGGAATGAGGGCAGATGGGGGAGGTGTAAGTGGGAGAGAAAGAAAAAGAGAGAGTGAAAGAAAAAATCCAATGGTGAATAGTAACATTACTATTACGACTACTACAAAAGCAACTATTATTACTACTACTACTACTACTACAAAGAAAAAGAAAAAGAAAAAAGAAAATGAAAAAGAAGAAGAAAAAATAGAATAATCAAGACTAACAAAACTACACTTAAAACACTTCGCTACTAATCGCTTTTTTTTATCTATATTTCTCTACTTTATCTTCATTATTACCTCACTAGCCTTACCCTTTCCCCTCACTCACCAAAAAGGACAAAGGGGCCACAACAAAGGCCTCTTCCCCTCACACAACCCCTTTTCTTCCCCTTGATAAGTCTCGACCCCAGAATCTAGCCCCTTAAACCTTCTTCCCATCATTAGGGGGTTAAAATGACCATTAGAAAGGTCAATACTCTCTCTCTCTCTCTCTCTCTCTCTCTCTCTCTCTCTCTCTCTCTCTCTCTCTCTCTCTCTCTCTCTCTCTCTCTCTCTCTCTCTCTCTCTCTCTCTCTCTCTCTCTCTTGTTTTATCCTGATTAACAGATTTTTGTGTGATTTTTTTTACATTATCTCTCGTTTTCCTTGCCTCCAAGAACACTTTTACCTGCATAACATTTTTCCCTTTCGCGTTTTTCCTTGAACCTCATTCTGTTTTCTCGATAGATTTTCTCTACTTTCTTTCCTTCCTTGATCCCACTTTTAAAGCAGCTTTCGAATTCTTGTTCCCTTTCTCAATTCGGTATTAAGATATTATCTTTTTTTTTATTATTATTACTAATATTCAATTTTTCTGTTAAATCTTTATTTATGGGGATTTCAGTGTTTTTTTTTATATTCTTTTTTCAAATTATTAATTTCTAAGTTCATATTTTTTTTGGAAATGTTGTTCCTACTACAACAACAACAACTACTACTACTACTACTACTACTACTACTACTACTACTACTACTACTACTACTACTACTACTACTACTACTACTACTACTACTACTACTAGCAATACAACTGCTGGTACACAAAACACAAACTAATAAATATAAAACTTTATCACACTAACTGCAACAAAAATTTAAATAAAAGGTGAAGAAGAAAATGGAATGATAAAAAAATATACATAAAACCCTAACAAATATCCTCTGAAGCGACGCAGGAAAACTGAAATTATATAGAAAAAAATTTAAAGAATAAAAAAAGAAAAAATGCTGAAATGAATAAAAATAAAGGCTACAAAGAAAAGAGAGAGAGAGAGAGAGAGAGAGAGAGAGAGAGAGAGAGAGAGAGAGAGAGAGAGAGAGAGAGAGAGAGAGAGAGAGAGAGAGAGAGAGAGAGAGAGAGAGAGAGGAGATAGTCAGGAGAGGCAACGGCGAACCACTATATACCGCAAGTCTGGATCGCGGAAGAACCAAGACCACCTTCAACTTTCTCTTTCAAAGATTTCATATCGATATTTTCACTTTTATTCTTTGTCCGGCAAGAAAAGAGGCGATTCTTTTACCTTCTCTTTCTACAAATGACTTTTTCCTTTTTCTTTACCTTTATGGCGTTTGTGTGCGTGAGCGTATGTGCTTTTCTTTTTTTCTTTTTTTTTCTCTCTCTCTCTCTCTCTCTCTCTCTCTCTCTCTCTCTCTCTCTCTCTCTCTCTCTCTCTCTCGCACTCCATATTTGCGAGCCTATTTCAGTGCGGGACTCGGTCTTGTGTTGGGTTCCGCTAGGCTGGTCCTGCGGCACACCTGAACATCAGTCACAAGCTGCCAAAAACAACACCTGATTGGCTCTTTCGGAGTGACGGCTTCCAATGGGCGGCGGGCGTGGGCGTACGTTTCCCTGAGCCGAGCACCAACCGGGTAGAAACGTCAAATAAACCCACGGGCTTCGGGTGTAACGGGAAGGAAGGAAAGCCAAGGAAGGTAAGACCGGGAAAAAAGGGATGAAAGAAGGAAGGAATGAAGGAAGGATGATGTGGAGAAAGGACGGAAAACAAGCGATGGAGGAAAGAAAGGAGAGCTGAAGAATGGAAGGAAGAGAAGAAAAGGATGATGGAAGGAAAGAATGGATGGAGGAAACACGG
>JAPQNM010000038.1:9160009-9180009 GCA_029783475.1 Metacarcinus magister
TCCTCCTCCTCCTCCTCCTCCTCCTCCTCCTCTTCCTCCTTCTCCTCCTCCTCCTCCTCCTCCTCCTCCTCCTCCTCCTCCTCTTCCTCTTCCTCTTCCTCCTCCTCCTTGGCGGCTTCCTTGGATCGGGAAAACGTGATTTTTTAAACAATTTGCTCGCAAGCTTTCCCATCTCTCTCTCTCTCTCTCTCTCTCTCTCTCTCTCTCTCTCTCTCTCTCTCTCTCTCTCTCTCTCTCTCTCTCTCTCTCTCTCTCTCTCTCTCTCTCTCTCTCTCTCTCTCTCCTTTCAATTACCTGTTACCACTACAAATTAGAGACCCACTAGAGAAAAGGTCTGAGGCGAGAAGAGGGTGATTGTGGTCGTGATGAGGAAGGAAGGAAGGAAGGAAGGAAGGAGGGAGGGAGGAAGGGAGGGAGAGAGATAAGGAGGGAGGGAAGGGGGGAGGGGGAGAAAAGGAGAGGAATTATGGAGGTGGGGAACAGAAAAGAGTTAATGGAATGGTGCAAAGTAAAGGTTGAGGCCAAATAGGAACACATAGGAACATATAGGAAGAACAAACAACAACAGGCCTGCTGGCCCTTACGAGGCTGTTTGTGAGACTACACTATCTACTCTAGAGTGAAGGATACAGGATAGTAAGGGTGAAGGCTTCTCTCCCCAGCCATGGCTGGCAGGGAAAGGAAGGCCAACCAAGACCAAACTGTCACTACCACTACTTCCTGGCAAGCAATGTCAGGCCACTAGCGACGTCTTTTGAATCGACATTTCGTAAGTTAGGTACATCAGGATGAACATACTCAAAAGTTTGCTACGTTAACGGATAGTATTTTAGTTGTGGATTGGCTTCAAAGTATTTGTCAAGTCTATTTTTGAAAACAATTCAATTCCCACCGTTCGCTCGGTCATGACCGGCCGATCAAAATCTTCACTACTGACTCTGTCACCGGTGCCAATGGCTATGGAAGTTATTTATTTTCATTCTTAAATGCTGCTGCATCAAGATAAGGCTCACTAGAATTAGGTATATAGAGGCAGAAAACAATTCAATTCCCACCGCTCGCTCGGTCATGACCGGCCGATCAAAATCTTCACTACTGACTCTGTCACCGGTGCCAATGGCTATGGAAGTTATTTATTTTCATTCTTAAATGCTGCTGCATCAAGATAAGGCTCACTAGAATTAGGTATATAGAGGCAGAAAACAATTCAATTCCCACCGCTCGCTCGGTCATGACCGGCCGATCAAAATCTTCACTACTGACTCTGTCACCGGTGCCAATGGCTATGGAAGTTATTTATTTTCATTCTTAAATGCTGCTGCATCAAGATAAGGCTCACTAGAATTAGGTATATAGAGGCAGAAAACAATTCAATTCCCACCGCTCGCTCGGTCATGACCGGCCGATCAAAATCTTCACTACTGACTCTGTCACCGGTGCCAATGGCTATGGAAGTTATTTATTTTCATTCTTAAATGCTGCTGCATCAAGATAAGGCTCACTAGAATTAGGTATATAGAGGCAGAAAACAATTCAATTCCCACCGCTCGCTCGGTCATGACCGGCCGATCAAAATCTTCACTACTGACTCTGTCACCGGTGCCAATGGCTATGGAAGTGATTTATTTTCATTCTTAAATGCTGCTGCATCAAGATAAGGCTCACTAGAATTAGGTATATAGAGGCAGAAAACAATTCAATTCCCACCGCTCGTTCGGACATGACCGACCGATCAAAATTTTCACTACTGACTCTGTCACCGGTGCCAATGGCTATGGAAGTGATTTATTTTCATTAAAAAATGTAATGCAGTACTTCTATTGCAGTGTCAAGCTCCATCGAGAGGATATGATAGCCATCAGTAACCCGCGTATACTCCTACACACGACACGTTACCCCGTAAGGAACACATATTGTCTTAACGTCCACGAATATTCTTGTAATGACTGTTACAGCTCAAAGCAGTTCATAACTAAGCCTTTCGACACGTTTAACCATCTTACAGACCCTCGTGGATGTCTAGAATTGACCTCAACATATGGTGTATTTCTGTCATTTTTTCTACTCCGGGAAATTTTTTGCAAAATTTCCTCTTCGATTTTGTTTTTTTTAAACTATGTTGTACATGGGAATAATGTAAGACTTTCAGCATAGTTTCAGTTACTTTCACCAGAAACTTTTATTGCTATAAATGAATTTATTTGGGTTAAAACAGATGATAAAATCAGTATGGTGGATCTAATACTTTACCAATGTTGATGGAAAAGATATCAGATATTCCTTATGAAATTACCAACTAATAAAAAAAGCACTTTGTTCAATTGGTATCTTAGCTTAGAAGCTAATATTGTTTGTTTAATGATATCATTATTTTAGTAGATAACTATTTTTCATGAGATAGATACCGATCAAATATAACAAAGAGTTATATTGTGAAATCATAAATATTTTTCTCCTCTTTTTAAACCCTATCCCATTCCAATCCTGCGTCTAGTTTCTTTTTTCATTATTTATAATCTACATAATTTACGTGAGGACGTAATATATATTTTCTTAATATTGTGTTAATCAGTACTTGTTACATACCATGAGGATCAGAAAAAGGTGCAGATTTTGAAGCATTGCTTTAAAATTCGATACGAGTAAAACGAAAAGAGTTACAACTAGTTTAAGTAGAACATATGATGAAAACAAGTTTTTATACACTATTTCAGAATGACAGAGTCTGTTTGATTACTCCTGTAGTGTACATAGCCTTTCTTTGACCTTCTTAAATGCTGCTGCATCAAGATAAGGCTCACTAGAATTAGGTATATAGAGGCAGAAAACAATTCAATTCCCACCGTTCGCTCGGTCATGACCGGCCGATCAAAATCTTCACTACTAACTCTGTCACCGGTGCCAATGGCTATGGAAGTTATTTATTTTCATTCTTAAATGCTGCTTCATCAAGATAAGGCTCACTAGAATTAGGTGAATAGAGGCAGAAAACAATTCAATTCCCACCGCTTGCTCGGTTATGACCGGCCGATCAAAATCTTCACTACTGACTCTGTCACCGGTGCCAATGGCTATGGAAGTTATTTATTTTCATTTTTAAGTGCTGCTGCATCAAGATAAGGCTCACTAGAATTAGGTATATAGAGGCAGAAAACAATTAAATTCCCACCGCTCGCTCGGTCATGACCGGCCGATCAAAATCTTCACTACTGACTCTGTCACCGGTGCCAATGGCTATGGAAGTTATTTATTTTCATTCTTAAATGCTGCTGCATCAAGATAAGGCTCACTAGAATTAGGTATATAGAGGCAGAAAACAATTCAATTCCCACCGCTCGCTCGGTCATGACCGGCCGATCAAAATCTTCACTACTGACTCTGTCACCGGTGCCAATGGCTATGGAAGTTATTTATTTTCATTCTTAAATGCTGATGCATCAAGATAAGGCTCACTAGAATTAGGTATATAGAGGCAGAAAACAATTCAATTCCCACCGCTCGCTCGGTTATGACCGGCCGATCAAAATCTTCACTACTGACTCTGTCACCGGTGCCAATGGCTATGGAAGTGATTTATTTTCATTAAAAAATGTAATGCAGTACTTCTATTGCAGTGTCAAGCTCCATCGAGAGGATATGATAGCCATCAGTAACCCGCGTATACTCCTACACACGACACGTTACCCCGTAAGGAACACATATTGTCTTAACGTCCACGAATATTCTTGTAATGACTGTTACAGCTCAAAGCAGTTCATAACTAAGCCTTTCGACACGTTTAACCATCTTACAGACCCTCGTGGATGTCTAGAATTGACCTCAACATATGGTGTATTTTTGTCATTTTTTCTACTCCGGGAAATTTTTTGCAAAATTTCCTCTTCGATTTTGTTTTTTTTAAACTATGTTGTACATGGGAATAATGTAAGACTTTCAGCATAGTTTCAGTTACTTTCACCAGAAACTTTTATTGCTATAAATGAATTTATTTGGGTTAAAACAGATGATAAAATCAGTATGGTGGATCTAATACTTTACCAATGTTGATGGAAAAGATATCAGATATTCCTTATGAAATTACCAACTAATAAAAAAAGCACTTTGTTCAATTGGTATCTTAGCTTAGAAGCTAATATTGTTTGTTTAATGATATCATTATTTTAGTAGATAACTATTTTTCATGAGATAGATACCGATCAAATATAACAAAGAGTTATATTGTGAAATCATAAATATTTTTCTCCTCTTTTTAAACCCTATCCCATTCCAATCCTGCGTCTAGTTTCTTTTTTCATTATTTATAATCTACATAATTTACGTGAGGACGTAATATATATTTTCTTAATATTGTGTTAATCAGTACTTGTTACATACCATGAGGATCAGAAAAAGGTGCAGATTTTGAAGCATTGCTTTAAAATTCGATACGAGTAAAACGAAAAGAGTTACAACTAGTTTAAGTAGAACATATGATGAAAACAAGTTTTTATACACTATTTCAGAATGACAGAGTCTGTTTGATTACTCCTGTAGTGTACATAGCCTTTCTTTGACCTTCTTAAATGCTGCTGCATCAAGATAAGGCTCACTAGAATTAGGTATATAGAGGCAGAAAACAATTCAATTCCCACCGTTCGCTCGGTCATGACCGGCCGATCAAAATCTTCACTACTAACTCTGTCACCGGTGCCAATGGCTATGGAAGTTATTTATTTTCATTCTTAAATGCTGCTTCATCAAGATAAGGTTCACTAGAATTAGGTAAATAGAGGCAGAAAACAATTCAATTCCCACCGCCTGCTCGGTCATGACCGGCCGATCAAAATCTTCACTACTGACTCTGTCACCGGTGCCAATGGCTATGGAAGTTATTTATTTTCATTCTTAAATGCTGCTTCATCAAGATAAGGCTCACTAGAATTAGGTGAATAGAGGCAGAAAACAATTCAATTCCCACCGCTTGCTCGGTTATGACCGGCCGATCAAAATCTTCACTACTGACTCTGTCACCGGTGCCAATGGCTATGGAAGTTATTTATTTTCATTTTTAAGTGCTGCTGCATCAAGATAAGGCTCACTAGAATTAGGTATATAGAGGCAGAAAACAATTAAATTCCCACCGCTCGCTCGGTCATGACCGGCCGATCAAAATCTTCACTACTGACTCTGTCACCGGTGCCAATGGCTATGGAAGTTATTTATTTTCATTCTTAAATGCTGCTGCATCAAGATAAGGCTCACTAGAATTAGGTATATAGAGGCAGAAAACAATTCAATTCCCACCGCTCGCTCGGTCATGACCGGCCGATCAAAATCTTCACTACTGACTCTGTCACCGGTGCCAATGGCTATGGAAGTTATTTATTTTCATTCTTAAATGCTGATGCATCAAGATAAGGCTCACTAGAATTAGGTATATAGAGGCAGAAAACAATTCAATTCCCACCGCTCGCTCGGTTATGACCGGCCGATCAAAATCTTCACTACTGACTCTGTCACCGGTGCCAATGGCTATGGAAGTGATTTATTTTCATTAAAAAATGTAATGCAGTACTTCTATTGCAGTGTCAAGCTCCATCGAGAGGATATGATAGCCATCAGTAACCCGCGTATACTCCTACACACGACACGTTACCCCGTAAGGAACACATATTGTCTTAACGTCCACGAATATTCTTGTAATGACTGTTACAGCTCAAAGCAGTTCATAACTAAGCCTTTCGACACGTTTAACCATCTTACAGACCCTCGTGGATGTCTAGAATTGACCTCAACATATGGTGTATTTTTGTCATTTTTTCTACTCCGGGAAATTTTTTGCAAAATTTCCTCTTCGATTTTGTTTTTTTTAAACTATGTTGTACATGGGAATAATGTAAGACTTTCAGCATAGTTTCAGTTACTTTCACCAGAAACTTTTATTGCTATAAATGAATTTATTTGGGTTAAAACAGATGATAAAATCAGTATGGTGGATCTAATACTTTACCAATGTTGATGGAAAAGATATCAGATATTCCTTATGAAATTACCAACTAATAAAAAAAGCACTTTGTTCAATTGGTATCTTAGCTTAGAAGCTAATATTGTTTGTTTAATGATATCATTATTTTAGTAGATAACTATTTTTCATGAGATAGATACCGATCAAATATAACAAAGAGTTATATTGTGAAATCATAAATATTTTTCTCCTCTTTTTAAACCCTATCCCATTCCAATCCTGCGTCTAGTTTCTTTTTTCATTATTTATAATCTACATAATTTACGTGAGGACGTAATATATATTTTCTTAATATTGTGTTAATCAGTACTTGTTACATACCATGAGGATCAGAAAAAGGTGCAGATTTTGAAGCATTGCTTTAAAATTCGATACGAGTAAAACGAAAAGAGTTACAACTAGTTTAAGTAGAACATATGATGAAAACAAGTTTTTATACACTATTTCAGAATGACAGAGTCTGTTTGATTACTCCTGTAGTGTACATAGCCTTTCTTTGACCTTCTTAAATGCTGCTGCATCAAGATAAGGCTCACTAGAATTAGGTATATAGAGGCAGAAAACAATTCAATTCCCACCGTTCGCTCGGTCATGACCGGCCGATCAAAATCTTCACTACTAACTCTGTCACCGGTGCCAATGGCTATGGAAGTTATTTATTTTCATTCTTAAATGCTGCTTCATCAAGATAAGTTCACTAGAATTAGGTAAATAGAGGCAGAAAACAATTCAATTCCCACCGCCTGCTCGGTCATGACCGGCCGATCAAAATCTTCACTACTGACTCTGTCACCGGTGCCAATGGCTATGGAAGTTATTTATTTTCATTTTTAAGTGCTGCTGCATCAAGATAAGGCTCACTAGAATTAGGTATATAGAGGCAGAAAACAATTAAATTCCCACCGCTCGCTCGGTCATGACCGGCCGTTCAAAATCTTCACTACTGACTCTGTCACCGGTGCCAATGGCTATGGAAGTTATTTATTTTCATTCTTAAATGCTGCTGCATCAAGATAAGGCTCACTAGAATTAGGTATATAGAGGCAGAAAACAATTCAATTCCCACCGCTCGCTCGGTCATGACCGGCCGATCAAAATCTTCACTACTGACTCTGTCACCGGTGCCAATGGCTATGGAAGTTATTTATTTTCATTCTTAAATGCTGATGCATCAAGATAAGGCTCACTAGAATTAGGTATATAGAGGCAGAAAACAATTCAATTCCCACCGCTCGCTCGGTTATGACCGGCCGATCAAAATCTTCACTACTGACTCTGTCACCGGTGCCAATGGCTATGGAAGTGATTTATTTTCATTCTTTAATGCTGCTGCATCAAGATAAGGCTCACTATAATTAGGTATATAGAGGCAGAAAACAATTCAATTCCCACCGCTCGTTCGGACATGACCGACCGATCAAAATTTTCACTACTGACTCTGTCACCGGTGCCAATGGCTATGGAAGTGATTTATTTTCATTAAAAAATGTAATGCAGTACTTCTATTGCAGTGTCAAGCTCCATCGAGAGGATATGATAGCCATCAGTAACCCGCGTATACTCCTACACACGACACGTTACCCCGTAAGGAACACATATTGTCTTAACGTCCACGAATATTCTTGTAATGACTGTTACAGCTCAAAGCAGTTCATAACTAAGCCTTTCGACACGTTTAACCATCTTACAGACCCTCGTGGATGTCTAGAATTGACCTCAACATATGGTGTATTTCTGTCATTTTTTCTACTCCGGGAAATTTTTTGCAAAATTTCCTCTTCGATTTTGTTTTTTTTAAACTATGTTGTACATGGGAATAATGTAAGACTTTCAGCATAGTTTCAGTTACTTTCACCAGAAACTTTTATTGCTATAAATGAATTTATTTGGGTTAAAACAGATGATAAAATCAGTATGGTGGATCTAATACTTTACCAATGTTGATGGAAAAGATATCAGATATTCCTTATGAAATTACCAACTAATAAAAAAAGCACTTTGTTCAATTGGTATCTTAGCTTAGAAGCTAATATTGTTTGTTTAATGATATCATTATTTTAGTAGATAACTATTTTTCATGAAATAGATACCGATCAAATATAACAAAGAGTTATATTGTGAAATCATAAATATTTTTCTCCTCTTTTTAAACCCTATCCCATTCCAATCCTGCGTCTAGTTTCTTTTTTCATTATTTATAATCTACATAATTTACGTGAGGACGTAATATATATTTTCTTAATATTGTGTTAATCAGTACTTGTTACATACCATGAGGATCAGAAAAAGGTGCAGATTTTGAAGCATTGCTTTAAAATTCGATACGAGTAAAACGAAAAGAGTTACAACTAGTTTAAGTAGAACATATGATGAAAACAAGTTTTTATACACTATTTCAGAATGACAGAGTCTGTTTGATTACTCCTGTAGTGTACATAGCCTTTCTTTGACCTTCTTAAATGCTGCTGCATCAAGATAAGGCTCACTAGAATTAGGTATATAGAGGCAGAAAACAATTCAATTCCCACCGTTCGCTCGGTCATGACCGGCCGATCAAAATCTTCACTACTAACTCTGTCACCGGTGCCAATGGCTATGGAATTTATTTATTTTCATTCTTAAATGCTGCTTCATCAAGATAAGGCTCACTAGAATTAGGTAAATAGAGGCAGAAAACAATTCAATTCCCACCGCTTGCTCGGTTATGACCGGCCGATCAAAATCTTCACTACTGACTCTGTCACCGGTGCCAATGGCTATGGAAGTTATTTATTTTCATTTTTAAGTGCTGCTGCATCAAGATAAGGCTCACTAGAATTAGGTATATAGAGGCAGAAAACAATTAAATTCCCACCGCTCGCTCGGTCATGACCGGCCGATCAAAATCTTCACTACTGACTCTGTCACAGGTGCCAATGGCTATGGAAGTTATTTATTTTCATTCTTAAATGCTGCTGCATCAAGATAAGGCTCACTAGAATTAGGTATATAGAGGCAGAAAACAATTCAATTCCCACCGCTCGCTCGGTCATGACAGGCCGATCAAAATCTTCACTACTAACTCTGTCACCGGTGCCAATGGCTATGGAAGTTATTTATTTTCATTCTTAAATGCTGCTGCATCAAGATAAGGCTCACTAGAATTAGGTATATAGAGGCAGAAAACAATTCAATTCCCACCGCTCGCTCGGTTATGACCGGCCGATCAAAATCTGCACTACTGACTCTGTCACCGGTGCCAATGGCTATGGAAGTTATTTATTTTCATTCTTAAATGCTGATGCATCAAGATAAGGCTCACTAGAATTAGGTATATAGAGGCAGAAAACAATTCAATTCCCACCGCTCGCTCGGTTATGACCGGCCGATCAAAATCTTCACTACTGACTCTGTCACCGGTGCCAATGGCTATGGAAGTGATTTATTTTCATTAAAAAATGTAATGCAGTACTTCTATTGCAGTGTCAAGCTCCATCGAGAGGATATGATAGCCATCAGTAACCCGCGTATACTCCTACACACGACACGTTACCCCGTAAGGAACACATATTGTCTTAACGTCCACGAATATTCTTGTAATGACTGTTACAGCTCAAAGCAGTTCATAACTAAGCCTTTCGACACGTTTAACCATCTTACAGACCCTCGTGGATGTCTAGAATTGACCTCAACATATGGTGTATTTTTGTCATTTTTTCTACTCCGGGAAATTTTTTGCAAAATTTCCTCTTCGATTTTGTTTTTTTTAAACTATGTTGTACATGGGAATAATGTAAGACTTTCAGCATAGTTTCAGTTACTTTCACCAGAAACTTTTATTGCTATAAATGAATTTATTTGGGTTAAAACAGATGATAAAATCAGTATGGTGGATCTAATACTTTACCAATGTTGATGGAAAAGATATCAGATATTCCTTATGAAATTACCAACTAATAAAAAAAGCACTTTGTTCAATTGGTATCTTAGCTTAGAAGCTAATATTGTTTGTTTAATGATATCATTATTTTAGTAGATAACTATTTTTCATGAGATAGATACCGATCAAATATAACAAAGAGTTATATTGTGAAATCATAAATATTTTTCTCCTCTTTTTAAACCCTATCCCATTCCAATCCTGCGTCTAGTTTCTTTTTTCATTATTTATAATCTACATAATTTACGTGAGGACGTAATATATATTTTCTTAATATTGTGTTAATCAGTACTTGTTACATACCATGAGGATCAGAAAAAGGTGCAGATTTTGAAGCATTGCTTTAAAATTCGATACGAGTAAAACGAAAAGAGTTACAACTAGTTTAAGTAGAACATATGATGAAAACAAGTTTTTATACACTATTTCAGAATGACAGAGTCTGTTTGATTACTCCTGTAGTGTACATAGCCTTTCTTTGACCTTCTTAAATGCTGCTGCATCAAGATAAGGCTCACTAGAATTAGGTATATAGAGGCAGAAAACAATTCAATTCCCACCGTTCGCTCGGTCATGACCGGCCGATCAAAATCTTCACTACTAACTCTGTCACCGGTGCCAATGGCTATGGAAGTTATTTATTTTCATTCTTAAATGCTGCTTCATCAAGATAAGGCTCACTAGAATTAGGTAAATAGAGGCAGAAAACAATTCAATTCCCACCGCCTGCTCGGTCATGACCGGCCGATCAAAATCTTCACTACTGACTCTGTCACCGGTGCCAATGGCTATGGAAGTTATTTATTTTCATTTTTAAGTGCTGCTGCATCAAGATAAGGCTCACTATAATTAGGTATATAGAGGCAGAAAACAATTAAATTCCCACCGCTCGCTCGGTCATGACCGGCCGTTCAAAATCTTCACTACTGACTCTGTCACCGGTGCCAATGGCTATGGAAGTTATTTATTTTCATTCTTAAATGCTGCTGCATCAAGATAAGGCTCACTAGAATTAGGTATATAGAGGCAGAAAACAATTCAATTCCCACCGCTCGCTCGGTCATGACCGGCCGATCAAAATCTTCACTACTGACTCTGTCACCGGTGCCAATGGCTATGGAAGTTATTTATTTTCATTCTTAAATGCTGATGCATCAAGATAAGGCTCACTAGAATTAGGTATATAGAGGCAGAAAACAAT
The DNA here is from genome assembly GCA_029783475.1 of Metacarcinus magister. Classification (NCBI taxonomy): domain Eukaryota; kingdom Metazoa; phylum Arthropoda; class Malacostraca; order Decapoda; family Cancridae; genus Metacarcinus; species Metacarcinus magister. Next base: position 9,171,134 of record JAPQNM010000038.1, read on the forward strand.
TCAATTCCCACCGCTCGCTCGGTTATGACCGGCCGATCAAAATCTTCACTACTGACTCTGTCACCGGTGCCAATGGCTATGGAAGTGATTTATTTTCATTCTTTAATGCTGCTGCATCAAGATAAGGCTCACTATAATTAGGTATATAGAGGCAGAAAACAATTCAATTCCCACCGCTCGTTCGGACATGACCGACCGATCAAAATTTTCACTACTGACTCTGTCACCGGTGCCAATGGCTATGGAAGTGATTTATTTTCATTAAAAAATGTAATGCAGTACTTCTATTGCAGTGTCAAGCTCCATCGAGAGGATATGATAGCCATCAGTAACCCGCGTATACTCCTACACACGACACGTTACCCCGTAAGGAACACATATTGTCTTAACGTCCACGAATATTCTTGTAATGACTGTTACAGCTCAAAGCAGTTCATAACTAAGCCTTTCGACACGTTTAACCATCTTACAGACCCTCGTGGATGTCTAGAATTGACCTCAACATATGGTGTATTTCTGTCATTTTTTCTACTCCGGGAAATTTTTTGCAAAATTTCCTCTTCGATTTTGTTTTTTTTAAACTAGGTTGTACATGGGAATAATGTAAGACTTTCAGCATAGTTTCAGTTACTTTCACCAGAAACTTTTATTGCTATAAATGAATTTATTTGGGTTAAAACAGATGATAAAATCAGTATGGTGGATCTAATACTTTACCAATGTTGATGGAAAAGATATCAGATATTCCTTATGAAATTACCAACTAATAAAAAAAGCACTTTGTTCAATTGGTATCTTAGCTTAGAAGCTAATATTGTTTGTTTAATGATATCATTATTTTAGTAGATAACTATTTTTCATGAGATAGATACCGATCAAATATAACAAAGAGTTATATTGTGAAATCATAAATATTTTTCTCCTCTTTTTAAACCCTATCCCATTCCAATCCTGCGTCTAGTTTCTTTTTTCATTATTTATAATCTACATAATTTACGTGAGGACGTAATATATATTTTCTTAATATTGTGTTAATCAGTACTTGTTACATACCATGAGGATCAGAAAAAGGTGCAGATTTTGAAGCATTGCTTTAAAATTCGATACGAGTAAAACGAAAAGAGTTACAACTAGTTTAAGTAGAACATATGATGAAAACAAGTTTTTATACACTATTTCAGAATGACAGAGTCTGTTTGATTACTCCTGTAGTGTACATAGCCTTTCTTTGACCTTCTTAAATGCTGCTGCATCAAGATAAGGCTCACTAGAATTAGGTATATAGAGGCAGAAAACAATTCAATTCCCACCGTTCGCTCGGTCATGACCGGCCGATCAAAATCTTCACTACTAACTCTGTCACCGGTGCCAATGGCTATGGAAGTTATTTATTTTCATTCTTAAATGCTGCTTCATCAAGATAAGGTTCACTAGAATTAGGTAAATAGAGGCAGAAAACAATTCAATTCCCACCGCCTGCTCGGTCATGACCGGCCGATCAAAATCTTCACTACTGACTCTGTCACCGGTGCCAATGGCTATGGAAGTTATTTATTTTCATTTTTAAGTGCTGCTGCATCAAGATAAGGCTCACTAGAATTAGGTATATAGAGGCAGAAAACAATTAAATTCCCACCGCTCGCTCGGTCATGACCGGCCGTTCAAAATCTTCACTACTGACTCTGTCACCGGTGCCAATGGCTATGGAAGTTATTTATTTTCATTCTTAAATGCTGCTGCATCAAGATAAGGCTCACTAGAATTAGGTATATAGAGGCAGAAAACAATTCAATTCCCACCGCTCGCTCGGTCATGACAGGCCGATCAAAATCTTCACTACTAACTCTGTCACCGGTGCCAATGGCTATGGAAGTTATTTATTTTCATTCTTAAATGCTGCTGCATCAAGATAAGGCTCACTAGAATTAGGTATATAGAGGCAGAAAACAATTCAATTCCCACCGCTCGCTCGGTTATGACCGGCCGATCAAAATCTGCACTACTGACTCTGTCACCGGTGCCAATGGCTATGGAAGTTATTTATTTTCATTCTTAAATGCTGATGCATCAAGATAAGGCTCACTAGAATTAGGTATATAGAGGCAGAAAACAATTCAATTCCCACCGCTCGCTCGGTTATGACCGGCCGATCAAAATCTTCACTACTGACTCTGTCACCGGTGCCAATGGCTATGGAAGTGATTTATTTTCATTAAAAAATGTAATGCAGTACTTCTATTGCAGTGTCAAGCTCCATCGAGAGGATATGATAGCCATCAGTAACCCGCGTATACTCCTACACACGACACGTTACCCCGTAAGGAACACATATTGTCTTAACGTCCACGAATATTCTTGTAATGACTGTTACAGCTCAAAGCAGTTCATAACTAAGCCTTTCGACACGTTTAACCATCTTACAGACCCTCGTGGATGTCTAGAATTGACCTCAACATATGGTGTATTTTTGTCATTTTTTCTACTCCGGGAAATTTTTTGCAAAATTTCCTCTTCGATTTTGTTTTTTTTAAACTATGTTGTACATGGGAATAATGTAAGACTTTCAGCATAGTTTCAGTTACTTTCACCAGAAACTTTTATTGCTATAAATGAATTTATTTGGGTTAAAACAGATGATAAAATCAGTATGGTGGATCTAATACTTTACCAATGTTGATGGAAAAGATATCAGATATTCCTTATGAAATTACCAACTAATAAAAAAAGCACTTTGTTCAATTGGTATCTTAGCTTAGAAGCTAATATTGTTTGTTTAATGATATCATTATTTTAGTAGATAACTATTTTTCATGAGATAGATACCGATCAAATATAACAAAGAGTTATATTGTGAAATCATAAATATTTTTCTCCTCTTTTTAAACCCTATCCCATTCCAATCCTGCGTCTAGTTTCTTTTTTCATTATTTATAATCTACATAATTTACGTGAGGACGTAATATATATTTTCTTAATATTGTGTTAATCAGTACTTGTTACATACCATGAGGATCAGAAAAAGGTGCAGATTTTGAAGCATTGCTTTAAAATTCGATACGAGTAAAACGAAAAGAGTTACAACTAGTTTAAGTAGAACATATGATGAAAACAAGTTTTTATACACTATTTCAGAATGACAGAGTCTGTTTGATTACTCCTGTAGTGTACATAGCCTTTCTTTGACCTTCTTAAATGCTGCTGCATCAAGATAAGGCTCACTAGAATTAGGTATATAGAGGCAGAAAACAATTCAATTCCCACCGTTCGCTCGGTCATGACCGGCCGATCAAAATCTTCACTACTAACTCTGTCACCGGTGCCAATGGCTATGGAAGTTATTTATTTTCATTCTTAAATGCTGCTTCATCAAGATAAGGCTCACTAGAATTAGGTAAATAGAGGCAGAAAACAATTCAATTCCCACCGCCTGCTCGGTCATGACCGGCCGATCAAAATCTTCACTACTGACTCTGTCACCGGTGCCAATGGCTATGGAAGTTATTTATTTTCATTTTTAAGTGCTGCTGCATCAAGATAAGGCTCACTATAATTAGGTATATAGAGGCAGAAAACAATTAAATTCCCACCGCTCGCTCGGTCATGACCGGCCGTTCAAAATCTTCACTACTGACTCTGTCACCGGTGCCAATGGCTATGGAAGTTATTTATTTTCATTCTTAAATGCTGCTGCATCAAGATAAGGCTCACTAGAATTAGGTATATAGAGGCAGAAAACAATTCAATTCCCACCGCTCGCTCGGTCATGACCGGCCGATCAAAATCTTCACTACTGACTCTGTCACCGGTGCCAATGGCTATGGAAGTTATTTATTTTCATTCTTAAATGCTGATGCATCAAGATAAGGCTCACTAGAATTAGGTATATAGAGGCAGAAAACAATTCAATTCCCACCGCTCGCTCGGTTATGACCGGCCGATCAAAATCTTCACTACTGACTCTGTCACCGGTGCCAATGGCTATGGAAGTGATTTATTTTCATTCTTTAATGCTGCTGCATCAAGATAAGGCTCACTATAATTAGGTATATAGAGGCAGAAAACAATTCAATTCCCACCGCTCGTTCGGACATGACCGACCGATCAAAATTTTCACTACTGACTCTGTCACCGGTGCCAATGGCTATGGAAGTGATTTATTTTCATTAAAAAATGTAATGCAGTACTTCTATTGCAGTGTCAAGCTCCATCGAGAGGATATGATAGCCATCAGTAACCCGCGTATACTCCTACACACGACACGTTACCCCGTAAGGAACACATATTGTCTTAACGTCCACGAATATTCTTGTAATGACTGTTACAGCTCAAAGCAGTTCATAACTAAGCCTTTCGACACGTTTAACCATCTTACAGACCCTCGTGGATGTCTAGAATTGACCTCAACATATGGTGTATTTCTGTCATTTTTTCTACTCCGGGAAATTTTTTGCAAAATTTCCTCTTCGATTTTGTTTTTTTTAAACTAGGTTGTACATGGGAATAATGTAAGACTTTCAGCATAGTTTCAGTTACTTTCACCAGAAACTTTTATTGCTATAAATGAATTTATTTGGGTTAAAACAGATGATAAAATCAGTATGGTGGATCTAATACTTTACCAATGTTGATGGAAAAGATATCAGATATTCCTTATGAAATTACCAACTAATAAAAAAAGCACTTTGTTCAATTGGTATCTTAGCTTAGAAGCTAATATTGTTTGTTTAATGATATCATTATTTTAGTAGATAACTATTTTTCATGAGATAGATACCGATCAAATATAACAAAGAGTTATATTGTGAAATCATAAATATTTTTCTCCTCTTTTTAAACCCTATCCCATTCCAATCCTGCGTCTAGTTTCTTTTTTCATTATTTATAATCTACATAATTTACGTGAGGACGTAATATATATTTTCTTAATATTGTGTTAATCAGTACTTGTTACATACCATGAGGATCAGAAAAAGGTGCAGATTTTGAAGCATTGCTTTAAAATTCGATACGAGTAAAACGAAAAGAGTTACAACTAGTTTAAGTAGAACATATGATGAAAACAAGTTTTTATACACTATTTCAGAATGACAGAGTCTGTTTGATTACTCCTGTAGTGTACATAGCCTTTCTTTGACCTTCTTAAATGCTGCTGCATCAAGATAAGGCTCACTAGAATTAGGTATATAGAGGCAGAAAACAGTTCAATTCCCACCGTTCGCTCGGTCATGACCGGCCGATCAAAATCTTCACTACTAACTCTGTCACCGGTGCCAATGGCTATGGAATTTATTTATTTTCATTCTTAAATGCTGCTTCATCAAGATAAGGCTCACTAGAATTAGGTAAATAGAGGCAGAAAACAATTCAATTCCCACCGCTTGCTCGGTTATGACCGGCCGATCAAAATCTTCACTACTGACTCTGTCACCGGTGCCAATGGCTATGGAAGTTATTTATTTTCATTTTTAAGTGCTGCTGCATCAAGATAAGGCTCACTAGAATTAGGTATATAGAGGCAGAAAACAATTAAATTCCCACCGCTCGCTCGGTCATGACCGGCCGATCAAAATCTTCACTACTGACTCTGTCACAGGTGCCAATGGCTATGGAAGTTATTTATTTTCATTCTTAAATGCTGATGCATCAAGATAAGGCTCACTAGAATTAGGTATATAGAGGCAGAAAACAATTCAATTCCCACCGCTCGCTCGGTTATGACCGGCCGATCAAAATCTTCACTACTGACTCTGTCACCGGTGCCAATGGCTATGGAAGTGATTTATTTTAATTCTTTAATGCTGCTGCATCAAGATAAGGCTCACTATAATTAGGTATATAGAGGCAGAAAACAATTCAATTCCCACCGCTCGTTCGGACATGACCGACCGATCAAAATTTTCACTACTGACTCTGTCACCGGTGCCAATGGCTATGGAAGTGATTTATTTTCATTAAAAAATGTAATGCAGTACTTCTATTGCAGTGTCAAGCTCCATCGAGAGGATATGATAGCCATCAGTAACCCGCGTATACTCCTACACACGACACGTTACCCCGTAAGGAACACATATTGTCTTAACGTCCACGAATATTCTTGTAATGACTGTTACAGCTCAAAGCAGTTCATAACTAAGCCTTTCGACACGTTTAACCATCTTACAGACCCTCGTGGATGTCTAGAATTGACCTCAACATATGGTGTATTTCTGTCATTTTTTCTACTCCGGGAAATTTTTTGCAAAATTTCCTCTTCGATTTTGTTTTTTTTAAACTATGTTGTACATGGGAATAATGTAAGACTTTCAGCATAGTTTCAGTTACTTTCACCAGAAACTTTTATTGCTATAAATGAATTTATTTGGGTTAAAACAGATGATAAAATCAGTATGGTGGATCTAATACTTTACCAATGTTGATGGAAAAGATATCAGATATTCCTTATGAAATTACCAACTAATAAAAAAAGCACTTTGTTCAATTGGTATCTTAGCTTAGAAGCTAATATTGTTTGTTTAATGATATCATTATTTTAGTAGATAACTATTTTTCATGAGATAGATACCGATCAAATATAACAAAGAGTTATATTGTGAATTCATAAATATTTTTCTCCTCTTTTTAAACCCTATCCCATTCCAATCCTGCGTCTAGTTTCTTTTTTCATTATTTATAATCTACATAATTTACGTGAGGACGTAATATATATTTTCTTAATATTGTGTTAATCAGTACTTGTTACATACCATGAGGATCAGAAAAAGGTGCAGATTTTGAAGCATTGCTTTAAAATTCGATACGAGTAAAACGAAAAGAGTTACAACTAGTTTAAGTAGAACATATGATGAAAACAAGTTTTTATACACTATTTCAGAATGACAGAGTCTGTTTGATTACTCCTGTAGTGTACATAGCCTTTCTTTGACCTTCTTAAATGCTGCTGCATCAAGATAAGGCTCACTAGAATTAGGTAAATAGAGGCAGAAAACAATTCAATTCCCACCGTTCGCTCGGTCATGACCGGCCGATCAAAATCTTCACTACTAACTCTGTCACTGGTGCCAATGGCTATGGAAGTTATTTATTTTCATTCTTAAATGCTGCTTCATCAAGATAAGGCTCACTAGAATTAGGTAAATAGAGGCAGAAAACAATTCAATTCCCACCGCTTGCTCGGTCATGACCGGCCGATCAAAATCTTCACTACTGACTCTGTCACCGGTGCCAATGGCTATGGAAGTTATTTATTTTCATTTTTAAGTGCTGCTGCATCAAGATAAGGCTCACTAGAATTAGGTATATAGAGGCAGAAAACAATTAAATTCCCACCGCTCGCTCGGTCATGACCGGCCGATCAAAATCTTCACTACTGACTCTGTCACCGGTGCCAATGGCTATGGAAGTTATTTATTTTCATTCTTAAATGCTGCTGCATCAAGATAAGGCTCACTAGAATTAGGTATATAGAGGCAGAAAACAATTCAATTCCCACCGCTCGCTCGGTCATGACCGGCCGATCAAAATCTTTACTACTGACTCTGTCACCGGTGCCAATGGCTATGGAAGTTATTTATTTTCATTCTTAAATGCTGCTGCATCAAGATAAGGCTCACTAGAATTAGGTATATAGAGGCAGAAAACAATTCAATTCCCACCGCTCGCTCGGTCATGAGCGGCCGATCAAAATCTTCACTACTGACTCTGTCACCGGTGCCAATGGCTATGGAAGTGATTTATTTTCATTCTTAAATGCTGCTGCATCAAGATAAGGCTCACTATAATTAGGTATATAAAGGCAGAAAACAATTCAATTCCCACCGCTCGTTCGGACATGACCGACCGATCAAAATTTTCACTACTGACTCTGTCACCGGTGCCAATGGCTATGGAAGTGATTTATTTTTCATTAAAAAATGTAATGCAGTACTTCTATTGCAGTGTCAAGCTCCATCGAGAGGATATGATAGCCATCAGTAACCCGCGTATACTCCTACACACGACACGTTACCCCGTAAGGAACACATATTGTCTTAACGTCCACGAATATTCTTGTAATGACTGTTACAGCTCAAAGCAGTTCATAACTAAGCCTTTCGACACGTTTAACCATCTTACAGACCCTCGTGGATGTCTAGAATTGACCTCAACATATGGTGTATTTCTGTCATTTTTTCTACTCCGGGAAATTTTTTGCAAAATTTCCTCTTCGATTTTGTTTTTTTTAAACTATGTTGTACATGGGAATAATGTAAGACTTTCAGCATAGTTTCAGTTACTTTCACCAGAAACTTTTATTGCTATAAATGAATTTATTTGGGTTAAAACAGATGATAAAATCAGTATGGTGGATCTAATACTTTACCAATGTTGATGGAAAAGATATCAGATATTCCTTATGAAATTACCAACTAATAAAAAAGCACTTTGTTCAATTGGTATCTTAGCTTAGAAGCTAATATTGTTTGTTTAATGATATCATTATTTTAGTAGATAACTATTTTTCATGAGATAGATACCGATCAAATATAACAAAGAGTTATATTGTGAATTCATAAATATTTTTCTCCTCTTTTTAAACCCTATCCCATTCCAATCCTGCGTCTAGTTTCTTTTTTCATTATTTATAATCTACATAATTTACGTGAGGACGTAATATATATTTTCTTAATATTGTGTTAATCAGTACTTGTTACATACCATGAGGATCAGAAAAAGGTGCAGATTTTGAAGCATTGCTTTAAAATTCGATACGAGTAAAACGAAAAGAGTTACAACTAGTTTAAGTAGAACATATGATGAAAACAAGTTTTTATACACTATTTCAGAATGACAGAGTCTGTTTGATTACTCCTGTAGTGTACATAGCCTTTCTTTGACCT
>JAPQNM010000038.1:9185009-9187509 GCA_029783475.1 Metacarcinus magister
CCTAATACTGCAGGATCGCGACCCCTGCATCAAGACGAGCAAAAACGAGGCCATTGCTTCCACCGCCGCGCACCGTCCCGCTCCTAAGATTACACCAAGAATGATCGGATAACAACCTCGGAAGTAGAGCCTGAGACTGTTGCTTTATCCATGCCATCTATACACAAGCTGCTCGGTTTAATATGTCGTGGAGGAGGATTGAGAGGAGGAGGAGGAGGAGGATTTGGGGGAAGGAGTTAGTGTAAGGGATGAAGCAGTACATACCATCGCGGAGCAGAAGGAAGGAAGGAAGGAAGGAAGTCGAGGAGAAAAAGGGAAAGGATTAGGTGAAAAGACACAGCTTTTCATTAGAGAGGAAGAGGAGGAGGTTGGGTGGGATATTAATGCTCATTGCGGGGCGGGAGGACAAGGTTTTAATAATTGACGAGGAGGAGGAGGAGGAGGAGGAGGAACTGAAGTTGAGCTATATAACTGCCAAGAGGAGAGGCTAGGAAGTGGTGAAGGTTGTGGTGATTGTGGTATTGGTAGTGGTGATGGTGGTAATAGTGGTGATGGTGGTAGAGGCACTATTATTTAGATATACGTATAATATATAGTCTATCTTAATCCCCTTCCATTGTCAATCTCTCTTAGTCGAAACGAAATAATAAAAGGCTTTATATTCTACTTATTTACCTTTTTGTGATGATCTAAAGAAACTTAAATGTATCTTTTTTATGTTATGAGTCGTTGTGGTTACTATAGTGACACAAATTCTTGGATATTTAATTAAATCTAATGAAAATTGGTACATAGAGATTCTCAGACATGTTTTCTGATTGTTGTAATATCAAAGCTTATTTAAAATTTGTTTGCCTAACTTGCCTCATAAGAATAATGGAAATAACAATAATCTTACATTCTTATAAACTAATAATTGTTGTGATGAGCGTTGCTTTTCTTGCTTACACTCCCTTTCCCCCACTCTTGTTCATTCTCCTTCTCTTCCTAATCCTTGTCCTTCGCTTCTACTAAGTTTCCTTGCTATTCTGACTCTCTCCTCATCCCATCAAGCTCTCTCTCTCCTCCTCGTCCTCTTCCCTAAGCCATCCATCAGTAGACACTTCACTCTACTAGATCTCTCCCTCTCCTCTCTCCTTTACTCATCCTTTCTCTCTCTCTCTCTCTCTCTCTCTCTCTCTCTCTCTCTCTCTCTCTCTCTCTCTCTCTCTCTCTCTCTCTCTCTCTCTCTCTCTCTCTCTCTCTCTCTCTCTCTCTCTCTCTCTCATTCCATGTTCGTTTTCCATGATCTACTTTTAATGGAGCGAAAAATATAAAATTGCAACTAAATTAGACAGAGTAGAATTGTGAAGAGTTTTATAACCCTAAGATAATATTTCTAAAAGCAACATGCGTCATAAAATTTAAAGGGAAGCCACGCATGATGCCAATAATGAAAATAATGGGATTTACGAGGGGGGCGAAAGTCAATTTATTTCTGTAGTCGGCGTCAAAATGTTTAAGGACAGACTACAGTACAGTATATAACCTTCCCTATGTATAAGAAGTCAATTGTAGGTGTCCGCCCGCGCCCTTTTCAGCTGGAGGAAGTTGGCGGGCAGCGCTTAACATCTCATCGTCGCTAATGACTTTCAACTAATACTTCTCTCCTTGAATAAACTTTAGTCCCTGTCAGAGAAAACTTTTAATAGCTATTTAAAACTCGTGCCTTATACTGTGTTTATGTTCCCTTTAGTTTTAGTAGTAATATATGGTGAAAAGAGAGAGAGAGAGAGAGAGAGAGAGAGAGAGAGAGAGAGAGAGAGAGAGAGAGAGAGAGAGAGAGAGAGAGAGAGAGAGAGAGAGAGAGAGAGAGAGAGAGCGTCTTAATGGCTGTGTTAACGCTGCACTAAATTTCATTCCTCTTATACCAGAAAAGCATTACAAATCTATTTCCTCTCTCTCTCTCTCTCTCTCTCTCTCTCTCTCTCTCTCTCTCTCTCTCTCTCTCTCTCTCTCTCTCTCTCTCTCTCTCTCTCCATTTAGCACTCCACTTAACAAGGTGAAACTGGGATTCCAGATAAGTCTTTCTGATGCCGGGATTTGTCAGGGAAGATTTGGCGCCCAGAATCCTCCTCCTCCTCCTCCTCCTCCTCCTCCTCCTCCTCCTCCTATAATGGGGTCGGCGGGCAAGGGGTGTCCTTCTCCAGGATCTCTTTCTGGTACACAACAGATTTTCAAGCCACATAACACTTAGCGAGGTGCACGCTGCCCTCCCTCCCTCCTAACCTCTATTGCAGCTGCTCTTTTTCTCCTTCCTTCCTTCCTTTGTACTGGTGTTAATACTTCTCTTTCTTTCTCTCTCTCTCTCTCTCTCTCTCTCTCTCTCTCTCTCTCTCTCTCTCTCTCTCTCTCTCTCTCTCTCTCTCTCTCTCTCTCTCTCTCTCTCTCTCAAGGAAGCACACGCACACGCTGGCAAATAATGGGGTATATAAATTTTCGGTATCGGAGTGGAATAAAA
>JAPQNM010000038.1:9192509-9202509 GCA_029783475.1 Metacarcinus magister
ACTACTACTACTACTACTACTACTACTACTACTCGCTACTCTCCCAGCGTCATCCACTCGCTACCTTCACCACTGAAGAGTCTTAACTTTACGTTTCTCATTTTCTCTCTTGACTTGTTTGGCTTTACAACTTCCTTAACCTGAAAGTTACTGTTTTAATGTTATTACTGAAACGTTCATGTCATTAAACCTTTAAGTATTGTGTATAGAACTGTTTGATACATGTGTGGCATGCATTTGTAGTATGATAGAAGAGGCATACACACACAGAAACACACACACACACACACACACACACACACACACACACACACACACACACACACATACACACCTTTACAAATTCCATGGTAATTTGTCTAACTAAATGGGTTGGGAGGAGGCTTCCACTTTGCTGTTCTTTTGTCTCTATCACGTAGATATGATGGTAGTAGAGTATAGCCACAAGGACAGCCTCGTTAGGTCCAGTAGGACTGTTGCTGTCTGTTCTTACTTTTGTATTTTTGTACTCCCTTTTGTACTACTACTACTACTACTACTACTACTACTACTACTACTACGTACTACCTCGAGTCATCGCCGACCATCTAAAGAACAAAAACATAGAAAGGACAGGAAACACATGATAATTATGAGGAAAACAAGAAGAAGGAATGGTGATAAAATACACGACAGGAGTTAAAGAACAGTCACAACACAACTGCAAATCACGGCCCCGGGACAAACGTGAAGAATGAAGAGAAGGAGGCGGAGGAGGAGGAAATTCGAGATGTAAAGGAGAAAAATTTATACTACTACTACTATTACTATCAATTTTACTACTACTTTTTTTATATATATACATAAAAAAGGTACCGGCCAAACGCAAACAAAAATAGGTTAAAAAAAATCCCGATTGTCGCCAGAGCCTGAGCTGTTGCTACTACTACTACTACTATTACTACTACTACTACTACACTCTCTCTCTCTCTCTCTCTCTCTCTCTCTCTCTCTCTCTCTCTCTCTCTCTCTCTCTCTCTCTCTCTCTCTCTTTCCCCTATCCCTCCTCCTTCCAATTTCCTTCACTTCCCCTGGTTAGGTCTCCTCCAAGCGGTAAAGGGAAAGTAAAACTAGGAGAAGTAGGTTAGGGAGACGGTGAAGAGATGGGGAAGTGAGAGAGAGAGCAGAGATAACCCAGGGAAGGTAATCTATAATAATTACGCAGTAAAATGAAACCATATATTTATATAAAAACATGACTTTCCTCCTCATTTTCTCGAAAGCTATTAGAGATATTGGAAATATCATTGCAGCATCTGATAGACCTAATAAAACTGTACAACTGTCATTATGAATATTAGTTCTATGACTATTATAGCGAGGCCACTTCATGGGGAAATTAGAGATAGCAACCAAAATTAATACCCACGTACATTTGGTTATCATATTTTTGGTCTCGTGTTCCCACTTGTAGATTTTTGTCATTTGTTAACGATGAAAAGGCATTTCCAACGTATCAATCCATGCTCAGATTTTGCTCAAGTTTTCCTGGAGGCTTTGCTTGTCAAGGTCTCAGATTACCGAGTTTCCGATTTTTGTATCGTTTGAGAATTTTTCAATAAAGTTAAGTCCAACATCGATATCGTTTATGTATATCATGAATAGAGAGAGAGAGAGAGAGAGAGAGAGAGAGAGAGAGAGAGAGAGAGAGAGAGAGAGAGAGAGAGAGAGAGAGAGAGAGAGAGAGAGAGAGAGAGAGAGAGAGAGAGAGAGAGAGAGAGAGCAGGATGGGGTGTGGTGAGGGGGGTGGAGGGTTAGCTTTGGTAAGGAGTGGCTGGTTGAGACAAGAGTGGGTTAAAGGAGAGGAAATCAGTGGGGCGTGTACAGGATATTAGTGTGACGCTAAAACAAATGAGGAGGAGGAGGAGGAGGAGGAGGAGGAGGAGGAGGAGGAGGAGGAGGAGGAGGAGGAAAAAGAGGAAAAGGAAATACAGAGAAAAAAAATAACAATAAAAGATCATACTAAGAATAACAACTTAGACAAGAAAGAGGCGGACAGGACAAGTAAGAAAATAAGAACAAAAATGACCACGACGATAACAATGACGTTAATAACAACAATGATAATAACAATGCAGGACTGTAACGAGGCGGGTACTCACCACACATGCCATTGTAGCGGACCTTGACGCTCTGCTGCAGGAGACAGGAGGTCCTCGATAGCTCACACTCACTGCTGTAGTCGGTGCCGTCAGAGCCACAAACGGTGCGCCGGGAATCATCTTGGAGACAGTGGGAGAGGCAACGACACTCCTGATTCCCGTTTTCTTCCATGCGACACTCAGCCCCCGCGCGGCACTGCACACCCTCGCAAGGATCCACAGGAATTTCTGCCAAAGGAGAAGACACAATGGAGTAAGCGCTTAACTTTCACCACATAAAACGCTACTTGTTTAAAAATATATAAAGAGATGAAAACACACACGTTCAGACTTGCAGGAATTACTTTACATTACCCCCTCTTGTGCACTCCACCTCCTCCTCCTCCTTCTCCTCTTCCTCCTCCTCCTTCTTCTCCTTCTCATCTTCTACCTCCTCCACTTCCTCTTCCTTTTTTCGCGCAAAGACGAAGAGAGAAAAGTAAACACGTTCTCATTAGCAACTTAATACAGTGAAATACCAGGCAGCAAGGACCAGGCAAGGAGTGGTGGCGGAGGACCCAGCAAAGGCAACACCCGCTAATGACTCAGCAAGCAAGTATTAACGAAGGTATGTGGAAGACGAAAGAGGAGGGGGACGAGGAAGAGCAGGAGGAGGAAAAATAGTATAGAAATGGAGTGCCTTTCCTTCTATCCTCTTCTCTCTTCTCTCTCTCTCTCTCTCTCTCTCTCTCTCTCTCTCTCTCTCTCTCTCTCTCTCTCTCTCTCTCTCTCTCTCTCTCTCTCTCGTAGTTTTGGCTTACGAAGGGAAAAGTTTGGGCGGGAGGGTATTTCATGGATGAAGAGGACGAGAGAATAACTAATGTGAGAGAAGGAGAGAGAGAGAGAGAGAGAGAGAGAGAGAGAGAGAGAGAGAGAGAGAGAGAGAGAGAGAGAGAGAGAGAGAGAGAGAGAGAGAGAGAGAGAGAGAGAGAGAGAGAGAGAACGATAATGACAGGGATACTAATGATGATGAAGAGAATGTGGTGACGTAAGAAATGAAATAATGGTAGTAGCGATAGTAGCAGTAATAGCAGCAGCAGTACCAGCAGCAATAATAGTAGTAGTAGTAGTAATAGTAGTAGTAGTAGTAGTAGTAGTAGTAAAGGGAATTTAGTCATTATTTAGTAACTTTTAAGCACTCAATTCTCGAGAGCCTTGACGCACTTTGAGTCACTGTGAGTCATGGTGTTTCCTCACAGTGACAAAGGTTCGGTCTCGGGTACCTTGAAGCTTCTCTGAGACCATGACTTTCGAGCACGTGAATCACACTGAACTGATGGATTTATGAAGCTGTTGCCATCGATCGGTTGTTGCTTCGAAGGAACGACGGAACACACACACACACACCCACACACACACACACACACACACACACACACATACATTTGTCACTGAAAATAGGCTAATAATTTCCTCATAAAATACGATCCAATTCCCTACATCCAGGTTATATTATGGCGGGTTAAGTCTAAGTTTTATCGCATGAGAAATGTAAGGCAAGGTATTTCAGTGTCGTAAATTCGAGACACACACACACACACACACACACACACACACACACACACACACACACACACACACACACAAAGTGGCGTTAAGTAGATACACATATATACACAAACACACCCCACACTGTGTACACCGCCGGCCTTTTCCCTTCTGTCCAAAATGAGGCCAGGTGTCAAGCCTCGTCATTTTGTCAGGTGTCCCGCACCCACGCACGCCTGATCCACAGCTGCTGCCGCCGTTGAAATATTGACATGTGTGTGTAGGGGTGTGTGTATGTGTGTGTGTGTGTGTGTGTGTGTGTGTGTGTTTGTGTGTGTGTGTGTGTGTGTGTGTGTGTGTGTGTGTGTGTGTGTGTGTGTGTGTGTGTGTGTGTTTGTGTTTACTGCTTCTGGCTATAACAATGAATGTCTCATATACTCTTACATAACGCGATTACACCCCAATTACAGGTGACAGAAGATGTAATATTATTTTTCTTTACATCATACAGCACACACGTTTCATGGACTCTATGCATCGACACAGCGCCACAAAGGGAAGGTTCAAAGGAGTAATGTTAAGTATCACTTAAAAAAACATAAATAAAACAGGACACTATAAAGTAACTGAAAATGTAGTTATGAAGGAAAAGAGAACGATGAAAGAAGAGAAAGAAGGAAAGAGAAAGAGAGAGAGAGAAAAAAAGAGAAATAGAAATAACTCCACTTGTATCATTTCCACTTAATTACCAAATCTATATACTGACTAAATAAACCTAAATCAAAGCACCTTCACTCCCTTCCCTTCAAAACATCTTGCTACTTGTATACACCTACATGCTTTCCCTCACTCCTCCGCTATTCCCTCCTGCTTCACTACCTTCTACTTTAATTTTATCTTTTCGTTCATTAAATGTTGCTTATGGTAGACTGAGCGGCTTAAGAAGTGTTGTTAGTAAGTGTTTGCTGGTGGGCGTCTCAAACTGGTAATTATTCTTGATCGTTACTTATGTTTTTTATTGACACAAGTAAGGTGAGGTCTTCATAAATTTCGGCTTTATTTACTTTATTGAGCGTATAAATATTGAGGTCACTATATTCTCTCTCTCTCTCTCTCTCTCTCTCTCTCTCTCTCTCTCTCTCTCTCTCTCTCTCTCTCTCTCTCTCTCTCTCTTACACAGACTGGGCTACAAACCAAGTCTTATGGCGATAAACATACTGCCTATTATCATATTACAATAGATACAACGGCTTCTGCTTCTCTTCTACCTGGTGAATACACTTGATGCTCCCAGTTAATTCTGTAAGGAGTCTTTGCCTCTTTATATAAATAGTTAATACATTTCCCCTCAAACAACTTAAAGGAGAGGCTCGTGTACCCTCTTTGAGATCCGGTATCTCCCCTCACCCTTGCCACGACTGAAACCACAACTTTAAGAATTTTCATGTGAATGGAAAACATATTCTTTATAACTAACAATTCAAATCAGTATTCCTTTATTTTCTTTATAGTTTTTTGTCCTTTTTTTTTTTTAGTAGCAATACGTGTGAGTCTAGATCATACATACGTTCCCACACACACACACACACACACACACACACACACACACCACACACACCCACACACACGTTGAAGCCATGAACACAAATATTGATCGCACACCCACAGTTCTAATTTATTGGCGTTCTCATTGGGTCTATCATTACTATCAACAGGAGTGTGAATAGCTTGACTAATGAGTCCTATCTTTGGTTATCACCCTGTATGTCACTCTCTTTACGGACGCACGAGAGCAGGCAGACAGGCAGGCAGGCAGGCAGGCAGGCAGGGAGGTAGGTAGGCAGGGAGGCAGGGAGGCAGGCAGGCAGGCAGGCAGGCAGGGAGGCAGGGAGGGAGGCAGGCAGGCAGGCAGGCAGGCAGCGCACTCCACCGTCTTGTGTTTTCAGTCGTGTGTGTCGTTGAAAAAGTGAGCAATGGGGTCATGGTTTGGTGTTCATCTTCTTTATTACTCTTGAGGACATTTTGTGGACCTGAGAAATGTAGTAGTGGTGGTGGTGGTGGTGGTGGTGGTGGTGGTGGTGGTGGTGGTGGTGGTGGTGGTGGTGGTGGTGGTGGTGGTGGTGGTGGTGGTAGAGCTGTCTCTATAATATCGATGATGATAATAATGATGATGATAGCGATAATAATTTTGATACCGATGTAACTTCAACAAATATGGTGGTTGTGGTGTTATCAAGCGACGGTGTTTCTATCTATCTATATGTCTGTCTGTCTGTCTGTTTGTATCTCTCTCTCTCTCTCTCTCTCTCTCTCCTCTCTCTCTCTCTCTCTCTCTCTCTCTCTCTCTCTCTCTCTCTCTCTCTCCCCACTTCAGGAATGTCATTAAATACCACTCAAGACTCGTTCCCCCAACCTCTCCTCCTCCTCCACCTCCTCCTCCTCCTCCTCCTCCTCCTCCTCCTCCTCCTCCTCCTCCAACCGCTCATCTTCCTTCCTGGACTCCAAGCAGACCATTCGTCTGGGGAAGCAGTAATCTCTCTCTCTCTCTCTCTCTCTCTCTCTCTCTCTCTCTCTCTCTCTCTCTCTCTCTCTCTCTCTCTCTCTCTCTCTCATTGCAACAAGTGAAAAGAAAATAATCATACAAGCCGACTCAAGACACAGTGCGAGGAATAAAAGATTTGCGTTACAATGTTTAGTTCCTATGTCTTGACTTTAACTTTTACTTTCATGATTTATAACGAATACAAAATAATAAGAATAATAAGCATTGCGTTGTCCTCAGTAAAGCTGCAGGTCATTTTAGGCAAACATTGTCTCATCAACTCTCCTCCTCTAACTGACTGTCTTGATTCTTTAAGTCACCCACGCAATGTTGCATCTTTATCTCTTTTCTACCGCTATTTTCATGCTGTCTGCTCTTCTGAACTTGCTAACTTCAAGTCAAATGACCGTACTCAAATCACGTCAATTAATCATGCACAGAATACTTAAATAGAAAAGCAAATTTGTATATATCTCCTTTTTTTGTGACTCGCTTTAGAAAGGAGTAAGGTGACAAAAATGTGACTCAACAAAATTCATGAACAATTAATTCATTCTTCAGCACATAATGAGAGTCACTTATGCCGCCACGCGAAGGAAACGAGGACGAAAGTGACACATTTGTAGCTGCTGGAATATATGACTATTAATGTATTATGCCATTTTGAGGTACATCCATAATTCCTTCTGATCTCTTCTCTCTCTCTCTCTCTCTCTCTCTCTCTCTCTCTCTCTCTCTCTCTCTCTCTCTCTCTCTCTCTCTCTCTCTCTCTCTCCCGTCTATGTATCTCTCTTTTTTCCTCTCTCCTCTATCTCTTTTTTTCTCACCCTCGAAAGCCAAATTCAATTCCCATTTATCTCTCTCTCTCTCTTCCCTTTTACCAAGGTAGACATGGAAATGGGAGGGGGGGAGATGAGGCGTATAGACATAATAGAAGAGGAGGAGGAAGAGGAGGAGGAGGGGGGGGGGAGGAACAGGAAAAGAAGGAGGAGGAGGAACAGGAGGAGCAGGAGCAAAAGGAGGAGGAGGAAGAGGAGGAGGAAGAGGGGGGCAAGAGGACTGAATTAAGCATCACGCTAAGAGGATCTATTCAGTGAAGCTAATCAAGGTAAGGGGATGGTAAGGATCCTTCTGCTGCCGCCATCACCACCACACACCTGTCACCACCACCACCACCACACACCTGTTACTACCTCCAGCACCACCACCATTACAAAAACAATCTCAAACATCTCCATCACCACCAAAAACAAAACATTATCACCACCATCACCACCACTTATACCACCACATTGGTATAACATTTCTGGTCAACAGGAGAACTAGACAACGTGTATCTTATCTGCATCTCTCTCTCTCTCTCTCTCTCTCTCTCTCTCTCTCTCTCTCTCTCTCTCTCTCTCTCTCTCTCTCTCTCTCTCTCTCTCTCTCTCTCTCTCTCTCTCTCTCTCTCTCTCTCTCTCTCTCTCTCTCTGTTATTGAAATCCAGTACGTTCTATCCCTTCGCTGTCCTGTGATGGTCCGTGAGCAGGTCCCATCCAACGGCCTCCAAAATAAACACATCCCACATCGCCAGCCAATGACAGGTATTATTGGCTCCCCCAACGGGTTCTTAGTGCTTCGTGTCTGGGGGATGCTGAGTCAGGTGGTGGGCCGGCTAAGAACCTAGGCGTGGAGCTGGTATGATGGTGGTGAGAGTGGCAGTGGAGGGTCGGGGTGGTATAGTAGTAGTGGTCGTAGATGTGAATTGTTATGGCAAGGAAAGGCGTTAGTAAGCAGCGTGTATGTTAGTGGTAATACGAGAGAGAGTTTGTCATCAGTTTAACGAGACACAAGGTTTGGTCAGGGTTAGGCGTCTTGCTGACCTAAGCTGCCTCTAGATTTTAGTTCAGCAGCGGTGGTTATTTCTATGCTTGTACAGCGCCAAGGAAAGGGTTAGGCTAAGGGTGGGTTGTTGTGTTGCCTTTGGAATGTTATGTTATCCCCGCACCATAAGGCAGTCAAAGGAAATTGCTTTTCTTAAAGAATGTTTCATAGAGGTATGTGTACGGGTATGATTTTTACAAGAATATTCCATGTGAAGACAATTTATTTTTTGACATACACGTGCAGCTCTTGAGATTTCTTGTGTAGAATAATATAATCTTTGAAATTAATGATAAGTACTTTTATTGTTTGGAAATAATCTCGTTTTTGAAGAATATGGATAATAAAAGGAAAATGTGAGTATTTCTTTTTCTATTAAAATTAAATGTCGCAATTTGGACATGATAAACAATTAAGGAGTCAACACTATTATTTTTGTATGTAACTAAAATATAAAAAAAATCACACACGCACTCACACAAGCACGCACACACACACGAGATCACACAAACCCACCGTTTATACTAAATTTCCTCTTATAATTAATTAACACAAGTGGAAAATTAAGCCCTAAACTGAGGCATAACTTTCCCTCGTCTACCACCGCAGCAATCACATCTTCCTGCCATCATCATTCATCCCCATCACGAGGGAACCACAACAAAAAATAATGAACATATGGCGTACAATTAATCATCCTCCACCTACAGCCGAAATGCGTCCCTGCAGCCTCGCCGTCACCACCTCAAAAGGGTCACGCAATCCCGGCTGCCTCTGTGGGAGTGACGGTTGTGACGTGGCCATCAAAACTGATTCAAAAGGACCATGTTAGGAGAAGGAAAAAATGAGAAAGACGAGGGAAAAAAAACAACCGCGAAGAGTCTGCAACATTTGAACTTTGCAAGACCTATCAGGGAATTAAGCTTTTTGTGTAAATGAAGATTGGTTGAGACTTGGATGTACGGATAGAAAAGGCAATGGAATTTAAGTGAAATTTGGCAATAATGAACCGGAAAGTTTCAAACCGAAAGTGGGATTCATGATTTGTTCTGTTCTTCACTCAAATTGCTTAGTGTGGCTTTCTTTCTTTCTTTCTTTCTTTCTTTCTTGCTTTCTCTCTCTCTCTCTCTCTCTCTCTCTCTCTCTCTCTCTCTCTCTCTCTCTCTCTCTCTCTCTCTCTCTCTCTCTCTCTCTCGTTGGCTGGTGTAGCACTAATTACATTAAGTACTACTCTCCGCTAACCAATAAATCAGCTGCTAACAAAACTTTACTATAAACAATAATTATGGTCAGTTGCGATCGGTGATGCAGCGTTTTATTATATATTTTATTTTTTTCTTCTATTAAACATGATATTGAGTTATTACTTAGCTCTGGATTTCTGTCCCTGTCAAGCCTACGTGACAGGATTAGGCTGAGGGATGGTGAGTGATGTGAAGAGATTGCCTTCGCTTAAATACACATGTTTTCGTGTTGATGATATTAGGAAATAAAATAAAATATATCCCCAAATTTTTTCTTTAATTCTGTATAATTTGACATATTAGTTTAGGCAATTTCATATTTCACATAGTAAGTAATTTTGCAGTTATATTATTTTCATGTTTATTGGACACATCGGAGTTTGAAACCTAGATTTTTTATTTTATTTTGGGGTAAAACGAAGAACACATTTACTTACATCAAGTCTGTTTCTGAGACTCCAATACACATTATCATATCAAGGTATCTCGACGTATCATTATTTAGATTTCCGATCCAGCAGTTCAGTCAGCGAGTCATCATTAAATTATGTCTGTGTCTAGTACAGCGTGGCGGCAGGGCGGGACGAATGGTAGGAGACGCAAGTAGAGAGAGACCAAAGCCAGGGAGAGGAAGGGAGATGGAGACACTGATAATTAGGAAGGTGGAGACGAAGGCATGT
>JAPQNM010000038.1:9207509-9230009 GCA_029783475.1 Metacarcinus magister
AAAAATACGAAAGAGGAGAAGAATGAGGAGAAAGAGACGGAAGATTGGGATGTGAAGGATGGGAAGGAGGAGGAGGAGGATTGGAAGGATGAGGAAAGATGGAAAACTCTATGCATAACGTCAACATTGAGGAAGTGTACATATGGTTTTAGGTCAACTGAAAGACCGTATCTGAGACGCTACCCCGCACCGTCTTCAGCCGTCCCCCCCAACACCTTCACAAACACGGGCCGCCCACCCAGCGCCGAGGAAAAACAAGCTGGAAAAATGTGGGTTGGTGGTGGGCATTGAACCTGTCTTCTTTTCCCGCCACGTGACAGCGCTGAAAGTCCTTTAAAGTCAAGTTTACTGATAAAATATACCGAGGGACCTTGACGTTTTCACAACAATGAGAATAGTTTGACTTCCTTTCACTCTATAGCCAAAGAAAGCAAGGTAAAAAAAAAAAAAAAATTTCCACACACCATGCCAGCCAAGAAAAAAGAAACTGCTCTAGAAGATAAGAAAGAACAATGCATAGGTAAGTTTCAAGGAATAGAATAGTTTGGGTTAAAAGGTTTACCACTCGAACATTTTCTTCTGTTTAAGTATGCGGTAATCTGTTAAAGAAAATGGAATTGGGTTGCGTTACTGGCGATTATGATAATATATTCCGTACACTCGGGGAAACGCTGAACTTTGCGCGCGTAAATATCCGTCGCGTTGGCCTTGAGGAAACGAAAATTATTCATGAGATTATTTTATGAGCGACCAGATATTACAGAAGGGGATTACGTAGCTATGGGAAAATGAAGATGATGATGATGATGATGATGATGATGATGATGATGATGATGATGATGATGATGATGATGATGATGATGATTGCTGTCTACGTAGTGTTGCCTTTGTGCTCCATTTTGTTCGTTATTCTTTACTATTGCTCGTGATGGTGGTGGTGATGGTGTTGGCTGGAGAAGGAGGAAGAGGAGGAGAAGGAGCAAGAAGGGAGTGAGCAGAATAAAAGGGAGAACAATATAAAGGAAGAGAACAAACATTATAGAAAAACGAGAACTCCGAAAGTGCTGAAGAAAATAAAGAAAGGGAGAGATCTGGAAAAAAGGAAAACACGGACAATTAGAGAGGAGGAGGAGGAGGAGGAGGAGGAGGAGGAGGAGGAGGAGGAGGAGGAGGAGGAGGAGGAGGTTGAGGAAGAGGAGGTTGAGGAGGAGGAAAAAAAATGAGAAGGGGTCAACCACCATCCACAAAACTCGTAAACATGAAAGAAAATGGCTCTTGAGGGGCCACTAACCTTTATGCAAATCTGGTTGACGGTAAAGGGAATATGTGGACCAGGAATGCTCTCTACGCCTACCCCATCCTACACCTTGCCTTTCCTATCCTTCCTGTCCTTCTCCATCCCCACCACACACACTGCAACTCCACAAACTCACTCGAACTATACTTTCCTCTCTCTCTCTCTCTCTCTCTCTCTCTCTCTCTCTCTCTCTCTCTCTCTCTCTCTCTCTCTCTCTCTCTCTCTCTCTCTCTCTCTCATACAAACTGCTAAATTTGTTAATTACATCAAATATTTGTGGTTCCTCTTCCACTCCCTTCCGCTTCCTCCACGTCCTCCTCCTCCTCCTCCTCCTCCTCCCTCCTCCTCCGACCTTTATCATCCTCCATTACTCTCATCTGTTATCCTTATCTACTGCTTCCTTTTCCTACTCTTCCACCTTTATGAATATTGCTTAATTACGTGCATACATATTAATTTTCCCCGTGTGTGTGTGTGTGTGTGTGTGTGTGTGTGTGTGTGTGTGTGTGTGTGTGTGTGTGTGTGTGTGTGTGTGTGTGTGTGTGTGTGTGTGTGTGTGTGTGTGTGTGTGTGTGCGAGCGCGTGCACGTATTTAATCATGCAGGTTTCGTAAGTCGCTTGAAACTCTTATACAAGTTCGTGTCAATTACTCTTTTTTTTGTTATATAGATGATTTCCCGCCCTCCATTTTGCTTCTGTATTTCCTCCTAGTAATCACAAGGGAGGTGAGGGGAGCGGCTCACACCTCACCTGTCCTCAGCACGTCACTTTTCCTCACCTGGTTGGGACGAGGCATAATCAAAGGACTCGAGTGGCGGAATTGCACGTTTTTGAGAGGGCCGCGTGGGCCGGTAACTAATCCTAATCACAAGTTGCAGGTCTAGGTGTGAGGCGGAGGAGGGCGAAATGAAGCCTAAATTTCGCGCTGTTTGGGTTCACGTCGAGGGTTCCCGTGAACATTAAGTGAAGGAAAGAAAGAAAGAAAAGTAGGGGATTCAGGGAGAAAATGATAAGGGAAATCACCGAGTTTAGGGGATTAGATTTAAATTCGTTTTCTTTTCTCTTACTCCTTTGTTCCTGAATGGCATACCAATTTTCTGCATGTTTTTTTTTTTGTGTGCATTTTCATTACGTTTGCAATTTGTGAAGAGGTTTATTGGTAAAGTTTATATGTAGGGACATCAAATACACATTCATATTCACTTAAGTAGTAATGAACATCCTCTTAAGACGCACAGTGGTATAAGAGAGAGAGAGAGAGAGAGAGAGAGAGAGAGAGAGAGAGAGAGAGAGAGAGAGAGAGAGAGAGAGAGAGAGAGAGAGAGAGAGAGAGAGAGAGAGAGTCAAACACACACACACACACACACACACACACACACACACACACACACACACACACACACACACACACACACACACCGAAAAACTTGATTAAGAAATAGAAAAACGTAGAATTTTTTTGTTTCTTAATCAAGTTTTCTCTCCCTCTACTCGTTATATTACTGACTGCTTCCACATGCCTACACACACACACACACACACACACACACACACACACACACACACACACACACCCCTCCCACACACCCACACACACAGAGACACAACGAGTATGTTCCCTTTCTTTCTTTTTTTCCCCCTCTCTCGTCCTCCCACACCCATGCCGCACAAAAGCTAATTTATGGACGCGATGAACGGCCACTGAATTATTGAGTTTTCATTAGCGAGAATTATCAAAGGTGCAAAACAAAAACAAACCCCAAAAAAGGCAAATATAATAAACCTACAAAGGCGACACACACAGTTGACGAGTTCGGGTGGGAAGGGAAGGGAAGGGAAGGGAAGGGAAGGGAAGAGAAGGGAAGGGAATGGAAGGAATTGGAAGGGATGAAGGGAAGCTGAGGGGAAGGGAAGAGAAGGGAAGGATGAGGGAAGGGAAGGGTGAAAGGGAGGGTGAAGGGCAGGGTGAAGGGGAGGTGAGGGGGAGGTGAGTGATGGGGGAGGGCGAGACAGATGCGGTGCTGGTGGTGAGAGGAATAGTTTTGGAGGAAAAAAAATATATACACTGGCATCGTTTGTTTGTGTTTTGTTTATTTGCTGTTTCACTTATTGTGTATTTTATCTGGTATATATTTCTGGGCTGTTTTTGTATCGATTATTTACAGACAAGCTGGACAAACATTCATACATATACATATAAAAAAAAACAACAACAGTTCTATAGATACAGTCCTGGTCAGACAAAAATACAAGACAGACAGGAGGTGAAAACGGTCTGAAAAAATGTATATATAGAACATACACACACACACACACACACACACACACACACACACACACACACACACACACACATAAACACACATAACCTATCCATATTGCCATTAGCTGATGTAACTGTTATTTTACGATGCTTGCCTTTAACCCACTGCCTTTTCTACTGATGCTAAATACGGTTTGGCCACTAGATTGGTGTGGGCGGCGGCAGGGGGGGCGTAGGGGGGGGGGAGGGGTGAAATGGCCATTGGCAGCAGTGACCGGCGGTGACCATAGTGTTAGGTGTCCCTGGGTTCGATCTTGTTGTTTATCTCCTTGAGTTTAAAAGTTTCACGCCTTTGTGTTTGTTTTTCGCTATTTCGCTCCGTTTGTAAGTTTTAGTGTTTGCGTTTCAATCTCTCTCTCTCTCTCTCTCTCTCTCTCTCTCTCTCTCTCTCTCTCTCTCTCTCTCTCTCTCTCTCACTCTCTCTTGCTCTTTTTTCTTACTTTCTTTTACTGCGTGTTTGCCTCTCCCTTTCACTGCCACTGTTTTCTGTTGTCTTTTGCTTTATCAAGAGATTCATTTCCTTCTTTTTTTCTTTGGGTTCCAACTTCACATGCACGTAACGCCTTTACCTTATGCATTACGTCTTTATACAGTGTAACAAACAATCTTATTTTTTTGTAACGGAGACAGAGGAAGAAGAGTTTGGAGATGAAATAGGTAAACAAACACAATTGAGAGACGCCACTTAATTCTCTCTCTCTCCCTTCCATCCTCCATACCTCAGCCTCCCCATCTCCCTCTCTTCTTTCATCTCACTTCTTCCATCCATTATGCTACACCCCGTCCCTCCACACTCTCTCTCCTCCCTAAGACCCGCGGCTGACTGGGCTCTGAAGGAAGTCTTGGGAGAGTAAACATTTGTCATTATACTTTAGGGCAGGTGAGTGGTGTAATATTGTCACAGGCTCGATATTACCTGCTAAAATATTGCTATTCATGCCATTTGCCAGTATTGATGTAGGTGGTGGTGGTGGTGGTGGAAAGGTTGAAGGGTGGTGTTTAGGGGTATCGAATGAGGGATGTGGTGTGTGGTGTTCTTATGTATGTGCTTATATTTGTACTTCGTCGTGTACAGGTGTGATTACCTGTCAAGTTATTACCTGTCAGGTGCTTTTACTTAATGCACATGGCTCAGTATTGCTAGCGTGTGTGTATGTATGTGTGTATGTGTGTATGTGTGTGTGTGTGTGTGTGTGTGTGTGTGTGTGTGTGTGTGTGTGTGTGTGTGTGTGTTTAACGTTCCCCAGCTACTCAAGGGAATGGAGGGAGTGAGCGAGAATGGTTGTTTGGAAGGTTGTTACATTGCTACCATTAAAGGAAGTGAGCCTGAGTTAGACTCGTGAAAACAGCCTGACGTCCCCGTGTGTTTCCGTGGGGGGCGAGTGGGCGGCGGCGGCGGCGGCGGTGTGTTGGTGTGTTGGCCTACTGCACTGAGGCAAGGAAGGTAATGACAGTACCAACACCAGCAGTACAAAAAGATAGTAAAAGACACTGTAATAATGACAATCTATACAATAATGGACACTAAGGTTTTTTGCATATTTCTTACGGTTTTTTATTTTTTTAATTTTTTTTATTCTTTTTACTTTGTCTATCCTGAACGTTCATGAAAACACAGCATCCCCATCAACACACAGAGACATCATCCCTTACATCACCACTATCACCAATCATCACTAATCATGACAGCACCAGCAACAACCATTCATCATCTCTCATCACTATCCATATTCATCACCACACACTATCTCTATCACAATCACCACCACCCATCACCACTAATCACCACCCACCCAACGAGGAGGCGGGTCCTGGGATTAACAAGCATCAAGGCCCAAGCATGGTTTAGTGTTATTTAGTGAGGCCATCAGCGGAACGACGACCCGCTGCTGGTACAATATAGTAGTAGTAGTAGTAGTAGTAGTAGTAGTAGTAGTAGTAGTAGTAGTAGTAGTAGTAGTAGTAGTAGTAGTAGTAGTAGTAGTAGTAATAGTAGTAGTAGTAGTAGTAGTAGTAGTAGTAGTAGTAGTAGTAGTAGTAGTAGTAGTAGTAGTAGTAGTAATAATAGTAGTAGTAGTGCCAAAACCCACGATAATTATTACTTCCACTGTTACTGCTATTTCCAAAAAAGTACACACACACACACACACACACACACACACACACACACACACACACACACACACACACACACACACACACACACACACACCTATATATCAAGCTAACCTGTGATCGAGCTCGGTTTTCATCATTGCGGAAAATTTATGAAATATATTATATTCCCCTGAACATAATGGTAATACGCAAAACGTCACTAGCCAGCTTAGGCAAACACACACACACGTAAAAAAGCACACAAACACAAACACATACACACATACACACACACACACACACACACACACACACACACACATACACACATGGTATCTACATATATATTGCCATCGTCCTTTGCACAATAACATCCAGATTTCAGTAACACGTCACATCAAAAGTACTCGTGTTTCGCTGGACATTTACACATCGTTTTTTTCAGTATGACGTGGATCTGTGGCGTCAATCCTATGCCTACGCAGCACTACCTTAGAAAAAAAAGCTGCCCACCTACGCCCACTCTCTAGGAACGACCTGTAGGAAGGACATAGGGTCGTTTTCTCATTACATATGGAAAATATTGGGCAAGGGCAATACAAACTTGAGAAAAAAGTTTAAATCGCCGCTTTCCTCCAAAAAAAGAAGAAAAAAACAGTGGAAGAATTTGAGAAAGGAAGGAAAATTTAGTTCCAGATGTGTCTTGATATTTCTTTCTGAAAAATGTGTTTAAATCATAAGAAGATAGAAACAAGATAAAAGATTGTTTCAAAGTTTACCAGTGAGTGGGATGCAATAATGAAGATAATGGTTAAGTCTTGCATTAGTCACCAAGCAGGAGGATAACAATGGCACATGAACGACAACTGGCTTTACTTTACAAATATTTCTAGGAACATCATTTTATGTATTAATTTTTTTTTATTTCCGAGTAACTAGAAAACTGTTAAGCACCTGAACTTTCTGAATTGTTTTATGTGCATTGGAGGAAAATAATATATCTCGGGTAACAATTTTACTCACGATTAAAAACTTTAATTCTTCAGGATTCAGGATTGTGATGGAACAGTGAAGTGAAGTAGATAGATAGTAAATATATTTGTGTTTCACAGCTTGCTTGATGATCGGGGTTAAAGTTACATAGATTAATTATAAAAAAAGAAGAAAAACTGTTGCTCGTATTTTCTTTAGGGAAGCCATTTTTAGGTGCTTGTATGTCTTTGTTACTCTCCACACTTTATATATTGCCATCATTATTCTCGATAAATTATATTGCCTTCAATCAATATTCTAGTTCATCACCGTCAGACTTTGTATATAACAATTCTGGGACAAGCCATTCGTCACGGCCTGTCGATAAAGTCAAAAACACGAACCGGGGAACTATAAAGTGATGATTTGTAGGGAAGAAACCACGTAGAGGCGATTATTGTGCATGGTGTGGTGCTTCCCCCTAACGCGTGTGAAGCCTCGACGCTTTCACATGCACACCAATGAAAAGTTAACTGAAAATTCCACTCTGCTTTTGTTTTTAGCGCATTGATGATGTTATGAAAGGGAACTCCTACTGGATATTTTCAATCTAAGAAATCTAAGTCAACTTGATGTTACCTTAACATGCATGAAGGATGTGTTCATAATGAAAATTGGGAAAAGGTATATATGTGGTGTGTAAGTGGCATGGCAGTTCACATATTAATTGTTCAGCTTATTAAGTGATTAGGAACTACGTTAAGACCTCAGGACAAAGCGAGTCTTGCCATTCAAAGTTAGGAAGTCTTAATAACAACTTTGACGTTTATTAAAGTTTTTCCTCAATTTATTATACCTACACATTTTTCCTGCAGAAATTCTCGTAGCAATAACTACAACTACTACTTTTACTACTATTTTTACACTGTGCTTATAGGTGTTTTTCTACAATTTAATGACACAATACCTTTCATCTGACACAACAATCGTCAAGTGTTCACTATCAAATTAAAGTGGTCCTGCAGCATTCCAACGGGGGACAATTAGGAATTAATATGGCACGTGCGTCTGGCCTATTAAAACTTTTCAAAACTTTTCTGGTCCTCATTTGCAGCGGGTCTTGGAGTGGCCGGCTTCTACACACTTTTTCCTTCAACTACGAGGAAACCTTTTTTATATTAACTTTTTTTTTGGCTTTCCTCTTTTTATTATCTTCGCACTTTTTGCACGCGATGAAGAGCGATAACATAAAAGGGAAGGGAGGTGCGAGTCATCCTTTTCCCGTAAGCTGATGACGAGGCACAGACACGATCGTTCAAAAAGTGTTTACTGCATGTATCTGAACGATTCATTGTGGTCATTCTTGTTCTTTATCAGTTTATCAAATGAAATAAAAATAATCAAGATGAATTTTGTTTAGTGCAAATTAGATGAGTGCATCAAGCTTGTTAAGAAGAGAAAGTATTGTGTTGACAGCTTTACACACAAAACTTCCTTAAAGAATATATCACTGCTGAGAATGCATGACCTTACTTGGTTAGATAGACCACCTAGTTTGCACGCTAAGGTCTGTGTGTTCTGATTTTCTATGTAATTCTCTCTCTCTCTCTCTCTCTCTCTCTCTCTCTCTCTCTCTCTCTCTCTCTCTCTCTCTCTCTCTCTCTCTCTCTCTCTCTCTCTCTCTCTCTCTCAATCCCTCAAAGCTATCCCCAAGGTCACGTAAGGCAACTGTCCATTTTTCACACCTTCGTCCAGTCCCTCAACTCCCTCCAAGCAATTTCTTCGTTTCAGGAACACGTATGAATAATATTGAGAGAAACAAACGTGCATTTTCCCTCCCTGGTCTCCCTCGCGTACGCCCTAAGCTGCTTCAGGAGGTGTAGAGGCGGCGTATAAGGGAAGTTCGAAAGGGCGTGTGTTTGTGTGTCGTGAGAAGGGTGACCATTGCCCCTTTGAATCCTACTGCTGCAGCTCGTGGCCTGACTAACAAACCGTGACCTTGAGCCATTAGCCTAATTGCTAAGCTCTCTCGCAACGGTTTAAGCAATGGCTCGTCGGGAGGGCGGGCGGGCGAGTGGGTGAGGGCCGACTGGCAGGACAGAGAAGAGGTGAAGGATGGATGGCGAGTGAGCGGGTGAGCGGGTGAGCGGGTGGACAGTAAGGGCAAGCGAGAAAGAAAGTGCATGAGAAACATCCATAAAACAGAGGAAAGTAAAAGCCTTGACCTGTGAATTTGCCGACAGAGGACAAAAATGGAGCACTTCATATCATGCACACAGAACAAAGCGACGTCCAGATGAAGTATGGAAAGGAGTTAGATTCCTTTTCCTCTTTTTTCCAATATATTACGTGACTGAAACGCGAACATATATTGTCAGACATAGTGTAGTTAAGTTACTGGGATACTAGAGAGCAGAACTATCAATTAAGTGGAAGGTTTTGCACAAAGTAATTAGGCGTGGCACATCCTAGTGTTAATTATCTTAAAGCGGAGAACAAGTTACCGTCATTAGCAGATAGTTTTGTGCTGAAACACTCACCAGGGAAAATGAATGAAATATTTAAGTAAAGTTCCGAAAAAGGATGGATGATAACGATATGAAGTCTTGTGATGAGTGTGGTTGTAGTCTCTTCTCTCTCTCTCTCTCTCAAGTCAAAAATTCAGACACAGACAGCCATGGATGAAATAGATAAAGAAAAAACCCCACACAGATTACCACAGACACATGTAAAGCAGTAAATCATACGTCGCCAGCGAACAAAGGGAGATTGACCGATAAGCAGGTGCAGAAAACAAAGACACACCAACTACCATTACCTCCCTTAACATCATTCATCACCACAACTCCCTCTCGCTAATGAAACCTTCGTTATGCTGGACAAACACCAGACACCACCACCACCACCACCACCAGAAGCTCCACCACTACAACTTTTATTATTACCATCATTATGAAAAACCAAGAAAAAACATAAAACTAAACACTATATCCACTTCTCCCTCATCTCACCCTCTTACGAAGCAATATTTGTCGCTATCAAGGTTAAACATAAAATCAAGGGTCAAAATATGTTACTACCATCACCATCATCACCACTGCCTCTACCACTGTCATTACCATTACCATTCATCCTTGTCACTATTTGTCCCAACCACAACACACCAATGCAGCACTCATTAATATCCTCGTAACACACCTCTCATTTACGTTACTCACCACACACACACACACACACACACACACACACACACACACACACACACACACACACACACACACACATCTTAATCCCTTCCTAATCACACCTTCTCTCAAATTCACTACTAACACCCATTTCATCCTCCGCCCACTAGCTACAGCACCACAGTTCACCACGCCCACCACCACGTCCATGCCTTCGCCGCACGCCACCACCGACACCCCCGTAAAGCACTGCCACACACACACACACACCGACTCAGTTACAGTCAAAGGAGTCAGTGGCGTGCTGGTTATCGACACAAGAATGCACAGTTTGTCATGACCAACCCTGTAATACTGCGTTGTGTTCTGGCCCGCATTGGCTGCATGAGGAGGAGGAGGAGGAGGAGGAGGAGGAGGAGGAGGAGAAGTTGAATGGCAGTAAAGAAGGGAAGAAGAATATGAAAGACGTCAGTAACCCAGATGAAAGACGAATAAAGCAAACGTTAGACATCATAAATATAGATGAGATATATATTTCAAAGACCTCCTCCTACACATCTTCCTCTTCGTTCCCTTTCCTGTCCCCGCGTCTTCCCTTTCCTCCGTGTGCCGTCCGCCTGAGCAGCAGCGGCCAATCCACCCCGTCACTGCACCTCCGTGAGCGTGGCTGCACAACCCTGACCTCACTCCTCCCTTGTCATTACCGACAGTGCACCATGAACAGGCTGTCGATCCCTTGCAGCAACGACCTCCCACACACACACACACATACACCCACACACACACACACACACACACACACACACACACACACACACACACACAGTTGATGTTTCAATTTAAGTGATGATGAGTGACACAATAGGAGAGGAGGAAGAGGAGGATGACAATATTGACTTTAACGATGCGAAAGATAAAGGTGAAAGAGATGACGAAAAGGATAAAAGAGGAACAGATTGATGACGACTCGACTCGGAGAACGACCAAGACGACAAACCACTGCGAGGACGAAGAATAGGACGAGGATTAGGTTGATAACTATTGAAGGAGGAATAGGAGGAGGAGGAGGAAGAAGAGGAGAAGAAGGGGAGAGTCGCTTGTGGGTGCTTCATCGTCGTCACGCACTATTTCCTCTAGATCAAGGAAGCTAACCTGCCTGATTACATTCCTCGTGTCTCTGTTATTAGGCAAATTGGTTCTTTGCTAAAAAATGGCCGACAGGAAGCCCAGAGGTAGGAAGAGGAGGAGGAGGAGGAGGAGGAGGAGGAGGAGGAGGAAGAGGATCGCGGCTACCCACTGCGTGACCCCACTAATGGCTTCAATGATTAACTGAACCTTCACTTTAATTTCTTGGCGACTTTTAAAGGAGATCTCGAGGAAAAGTATAAGATTATTAAGGTGAGTTTGAGGCAAAAATGTGCTAAGCTAAAACAAGTGTCATGTATCCCTATTTCGGTTCTTTTTCTTCGTTCCTCCATCACTCCTTCTTTGCCTCTTTCCTATCCTTTTCTCCTCCTATCCTTTCTCCTCCTCCTCCTCCTCCTCCTCCTCCTCTTCCTCCTCTTCTTCCTCTTCCTTCTTATTTATAGTAATTACCCTCAGTTGTGTCCCGCTATGTCAAAGAACACGCATGATTACTCAATTATTGTCTGTCTGTCTGTCAGTTTGTCAGTCACTGTCTGTCGAGTCTCTCTCATACACACACACACACACACACACACACACACACACACACACACACACACGCACACACACGCACACATTTATACATACACAAAACTTCACATACGTACACAGAAAGTTTATCCACCAATCATTTTCTTTTCTCGGAACCGACCGCGTTTCTGCTTTGCGTCTGAGCTCAAGGAGAAGAGTAATGTTAAGCGACTGATGTGCCTCAAAGCTGCACCGGAATAACGCCCTTGTTGACACCCATGATAGAGGTAACAATGACTTGCTTCCTTGCTTCCCCTGGCTTCCCTTACATTTACAGTGAACACCTGAGTACGTTGGTAATGCAACTAAAACCGAAAAACAAAATTAGTTGAAAATTAATACGTAAAAAAAATAATAAATTCTCCAAGATTAAAGAGGCGAAAAATAATAATCGCAAAATGTATACAAATAAACAAACAGACTATTGGAAAGAAAAACAAACACCTTCATGCAGAAAATACTGACATATGAGTACAAAAAAAAAACATACTTACTTAAATCAACACACTATTTTCCTACTTTTCACTTACCCTCGTAGTATATTTGTGTCGAGAGTGATAACGTAAATAGGAATACATTTTTTATTAACTCTTAAGGAGGCCGCCATAGCTTACTCAAGGAGGGGGAGAGAGAAAAGTACCAGTGTGGGGTGTTACTACTTATAATTACGAAGGGAAAGTGAGGCAGGGTGAAGCAGGGGGAGGGAAGCAGGGTGAGGGAGGAAGGGTGAGGGTGAGGCAGCCAAGGTGATGGAAAGTACTACATTCCTTTCCAGCAGGTGAAGAGTGTCGTGATTTAATCTTCTCGGGGAAAATGAAGGTTGTGGGGAGAGTGGTGGTGGTGGTGGTGGTGGTGGTGGTGGTGGTGGTGGTGGTGGAAGGTAGAAGTTAAGAGAAGTGATGGAGGTGGTGGTTACAAGAAGTGGTGCCAACATGAGTACTTAATGCTGAGGAAAAATAAAGCAACAGTGAAGTTTTTCGACATAATAAAATAGTCTTCCTTAGTCTTATTCGCGCTGCTAAAAAAAAAAGGAAAAGACTAGCTTGTTATGTATCAAAGTTAGGAAAAGTTTAATGTTAGAAAAATCGCAGTTAATGCCTTAAAGGAGACACGACCAGCAGGCAGCAGACAAATGGACGTCAGTGTGAGGAAATATATAATAAGTTGAACAAAAAGTGAGAGAAAGAAAGAAAGAGAGAAAAAAAAAAAAAAAAATAGTAATAAATATTAATTCGTTGTAATGCGAGTTATGTTTTTGTTCGTCCGTCGCTTTTTTGTTTTGCATAAATATATCATGTGTGTGTTTTATTCACATTTATGTAGTACTAACATTGCGTTTACATATGATTATTTATCGTGTAATGATTCAAATACGAAATATCTTCAAATGAGACAATATTTTTTCTTATATTAGCGACCACACAAACAAAACTTCTTGAAAAAAACATTAATTTCCAGTACAGAAAGAACACACACATTACATTTCCTAAATTACAAAAGCTAATACAGTTCTCATACTTGCATTATACTCTCCAATTTGTAGTCTGATTTATGGAAAGGAAGATAAATACTGGGATACGCCACTACATTTCACCACACTGAGGGAATGGAGGTGTGCGAGGCGCCCTGTGGTGTGTGGCGGCCATGAGGAACAGAGCGTAATGGCACCCATGAAAGGGATTTTCTAGACGCAAGAAAAATAGTGACATCAGGTGGCGGTAGATGATTTCAGGGCCACTGCCTCGACGGCCCAAAATAGTACACACGACCTACCATGACCGTGTGTGTGTGTGTGTGTGTGTGTGTGTGTGTGTGTGTGTGTGTGTGTGTGTGTGTGTGTCGGTCTCTCTCTGTTCGTTATATTGCAATGAAAACAGCCTCGCATTTCCCAGATGAGCAACGAGAACGTAAATAAGCAAGAGCACACAGTTCACCTTGTCAATTTATGTTTATCATAAAATAACACCCGATTTTAAAGAGGAGGCTCAGAGGGGCGGGGTGGAGGTGGATGGGTGTGTGGACGGGTGGGTGAGTGGGTGAGGGTGTAAGACTGCAGGGAGAAAGGGAAGGCAGGAGATGGGGGGAAGGAGGGAAGGCCAAAGGGTATGTAGTCTGGCCCAGAAAGACAAACTATTATGCAGCAAATTCAGTACAGGAAATAAAAAAGAATACAAAAAAAAAAGAGAGAAAAACTCCAATTCAAAAAGAAACAAATTAATAGGCTGAGCTGATTACACTACGTCAAAGGAACTTATCGCCAATAGAATGTGTAATATAAGACTTCATGACTTGCAACACACATACACACACACACACACACACACACACACACACACACACACACACACCCACTACTAAGGGAAAGCAGACGGAGGAAGAGACGGAAGAGAGAAAGCGGCTCTGGTCTTTACCATACGTACGTTTAAATCACACGGCAGCGGCGGCGGTACAGGTGAAGCGAGTTTTACATGAAAATGACGCAAAGTGGGAGAGAATATATTATGTTAGTCTGCGCCGTGGCCAACCCGCAACATGCCAGTCCACCATTAATCGCTCCACCTCGCAATTACGCGGCTTGTGGCCCAATTTTAAGGAGAGGGAAACCAAGCGTGCCTGTCCGCCATTAAAATCGGGTGAATACAGGCGCCAGGCAAACACGATGGGGGGGGGGTTAAGGGGTGAGAGAGAGAGAGAGAGAGAGAGAGAGAGAGAGAGAGAGAGAGAGAGAGAGAGAGAGAGAGAGAGAGAGAGAGAGAGAGAGAGAGAGAGAGAGAGAGAGAGAGAGAGAGAGAGAGAGAGAGAGAGAGAGAGAGAGAGAGCATAATACAGTGTGCAAGTAATCCATTAGCGTAAATTGGTCTGTAAATATTATCCTTCCTATCTTCCTTCTCTTCCCCCTCCCCTCTCTCCCTCTCCTTCTCCCTTCCTTTATCTCTTTCCTCTCCATCTGATTTGTTATGTGTAAATTTGGCGATGAGTCATAACTTTATTTTTTATATTCCCTACATCAGTGTGTGTGTGTGTGTGTGTGTGTGTGTGTGTGTGTGTGTGTGTGTGTGTGTGTGTGTGTGTGTGTGTGTGTGTTTGTGTGTGTGTGTGTGTTTGTGTATGCCAGATAACTAATGAATAATCGAGGAGGAAGGAGGGAAGGTCGTTCATTTATGATGCATTTTTGTCAAACTTTTTACTGCTTCATTATTTTCTTCGAGGGGGACTAAGGGAAAAAAAATTACTTCGGTATTAGGTTGTTGAGGAAGTTAAAATCGAGTAGAAGTTTAAGATGATCGTGTTCCCTCTTGTTCCTCCTTCTTTGGCTCGGTTTTCCTTATTCTTTTCTGCTTATATTTTCCTGTCTTCTTTTCTCCTTTTAATTGTATTGCTCCTTGTCTTTTCTTTTACTCTTCTTCTTCTTACTCCTCTTCTCCTTTTTCCTTTTTCTTTTTCTTCTTCTTCTTTCTCCTCAAAACCTTTCTCATTTCTCATATTTCTTGTGATTCTTGTCATCGTCAATATTTTCTCTTGTATCACATCTTCCTCTTCCCTCCTTCTCCTTCTCCTCTTCCTCCTCCTCCTCCCCTTCTTCCTTCCACACTGTATCTTCATCTGGTAAAAAAAAAGAAAAAAGGCAACTCAACTCAAAAAAACAAATGAAAAAAAAATCATTGGGTACAAAAAATTCAAGAACTTCTCGTGTATTTTTTGTAAGATTTGTGTGTTGGTGAACCGCCCGCGGACACCCACAGCTTACCTCCCTCCCCCATCCTCGCCCGGCCTTAAGTTAGTAGCTCTCGACATTTTACATAGAACGAAAAGTACACATTATTTATCTATTTATCTATCCTTTTTTTATTTTTTTTTTTTCGTGATATATTTACCAGAGTTTTTCTACCGTTTCTTTCTTTTTTTTTATCTCTATCTCTTTTTCTCTTTTTTCTTGCTCTCGTATGATTTTTCCAAGGTATGTTTGGTGAGTATAAAAAGGGAAGAAAGGAGTGAAGGAGGAAGCGAGGGAGAAAAAGCAGGGTGAGAGGAAGGAACAAGGGAAGAAGCAAAGGAGAAAGTGGAATGAAAGGTTAATAAGATAGTACATGTCCGTCGCTTTCTGAATAAGTATACGACTGCAAGACTAAATAAAAAGTCAAATTTCATCCTCTTACACAAGAAGCTGATTGACCGTGACGTGTGTTCTCGTCTTTCATGAAGTATTTACCTAAATCGCTTTCCTTCCCATCCCTCCCGCGGAAGGCAGGCTGGACGCTCCGGGGACACTAATGTTCCTTGCCGTGTAATGGAGGCAAGACAAGGCAATTTTGGCTGAGTGTATGTTGCCGCAGAGTTGTGGGAACAGAGTGGCTCCTCCACCTCCATCTTGTCTACCTGTTAGCGAGGCTTACTGGGGCTCGTTACTTTGCAGGTAAAGCATTATGTGCATTACTATTTCAATTGTTATTATTATTATCATTACTATCATTATTATTATTATTATTATTATTATTTTATTGTTATCATTATTATTATTATTATTGTCATTATTATTATTATTAGTATTAGTAGTAGTATCGTAGTAGTAATAGCAGCAGTAATAGCAGTAGTAGTAGCTCCTGTAGAACCCTTTTTTGTCCAAGTATTCTCCTACAATACGTTTTACTACTATAACTAGTATTAGCCGCAGTAATCGTGACACAGGACGTGATAGAGGCAGTACTAGCCGTGAGCGATAATAACATACATTCCCGAACATGAAACGTGACTTCAAGACGCAATACTCTAGACACAAAAAACAAATCAGGGTAAGACAGAAAAGAAACAGATGAACATTAACAAAGCGCAGCCCTCAAGGTACACTGCTTCCTCCCACGAAAGCAAGGCGTGCGGGACCTCAAGGTAATCAAATATGTGTTAATGAAAGACCTTCCCAACCCCAACCTAACGGATCAGTCTCAGCGGCCCTAACAGAAGGAGGAGGAGGAGACGTAGGAAGAGGAAGAGGAGGAATATCCAGACAGTGTAGGGAAAAGAAGCGATGTTGTACCTGAAACTTTAATCATGTAAGCGTGTCGTGCTGTTCATGTCACATCGGGTGCAGCAACGCCTTGTCACGTTATACCATCACCGTCACGAACATTGCCTCCTGCTGGTGCTGCTACTGTTACCACTGTGGGAAAGCAGACAGTGTTCCCCTTACACACACACACACACACACACACACACACACACACACATACACATAAACATACACGAGGTACATTGCAACACAGATACCGGTAAACTAGTATTGCTCAGATTCTCTATGCGTTGTTTCACGTCTTCAGGAAATGAGCAAACATCATGCAGCGGTTTTTTGTTTTCTATCTTTCTTACACCAGGAGTGAAAAAAACGTTTTATCTGATCAGGTTTTCCGGATTTTTGTCTGTGTTACAACCTCATATGCAAAGGAGAGAGAGAAAAAAAGAATGTAAGTGAGAAAGAAAGAGAGAGAGAGAAAAAAAAATAAATGAAAGAGTATACATGATCACAAACCAATCATTTTATCCACTCCAGACGCTCAACCACAAAGGCCAGAGTCATGTCATACCTGTTCAATACTTGTCCAATACCTGAAACGCTGACTTGTGTAATGAAAGTGTTGGTGGTGATTTGTGGTGCACTGCGTGACTCTATGCATGAAGGTAACCCACTTTTGCACACTAACCTTGGTAGAGAAGTATTGGCTGCAGGGTGAATACGCACACCTGATCATATGCCAGTTTGGTTTCACGTATTTTGAGTGAGTACATATTATATTCAGCAGTGACAATAGGTAGGGGGTTTTAATCTTCCTTGGTTATAAAAAAAAAAAAAAAAATTCCAGATGGTTAAGTTTAATTTACTTTTTTATTTGATTTGATTGTGCTTCTGGTCTAGTGGTGGGAGCTGAAAGTATCTTAATTACCTACGTCAAGTTACAATCCAAATAAAAGGCCAAAAACAGGTCGGTACTGTACGTGGCAAATGTGACGTGACTGGATTTCTTTTTTTTTTATATATATATATACGTACTGATGTGACTCTTCTTTTCGAGTATGAGGGGGGGAAAAAAAGGAGAGAAAAAAAAATACTCGTTGACTAAAACACATCATATCATTCAGCCGCCTTGTAATGGTTGCCTCTATGAATTAGTTAATCAATAGTGAATGCAGTGAACGAGAGATTACCTAGAATCGATGAAAGGAGGGAGAGTCGCTGATGTTGTAGGCTCAACTTTGTATTGAAAAGAAGAAAAAAAAGTTGGTGTATTGAACAATCCTTCACATAAAAGCCTACACCATACGCGGCGAATAAGACTCCCATCACAATGCAGATGCTGAATAGAGTAGGAAAAAAAAAGCTGAAGGGAGGAGGGAGCAGCGGACCATTTTGAAATTAGTTCCCCTTTGAAAAGTTTCCACGAGTACCATTGTTGAAATAGAAAGGACGTATTATTCTGTACGGTCGTGACGAAAAGTGAGGTAATGTGTAAAATTAATGGTGGATGAATTCTGATCTCTCTTGCTCAATTAAGATATATGAGAAATAGAGAAATAGAGAGAGCGAGAGGGAGAGAGAAATGTGTCACGTGCTGAGGAACTGTAGCGAGAAAAGTTCTAAATACTGACGCTTACATAAGACAAAAAAAAATCTATCACATCGTAATTAGACCGAAAATACATCACAAAATCAAACCTTGGGACACTAACATGACCCTTGCCGATAACCTTCCCCGCCCATCCCCCCCCCCAAAAAAAAACTCTCTTGCAAAATTATTCACAACATCATGGAGCAAAATCCGAGGTAAACACAAGATCAAACACGTGTGGTAAGCATCACGAGGCACCCTTGACATGTTCGCCTGTAAAGCTTATTAATTACTGATAATAAAAACGACCTTGAACCTCAGTTGACTCGGAATACAAACAGCAACAACGACAACGGCAACGATAGGACTTCACTGACCAATGACGCTACTGACCTAATGAAGAAAGAAAGAGAGAGAGAGAGACAAGAAAACATGAGTATACGATTCTAAAAACAAAGCCAAGGAGAGGAAAAATAGAAGAACAAAAAATCATAATACAAAACAAAAATCAGTGTAACCAAACTAAAAATAAACAATAATATACAATGAAGAATCTTGACAATAGGAGTAACCAGCCAGACATTGTTCCCTCATATATTCTATTTATGACGCGCATCTATTCTTATAAAAGTGTAAACATGAAGTATATGGCGTGTTATTTAACCTTCAGGAAGACCGCAAGTAAGATGGTCGTAACTGTACACTGCCAGATTTACTTTAGTTGTAAAAATACTTCCTGCGCCACTTCAAGTAATTTTCTGCATTGTTTGTGTGTGTTTGTGTTTGTATATGAGAGAGAGAGAGAGAGAGAGAGAGAGAGAGAGAGAGAGAGAGAGAGAGAGAGAGAGAGAGAGAGAGAGAGAGAGAGAGAGAGAGAGAGAGAGAGAGATACAAACAGACACTCCAATTGACCATTTATCTTTAAATTATAACACCAATTCTGACTGGCATAACTCACTCGATAGAAATAAATAATAGATAAAACAAATAGTCATGTAACACAAGGTAAAGTCTGTACCAGCAGCTATCACAAAGGAATGAAGAAAGAATGAGGCGTCGAGAGGAACAATACTGAATTAAAGTTAAAAGATTGAAGACAACGACCTCGTCAGCTTAAGACCAAAAGATTTCCTTGAATAATTGAGTGACGCAAGGGAACTGACACGTGTTAGATGCGATTTTTCTTTTACTTCTCGTGTCTTGTCTTTTTTTATGTCTTCAATACCTCCACTTTTATTGTTTCCTGCATCTATTCTTTTTTTTTGTCTCTTGCATTTCTTTCTTCTTCTTTTTTTCTTCTTTTCAGCTTCAACAATTAATATATAAGTTTTGATATTTCTTTTTCTTTCCTTTCTTTTTTCTTCCTCCTTCTTCTCTTCTTCTTTTTTCCTTTTTCTCTTCTTCTTTCCTTTTCCTCCTCCTCTTCGTATTTTATCTGTTAAATAATCAAATTACGCAGGTAATATCATCATTAACTAATAAACTCTCTGCTGAATTATATTTTTATGTTCCTTTCTCCTTTTTCTTTTTCTTAATTACTCTTTCTCTCCTTCTAATCCTCGTCAAAAATCATTCTGTTTGAAAATAGTTCAAACAATATAAAATTGATTGAAAAATATTAATATAGATAACTTTAACCACTTCCAGTTGATGGACAAGATTGAGTTTACAGGTAGTGTTTCGGGAGCCAAGAGAGCGGCAGCCTGGAAAAGTTTAAGGACCACTGGTGTAAATGAAGCCAAATTCCAATTCAGATTACTAAAAAAATTACGAAGTCGTTCTGTGGCAAAGGTTAAGCGAAAAGATGAACTACAAAACGCATGCAAAACATCCATTAATAATCATCAACGTAAAAAAGAAGACTTGGTAATTAGAGCACAGATGAATTTCAGGTGAAGTGGCGTATCATGAAGATAACTTAATTTTAACGGATGCACTAAAGAGAGTGAGAGAGAGAGAGAGAGAGAGAGAGAGAGAGAGAGAGAGAGAGAGAGAGAGAGAGAGAGAGAGAGAGAGGAGAGAGAGAGAGAGAGAGAGAGAGAGAGAGAGAGAGAGAGAGAGAGAGAGAGAGAGAGAGAGAGAGAGAGAGAGAGAGAGAGAGAGAGAGAGAGAGAGAGAGAGAGAGAGAGAGAGAGAGAAAAAAAGAGCGAGACACAGAGTGAGAGTGGGAGTGAGAGGACACTAATCGCTCCTTCTAATATCCTGCTGAAATCAA
This sequence comes from Metacarcinus magister, assembly GCA_029783475.1. Lineage (NCBI taxonomy): Eukaryota > Metazoa > Arthropoda > Malacostraca > Decapoda > Cancridae > Metacarcinus > Metacarcinus magister. The sequence goes on from JAPQNM010000038.1 coordinate 9,227,911, forward strand.
TATCCTGTAACTATCCTCGAACTTTTCCGAAAAAAAACTCACGCCAAAGGACGCCAGAATCCTCATCTCGTAGGGTGCTTATGAGACGCTCACTACAAAGCATCCAGTAGCAAATAACTTCAATATTGGATAACATAATTCTGCCAAATTTCCAACTTTTTTTTTTAATATATACATAATATTTTTTCTCCGTCCTTCGTAGATTTCAAGGATTCAAAGCTCAGTTTCTAGACAGCTTCTTTCATATTCTCATTGCTTCGCTAATTTAACCTTGCTTTTTAATTTTCGTTCTCTCATAGCTTTTTATATTCTTCTCATATTTAGCATTTACTTTCTCTTCCACTACTCTTTCCACTTCATTTCTCCTTCTTTCTACCTCTTCCAACCCTTCTTCCTTCCTTCCTTCCTTCCTTCCTTCTCTCCCTTCCTTCTCCTTAGATGAACTACTTTGACTTGATTAGATCACGATGCACCATTAGTTTCTGGGTCGCCTGATGCCACCCTTGCGCTGCGCCATAATCGTATTGGGCCAGTTTTGTGATGTGAGGCAACCTGAGTGCTCAAAGAGGGGATGAGCACGCACATGCAAACATACACGCACACTCATACACACATGCACACACACCCACACACACACACATGTATACCCACAAGATAACACTCGCACGCACATAGGGGAAGCAGCAGCCACATCGCATTATCACGCACATACACGTGTAGCCAAAACAGTGTTAGTCATAAGGGTAAAAATGTTCGCTTTTATTGCCTTCAGCCACGTGCGTATCGGCCGTGCGTGGATATAACACACACCAGGCATTTACTGTGTTTTTCCAGACCATAACTCCTGCCACACACACACACACACACACACACACACACACACACACACACACACACACACACACACACACACACACACACACACACACATATACACACATACAAAAAAATACTCAGGAAAATAACGTTTAACCTCAACTTCTACGCCACATCCATCTTTATCCTCCACCAAATAAGCTTTTCCGGCCCAGATCAGGTGAGTGGGCTGAAGCGAAGGGCGGGTGGGTGGGTGGGGAGAGGAAGAGGCAGGTAAAGATGCATTGTATTATACATGGATGAGTCTTCTGTATTCGTAAGTATACAATCCAAGGCTTTTTCCTCTCAAAATTCCAAAAGTTCAGGTTGGCTTAAGTTTGTCAGGGAGATCACTCAAGTTTTTATCCCCCTCGGAGCACAAAAGGAGGAGGAGGAGGAAGGGATTAAGGTTTCTGCGATCATTACTCAAATTTATAATACTAATAACAATATTTATATATATATATATATATATATATATATATATATATATATATATATATATATATATATATATAGAGAGAGAGAGAGAGAGAGAGAGAGAGAGGTGCGGTCAGAAAAAAGAAAAATAGACATACAGACAGAGATAAAGAAAGATGGATAGACAGACATACAGACAAACAGACATACAAAGGGAAACGACACAAACGCATCTTTTCAATTACATTTCCGCGAAAAACTTATGAAAAACACTAAAGGAATAACCCGCTGCGTTTCATTTCGTTCCAGGTAGAAATCAGCGACCGAGCGGATGGCGTTAAGCTGGTGTGCTCAACTGCATTTCTTTGTCCCTCCAACCTATGTCTGGTTACTCACACGCGTCCTAGCACATGGAAAAATGGATGTTTCGGGTCACCAGTTTAGCAATATTCTGGGTATTCACTTTACCGAACAACTGTTTCTGTAAAGTTAAAGGGACATTCTGCATTGGCTGAATGTCCATTGCCTTGGCCACGATTCGAACCAAGGGACATGGATGAATGGTGGTGCGGGTCGTGAAGGGATTGGCCCCACCACCACCGCCACCACCACCACGCCGTGTTCTCTGAGGCGGCGTATTAATATTTTGTTGTAGTCACTGCCATTTTGCGAGAGTGATGGCGGTGTTGGTGTTGGTAAAAGTTGCAATTACTAAAAATTGAAAAACTATAATTACAGAGTTGATGGAAATATCCGGTGATGGAGGGATAATTAACTGAAATTTAAGGCGACACAACACACTTAAAGAAGGAATGTGAGTATGG
>JAPQNM010000038.1:9235009-9237509 GCA_029783475.1 Metacarcinus magister
CATTAAACAAATATAACAACAGGTCTGCTTGACTTGGTGTTTGTTCCCTTAAAGACACAGTATTTTTGAAGAACTTAACGATGCTTTAGACTTGTTAAAGAATAAAGAAGAAGGCTGAGTCATAGTTTTCTTCAATATCTTAATAGCTTGCGAAACTTAAATGCAGTCTTCTACAATTGCTTCCCAGAATCGAACAACTTTCAGGTTATATCTTTAGCTTATGTGATTTGATAGGATTCAGTAACCTCTGCTCTTCCCTTACAATGCTCGAAAGTATTCACTACAGTTTGGTGTATATTGGGTTTTTCATAATGGTCTTATGAAACTAGTTTGTCTTTTACTTTAATCTCTTGTTTATTTATTTTAGTGGTTACTGCTATGGTAATGGTAACTGACTAACATGATCTAAGAAGTCTCGAAACTGGTTCAACACAAGTATCTGTTTTAACATTAACTTTTTCCTTTCTATTACATATGAATAATCTGACACAAAAATCAGCTTTATGGTGACGATGCCGCTCATTGTCATTACATAACCTTCATATGACACACAATCCTTCAAACAGAAGCTATACAACTTTTGTAGACACAGAATAAACGTCTATGCTCATAAATATTTATAATTTCCATACGAGGTAGAGAAAACTTCGTCATATAAAATGTTCACAATTTGTCTTCACTTACCTATACTTAACAGAACCTTTCACATAACTTTCTCTTCGTCGTTAATAAGCGTTCTTTCAGCCCTTCTCTACCCCAGAAATTCTTGGCCTGTCTTTCAGTAAGAATCTTCAATGGAAACTTTTGTCACATTCTTACGTAATCAGTTCCGATAAACTGTAGAGGCAGCATTATTCTTCTCCCTCAATTAAAGTGCTGATGCTACACAACGTCTTCTCCGCCCCTGTATGAAGTATGCTGTTAATACATCGCTAGGTTATCCAATCAAGCTGTCTTTCTGATGCAACAAAGAATCATTATCCTCACTCCTTTATTAGTTAGTTCGAAAGAGTCAGTTCTCCTTCCATAGTGGTTTTATTTGGTATTCCGTCATCCTCTGAATCCCTTGTACTCAGCATATGAATGATAAATGATAAAACTTTTACCTAATCTTTTATTTCTACTATGAGGCTCTGAATCGGTTGTCCTCAGCATACGAATGACAAGTTACAAACCTACAAACAAACCAACATTACTACGTACCTCCCCCGTAACTTTTACGACGTGGGTTTATATCGTGCAGTAATTCACAGCGTCGAGAATTCTCAGTTGTACAATTTACTCGTATACTGAAGGGCGATCTCAGTAACCGAGCAAATAGGTTCAGGTGGTCCAGATGGTATGCATTTCCACAGCTCTCTCTCTCTCTCTCTCTCTCTCTCTCTCTCTCTCTCTCTCTCTCTCTCTCTCTCTCTCTCTCTCTCTCTCTCTCTCTCTCTCGCTCTCTCTATCTACCTGAGATAACTTGCACCTGGGCCCTAGGGGAAAGCAGTCCTGATCCTCATCATTTGTTGCATTCAAGACTCCCTCGCGGATACATTAATCGTCCTTATCTCCTTACCCTAATTTCCTACAGACCACAGCTGTAAGTATGTATATGTATGTATGTATGTATGTATGTATGTATGTATGTATGTGTGTGTGTGTGTGTGTGTGTGTGTGTTGTGTGTGTGTGTGGGGAAAGGTGAAGGCAGAAGGCAGGAAGTGGGAGGTTGTATAAATAGTGGTTGAAGGGGTTTAAAGGGGTTGGAGAGGGGTTGTACTTGTCAATAAAGGTGGATTAGGGGTTCTGGGGGAAAGTGAGAGACGTGAAAGGAGAAGGAGGTTTAGGAGGAGATTTAAGAGGAGGAGGAGGAAGAGGAAGAGGAAGAGGAGGAGGAGGAAGAGGAGAAAAATTTAGTTATAGTAGTGCAAATTCACTGTGAGTTCTGCCTTCCACTAAGTACAGTGAAGAACAACTGCAGCTTATTACACGGAGGAACAGAAAGATGAGCACGTGAGGCAAGGGTGCGAGGTGGAGGCGTGGAGAGGAAGGGGAAGTGTGGAGGGGTGAGGGGTGGAGAGGCGTCAAGGGTGGGTGTAGAACAGTGTATTACAACGTCGTTTTAGAATACAGCACCTGCGTTTACAGGGTTCTGGGGCTACACCTGGCGTTTATTGGGGAATGAGTGGCGTTGCGTAGGAGGTCAAACAGGGGGCGAGGGAGGGGAAACATGGGAAAAGGGGGAAAAGAGAGAAGGAAAAATAGAGAGTAAGTTTGATGTGATGGCCCGTTTTCTTCTACCAAACTAGTCTCACTGTGTACATAAAAAGCACGTTCACTGTTATGCTTTTACTTTTCTCCCTCCCTTTGTTTTTTTTCCCTCCTCTTCCTCGTATAAAAAGAACACACAATATAGTCAACTGTGTGCATGTGTGTTTGTGTGTGTATGTGTATATGTGTATGTGTGTGTGTGCAAGCCATCGTGCGCTTTGCTTGTGTGTTCATTGACGTAATCAT
>JAPQNM010000038.1:9245009-9262509 GCA_029783475.1 Metacarcinus magister
AACATATTCTTTGTTAGTAAATATTTCACTTCTAAGCCTCCCTCTATTTGTGAACGCCTTACAAACCCACACACACACACACACACACACACACACACACACACACACACACACACACACACACACACTTAGGGTAATGCGTGTAAATATGTGCAAGAGTAGGTGCATTCATGAAACACACTATGTTTGTAAAATGTTGTGCTTTTGTGTGAATTTCAAGGTGGCGAGCGCTCCACCTTTGTGCCTTCTGAAGGGAATAAGGAAAGAGGAAGGAGTAAACAAGGACGGGAGGTCGGGCTTGAAAAAAAAGAGAACAGAAAACGGATTACCAGAGGAAGAAGGGGAAGGGAGGTGAGCTCTGTAAAACTGGGAGTGGCAAGTATAAGAGGGGAAGATGAGGAGGGAGAGGCTGTGTGTGTGTGTGTGTGTGTGTGTGTGTGTGTGTGTGTGTGTGTGTGTGTGTGTGTGTGTGTGTGTGTGTGCACGCTCATCCACACACCCTTCTACAAAATAAGGACAAAATAATTACAGAATAAAATATTGTGGGATAACGCCGCGTGCAAACACATACAACAACTCAGACACACACACACACACACACACACACACACACACACACACACACACACACACACACACACACGATGCCTTCTCCAGCAGAAACAGATTAAAAAGTGACTCAATCAACCCGGAAATTGAGCAAATATCCTCTCTCTCTCTCTCTCTCTCTCTCTCTCTCTCTCTCTCTCTCTCTCTCTCTCTCTCTCTCTCTCTCTCTCTCTCTCCAGTTTTCAATCTCTGTGCTAAGGACAAGCAATCACTTGGTTATTGATTAATTTCCTTTAGTTTGCTCTTTCTATCACACACACCATTTTCCGTCAATGCCTTTCCCATTTTTCATAATGACCAATCCTTTCATCCCACGCCCTCTGGAGGCAATGAATAAGGTGACCTGCAATTTTGATAAATCTACACACCAAGGCTAAAGGTGAATGCAGGAACTAATTTATTTTGAATTTGAATTGGAAAATGTATTAGTTTGCGTTATATTTCTAAGGATTCGACGATATTAACTCGATTATTTGTATCTTTGTTTCTCGAATACAATTTGAAAAATAAAAAAATAATCTGCATGTACTCGTCTCTTTCTGTTTCTCTCTTTTCTTTTTTTTCGACGCAAAGCAATAGTAAAAGGCAAAAATGTCTGACACGAGAAAGAATATCAATATCAAAAATAAATTCTGACAGAGGTGGCTCGCGTTCGTTGTTACCGTCCCCAGAAACCCCCTTCACGCACAAAAAATAAATAAATAAATAAATAAAATAAACAAATAAATAAGTGATATAGAATAAAATTATTGTACTCATAATATACTTTACATACTTTATAATTCTCATCATATCTAATAAAAACAATGACTTACGATGTTAATATAGAAAACAACGACGAAGCACAGTAAAACCTTGCACTACGTAATGCCTAGAGTACAAAAAGAAAACCTAAATCAGGGAGGAGGAGAATATCTAGTTAAAAAGGACCACACGGCCCATCACACACCATTCGTCATCCCAATTGTACGTAACTACACTTGCCTGTCTGGTTTTAGGAGGCTCCCTGCCGGCGCGGTGCCCAGTAACAGGACTCGGTTATTTTACGCCGGGAAAAAAGGTGAAATTCCCTGCCCAGCTTACTATTTTATTTTTTTGCCTGTACAGGAGGAAGGTCCGGAGCCGTTTGCTCAGGAAAATGGTGAGCTATGGGTTCACGAATGTTTCAATACCTCAAACAATCTATATTTTAAAAGCAGTTGAGTCTGTCTCTGTCAGTCATTCTGTATACGTACGGTGAACTTTTGAGAACAGCTTCATCACAGTATTCAGTTTATTCTTAAATGTTGCATATATTAGATAAAGAAAAGGGTAGTATTGAAAACATTATAGAGAACTTTTCATCTTATGTGAAGTTAACCTTAATAATTCTACAAAGAGAACACTGTTTTTTTGGTTTATGGTTCGTTTGGTGGACCCATCGGCAGAGCGACGGATCGGTCTGTTGTTGATAATAATATTTCTTTCTCTCATGGAATTGGACTTCGGACTCAAAATAACGATTGGGAAACTGAAAAAGAATAATATAATACGACAGAAAAGAACCATTTGTACATCACATGTGTAGAATAAAAATGTTTTCAACGATAAAAAAGTAAGAGACATAAATAAAAAAAAAATAAAACAGCATTACGTTTGAAGACACCACACAGGCATAGAGGTAGAGGTTATGCTATGATGGGGCGCCTTCCCCCTCTCCCTTCCCCCCATCACCATCCCTCGCCGCTGACCGTCACAGTTGTGTTGTTACGTGTAGAGAGAGAAATAGACAGAGCGCAACAGAGAAAGAAAACAAAAACAGAAAAAGGGAGAGAGAGAAAGTCGGGATCAAGGTTTATGTTGCCTCTGCCACTTGCAACTCCTCTTTCTGTTTCTCTTCCTCTTCCTCCTCCTCCTCCTCCTCCTCCTCCTTTTCCTCTTCCTGCCGCTGATGATGTTCAGCTTTACATAACCGCAGCCAAGTCTTCTCCTTCCGTGTTTCTTTTTTTCAAATTTCTGATCATATCGAGTCTGTTCCCCTTTGCGTCTCTCTCTCTCTCTCTCTCTCTCTCTCTCTCTCTCTCTCTCTCTCTCTCTCTCTCTCTCTCTCTCTCTCTCTCTCTCTCTCTCTCTCTCTCTCTCTCTCTGTGCATGGGATCGGTCGGGGATCAAACAAGGCGACAAAGGATAAAGAAAACTTGCTTGAACCACCTCCACCATCGTCCACACTCTTTGAATTATAAATGAAGCAATAAAAAGCAATTTCTGGCCTTAGCGGATGCAGTATCAGGATATTGTAAAATGTTGTAAAGATACTTTGATTTTCTTTTGCTGGTGTAAAAATACCAACACGTCAGTAATATTTCAGGAGTACAAGGGAGTGCTAGGAAGCTCTACTGATAAAAATGAGAGAGAAGTATTCGCTGAAATCTATCTTTTAGCGTTGCAAGGCGTACTTTACCCATTGTGTGTGTGTGTGGGTGTGTGTGTGTGTGTGTGTGTGTGTGTGTGTGTGTGTGTGTGTGTGTGTGTGTGTGTGTGTGTGTGTGTGTGTGTGTGTGTGTGTGTGTGTGTGTGTGTGTCCAGCTTTATGTCTTTAATCGTGTCACACTGAAACATGACTTCTATATACAAACGTGATGTGCAGAGATTTATTGAAACACACGTTTAAAAAATAATGATGTGAGAAAGCAAAATAAATACAAAACAACACATAAAATTGCACAATTCTGCCGCGCCTGTGTTGTCATAACACTCACAAACACTTACATCTTTGAATAAGTAAATGCTCTTAATTCTCTCTCTCTTTTTCCTTCTATCTCTCTCTCTCTCTCTCTCTCTCTCTCTCTCTCTCTCTCTCTCTCTCTCTCTCTCTCTCTCGAAGTAATCTTGTACCGTAAAACAGCCGTCCACTGATACCATGCAAGCACACGGCCGCACAGACCCAACAGAACAAAGGATCGCATCGTCTCCAAACTGCCACCACCTAGGACTCCGTCAGCTCGCCCTCTCCCGGTAAGACCATTCTCACTTCTTGGTATCTCTATCCGCAAAGAGTGTGAGAGAGAAAAAAATAAACACAAAAATAAAAGAGGGTCGTTTATGTTGCAAAACAAAGCCTCGGAAAAGACTGGTGTGCATGTGTCCCTCTTGAGACAGCGCCACACACTGAGACCTTCGACTGAAAGGCGATAATAGCAAAAGGACGAATATCGATTCCAGTCAAGAGAGGATCCGTAAGCCAGCCAACAGGGCGCAACCCGATACTTGAGGAGGAGCCTGGGTGTTTGTGTGTCGCTGGGAGGATGTGGGAACGTAGGAAGGCCAGGCGAAGGAGTGGATGGGGAAAAGAGGAGGAAAAGGTGTGGGTAAAAGAAGGAATACAGACAGGAAGGCGAGGGATATAAGAAGTCGAACGCAATTATTATTATCATTATAATTTTGATTATTATTATTGTTATTATTATTGTTATTATTATTATTATTATTATTACTATTATTATATTTATTACTATTATTATTAATATCATCATTATTATTGTTGGAACATGTTTTGACAGGTTGGAGAGGGGAGGTGAAAGGAGATATAGGTGTAGTGAGGTGAGTTTATTCCTTTAATATGGTTTCGCAATTACCTAACTCCCCTGAGGACGCAATAGTGAAACTAGTCGGGAATATACTCACATCACTACACCCTTGGTCTTTTCACCTCTTTTCTCCATGATTACTATTACTATTAGTACTATGTTGTTATTTCATTGATATTATTTCTTACCATTACTACTACTTCTGGTATATTTTCACCAACTATAGGATCTACTGTTCCTGTTACTTCTAATATTATGATTTTCAACACTTTACTCAACATTCAATATTATTCCAACATTTTATTATATTTTCACTTTCAACACATTTATCTGTTATAGCAATCATAGCTACATCAACCTCTGAACACAATGACGCAAGCAAATCTGTCATGACCTCATGGCGAAACTTTCCGGGTTACGCAAACAAAGTGTAACTCTTCAACACTTCACTGTTTACCCACAGCAACGGTTCATTCAGGATGCCTTTGGTGTTTTCGTCTCCTTTGTTTTATTGGAAGACACTGTGTTTCCACCCGCTCAGCCTCCGTATTCAGCATTTCAAGAACGTTTCAAAAATATCCAGTGACTTCCTGCTAAGATTAGTCATCGCTTGCTTAAGTTACTGACAGTGTCTATCTTAACACCAAACATGAGAAGGTGTCCCCAGGAGGATCTATAAAGTACACCTGTTCATAACACTGGTCCCATCGCGTCCCGCATACACCTACGTCGAACTGAAGTCAATCTTATACGATATTCACAACACTCACCCGAAATAAACTATACTTGAGGGACTGATAGGGTCGATGGAAATGCATGCCGAGACCAAAATAGTATGTGTGTGTGTGTGTGTGTGTGTGTGTGTGTGTGTGTGTGTGTGTGTGTGTGTGTGTGTGTGTGTGTGTGTGTGTGTGTGTGTGTGCGTGTGTTTTCGTATGCATGAATGTGTGTGCGCTTTGCTATCCGAGGTATTTTTTCTCTTAAAAACATGAATCATATCCCAAAGGACTGAGTGCAGAAGGCAACCTGAGGCTGGTAGTGCTGCGGGAGGATTTGAGGGAGAGAGGAAGAGGGGGAGGATAGGAGATAGATGAGTAAAAAATATTCCTTCGTCACTTCCCACACACTTCAGCTATGGATAAATATAACTCTCTTCTCTCTCTCTTCTCTCTCTCTCTCTCTCTCTCTCTCTCTCTCTCTCTCTCTCTCTCTCTCTCTCACTCTTCAAAAATCTCACTAAACAAACCACATCTACTCCAGCTTATCGGTGGACAAAGGATTTACTTCATACTTTTTTGTCAGTATGATTAATGAACACCTTAAAGCTGCCGTTGATGCAAGATTCCTCCATGTTAATTATGCATTCTTCATTAAACATGCATTCTTGTTTTTTTCCGTGTCTTCTCGGTGCTTGAAGTCACATTATTATCTGTACATCGATAAGGTGTAAGTGTATTAATGTTTTTTTTTTTTTTCCACAACACCCGTTCATCCTTAATTGGCTTTTATCATAGATGGAATATAAGATTTGTTTGTGTAAATATCATCCTGAGTTTGTATACATAGATCCCATAAAATATAACCAGAAAAAAAAGAAGAGATCTCATATAGAACAAAATACTTCGCAAAAAAACATTATGTACATTATCAACATGCACGAGCCGTCTCCCTTGTGTTTCTATTTCATTATACGGATGGCAGCAAGCAGAATCCTTGCCTAGTTTCCAATACAAAAAAAAAATCTATTGTGTTTCTTGGTATTCAGGTATTTCAAATTTTACATATTTTTTCATATGTTTTTCTTTCTATTGCGTAAGATCATTGTGGTTCATTGATTACGTGAATTATTATTATTATTTTCTCTCTCTCTCTCTCTCTCTCTCTCTCTCTCTCTCTCTCTCTCTCTCTCTCTCTCTCTCTCTCTCTCTCTCTCTCTGTCTCCCTCTCTCTCCTACATCCGTCGTCAGCTTTCAATTCTTACCCAGGACGCAGGACAGGAAAATTATGATCGCCTGAACCTTATCAATGTTTTACGGACTGTACACTCGAGGGACGGGCCGGCCACTTCCCGGGGCGGCGGCTTTCAATCAGGGCCAGACCGTGTTGGGTTTGTGGAACAGGACCTCTCTGACCTTCTCTCCCGAATGACTCCCTCCCTTCAATAGCCACAAGATGTATTTTCTCTTTCTCTGTCAGTGGCGTCTCTCTCTCTCTCTCTCTCTCTCTCTCTCTCTCTCTCTCTCTCTCTCTCTCTCTCTCTCTCTCTCTCTCTCTCTCTCTCTCTCTCTCTCTCTCTCTCTCTCTCTCTCGACGTGGCACGGAAATAAAGGACAATGTATTTAATTAAAATAAATGAGGAAACCTTGGTTGAATTTGAGGAAACGTCATGATGTACTTCCACTTCGAATTACTCTACCCTCTCCCTAAAAAAAAAATGTATATATAGAAGTACAGAGAGGAAATATCTAATAAATATTACTTTACGTGAACAAACAAAACAAAAATATATACATAAAAACATCTATTTAACTCACCACCGTCTTATTTAATGAAGCAAATGAGAGAAAGAGAGAAAAAGATAAAGAGAATGAGAGAAAGAGAGAGAGGAAGAAAAGAAAAGAAAAAAAAAAGGAAGGGACAGCACCACCTCTTACCGTCACCTACAAATGCCACTTAATTACACCAGAACAATGGGCACCTCTGGGATGGAGGTAATGGTGGGGAGCGATCGCTGAGGAGAGAGAACTGCGAGGTTTAAGAAAATTGGGAGAAAATGGCCCGAAATAGGATCCGGGCAAGAGCGTTGGATGAAGGAATTAAGTCTTATACGCGAGGGAGGAAGGAAGAGAGGAAGGGATAGAAGGCGAGGAGTGCAGGCGGGAGAAGCAAGTGAAAAAATGGGAATTAGCAAGGAAGAGAGGCAGTAGGGAAGGAGGGATTTAGAGAGAGAGAGAGAGGGAAAGAGAGAGAGGAGAGCAAAAAAGAGATAGAAAGATAGAGACAGCGCAGGGCTAGGGAAAGAGGGCGGAAACGTGAAAAGGAAGGAAATAAAGGTGGGTGGATAGAAAGGAAGGCAAGTGTGGAGAGAAAAGAAAGATTTATTGAATGAGAGAAAGATTAGAAAAAAAGCAACACAGAAAGAAAGATAGAAAGAACGAGAGAGAAAGAAACGAAACAAATAAACAAACGGGTGAACTTTATAATAGCTATCATCACTAACGTTACAAAAAAAAAGTAAATCAATAAAAAAGAAACCGAGACAAATCACCATGAAATACAGAACAACATTACTCAACTCTATCACAAACGTCACATTAACCTATGATCACCCGTCCACCTCTGTCATGCCACCCCATTCATCCACCTCCCTTACACACTAAAAAAAACAAAACAGGAGCGGTCCACACAACCCTAAGGAACCCCAACAAAACGTTCGAACCCTGAGGAAGTAATACAACTTTTTTTCCCTTCCTTTCATTCTTTTGATCGAGTGCGACACATAACACTGAATCTCAACACGTCCAATACGGGTAGAGGGAGGGACTGAGGGAGGGGAGGGACTGGAGGAGGAGGGGAGTGAAAGACAGAAAAGGGGGTTAGGGGGTGGGGGGCAAGACACATCAGTGGAACATAAGGGGTGATAAGATAAATGTGTCTAGATAATGATGAAGGATTGTCGACGTTAGAGTCAGCGAGGCGAGGAAGAGCGAGAGTTAGAGGCAGTATTAGGGGATGGCAAAACACGCGACCTGGGATAAGAGAAGAACTTTAGGAGAAACCGCCGATGCCTTCTTGGGGCGCCGCCAGGAGGAGGAGGAGGAAGAGGAGGAAGAGGAGAAGGAGGAGGAAGAGGAGGAGGAGGTAGAGGAGGAGGAGGAGGAGGACAATGATGACGATGAACGAGGAGAAAGTGCATAAGGGGGAAGAAAAGAATAAGAATGTTGAAAAAAACAAGAAAGTAGAAGACGACGAGTGCGAAAAATAAGACGCAGACGATCATAACAAACTCGCATATAAATCCACAGACACACAGACACACACACACACACACACACACACACACACACACACACACACACACACACACACACACACACACACACACACACACACACAGAGTTGCAACAAATGACCGAATCTAAATATCACTGTCTTATACTCAGGCCACTTACATCCTTCCGCTCCATTTACTTTCCTTCTCACAGTCCACATTTTTCAACGCCTGACTCAAAAATGCGCCTCCCCAAAAACTCTCTCTCTCTCTCTCTCTCTCTCTCTCTCTCTCTCTCTCTCTCTCTCTCTCTCTCTCTCTCTCTCTCTCTCTATCTATCTATCTAGCTATCTATCTAGCTATCTATCTATCCGTCTCTCTCTCTCGTCACCTCTTTCCTTTGCTCGCTGCATATGCAAAGGCTTTTTTTTTTCTTTAATTCTGGCCTCTTTTCTAGTTTGCGTCAGAAGTGGGTTAGAACGTGTTGAAAAATTTCCTTTTTCACCTAACCACGACTCGTTCTGGGAGGGAGGCAGAGGGAGAGGAGAAGAGAATATGATGGGAATGGAGAGACTCGATGATGAAATAGGGAAGGAGTAAAGTGAAGAGGTGGATAACAAACGAAGACGAAGAGGAGGAGGAGAAGGAGAAGGAAGAGAAGGAGGAGGATGTGATGGAGGAGGAAAAAAAAATAATAAAAATGAAATTAAGTAAGAAAAAAAGAAAAGAAAAAAAAAGAAATGAAATTAAGTACGAAAAAACGAAATATTATGACGCGAAGAGCTGGGAACACAAACACAAAAGGCTATTTAGTTCAACACACCAAACATTCTTCGTGGATCTTGAAAGCAACTAAAAAATAATAGAAAAGAAACTTAGCTGCACGACGAAGCTGAGTTTTACCAATTAAAAGTTCAAAGAGAAAGCAAGCAAGAGCATAATACTACTAATAATAACAATAATAATGACAAAGAGAGAGAGAGAGAGAGAGAGAGAGAGAGAGAGAGAGAGAGAGAGAGAGAGAGAGAGAGAGAGAGAGAGAGAGAGAGAGAGAGAGAGAGAGAGAGTAGCGGCATCAACACACTTACTCGTACCCAGTCAGTATTACATTCACTGAATAATACATAGTAAACGGTGACATTATGCAAGACAGTATACAGGTGTCAATAAAAAACCTAATTGAGGGAACGTGGCCGAGAGCATAAACCTTTGGGTACATGAGGGAGTGAGGAGGGAGGTAGGGAGGGAGAAGGGGAAGTGAGGGTAAGGGAGGGAGGGAGGGTATAAGCGAGGATAAGGGGATGCGTGCACCCATATGGGTTATATCATGTTAGTTTTCTCGCGGGAAACTAAGTGTTATGACTGAACGTTATGCACCGAAACTGCAAATGGCTGGAATGGGAAACAAAAATTCCACGTATGTATGGGCGCGAGGGAGTTAGTAAAAAGAGAGAGAGAAAGAGAAAGAGAAAGAGAAAGAGAGAGAGAGAGAGAGAGAGAGAGAGAGAGAGAGAGAGAGAGAGAGAGAGAGAGAGAGAGAGAGAGAGAATATAAGACGTGAAAGAAGACCTGGATTTACTCTTACGAACGGTGCCTCCCATCCTTTCACGTCTCCGCGGTCAATCCAGAGAGAAGGGAAGGAGAAGAAAGGAAGGTAGGAAAGGAAGGAGGAGGAGGAGGAGGAGGAGGAGGAGGAGGAGGAGGAGGATTTCTTTGAGAGGACTATTCTTCCATCTTTCACTTCTTCGCTTCCACTTCCCTTTCCTTGCCACTCCCAAGGGCAATGCATATTCTCCGTGGCAATGCAGACTGACTCGTCCTCCTTCTTTCCACTCAGTTGCTCGGTGAGAGAGAGGGGCCATGTGTGTATATGTATGTGCGTGTGTGTGTGTGTGTGTGTTTCTACTGGTTTGACACTGCCGGTCTGTTTATTATTTGTATTCCCCTTTCTCTCTCTCTCTCTCTCTCTCTCTCTCTCTCTCTCTCTCTCTCTCTCTCTCTCTCTCTCTCTCTCTCTCTCTCTCTCTCTCTCTCATCGATAAAGTTTATATAGATGCAAATGAAACCACACTATCACCCAACCACCCACACCCACACACCCACCCACACCCACACCCACACCCACACCCACACCCACACACCTACATACAGAGAGGCATAGTAGATTACCCTCGTGTATCTGTTCTCTCAATACTGCACCTCTGCCCTACATTCCTACCTGTACCCTCACCTTTGCTGGCACTCTCACCTGTACCGCGGCACCCACTTCCGTGTACCCAATGCAACTTTTTTAGAAACTCATCATATTTGACCACTGCAACACCTCGCACACAACACACAGGCAGGAACACTTTATTTTTTTTTTTTATACCTCTGTCACATTTAACTGTAAAACCCGTGGGATGAGTGTGGTTCTGTACCCTGTGTAGCCCTTTCAACTCTGGCTATTGGTAGTCCTGTAGTACCCGCTGCCTATGTATAGTGCTTATAGCCTATGGTAACTTTTGTAGCCAGAGTAGGAACTGTCTCGTATGGTCGCTATCACTGTAAATTGGGGTTGTATTTCTAACAGTTGGTATGTATGTAGGCCGTGTCACCTCGGTAGCCACTCAACTCGTGTTCATTAGCGGTAACTATGATAGCCAAGCCTGGACACCCATTCTTGCACTCCGTAAATCTAAACGTAGGGAATGGGAGTTTGAGGTAACGAGTCACTCCCTTCTATTACTACAGCTATGAGGTATTAAGAGTCACACTAACTTAATCCACACACACACACACACACACACACACACACACACACACACACACACACACACACACACACACACACACACACCCACCCACACACACACACACACACACACACACAGACATTTATATAGAGAATCTCATTAAACTAACAGTTAATCCACAACAATAACATTCACTGGGGTAAGCACATAGGATTCACACGCGCGCACACACACTAAAAAATATAAAAAAAAAACACACGCAAGCACCCAACCGCTACAATTAATAATGAAAAAGTGGCTTTATAGACAAATACAAAGCGCACTATACACACACACACACACACACACACACACACACACACACACACACATATATATATACGCCTGACGCTCCACAAACACCAACAAAATAATGATACTAACAATGACGCTGATAATGGTAGTGGTAGTGGTAGTAGTGGTAGTGGTGGTGGTGGTGGTAGTGGCAACAATATGCACAAACAGTAAAAGCCCAACATTCGTACCCCCAAATCCAGACTCATTTCCTGTTGACTGACGTGCTTATTAACCATTTGCTCCTGGAATGGCGGGGAGGGAAGACGGAGGAGGAGGAGGAGGAGGAGGAGGAGGAGGAGGAGGAGGAGGAGGAGGAGGAGGAGGAGGGGCAGAGCTTCATGAGTCGGGCCACGCACAGGGCTGAGTGGAAGACTGAGTAGCATGTCTCGCTCAGTGACGAAGACGGAGGCGAGGCTGGAGACGCTGCAGGTAAAGAGAGAATGCAGAGGAGGCAATGAGAGAAAGAGAGAGAGAGAGAGAGAGAGAGCGAGTGTCTGTGTGTATATATAGCACGTAGGATAAGATAAAAGGAAAAGGAAGGTGTTAAAGAGAGAAAAAGAGTCGGTGTATCACAGTGAAAGATAAAAAAAAAAGATAAGAGGGAGATGAAATAAAAAAACACATAATAAAAACGGGGAGAGAGGAAGACACACAGAGAGATTAAAGAAAGGATTGATACGGAAGGGATGAAAAGAGATGTGACCCCAAAAATAATAATTATGGAAAAAGGGATAATCAAAAGACTAAACAGGATAAAGGAAATGGGAAAGAAGGAGAAAGAAAGGGAGGTATGAAGAGGGAACTAAAAGAATGAAAAAAAAATATATAACTGACCAATAAAACAAGTGGAATTGCTGATAAGAAGTTGAAACGAGAGAAAGAGAGAGAGAGAGAGAGAGAGAGAGAGAGAGAGAGAGAGAGAGAGAGAGAGAGAGAGAGAGAGAGAGAGAGAGAGAGAGAGAGAGAGAGAGAGAGAGAGAGAGAGAGAGAGAGAGAGAGAGAGAGAGAGAGAGAGAGAGAGAAAGTGAAAGAGGACATATATGAAGTGTGCCTAAAAATAGAGGAAACAATGAAATAAAGACAAGGTGAGAAATGGAAGGGACAGAAGGCAGTGAGGCGGAAAAGAGGGACAGATATGAGGTTGAGAGGACAACGCTTACACTGCTCCGTCAAGGTAAGGAAGGAAAGGAAGAGAAGGAAGGATGTTGAAGAAGAGGCTGAAATTAAAGTGAAAACTGAGGAGGAAATGAAGTTAACGAAAAAGTAATGACGCCATCAACCACTGGAGCAGCAGCATGTATGGTTACAGAATGGCAACTCAAAAAAAAAATATGTGTTGAATGCCGACAATTACTCCCCCAGCCCTGACCTCGGCCTGGGCTGCCTCCATCCGGCCAGCCATAAAAGGGATCAATTGGATTTATCCCAAGAGTGTCATTGCCAACAACAAGCCACAGAGTTACGCGGATGGCCAGTCACGAGGGGGATTTTGGAGATACACAATACACAACCGACCCGTGTGAAGGTCCTGGCACACAAATTTCTTGATAGGAAATGAACAATTAAAAAAAAATATTAGCAAACACACAACAGTACACATAATTTACTTTCTCAGTCCTGCTCGTATGATTTCCAATAATGAAATGAGTATCTAAGGAAGAAGACGCTGGGAACTTCACCAAAGCTCAACTTCGTCGGAAGAGGAACTCTGCCATCATGATCAATGTATGGGGTGGGAGGGGAGGGGAGACGTGACAAGCAGTGCACTTTACCACGGCGCTCACCTCTGTCTCCTCGTTATTTTTAGCTAGGTTGAGTAAAGGTTCTTTGAGCCGTTGTTACTCGGGGAACATTTTCAACATCAAACAGTATTTCCATCAACATTTCCACGAGCTGTACCTGACTCTTATTTCCGTTATCAAGGATTTCTCAGAGAAAAACCCTTGCTAACGGATATTACCATTGTTCATGCTGGAGTGTTTATATGTAGAGACTTTTCAAATATAATAATACCTGAATGTTAAATTATTGAATATATATGAACTATTATATGCAAATAAGCTCCAGGATATCCTTGCATACGAAACTCGAAGTCTGGACGCGCACACACATTGCTGATAGACACGCTGTTTGATAGTGGAAACATAATAACAAATAGATCAGATACTTTACCTTGTTTTACCCTTCTTAGGCATACAATATACTATTAGAAGTTTGGATATCTGATCATATATGCTACGTGTACTCGAGCAAGACTTGAACCTGGACAACAAGTAGCCAGAAGCCTTAGCTAGTAGACCACGAGGGCACGTAGCGTTAATTTGCAGTGTTACTATTACTGTAAGTCACCTAAAAGAAAAAAATAACGTCACATATAAAGCTGAAATGTATGCAAAATGTGGTTTATGAATTATTCAAGGGATAGGGTGGTGGAGGGAAGGAAAATATGAAGGGTTTTGCAGCGTAATGTCAACCCACAGAAATTCAGATTTTTACGAGGTACTAATGTTAAAATTCAACAAAAATTTATACAGTAACTACGAAAGTAAATACTACTACTACTACTACTACTTCTACTACTACTACTACTACTACTACTGATAATAATGAAAATAACAATAAAAAAAGACAATCATATACTACACAATAACAACAACAACACTGTCTTTTCTTAATCCGTGTGCGTACTAAAAACACTATTCCACATAATTCTAAAGTAGCATATAATCCCCCTTGACGAGTATCCACACAAGGAAGACAACCAACTAACCATAATTAAGTTTTCACGAAAATTCACATAAATAAACGAGTAATGATAGCAGCTGTGTGTACTGCAATGATGTTGATTATGGCAATTTTACTTCTTCATATCTTTATCATGCATTTTTTCTTGTTACTGTTAATTTTTTCATGCATATTGGAGTGTTTATTACGTCCTCGCTAGCACGTGTTACGGCCTTTAAAATCACCACAAAAGGGAAAGAGTCTCTATGTCTCTAAAGTCTTCCAGGTAACGTGATATTTAGATTCTTGAAAATGAAACCCAAACCTGCTTTATGCACTCATTTCCCTTTTACACTTAACTGCTTGTCTCCGGGAAGGCCAACGATTACTTCCTTTGTTCATTATGTTATTATTGCATTATTATCACACATTATCTCTGGGGAAAAAGATACATGAAAGTGAAGACAACGCTTGCAAGGTGAAGTTGCTCGATGCACGTAAACGACGACGAGCGAAAGAAAGACAGGAAACAGAGGTAATGCAAGTTAAAATATAGACGGATAAAGGGAGATCAAAGACGAAGAAAATGCATGTAAAATGTAAATGAAGCGAGTGAGAGAGGAAGGCGGGAGAAAAAGAAATTGCAGAAACAAAACGAGGAAGCAGGATAAAATACAAGAAACATAAATAAAACATGAAAGAAGAAGACAGAAAGGATGACTTGTACCGTGAAGTAAACATCAGAGAAGGAAAACGAAACAGTAACACAGACAAACGGACACACACACACACGCACACACACGCCATCAGATAAAACACGGACACAAACATGACGGCAAAGCGACACAGACACACACACACACACACATACACAGAGGAGTCACATAAAACATTGATGATAAGAAGGGACACATTGAACAGAACAAATATGCTGTGTGGTCTGTGGGACGAGGACAAACAGGAGACTCACTTCGAACTTTTGGATATGGACAAGGCGCTACCAGACTCACCCACCTCTCTAGACTCACGCTCGTAAGGAAAAAATAGGGTGATTGTTCGTGCTTAGCGGTCATTCATCCAACGTGAAGAAACACCACCACACAGAGAGAGAGAGAGAGAGAGCACCAATTCCTCCTTTCTATTTCTATCTTTTCTATTTTTTTTTATACCTGAAGGAGAGCGTAGAGGTAAGTTTGTACCTATTAGTACATAAAGTGTGCTGGTGTTCTAATATAATATGGTTGAAATTTAAATCCTTAACGCCTCATTAATTATCAGGACCTTCCAATTATTTTTACACTGAATTCAATTTACTTAAAAGCTCTATTACCTTCAATTACGATGCTGTTCTTGTTGTTTCTAGCATCAATATACAAAAAAAACACAGTAATTCCTGCTTATTTACCTACGCGGATTTTTGTGCTTCACCTACTAACTCCCCCTAACCCCAAACTACGCCTTCATACCCCATTCAACCTCCAACTACGCTCAATAACAGCACCACAAAACCCACCTACGCGTTTTAACACCATCCAACCCCAACCCACGTGTACTAACCTCATCAAACCTTCCCATAACTCTTATAACCCCACCTAAACCATAGCTACACTTTTTAATCCAACCTAACCTCACACTAACCCCACCTAACCACTCACGAAAACACTGTCACCTCACTACGACCACACCACTTTACTCCGCTCCTCTCCGTCCCTTACTAGACTCTGCAGTGTTAGGGGGCAATCAGAGGGGAGCACCACACACCACAACACACTACCCAACGCCTCCCCTTAAGTGTTTGTAGGTAATTCACCGCCGCTACTTCTACCTGACGTTACCATGACACTCAAACACTGCTCGTCTATTTGTTCAGATTGCTGTGTCTATACGGATGGGACGTTGCAAGCCTAGCGCGCACACTCTCTCTCTCTCTCTCTCTCTCTCTCTCTCTCTCTCTCTCTCTCTTTCTCTTTCTCTCTCCAATGTATGCGATATCGTTAGAATGAGGCAGTAGGGTGTTTGCGTCAGCGAGGGCGCCAACGCTTGGGGCGAGGTAGACAGGTTGAGGAAGGGGAAGGGAAGCTGAGGGAGAGAAAGGGGCTATGAGGGAGAGGAAAGGGCATATGAGGTAGGGGAAGGAGCAAAGAGGAAGGGGATGGAACAATGAGGAAGAAGAAAAATGGATACAAGGTCGCGAGGAGGAAGGGAGGAAAAAAAATATATAGTTGGAGGAGAAGGAGGAACGAGTAAGAATGAGGATGAATAAAAGGAAGAACAATAACAAGATAAGAAGGAGAATGGAAGTTGAAAAAGCTATAGAAAAATGATGAAAAGCGAGAGAGAGAGAGAGAGAGAGAGAGAGAGAGAGAGAGAGAGAGAGAGAGAGAGAGAGAGAGAGAGAGAGAGAGAGAGAGAGGGAGAGGGAGGGAGAGAGAACAGCCTCGTTACCTTGTCATGGGTACCAATTCCACAAACATTATTATCTCAGTAATTCTTATACGATCATTTTCCTAGCAAGAGAGTAGCTCCTCCCACCCTCCTTCCATATCTCTCTCTCTCTCTCTCTCTCCTCTCTCTCTCTCTCTCTCTCTCTCTCTCTCTCTCTCTCTCTCTCTCTCTCTCTCTCTCTCTCTCAACTCTCCCCCTTGCACCTAAATTCTCCCTCCGGTCTCCCCTTCCTTTTCCTCTTTCCCTTCCTTTCCCTCCCTCCCAGTCATTCTCTCCCACTTCCTGCCCACAGAAACCTCTCCCTTCCCTTGAACTTCACAAATCTCTTCTCTTCAGTGAGCAGTCCCTCCTCCTCCTCCTCCTCCTTTCCCTCTGCCAAAGCTTCCTTGCACTCCTCTCACCGCGACCTCCTCTTCTTCTTCCCCTTCAAAGCACACTTCTCTTCCCTTTCTCATGTTTGCTTCTATTGCAGCACCTAATTTTTCTTCCCTTTTTTTCACGTCTTCATCTAGCCTCCAAACCTACCACCACCACCACCACTACCATCACCTTCTCTCCTCCTCTTCCTCTACTTCTACCACCACCACAATCACAACCTGTACGTCCATCACTACCACTTTCCTTCTCCTTCTCCTCCTTCTTCTCCTTCTTCTCTCCTCTTGTAATGGGTTGGAGGTAGGGGAAGGGCGGTCTGGCCTTCCACCTCCCTGCCGCTGCTACTCGCCCACGCCTCCTAGACAATGAAAAAGCCGCATAGGTTTTTCTTTTCTTTCCACGCCATTCTTCCGTGTCATTCCCCGCGACGAGACTCCAGACCAGAATTAGCATCGGTGTGTACTCTCTTCTTTTTCGCTTTTTATTTACTATTTTTTTTCTTCTTCTTGTCCAGTGAGATATGTGAATGGGTTTGAATATAGGTAAGAAAGTAAATAAATATGTAGTTAGATAGATGGTTAGATCAATATATGGATATGTATTTAGATAGATAGATAGATGGGTCAATAGAACGAAACAATGCAACACAAGCATCACCAAAAATGGACTAGAGTGTGATCAGTAGTCTTTGTTCCGCTCGCCGATTCCACACCAACATA
>JAPQNM010000038.1:9265009-9270009 GCA_029783475.1 Metacarcinus magister
GAAGTTCTACTGTGTTAATAAAAGACCGAAAGAAAACGAAGCAACACCCAACGTATGAAACAAAGAAAAAGAAAGAAGAAATAACCTCAATCCAATCCGTATAATTCTCCTCGGAAAATAATATAATTTTTCAAGCATATCACTCTCGAAATACAAATGACGCTACTGGAGACACACAAAAAAAGAAGACGAGTTTGCGTGCGCGTGTGCCTCTCAAAATAGAAATCGCACACGCACCTTAAGCGCTCATACAATATTCTCTTCACAGGAAAAGGAGAAAAAAATTCGTCGATGGAATATGAGAAATGTCGCCACGAATATATTTATCCAAGACACGTGCTTGTTTTCTATTCTGAAGAAGGAATACATAGCCGAACCCGAAGGTGTGGAGAAGGAGGAGAAGGAAGAGAAGGAGGAGTAAAAAGAAGAGAAGGAAAGAAAGAGGAATAGAAGAAGCGAGAGGCAGGAGGGATGATGGGCAAGGTGGATGGAGTGGTACTCTCGTAAAGCCTGAAGGAGCTGTTACATACACAATATACAGACCAAAGAGTCGCCATTTGATGTATACTTAAGACATGATGTAAGTGTCAAGAGAGAGAGAAAGAGAGAGAGAGAGAGAGAGAGAGAGAGAGAGAGAGAGAGAGAGAGAGAGAGAGAGAGAGAGAGAGAGAGAGAGAGAGAGAGAGAGAGAGAGAGAGGAGAGAGAGAGAGAGAGAGAGAGAGAGAGAGAGAGAGAGAGAGGGAGAAAAAATAAAAGGCAAACAAGCAGACAATTACGACAAGCAAATGTATACAAAATAAAAATAAAAATAAGGAAAGCAAAAAGAAAAAAATGAATAATAAAAACATAATGATGATGACAAAGCAAAAGAAAAAGGAATTCAAATAGATAGTGGAGGAAGAGGAGGAGGATTATAGGAATACTGGGAGAGCATGCTGGCAATAGAAAATGTGAGCTACTCTATTCCATATATCTTCACTTATAATATAATAGTGAGAGAGCTGGACAAAATTCACAGAAAAGAACCTTCTCCAGCCCCCTTCCCAGCAATAAAAAAGAGAAAACCACACTTGCTGAATAGTAAAAAATAAGACACTTTTCACTAGACAAATGGAAGGGAAGTTTCTGTACAACACTGCACACAAGGAAATGAATCTACTGTAGAAAGGCGAAGATATGTTTGTAGAGGAGGAGGAGGAGGAGGAGGAGAAGGAAAAGGAGGAGGAGGAGGAGGAATACAAGGAAATATAAGGGAACACAAACAGCAACAGACCTTAGGGTCCCTGCGAAGGCTGTTTGGTATAACTACTCTACACTAACTACTTGAATTATAAAAAGGATAGTACAGTCCTCGTCTCTTACTCTTTCTTGACTATTATATACATTTTTGACGTACACCTCATACTTTTGGAGTTATTGAAATAAACATAATTCCAGTAAGGGGTGGGAAAACGTACTTGAGTTAGATTAGGTTAGGTTAAGCTTTTGTTAATATTTCAACACAAATGAAAATTAGTACCAAGGGGTTCTCGGGCATGTTGATCACGAATCTGAAATTAGTTTTGTCATTACTATTATATTTGCATTTTCCATTTTGTGGCCCGTAAATTCCATCAGAATTGAGGTCGAAAAAGATTTTCCCATTTTACTACGTAAACATTAGTCCTACAACAACATTGTGTTGAAGTAAATTTATGGAGTTTGATAATGTCTATCTCATACTGTCATCGTCTTTCCAATAGCTCTCATACTTATAAAGAAAAAACAATTTTTGTGAAAGAAATTAATGCATAATACTTTATACTCCTCCATCTATAATTACATTCCAATTACATTTTCCTATACCTCAATTTGACGGGAATTACCTGTTCTTTCTTTTATATTCTATACGTCTTTTATGTAAACCCAACACATTTTAAGTTATTTCAAAATATATGATTTATGTAATAAATCTAAGGGTGTACCCTACGAAATTTCATGCAAATTTCCATACTTCCGAATCTCATGAAAATTGGTACCAAGGGGTTCTCGGGCATGCTGATCATGAATCTGGAATTAGTTTTGTCATTACTATTATATTTGCATTTTCCATTTTGTGGCCCGTAAATTCCACCAGAATTGAGGTCGAAAAAGATTTTCCCATTTTACTACGTAAACATTAGTCCTAAAACAACATTGTGTTGAAGTAAAGTTATGGAGTTTGATAATGTCTATCTCATACTGTCATAATTTTTCCAATAGCTCTCATACTTATAAAGAAAATACAAATTTTATGAATGAAATTAATGCATAATACTTTACACTCCTCCATCTATAATTACATTCCAATTAAATTTTCCTATACCTCAACACAACGGGAATTACCTGTTCTTTCTTTTATATTCTATACGTCTTTTATGTAAACCCAATATATTTTAAGTTATTTCAAAATATATGATTTATGTAAAAAAATCTAAGGGTGTACCCTACGAAATTTCATGCAAATTTCCACACCTCCGAATCTCATGAAAATTGGTACAATAAGGTTTTCGGTCATACTGAACGTGAATTTGGCCTTATTTTCCTGATTACTATAATATCAAACTGTATTTCACCCTTGCTTGCCTAATAACAATAATGAAATAACCATTTTTTTTTTACTTTACTGGCTGATGCTGGTCTCATATGACAAAATTACATAAAGATGAACTACCCTAAATCTACACAACATGAAGTATCAATTTTATTTGGTTTCCATATCTTGAACTGTTAGCGAATTAAAACTGATTAAAACCGATTAAAACTGATTAAAAGTACTTTTTACATTCCTACATCTATACTTACATTCTAATTCAATTTTACTATAGCACAACAGAATGCACGTCTCTTACTCTTTCTTGACTATTCTAAACATATTTGACGTAAATTTCATACTTATGGAGTTATTAAAAAAAAAACATGGAGGAGGAGGAGGAGGAGGAGGAGGAGGAGGAGGAGGAGGAGGAGGAGGAGGAGGAACACATAGGAACACATAGGAAGAACAAACAGCAACAGGCCTGCTGGCCCTTACGAGGCTGTTTGTGAGTACACTATCTAGTCTAGAGTGAAGGATACAGGATAGTAAGGGTAAAGGCTTCTCTCCCCAGCCATGGCTGGCAGGGAAAGGAAGGCCAACCAAGACCAGACTATCACTACTGTCATTACCACTACTGCTACCACTACTTCCTGGCAAGCGATGTCAGGCCACTAGAGTAAGAGACGTGCATTCTGTTGTGCTATAGTAAAATTGAATTAGAATGTAAGTATAGATGTAGGAATGTAAAAAGTACTTTTAATCAGTTTTAATCGGTTTTAATCAGTTTTAATTCAGTTTTAATTTCGTAGGGTACACCCTTAGATTTATTACATAAATCATATATTTTGAAATAACTTAAAATGTGTTGGGTTTACATAAAAGACGTATAGAATATAAAAGAAAGAACAGGTAATTCCCGTCAAATTGAGGTATAGGAAAATGTAATTGGAATGTAATTATAGATGGAGGAGTATAAAGTATTATGCATTAATTTCTTTCACAAAAATTGTTTTTTTCTTTATAAGTATGAGAGCTATTGGAAAGACGATGACAGTATGAGATAGACATTATCAAACTCCATAAATTTACTTCAACACAATGTTGTTGTAGGACTAATGTTTACGTAGTAAAATGGGAAAATCTTTTTCGACCTCAATTCTGATGGAATTTACGGGCCACAAAATGGAAAATGCAAATATAATAGTAATGACAAAACTAATTTCAGATTCGTGATCAACATGCCCGAGAACCCCTTGGTACTAATTTTCATTTGTGTTGAAATATTAACAAAAGCTTAACCTAACCTAATCTAACTCAAGTACGTTTTCCCACCCCTTACTGGAATTATGTTTATTTCAATAACTCCAAAAGTATGAGGTGTACGTCAAAAATGTATATAATAGTCAAGAAAGAGTAAGAGACGAGGACTGTACTATCCTTTTTATAATTCAAGTAGTTAGTGTAGAGTAGTTATACGAGATAAAACTAGAGCCTAATGAAGGAGGTCGCCTCTTCTCAAGGTGGCACAAATTTACATGTTTCCTTAATTGTCGACACTAATGTTTCTCGGAGCTGACTTAATCCCTGGTGAGTTGTAGTTCTCCTCTCTCCCCTCCTCCTCCTCCTCCTCCCCTCCTTTCCCCTCTTCCCTATCCCTTTACATTTTTTCTTTCCCTTGCTGTCCTACATATTACTCTCTCTTTCCTTCCTCTTCCCTCTACTCCATTTTCCACCCTCCTTCATTCCTTCATCTTCCTTGCCCTTGATAGTCTTACCTCTCTTCGTTCTCTCTCTCTCTTCTTCTTCTTCTCATTCTCCTCTTCCCTTTTCTTACTCTCTCTCTCTCTCTCTCTCTCTCTCTCTCTCTCTCTCTCTCTCTCTCTCTCTCTCTCTCTCTCTCTCTCTCTCTCTCTCTCTCTCTCTCTCTCTCTCTCTCTCCCTTCATGCCTTTCCCTCACATTTATTTTTTCTTCCCTTCTCCATGTTTCCTTCCATTGGCAATCTTCTCTCCTTTTCACCACGTTTCTTCCTCCAGCCTTCCATTCCATCCCTCCTTCCTTCCTTCCTTCGTTTCCTATCTCTCCCTCTTCCCTTTATGCCTCTATGCCTTTGGTCCCTTCCTTTCCCCTTCCCTACTCTCTTCTTTCCCTTCTCTCTTAATTAACACTCCAGTCCTAAGGGAAGGAAAATAGAATCACTATTACGTAATTGTTACTACCTGTTTAGCAGAAAAAACAGGTGAAGGGAAAATAGAGTGAAACTTGTTTGTGAAATTGTAAAATGGAGTAGATTTTGATGTGCTGTTAGAAGCTGACGTCCATTTCCGGGTTTTTCTTAATCTTTTACATGTGTTATTTTTTTTATATATATATATACATATGTTTTCATTTATTTATTTGTTGACTTTTTTTTATTTTATTTTATTTTTTTTTATTTGTGTGTGTA
>JAPQNM010000038.1:9272509-9277509 GCA_029783475.1 Metacarcinus magister
TG
Organism: Metacarcinus magister; assembly: GCA_029783475.1. Classification (NCBI taxonomy): domain Eukaryota; kingdom Metazoa; phylum Arthropoda; class Malacostraca; order Decapoda; family Cancridae; genus Metacarcinus; species Metacarcinus magister. Next base: position 9,272,512 of record JAPQNM010000038.1, read on the forward strand.
TGTGTGTTGGTGAGTGTAAGTGTGTGTGACAGCTGGACAGGACTGTGCGTGTCGTGTGCGTGTGTGTGTGTGTGTGTGTGTGTGTGTATATTCCTGTGAGTGAAGACCAAAATAGAGATGAAAAAACAAAAAAAACCCTTAACAAGTCTCTTTCCTCAATACCCACAAGACAGTCACATCACCTCAACAATGGAACCAGACAGACAGACAGACAGACAGAAAAAAAAATTGACACAAAACATACATACACCCAGAAGAGGAGGACGAGGAAGAGGACAGGAGAAGACAAACTGTAAGGTCTTCACTCGCCTCTCTTCCATAACCTTGATTATGTCTTTCTCTTCCTCTTCCCCTCCTTCACTGCATTCCTCCCTCCCTTCCCTCTCTTCCTCCCTCCCTCCCACCCTCCCTGCCAAGACTACAAAGCCTGAGTACCCCTCCTTCCCCCCTTCCTGGTGTGGAGGAGGAGGAGAGAGAGGGAGGAGGAAGGGATAGGAATGTTGGAGAGAAGGTGGCGGAGGAAGAGGAAAAGGTACAGGAAGAGGAAAAGGAAGAGATGGATGTAAAAGAGATGAAAAGAGGAGGAGGTATGAGAGAGATGAGGAGGAGGAGGAGGAGAAGGAGGAGGAGGAGACAAAGTATTCATTTCTTAACACAGCCTATTCAAGAAGAGTTTCCGTCGAAGAGAGAGAGAGAGAGAGAGAGAGAGAGAGAGAGAGAGAGAGAGAGAGAGAGAGAGAGAGAGAGAGAGAGAGAGAGAGAGAGAGAGAGAGAGAGAGATAGAGAGAGAGAGAGCTGTCGTTCTTTCCTCTGTGGCAGGATGACATGGGACGCCTGACACCTCTTTCAATTGTCCCTCCGTGTACCAAGAAGATAGATTGAGTGAGTGAGTGAGTGAGTGAGTGAGTGAGTGAGTGAGTGAGTGAGTGAGGGAAGGAAAGTTAATGGGATTTATTACCAAACAAAATAGAGAGGAAGCAAGGGAGGCCATACCACAAACAGGGATTTGGGTGGGAAAAAAAGCAAGGTTTAGCAGGGATTCAGGTGCAGCAAGCAGGGGATTTAGCAGGGGACTGGGTGTTACAGGGAGGTGTGAAGCAGGGGACTGGGTGCCACACGCAGACAGGCACAACAAAGAATGCAGTAACGAGAGCTAAAGTAACAGACGCTTTTACAAAGGAACGCAAATAGAATGCAAAAATAATACATTCTTAAAGTTATTTCACCAGTCTCTGCTTGTATGTCTTTTTGTCTAACTGTGTATGTCTGTCTGTCTGTTTCTGTCAGTCTGTCTCTCTCTCTCTCTCTCTCTCTCTCTCTCTCTCTCTCTCTCTCTCTCTCTCTCTCTCTCTCTCTCTCTCTCTCTCTCGCTGAAACAAACTCTTCGTCTAAACTTCTAAAAGTGAATCACATGAAAAACGAGGCAGATACCCTTCACACCACGCTGCCACACCACACCACGCTGCCACACCCTCCACAGCTTCGTTATACTGAGGAGAGCCATCAACTAACACACGGGTACATGGAAAAAAAATAGGGCACAGTCAAAATACTTGAAATATGTAAAAAGAAACAAAAAAGAGAATTTGACTGACAAAATAATAAAAATAAAAAAAGATATTCATGCAAAATAAAAATCATGAACATTGCATGAAGAGAAGAAAGAAAAGAAAGTTAATCTCTATATGAAGTAAGTGACCGGAACATTAAATTTAAACCACATAATGATATACATGTGTAACTTTGTTGTAAGAGAAGTTTTGAGCTGTGTGTGTGTGTGTGTGTGTGTGTGTGTGTGTGTGTGTGTGTGTGTGTGTGGTGTGTGTGTGTGTGTGTGTGTGTGTGTGTGTGCGCGCGTGTGTATGTGTATTCACGTTCGTGTGCATAACACTCCCCGACCCTTAACATTGTTCCTCCTTTTTTTTCTCTCTCTCTCTCTCTCTCTCTCTCTCTCTCTCTCTCTCTCTCTCTCTCTCTCTCTCTCTCTCTCTCTCTCTCTCTTTCTTCCTTCCCTTCAATTCCATTTCCTCCCATCCTTTCTTCCTTTCATTCCTTCTTCTTTAAACTTTCACTCACTATCTCATTTCCCTCACCCCTACTTTACTCTTTTACTCCATTAACCTCCTTTTCCCTGCCATCTTCCTTCACTTCTTTCTTTCATTTAATCTTACACCACCTCCTCCTCCTCCTCCTCCCTTCCAGCATGTACTTCATTCCTTCCTTGTCTCTTTCAATCTTCCTTTCCTTCACTCTTTTCTTTATTCTACCTCATCCCTCCCTGCCCTCCCTACCTTCCATCTTCATTCAACTTGTCCTCCTCTTCCTCCTCCTCCTCCTCCTCCTCCTAACTCTTCCCCCGCGCTGCGAGTATTGTCTGACATTTTCTATTGTTCAATCTTGGTTAATTACTTCTGCAGGAGCGGCTAAGGTGCTGCTGAGGCTATTGTTGCTGACGTATTTTAGGAAGTAAACATCTCTTGTTCCCTGAGGTTATAAACACCAGGCAGCCTTCTGTCAGGACGTCAAATATTACTCATATTTATATTAATCAATTTTTTTCTTCTTCAGTATTGTATATTCTCTTGGTATTGATAAATTCTATGGTATTTCTTTGATATTTTCAGTGTTATTTTTGTTTGTTATTATCTGATTTTGTCTTTGTGTTCGTTACGTTTGGTAATTATTTATTGTTTGCTTGTCTAATTGTATATTTGTTTGCGTGTACTTGGTCTGTGTTTGTTATGGTCGCTTTTATATGCGAAAAGATCAATTCAACTAAAAAAAATATATATACTGACTCTAATATATTAATTCAAACGGTAGATAAAAGAGCAACAGAACAGCTAGAGAGAGTAACGAGGGAAATAGTGAAGCAGGAATGAGAAAGGACAGATTGAGATGAGTATTGGAAGAGAGGAAAAAAAGGAAGGGAAAAAAAAGAGGAGTGTGGTAAGATAGAAAATCAAGAGAACAGGGAAGAAAATAGAGTTGTAGAAATGAGAAAGGCTTGAGGATTATGTAAGGGAGTGAGATAGAATAGAACAAAAGGAGGAGGAGAAAAGGGGAAGGTGAGAAGCAGTATGAATGAAGGAGAAAAGTTTGATTGTGAGTGATGAATGAAACAAAAGGCGAGAGGGGAAGGAAGGGAGGATAGTGTTAGTTATTAGAAGAGGAAGGATGATGATAATAAATTCAGATGTACCGTACACACACACACACACACACACACACACACACACACACACACACCACACACACACACACACGCATACACATACACACACAAGCAAAGTAAACTTATTCAAGAACCTTAAATATATACGATCAAACACTGTGCTAAGTTTTTTTTTACTTGCAGAACTCTCTCTCTCTCTCTCTCTCTCTCTCTCTCTCTCTCTCTCTCTCTCTCTCTCTCTCTCTCTCTCTCTCTCTCTCTCCTTTTAACATGCCACTGAGAGCCTTCACTGAAATAAAGATGTTGGTAAACAGTAAACACAAACAAGCAAGAGAGAGACAGATAGATAGATAGATAGATAAATAGATAGATAGAGAGAGAGGGAGAGAAAGTAAAAAAAAGAGAAAAAGAAAAGAGAGAGAATAAAAAGTATTCTCGTATAGCATAACCTGTGATAAACATGCTCACTTTAATCACATTTTTTCTGCCTTTCTTCTATCTTTCTTTATGGCTGCTATTTATCTTCTCCCCGCCAGCTCGCTCACGCCCCCTTTCCTCAGAGGCTCAGTGCGAGACACAGAGCTTAGTGTAAATTCACGCTCTACATTATATACACAAAGTTTGCTCGCCGGGATCGAAAGTTTCTGTAAGGAAGACACAAACCTAAGCAACATTGAAGAGAATGAAGGCAAGGAGGGGCGGGAGGCATGAGGAGAAGGAAGAGAGGGAGGGTAGAGAGAGGAACAGGGAAGTGAAGCAGATGGAAAGAAAGAAAGAGAAAATGAGATTGAGTTGGGAAAAAATAGGAAGGAAAAGTGTGCATGAGGGAATTGAAGGAAGGGTGGAAGGATGGAAGGAAGGAAAGGGAGAGAAGGAAGTTAAGGCTTGGGGATGAAAGAAAAGGAATACTGTGAGTGAGAGAGAGAGAGAGAGAGAGAGAGAGAGAGAGAGAGAGAGAGAGAGAGAGAGAGAGAGGAGAGTAGAGAGAGAGAGAGAGAGAGAGAGAGAGAGAGAGAGAGAGCACTTTAAGTAATTATAGAAAACTTATAACACTCCCAACAAGGAAAGTCGCACACACCTGCCCACCTAACACCACACACCTGTCTCACCTCGCAACTAATACACCTGTCAACCACCTGTCTGTCCTTCCTACCTCCTCTTCCCCTCTCTGTATCCTTTGACATCTTTCCTACAGTCTATATCTTGCACCTACGGTCTTCATTTCCTTTGCTCTCGTTTCGTGTTTAGTCTATCATTTTCGTAATACCCGGTCCTCTCCTCTTCCTCTTCTTCCTCCTCCTCCTCTTCTTCCTCCTCCTTCTCTTCCTCCTCCTCCTCACTTTAGTCTTACTCCTTCCTTCGCCTCTCGCCTTTTTTGTTTCATTCATTACTCACAATTAAACTTTTCTCCTTCATTCACACCGCTTCTCGCCTTCCCCTTCCTTCTTCTCCCTTTATTCTATTCTCTCTCATTACCTCTTTTTCTGAACGCCTTTCATAATCCTCCAAGTCCTCCAGTCTTTCTCATTTCTAGAAACCTACTTCCTTCCCTGTTCTCTTGCATTTCCATCTTTCCACACTCCAGTTTTTTTTCCCTTCTCTTTTCCTCTTCACCTTTCCCCTCGTTACTCTCCCTACCTGTTCTACTTCCCTTTCATCTAGCCTTCCTCTCAACCTCCCCTACAATGCCTGGACCCTCGTCATACTGGTCAAACAGAGGCCTCACGATAGGGTGAAAAATAGCCTGTCACAACCTCAGCAAACGGCGGCTCGCTGACACAGTAACTTGGCCTGAAACCACAAAGAACCTGTTACGTAGAGGG
>JAPQNM010000038.1:9282509-9315009 GCA_029783475.1 Metacarcinus magister
ATGCAGATCTCCCGAATTAAGTGCTATTAAGTGAATCCCGTTCGTTTTACATTAATCTCTTCGCGAATGCAGAATCCACCACCACCACCATCACCACCACCACCACCACCACCACCACCACCACCACCACCACCACCACCACCACCACCACTATCATCATTGCTTCCACTCCCACCAATGCCATTACTACTACGACCAGTCTGACTAAAAGAGAAAAATATTGTACCAGATACGAGAGAGAGAGAGGAGAGAGAGAGAGAGAGAGAGAGAGAGCGCAGAGCTATAGAGCGAGCTGTAGGAGAGTAGTATAGTATAAATAAAATCATAAAAAGTAGGATTATATTAAAAATCATTTTCTAGTACACGCAACACGTCCTTCCTTTATTACAAAAGAGAGGGAAGGAGTAAACAACTAAAAAAAAAGAAAACCAAATAACCACAACAACCAACACCATCAACCACCATCATCACCATCACCATCCACACCATCACAATAATCACCACCACCACAATAATCACCACCACCACCACCACCACTGCACGCTGCAACCACAGACCAAAAAAAAATATAACAGCATCGTATGTCACCCTTATCGCCCCATCGCTACAACTCTCTCTCTCTCTCTCTCTCTCTCTCTCTCTCTCTCTCTCTCTCTCTCTCTCTCTCTCTCTCTCTCTCTCTCTCTCTCTCTCTCTCTCTCTCTCCCCCTTAACTCATCTTTAAGTCTTCTTGAGTGTCTGGAAAAAAAAGTTTTCTAGTTCTTATGATCAAGAACGCAATTTTACGATTTAGCCTCATTTAGGAGAGAGAGAGAGAGAGAGAGAGAGAGAGAGAGAGAGAGAGAGAGAGAGAGAGAGAGAGAGAGAGAGAGAGAGAGAGAGAGAGAGAGAGAGAGAGAGAGAGAGAGAGAGAGAGAGAGAGAGAGAGAGAGAGAGAGAGAGAGAGAGAGAGAGAGAGAGAGAGTATATATATATTATACAAAAGTACCACAATGCTCTCTTTCTCTCTTACTCTATCTATCTATCTATCTATCTATCTATATTTGCAAAACCGAAAAGAAAAAAGGACAGAAAAAGAATAAAACAAAACAGATGTGAGGAAGAAGAGTGGACGGACGAGTGAAGAACAGAAGCTACTGTGGCTGGGAGAGAGAAAACAAAGGGAAGGAAAGTAAAGGCATGTAACACAGGAACAAGGGGGATGACGGTCAAAAGGGATAATGTGAGGAAAGGTAAAACACAAAAAAAAAGAGGAGGAGGAGGGATGAGAGGAAAGGGAAGGAACAAAAGGAATTGAAGTAGACGTTCTGTATGATGAGAGTGTCTCCGCTAAGTATAGAAGAGAGAGAGAGAGAGAGAGAGAGAGAGAGAGAGAGAGAGAGAGAGAGAGAGAGAGAGAGAGAGAGAGAGAGAGAGAGAGAGAGAGAGTTCAAATTCACGTATATTCAATATACAGGTGGTTCCACAAACTCACTCTCTCTCTCTCTTTCTCTATTTCCGTCTCTCTCTCTTTTTGTTTACCTCTTGTATACATTTTTCTCTTTAATTCATACTCTGCACCTCACCTATCCACACACACGCACACGCACACACACACACACACACACACACACACAGTAGTTGCCGTAAAATATTTCACTTCACACGATCTATTCTACCATCGCTTTTCCCTTCTCTTTGCTGCATCTGTTCTTTGATATAGTTTTTCATTTGCATCGTCCTTTATTTTTTTGCCATTTACTAGTGGCTGTCATGCACCAAGGGCCACGAAGGCAGTGCGGAAATATAGAGGTTGTTTTTATTCGTGTTGCTGCAGATGAACGGTTTCTGGCACAAGAGATAGATGGATAGATTGATAGATAGATAGATAGATAGTTAGATACAAAAATATTCGTATTAGAATTAGTAGTTTAGTTCATGTTTCTTTTTTTACTACTGCTTTTCATTTTTTTTTTTTAATCTTTTTACTACAGATGAAAATTACATTCTTAATACATTCTCTCCCTTGCCTTATATCCTTATTTGGCTATTTTCATCACATTGCAGTGGCTGTATTCTCTCTCTCTCTCTCTCTCTCTCTCTCTCTCTCTCTCTCTCTCTCTCTCTCTCTCTCTCTCTCTCTCTCTCTCTCTCTCCCTCTACTTTGATCATGCTTCACACAGTCCACACACACACACACACACACACACACACACACACACACACACACACACACACACACACACACACACGTAAATTTGTTTCTCTCTCAAAATGCTCAAAAAATGTCACAGTTTGGTGCTGATATTATTTTTTAGTAGATTTTCTTTATTTTTCAACGTTTCAGGTTTTTCATCCAAATATTAATTCGTACGTGCAAAGTGTTCACAGCTTACACGTGGGAATGAAAATATAAAAAATAACTGAGGAAGAAAAAAAAAATAACATACAGCGAACACAAGAAAATTCATGTGAAAAAAATCAGCGAAATTCAGGGTTTGATACGCGATGCAGAACAGCTGTTGGTAATGAGCTTATTGAGTGATTGAATGAGATAAAAATCACCACGCTAAAGCCGGCCATTACTAATCTACGTGATTAGGAAATTTGCCCAAGTGGTAAAAGTGAACGTTTGAACCCCTTTGAGAGGCCTGCTGACTCGCGTTTGGAAGTAAGAAGGTTGCACGAGGCGGCGGTGTGATGGTAAAACAGTGGCAGTCTTTTCAAACCTGAGAACTACGATCGAGTATGTTGGCGAAACGTGATGAAATAGGAATATACACGAGTGACTTTTAGTTCCTTTCATTCTGAGGCTGCATTAAGGATGGTATTATAAAGGGACTTGTATGAATGTGAAATAGAACTAATCGTCTGTACCTGAAGTATTATAAGAACATAGTCTATAAGCACAGGTGAGTAGGAGACACAGGTAAGTACGCCGTTAACACCATCAGTCGAAAAAGAAGAAAGAAAAACGCTACCAAATCATATACAAATACAAATACAAACGCAACACACACACACACACACACACACACACACACACACCACACACACACACACACACACACACACACACACACACTGATAATAACAAAAGGAAACATAGATAAAAATAATAACTTTACAACTACGACGGATTCACAAACTTCCTAAAAAGTAAAAGCCTAAAAAACAAAAAACAGACGCATCTCTGGCTTCACCTGTTCGTATACGCCAATGACTCCAGACGTTCGCTTATGGTGCACGGTGAAAACACCTTCAGACTCATTACTCAACCTTCACGCCGAGTTATAATGTCGAGAGCGAGAACGAGAGCGAGAGAGAGAGAGAGAGAGAGAGAGAGAGAGAGAGAGAGAGAGAGAGAGAGAGAGAGAGAGAGAGAGAGAGAGAGAGAGAGAGATAGTAATATTAAAAGCTGAAGTAGAAGTAGTAGTAGTAGTAGTAGTAAGACTAGTAGCAGCAACAGCAGCATCCCTAGCAATAAAGAAACATATAACATTCTTTTCCTGCAGGAATTTACGTCAAAAAATAAAGAAGAGATGGAGAGATTTTGACGTTCATGAAACTTTATAAAAGGGGCGGAAGCGAGGCGAGATGGGGATGGGGGAAGAGAGAAGTAGAGGACGAACTGAGGACGGAAGCGAGAGGCAGAAAGGAGGAAAAATAGGAAAACTGTCGAAGGAAGATAGAGGGAATTAAAAAAGAAAAAAATGTATATCCGAGGCAGCTAATCACACTACACAGACATACACAAGTTCAAGTCCCAAGGCATTGTGGTGTCTGGACAAGTTATGGGTTGGCGTATCGAGTTCCTTCCTGTCTTCCTTCCTTTCTTTTGCTATCTTTGAGGAACGCAAGACTTGGAACACTAGAGGAAGGACAGGCGAGTCAGATGCTACTTCCTGATGCAAAATAAAACCTTACTACCGTGAAGAATATCTAGTTTCGTGACTGTAACCTGTAGTTCGGTGATACCAGTACTTCATTATTTAAAAAACCCGGCACGCAAGGCAAATCTGCTACCTGAGCTTACATGTGATTACAGTAAGGTGTTCAATAGTGTCTCTCACTACACGAAGTTACCTGAGAAATATGGAAGAGTCATCTGGAAAAAAATATTAATGCTATGCTGTCATACATGAAAGAAACAGCCACAAAGGAAGAGGTGGTTGGATACTTACAGTTGAGGTACAGGATGATGATGGCCACGACGACAAAAATGACGACAAGAAGCACGAGGAGGAGAATAACTAGAGAAAACCATCTCTTTGGCCCCTCCAGACCTTCTTCCTCTTCTCCATTCCCTCTACTTTCGACTCTTCTTCCTCCTCCTCCTCCTCCTAATCCTGCTCCTCCTCCTCCTTCTCCGCCTCCTCCCCCTCCTCCTCTCCCTACCCTTCCATCCTGCTGTGGAAGCTCTCTCATTTCCTCGTTCATTCTTCGACCATTGTCAATCCTTCCTCCTCCTCCAACCATTCCTGCCGCACCTCCTCGACCTCCTAAGCCGTCCCTCCTTCCCATCCCTACACCTCCTCCTCCAACCAGACGTAAGTCGTGGTCGTTCTCCTCGGAGGGGAGGTAGTCGTGTGGCGTGGTCGTCTGGAGGTGTAGGTTGGCGGGAGACTTGGCATGAAAGTCGTAGTCTCGGTAGGACTCATGGTAGCTGGGCACAGGATCGTAGACGTAGTCGGAGTAGTAGTCGTATTTCCCGTTAGGTTGACTATTGGGTGTGGTAGTGGTGGAGTTCCGAGGCAGAGGAGCTTTCTCATCCATGGCTTCGAGGGAGGAGAGAGAGGGAGAGAGAGTAAAGAAGGAAGAGGGAGAGGTGAGAGGGATGAAGTCACTTGGGGTGGTAAGTTCTGGTCATTTCGGAATGTAGTTCTTGATTCATCCACCAGAGTGCTGCACTTCACCACCGCACTACCTCACCGTTACGACACACTCCCGCAATGCTGCACCACCACACACACACACACACAAAACTGTACCTCACTGACGTTTCTCCGTGTCGCACAAACACACTTATATATCACTAACACACTTTTTTCCAACACCGCCGCACCACTGTATTTCGTAAACGCACCTCAACACTACACGGTATCACTTTGGGGACATCACTTGCTTTGAAACTGTGCAGCTCCTCCAGAAGTAACACTAATGCCTCGGTAACACTACACACACACACCAACACACACACACACCTTTAAATGGCCAATTACACCCGCGTTGGCCCACTCAGCACGTCGGCTCACCCTCGTCAGCACTGGGATCGCCTCTTCAACATCGAGAGGCCTCTTAAACACTCCACTTGACACGCCACTAACGAGGAAAACTTCAGCATATCCAAGCAGTTTAGTTTCTATATCTCTTTTCTTCGATTTTTTTTTTATGTCTTTCAAGTGGTTTCTGCGCTGTATTTGGTAAGATTTCTTTTTATATTTCTTTTTATCTGTTAAGTTTATCGTCTTCCTGAAACCGAAATTTGACGTTACTGCTAAGGATCCGCTTTGATGTCACGATATTTTTTTAACTTTGTGATTCTTGGGCGGACTTCACATTAACCTGAAATGAAATAATGAATGTATTAGAACCACATAAAAAGAAAAAACAAATATTCATATCATCAATAAAATGTAGAATCCTCTTATAAAAACGAATCACGCTAAGACGAAGAGGAACGAACAGCAGGTAAGTAGGAAAAAGAGGAAGGAGGACCAGGATGAGAAGAAAAAACAAAAAACTGAGAAAGAGAAAAATACAAAAAGACTTAGCGACGTCAAACCATTCACACAGCTTCGAGCCATTTGCAAAGCTTTCACGGACCGAAGCAAAAAACTGACAAAGGGACAAAGACAAGTCGGTTCGTTCCTCCCTTTGCCTCGAGGGGGAGAAGAACCGCGGCCACTTGAATGATCTCGAGGCTCACGAGGGGCCGATAAAACTCGAGCAAACACAAGCAGAGGGAAGACCCGAGTGGCTGGCAACGTGACAAACATTATCCCCGGCCAAGTGTAACACGAGGACGAGGAGGAGGAGGAGGAGGAGGAGGAGGAGGAGGAGGAGGAGGAGGAGGAGGAGGAGGAGACAACAACGAAGAGGGCAAACACAAAAACAAGAGTGCTGATGTGGGCACCTATGAACTATAAAAAGAGAGAGAGAGAAAGAGAGAGAGAGAGAGAGAGAGAGAGAGAGAGAGAGAGAGAGAGAGAGAGAGAGAGAGAGAGAGAGAGAGAGAGAGAGAGAGAGAGAGAGAGAGAGAGAGAGAGAGAGAGAGAGAGAGAGAGAGAGTCAAAGCCTCACTCATCTATAATCCAATACAGTCTGATGATGGTGTCAACACACACACACACACACACACACACACACACACACACACACACACACACACACACACACACACACACACACACTAACACATCCTCTTACACATCACTCTACGTTCCCTTCAAATCATACACTACGTCATTAGTTGGCCCCGCCCTCTCGTTACCAGCCACGCCCCTTTCCCTTCCCTTCCTTTCCCTTCCCTTCAACTGATTCCACTACAAAAGGCAGACACATTTCTAAAACTTGTAGTAAAAGAAATCAAGTAAAGTACCAGAAGTAAAATAAAAAGAGTAAAGTGTATTATTCTCCATCAGTGTAAATTTCCGGAGCTGTGTTTATTAGTGTGACGAGTGTGACAAGACCAGAACACGCCTCCACTCACTCCCTTTTCCCTCCTTTTCCTTCCTTCCTTCCTTCCTTCCTCTTCTTCTCCTTCTTGTTACACACACACCCAAACAGGAAATGGAAGGGAGTCTTACAAAGGAGGAGGATGGAAAAGGAAAGAGAAGAGATAATTGGAGAGAATAAAGGAAATAAGTACACTAAGGAGAGGAAGATAAATGGCAATGATGAAAAGAAAAAATCAATACAAAATTAAGACGCGATGGAGCAATTAGATATTCATGTGTATACTAAATAACACGTACACGCACTAAATACACACACGAAGAAAAAAAAACAAAAGAAAATCGCAGAGGGACACTTGCGCAGCTGAGTTGGTGCGTGATGAGGGAAACCAATTACCTGGATGGAGGGAATAAGGTAAACAGTCCAATTAACCTGACGAAGCATTACCTCCTCTACTTCCTCCTCTTCCTCCTCCTTCTCTCTCTTCTTCCTGCTTCCCTTCCCTTCCTTCTCATTAGCATTGCCACACTCTCTCTTCTCGCAATGCCAGAAATAATAAGGCTATTGAAGGGATTCCAAGAGCCCTGTGGTTGTCTGCTGGTCTCGTTCTCCTCCATTACCTTGTGTTATGCTTCCTCTCCTCCTTCCCATTCCCTTCGTTGTAACTCTATGTGGATATTCCTGCGTATGGTATAAGGTTTTGTTGTGTTGTGTGTGTGTGTGTGTGTGTGTGTGTGTGTGTGTGTGTGTGTGTGTGTGTGTGTGTGTGTGTGTGTGTGTGTGTGTTAGGGTTAAAGTGATATTATTGGGTGACATAATAAAGACAAGACGACGCACACACGCACACGTACACTCACACACACACACACACACACACACACACACACACACACACACACAGACACACACACACACACACACACTATAAACGAGACGAGTCCATTAATAATACAAACAGTGACGGGAGCTGTCTTCAGAAAATCAGTGTGAAGATCAACCATCTCTAACGCAAAGCAGCCTTCTCCTTGAGTAAAAAGGGCGCCAGTTGACCTTTCTTGTAACAGTGAAAAGAACTGAAAACCCATGAACACATCAGTCAAGGCTGAAGCTTAACTGACAGGTGAGTGTAAGTTAACCACTACTTAGAAGAAGAACAAAGATTTATTTCTCTAATGTTGAGTCAAATGTCGCTTGTATCATTAGGTCAGATGTTGCCTCAGACCAAGACTCACTATATTCATCCTTCTCGCTGACCAGAATATATGTGAGATGTACAGTCAAAGTGTCACCGTTCGTAGTGTCAGAAAAGCTCAAGGTTACATCAGAATTCATGTCCGGGGAAAGGTTACGGTGGGATATACTAAAAAAAAATATACAGAAAAATGTTGCAACGAATTTTCACATTGGAGCATGTCATTCAGGGGACTAGAATTACCTTTTCTCTTTTCGCAGCTAACTTTCTTCTTTTTTTCACATGTATATTATGGACTGGCAAAAAGCTACAAAAAACGTTGAAAAAAAATAAAATAGCCCCGCTTAATCGCCTCTTCACAAAATGCAAATGGTGGATGAATTTGAACACGACAGACTAATTGGTTGCTAAGTGTCTGGATACTCCTCTCTTAAATGAACTGAAGATATTTCTCAAACGGGATATTTTACTTTCTCCATAAAACAACCTTACCCTCCCCCTTCCCCTCCCCCCACACACACACAGACACACACATAGCTCTTACACAATCCTGAACAGGGAAGAGTTATGACAAAAGTAAAAAAAAAAAAATCTTCTCTGAATAAGGGAAAGAAATTCAACTTGAGGGGAGAAAGTGAGATAATTAAATTGTCTACAGGGATGGAAAACTTTTTATAATCTCCACTCGCATGGGATTTAAACACGCCTTCAGACTGCGGCTACCACAACCACAACCACACCGAGGCACCGTCAAGGAGCGTAGGACGAGGAGGTGGACGAGGTAAGGGATGGGTCGGTACCTTTGCCTCACTCTCTCATTCTCTCTCTCTTGTCAGAATCAATTGCAGGTGATCGCTGTCCCGCCCTGATATAATAAGCAGACGGCCCGGCAGTAATGAACTGTAATTATCATATCATTATAAACTACAGCTTCTAATTAGGGCAGGGTTGTGAATTACACCGTTCCCGCTCTCGCTCTCTCTCTCTCTCTCTCTCTCTCTCTCTCTCTCTCTCTCTCTCTCTCTCTCTCTCTCTCTCTCTCTCTCTCTCTCTCTCTCTCTCTCTCTCTCTCTCTCTCTCCTTAATCTGCTTCTTCAAATGTTTTCTTTCATTATTATCATTATCATTATCATTATTATTATTATTATTACTATCATTATTATTATTGTTAGTTATCATTATCCTTATTATCCTTGATTCCGTTTTACTACATCCAAAGTCTCTTGAAACAACTCCTTCACCTGAATTACCTGCAGCATAATAACTTAACGAAAATCAATAAAAGTCAATCATGTGCCTCAGCAGTTACTAATAAGAGCAGGTGGATTCTTGGTCCTGACGAGGGGAGGGAAGACGGGGAGGAGAGAGAGGCAGGGAAGGAGGGAGGGCATGAGGCGTAGAGGACGAATGAGGAAGGAGGAGGCAGGCGAGAGGAACCCATAACGAGGAGTTCAGATTAGAAAGAAAAGGATGAAAAAAAAAACTGTTCCAATTTTTAAAGGACATAATCTTTTATACATGTTTAAAAATTTGTGACATGACACGATTTATGGGAAAGACGAGACAGAAATTTAGGTTTGTTACAAGAATTATGATTTAGAGAGATAGAGATAGATAGATAGATAGATAGATAGATAGAGAGCGAGAGAGAGAGAGAGAGAGAGAGAGAGAGAGAGAGAGAGAGAGAGAGAGAGAGAGAGAGAGAGAGAGAGAGAGAGAGAGAGAGAATGGAGAGATGGTGAAAGAGGAAACTTGATCTCATTATGAAACTAATTATTCGGAGGGAAGGGTAAGATATGATGCAGTGTCTTGAGTGAAGCAACTTTTGAGGGGCCTTTGTGGGCCGTGGCAGAGGCGAGTTCCTTCCTTCCTTCCATCCTTCGTCTTGTCTGTGTCAAAGTTGGCCTCCCTAATTCCCGTAGCCATTACCCTTGATTTCTTAACTTATTCTCAATTATCAAAGAGTTATGCAAGGGCGACAGTCTTATGGTTTTATTTTCAAGGCTCTTCGAAGTCACACACACACACACACACACACACACACACACACACACACACACACACACACACACACACACACACACACACACACACACGCACACTAGGGAAAGAATAGTGGATGGGGGTTTGCTAGTCTCATATCCGGTGACGGTAAACATTAATGCAGTTGTAAATCTCTTAACAAACTCCATTGCTTTGAATTAAAGTCGACAAAAGGTTTAGCAAAGCAAACGTAGTGGCCAAAAAACTCTTTGATGTTTTTTATCTTCACGTCCGGCCCGCGTGTGTCATTAGCTTTCATGGCCCGTTATTGGCCCAGGCAAGTGTTATGTTTATGGAAGTACATTTTTTTCGATCAATGCTGGCAGCCGCACTCCCCTGACACGAGAACGCAATGGAAGATATGGTATGATGAACGAAGCAGAGCTGATTGTAAGTCACTTGACAACCACGACTATTTGGGAAGCGACAAGGCATAACACTGAATCCATATCGTTGGTGTCATTATAAACAGACTTGATTCCTTTTTACTTTCAGAAATAAGTCTCGACGAGAAGGAAAAGATAGAGAGGACATCCAATTATCAAAGAAAGTGAGGGAAGTGTTTAGGTTGAATCCCCAATATGATTTCACCTCAATCCTACATTTCTAAGGCTTGTTGCATCAGAAATCTTGCACCTGAAGCTAACAGAAAAATAAAATGATTTCATGTAACAATATAAAACTATTACTGCTACTGCTACTACTACTACTACTACTACTACTACTACTACTACTACCATCATCGACATTACTATACCACCACATTTTTTTCAGCTTCCAGTGTTGCCCTGTGCGACACTATTTCATCCTCTTTCTAAGCCTGTATTCTTGGAGGCTTCCCATAAAAGCTTCCCACACAAAAGACAGGTCGATTTCGCTATCCTAAGGAACATATTTCCAGGATACTCGACGACGACAGCAACACCTTATTTCAGAAACCTACCGTGGGAGGGAGAGAAGGGAGGGAGGGAGTGGGAAGAAGGATAGAAAACGGAAATAGGTTGTGAGATGGTTGATGGAAGGTAGAACTATAGAAGAAAGGCAAACAGGAGTGACAGGGAGACGGAGGAAGGGTGGAGGAGGCGGCCAAGAGTAGGGAGGCTTGGTACGAGGAAAAGTGAGAAAGAGAAGGAAAAGAAGAAAGGAGGGGAGTAGCGATATTGAAACTTGGTTGATACAGACACACACACACACACACACACACATACACACACACACACACACACACACACACACCAAGAGACAAACAGAGGGGAGAAAGGGTAGAAAAAAATAGGGAAGTGGGAGGAGATGGGACAGGACAGGAAAGAGCTTGGATTCTCCCTCCCAGAACCTCTGAGACTTTATCCAAAAATCCATCGTCCGTGACCCTAGGGCGAAGCAAGGGGTCTGACGGGGCACAAATTCCCCCTCCCAACCCCCCTTCCACGCCCATTCTTCCCTCCCTACCTTCCCACCACCTCGAGGCTCACGGCGGCGGACTTGACTAATGAGTTCCTGCCTTGTCTTGACGGGAGCGTGAACTTTGATGGCGATGGCGAAGATGCTGGTGGTGGTGGTGGTGGTGGTGGTGGTGGTGGTGGTGGTGGTGGTGGTGGTGGTGGTGGTGGTGGTGGTGGTGTGATTTTGTGTGACTCGTATAATATTTTTCGCGATTTGCCGTAGTTTTTGTCATTTAAAGGGTTTTTTTTCTTCTTGTGTGTGTGTGTGTGTGTGTGTGTGTGTGTGTGTGTGTGTGTGTGTGTGTGTGTGTGTGTGTGTGTGTGCGTGTGTGCGTGTGTGTGTGTGTAGTTCCTAATAAAACCACACACATCCATCACAAGATAAACACAACTCATAACACACCACTTCACAAGACCAATAAAAAACACTTGAAAAGAAAAGAAAGTAAAACTTCAATCTCACAACACCCACTGCACACAAGACACACCTACCCAAACCCACACACACACACCACACACACACACACACACACACACACACACAGGACACACACAATCACGTCGCTCCTCCACTGCTGCAAACTTCACAAAACTTCACATTTATATATGAACCAATGGTACAAACGTGTTGTGCCTCTATTGTACTCTCCAACGGCGTGTTTACAAATGCTCGCCAACACAACAATGTTTCCACTTCAAGCCGAGAGCATCATTACCTCTCCCATGAGTGTCCTCCCCTCCATATACTCCCCCCACCCTCCCTCCACCCTTCCCTCCACAGTCCAGTAAAGGAAAAATCTTCATTGTCAGGAGGATTCGATTCTCTCCTCCGCGCGTCTACGAGGGAGGACGCAAGGGGATTGAGGAGCATTTGTCATCCCTTGTTAGTACGTGCGTGTCGAGGCTTCGTTTCGCGTTGAGGCTCTGGATTCGAAGCACCGGAATGGGTCACAATCATCGCCCAGTAGGACTTAGCAGGCGGGTGAGAGGAAGGAAAGAAGGAAGGAATGAACGAAGGGAGGAAAGTAGGAGGGAAGGAGGGAAGGAAAGACAAAGGGGAGGAAGGAATTTAACATCCATACTTGAAAAAGATACACCAACAGTAGCCAATTAAAAAGATGACTTAGTGTACATATACCAAAGTCAACATAATACTCTATCTTTTCCTAGAATTATTTGCGAAATTTCTCATTCACCCCCCCAAAAAAAAGATAAAAAGAAAAGAAAACAGTTTCGTAACTTAAACATCATGACCGAGGTATCTTATCGGGGAGTGACATGGACCACCAACCAACCTAGTATCACATTAACTCGTATCTCAATATCTTATCCCAGGTAGTTACGCCGCTGCCACCACTGTATCGATCGTGTTAAAGGAGCCGCGACCAATTGATTCTTTAGAAAGGAGGAGCGTAAGAGGTTCTAAAACACTCGGTGATCTATCTGGAGGATGGAATCGGGAAGAAAAGGATTGCGACTTATATCCTGCCAGCTAAAGGAAGAAGAAAGATGAAAGAATGAATGAAGGAAGAAAGGAATAAAGCAAGTAAGGACTATTATTATTACTAAAACTATTGATAAGATGTAGCAGCAACAGTAGTAGTAGTAGTAGTAGTAGTAGTAGTAGTAGTAGTAGTAGTAGTAGTAGTAGTAGTAGTAGTAGTAGTAGTAGTAGTACAGTAGAAGTACGACGCTACACATTAACGCAGCCAAGCGATACATAAAACAAGGCTTAAAAAAGGAAAAGAAAACATTAATATAACGACAATGTTACTGAAAAAACAAAAGTCCAACAACAACAACAACAACAACAACATACAAGACGGCAGCCTCGCACACATGCACATACAGAACAATCCATGAATATCGACCAAGGTTGTGAGTTGTTTCATGTCAACGAAAATAGAAACTTATTGGATAACATTGATACTTCCTAACTTCTTGCAAACTAATAATTCACTATGTCCGAGATGACTTTTCATGGAAGTTAAAATATTCAGGAGTATACTATCAATCAACCGATCCCACCTCACTCTCTCTCTCTCTCTCTCTCTCTCTCTCTCTCTCTCTCTCTCTCTCTCTCTCTCTCTCTCTCTCTCTCTCTCTCTCTCTCTCTCTCTCTCACACACACACACACAAACATCAATAAAGTTTCTGTCAAGCTACTGTAGATACTCTCCATTGTCAAATACATTCCGCCAACAAGCCAAGAAACGCCAAAAAACAAATTTTCTCCCTGTAACACACACACACACACGCACACGCACACACACACACACACACACACACACACACACACACACACACACACACATATAAATTTCTTTCCTCACGCTTTTTCGAATCTCACTTCCATTTGGATATATTTGTATTTCCCTCAGGAGGCTGACACCCTGCAGAACGTGATCTTTCACCGTGTGTCGCTTTCTTACTAACGATGACGGTCTCAATTTTTTTCCCTGAATGATGGAAAGCTTCCTTTCTAGCATTAATTTGATATAGATGTGACATCGACGGTGTGCTGGAAAGGATGACGAGGGAAAATGACATGGTTTTTAACCGTATCCGAGCTTCAGAATTATACAAACGGACCAAGCTGCTTTTACTCCTGACATTCAGCTGTGTGTTAACATACTGTCACTTTGTAAATATATAACTTGTGGTAGAAGTAATTAATATTTATTCATAAATCCGTAGATGCTATACTAACCCGAGAAGAAACAAACATCACTACTTCAACATTATCATTATCATCAGCAGCAACAACAGCAGTAGTATTAGCATTACTAGTAGTAGCAGGTGTAGCTACTGTTGCTGCTGCTGTTGTCGTCATTTTTTTTTCTATTTTTGCTGTTGCTAAGTCTCAGAGAAAGCTGCCATCGCTGCCTTTGGCCCTGTGTGGTGCTGCATCGAACCGTCCAAAGGTAATTAACATCTTCCCAACACAATTTATGTTATAAATTCCTCGATACTTATTCATTTAATGGCGACTTGCGTTATTTAATATTTCATCATTAAGATATCATTTAGTTAACATAATATAATTTGCATACGTTTTATCTGAAAGGCAACATAATATAGGACATAAATTCTTACATATTCCTAAAACAACATATTCTGTGTTCGGTGGTGGCGGGAACAACATCCACGGAGCAGCAAGGAATTCCATGACCCAGCCCGCTACACAGCCAAGCACCTCTACAATAACTGTTAATTTGCACCACCTAATTGCAGAAACTTTAAAAATATACAAGACAGATCTGGTGTCTAGTAAGGCTGATGCACTGAATCTGGGAAGTTGTGAAGGGTTACATGCAGCACACTAGGATGGTTCAGTTTCTTGGGGAGAATGGGAGTGAACGAATGAGACTACAAGGAAAGTATATATCAGTAAGGTAGATGGCGTGGGTGTCAGAAGGTCCCCTTATAAAGGAGCCAAGAGTGTCAGAATGCCTAATAAAGAGGGAAAGTAGGAGAGTTAAAGGACTGGAGTGCGCAGGGATAAAGTATGTAGACAGGAACAAGTACGGACCCTTCTCCCGGCCATTTGTTTCCCTTTGCAAGCGAGGAGCAGAGACTTTCCTGGATTAAGTTTGTAGGCAAGTGGTTTTGTGGTTGTTCTCATTGCTTAGGCTATATGACTTGCATTTTCTGTTTCTCTTCAATTCTCTTACCTTTAACTGAAACTCTAATAGTGAGGAATATTTAACTGACTGAAATAATGCCATGCGTGTAGACTATTGTTACCAAATAAGCCGGATTACTGTGTCCGAGCTGCTGACGTCACAAGAATGGCGTACCATATGATTTAGTCTAATATGAATTCACCTTTATTTGCGTGACTGTTTTTGTGTAAGAAAAACGAATACAAATATAGTACTCAGGAGTAACCTCACGTCTGCTGTGTTGCTCAATAAAGTCATGTAGAGATTCAAGGTCATGGCCAAGAGAATAAGCAACATTATTGACCACGTGATCAGGTCAATACCTCTGGTCCCGCCCCTGGAGTTTCATAACGAATACCAATATTTCTTTTTATCTTCCAATATTCTAAATAAAAGTCTGACATGCTTGTAGCGTTGTGTAGTAAAATAATGAAGCAAGAAGAGCCACTCCCAGGTGTTACCGAGACAAGGACACAGCCAAGCCAGCAGCGCCCCTCGTCTCCTAGTATAAATCTTCCCTGGAGGGTTCAACGACTATAGCGGCAAGTTGCGTTTTTAATATTTGTGGACAACTCATGTTTCCTGTTTAATGAAAGTCGAGAACACACATGAGGATCAATTCACGTTAACCAAATTAAACCTTAATAGTGAAAGTAAAGTGACTCAAGGATATACTGGTTGGAAAAAGGTAACGGAAACTGTTAGTTGCACAAATTATTGTTGGGGAGGTTAAGTTTTATTTGTTGAACGCTCGGAAGTAGCATCAGTAGAGGATCAGACTCTCTCCTGACTAGAATTATAAAGAAAAGAGAGAGAGAGAGAGAGAGAGAGAGAGAGAGAGAGAGAGAGAGAGAGAGAGAGAGAGAGAGAGAGAGAGAGAGAGAGAGAGAGAGAGAGAGAGAGAGAGAGAGAGAGAGAGAGAGAGAGAGAGAGAGAGCGAGAGAGAAAAAAAGAGAGAGAGAGATTGAAGTAAAAAATAAACAGTCCGCTGTTAACGAGAATCAGTTTTAACAAACTTCATTCTACAATCCTTTACTAATACTTCTAGGAAAAGACAAAAAAGTTACGAGGAAGAGGAGGGACAGAAGGAAGAGGAGGAGGAGGAGGGGGAGGAGGAGGAGGAGGAGGAGGAGGAGGAGGAGGAGGAGGAGGAAAAGAAGGAGAAGGAAATGGAGGTTTTCAATCAAGACACTGCAGAAACTGTCACCTCAAACTGGAAAGAAAATCTCAAACAAAAGAGTCAAACAAAGCCACCACACCATCACCATCTTCACCACCACCACCACCACCACCATCACCACCACCACCACCACCACCACCACCACCACCACCACTTTCGAATTCAGTCAAGCCGATGGACATGAAATTATATAAAAAAAAAGACTAAAGAAGAAAAAAAAGAAATAAAGAAGAAAAGAGCAAAAACAAAAAAAAGAAAAAGAAAATGTAAGATAACAGTTGTCAGAGGTATACACGAAGTCTTTTTTTTCCTTCTAGTAAACTTAAATGTTTTTATGCACCTTTTCCATCGACCCTCGTGCAGTAAATCTCTCCTATCCGGCGCCAGCCAAGGATCATCTGCTGCCCTTCCTTCAACGTCGTAACCACACACACACACACACACACACACACACACACACACACACACACACACACACACACACACACACACTTCTGCAATAGCCAACACCTGGAGGCAGTACAGTTACAGATAATCATTCCTTCCTTCCTTCTTTCTTCCTTCCTTCTCTACACCCACACACGACAAGAGAGAGAGAAAAAAAAGAGAGAGAAAGACCAAAAAAAAGTTTATTAACGCAATACACATCATGAGTCGCTGTCACAACTTTTTCAAACATCTTAATAATAAAAAAAAAACTTGAGGGGAACACACACACATACTACCTGTGCAGAATACTTCACACCCGTCAGAGCAATGTAACACCTTGAAGCCGACCATAATTACAGGTGTGGCCAAAACTAATCACCCCCACCACCTACCTGACCTCATACAAACGACAAACTTAGAGCGAGGGACAAACAGACTTACCTACGTGTTGGTATTCCTCCTCCTCCTCCTCCTCTTCCTGTTACCTCTTCCCCCACACCTCCCTCCCGCTCCTATCCCTACCCCCTCTCTCTCTCTCACTCTAAAAAAAAAAAGGCGTGAGTAATTGGCAAAAATATCATTCGTGAGTGACTGTGAGGACACGCAAGGCTAAGGTGTAAGGTGGCGTGAGGGGAGAGTTGCGAGCGAGCGGAATGAGGGGACAAAGAAGGAGGAGGAGGAAGAAGGAAGAGGAAGGAGAAGGGTAGGCAAGGAGGGGGAAGAAAAGAAAAGAGAAAAAATGTAAATGAAAGTTAAAATTATAAGAACAAAAAGACGTCAATGGACAACTGACTGTAACATGAACTGAAGGAAAAAAGAGAGAGAGAGAGAGAGAGAGAGAGAGAGAGAGAGAGAGAGAGAGAGAGAGAGAGAGAGAGAGAGAGAGAGAGAGAGAGAGAGAGAGAGAGAGAGAGAGAGAGAGAGAGAGAGAGAGAGAGAGAGAGAGAGAGAGAGAGAGAGAGAGAGAGAGAGAGAGAGAGAACGATGTAGCGAAAGAGAGAGAAAAAAACACAATATTAACAGATAGTAAAGTAAAACAGATAGAAAAAACAAAAACCTAATATAAACAAGAAAAAAGAAAACAAAATATATGAAGAAAACAGAGAAACGGGAAGCCGATGGATCAAGAAAAGGAAAAAAACGGAATGGAAAGGATGATGAAAAGAGAGATGCACAGGGAGCTTTAAGGGGAAAACGGAAACTACTACTGAGGATACGTGGGCGGGAGGAGGAGGAGAAGGAGGAGGAGGAGGAGGAGAAAGAACAGGCGAAGGAGGTGGTGGTGGAGGTGGTGGTGGTGGTGGTGGTGGTGGTGGTGGTGGTGGTGGTGGTGGTGGTGGTGGTGGTGGTGGTGGTGGTGGTGAGGAGGCAAGGAAAAAGGTAAAGGGAAGGAGGAGGGAGAGACTATAAAGCATCGGGGAACTCAAGAGGTAATGGAAGCTGCTCCTCAAATAATGGACGACCCTTCAAGGACGACAATACCTCCTGTGTCTCCCTAACGAAGGTGACAATAGAGGCATAGAGTAAAAAAAAAAAGGAAGAAGAAAAAAAGTTGTGAGTGAAATTTATTATCACGAAAAAGTTAAAGTGTAATAAATAATGACGAGGAAGCATAGCAGAGGGAAAGGATATATTAAAAATGTATATACGTAGGCTATAATAGGGATGATAATACATTGATAGATTTAGACATTATTTTCTATATTTTTTAGTAATAACATTGTGTATTATAGGAAACTAAGAAATATAGAAAGGAAGAGAGGAGGAGATGGTGGTGGTGGTGGTGGTGGTGGTTTTTAAAGAAAAAAAAAGAAGTACAGTTAGAGGGGGTACAGGCATTACCAATATTAGAAAAAACAATGAAAGGAGAGACGAAACAAATGAATCGTAGTAATAACAGAGGCGTCAGAAGAGAGTGACAAGTGAAACAAAACACCAGTTGAGGAATAACAGTCAAACACGAAACGTAGGACACGAAGTGATGGAGGCAAACTAATAAGACAAAAAAAAGAGGAGTTAGGACACGCTAAGGAGAAGGAGGAGAAAGAGAAGGAAGAAGAGGAGATAAAAAAAGAATAAAAAAAAAAGCAGATACGTAAGGAGGAAGAAAATTATAGAGACATAAACACAATTAATAGTAAAAACAGGAACATCAGGGAAAACAAGCTGTAACAAGGAAAAATAAGGCAGAGCAGGATAGGTTAAAATGTATTGTGTTAGGCTGTAATGTTTCAGAATCGACTAGGAGAGAGAAGGTCGCGACAGGGAATGGGTGAGAGCAGAGCAGTCAGTGTCTACCTGCCTCACTAAACAACACCTGTAGCTGTAACCTGTTTCCAATTATACCTCGATGGATCTTGGTCACGCAAAATCCGCCTTATTTTAGGAGGAATCGAAGCGGAACGTGCCATTATGCATTAACGAGAAAGAGAGAGAGAGAGAGAGAGAGAGAGAGAGAGAGAGAGAGAGAGAGAGAGAGAGAGAGAGAGAGAGAGAGAGAGAGAGAGCAGAGAGAGAGAGAGAGAGAGAGAGAGAGAGAGAGAGAGAGAGAGAGAGAGAGAGAGAACAAAAAATAGGGAGAAAAAACTTTACATCCTTCTTCGCCGGCCAAATAATCATACACAAACCAGGAGGAGGAGGAGGAGGAGGAGGAGGAGGAAGAGGAAGAGGAAGAGGAGGAGGAAGAGGAGGAGGAGGAGGATGTGGTGGAGGAAGAAGAGGAGGAGGATTCCCCGTCAGATCGTGAGTGCTGAAGAGGATGCAAAAAAAAAACTAAAAATAAACTGTGAAGATGTCTGGGATGTGTCTCTCCATTACTGTTGATGGTGGCGTGACAAGAAGAGGAGGAGGAGGAGGAGGAGGAGGAGGAGGAGGAGGAGGAGGAGGAGGAGGAGGAGGAGGAGGAGGAAGAGGAGGAGGATATAAAAGTTAAAAGGTAGATCAAAACAGGAGGTAGAAAAAAAAGGTAGAATGGGATAGAATAGAATGGGGTAGAATGAGAGAGAGAGAGAGAGAGAGAGAGAGAGAGAGAGAGAGAGAGAGAGAGAGAGAGAGAGAGAGAGAGAGAGAGAGAGAGAGAGAGAGAGAGAGAGAGAGAGAGAGAGAGAGAGAGAGAGAGAGGAGGAATGGGCTATGAGTAATACGTCTTTTCATACTTTTGTGGTGTTTTTTGACGAAACTCATGTATATGTAAATTACTTTAAGGCCTTACATACTTTTTCTTTATTCATATGTGTGTGTGTGTGTGTGTGTGTGTGTGTGTGTGTGTGTGTGTGTGTGTGTGTGTGTGTGTGTGTGTGTGTGTAATAGAGCTGCAGAATATTCACACACAATTGATATACAAGCACTAACACACATACATTGCAACACACTGAAACACAATGCGGCACAACGCACTACTTCCTGAAACACATAATCAACACCAGCTTAGCGAGAACCCGATGCAAAAGATGCGACACAAACCCGAGACGATGCACGTTTGAGGAAGAAAATCATCGTTGACGATCAAAGGGAGAGTGACAAGCCGGATTCAGATACTAAATTGCTTCCTGACCTTTAAAGGGCCCATTATAATGAATAAAATGTGTTTGCATGTAAGGACAAAGTAATGCAAAGTCAGACTGATTGTTACACTGATAGGTTAGAAGTTAAACTTAAAAAACAGAATATATAACACTTTTTCGAGGCTGAAGAAAACTATAAAACGCCGCTTAATGTCAGTATAATGTAGTGGAATTTTTCTGGTGCTGGTAATTGAGTTTGATAAGCATGTTACGCTGTAAAATCATGGGTGACAAGGATTATTTGGTCCGTCGCGCCGTTAATGAGGTCTGGTAAGTGCTTTTTTTTTTAACTGTCAACAGCTGCATAGTTTTTAGAGTTCCAAAAGCCAAGGGTTTGACATGCACCATGGTCCTGCAATTTTAGAACGCTAATTTCGGGCAGATAACTGGTTTCAAAGTCTTACTGAATTCAGTAATGCTTACGATAGGTCACCTGGATTTTGTGTGATTAGGCGGAAAGACCACGCCTGAAGGCCACACATACACTGTGACGGACGCTCATGATGTAAAATACAGGTCACTTCAACTCTACAGAGAAGCTGTAATACTCATTATACTTCATATGGTAATACAATAATACATAACTAGGACGCCTGTCTTGCACTGCCAACCCTCACGACATACACGAGATATTAGCATAAAAAGAATATAAGGAAGAGCATAACGAATCGCTTCCCTGAGATGGTCACCTCTGCTTCCTTGCCCTTGGGAGAGTGGTGTGGTTGGTTGCTTTAAGACGCACAGCCACTTATTTCCTCGTCCAGGTGAACTCACTAAGCTCCCTAACGTATTGCCTCAGGTACTCATTAATCGACCGACGTCAGAAGGGTGGATGGGAATGAATTTCCTGGTTACCTATGACCTTCCTGCTGAACCCAAACTACATAAATCAAACCAAGGCAGGTTAGGCCCACAGAGTGAAAGGCAGCAACCGTAGCCAATTTCCAAGACGTAGGTGAGTACTTGAGGCAAAAGACTATTCCATAACCGCAGAACAAACATTGTTAGGGTGCAGTCAATGCTTCAAGGGATCCCTCCTCGCCAAGACCTAATTAATGGGCCTCCCGCTTCATGACTATATTGAGAACCTCGTTAAGAAAGGGGTCGGCTAACATCTAATTCCCTAACAAGTCTTGGGGCGGTGCTAGGGGAGGATAGCGCCCTCCTCCTTCCATCACTACAGAACAATAGTTTATTCCTGTAGAGGTTCATGGATTCCAAGGCCACTCAAAACTATATGACAGAACTAAATACTCTCTCTCTCTCTCTCTCTCTCTCTCTCTCTCTCTCTCTCTATCTCTCTTTCTCTCTCTCCTCTCTCTCTCTCTCTCTCTCTCTCTCTCTCTCTCTCTCTCTCTCTCTCTCTCTCTGCGGGATCCTGGAAATGCCTCATGTTATCGCTGCACTAGTTCGCCTTTTGAAGCCAAGCTCAAGCCTTTCATCCAGCATTTCACGCTCTTCTTTATCATCACACGTAGGATATAATCGGCTTCACGACTCCACTCAGAACAGATCCTGGCAGCCGGTGAAAGCTATTTGACCCCAACCTCTCTACCTCCACACGTGACCTTGGAAATCTCATCCAAGGTGGTTTTTCTGTCATCCCTTGACCTCTGACGGGACGGAAGAGAGAAATAAAGGCTATAGAAAGAAATGTATTTTTTCGGTAGTTGATTTCTTTTAGTGTTTTATTTTATCCTCTTTTACGCAAACTAACCAATTTATGAGAGCGAGAGAGAGAGAGAGAGAGAGAGAGAGAGAGAGAGAGAGAGAGAGAGAGAGAGAGAGAGAGAGAGAGAGAGAGAGAGAGAGAGAGAGAGAGAGAGAGAGAGAACAAGAGAGAATTTGTGTAAATACGCACGTCTCGCTGGAAATGTAAATATGACAGTCTGAGGAAATACTTTAAATTATGTTTCTGAACAACAGTTTAGAATATGAATAAGTGTGATGGTATTTTGGGCAGAACGATACGAAAGGAAGGAAGAAGAGAAGAGAAGCAGTAAGAAGTAAGTAAGGAAGATGAGAAAGAAGGTGTGAAGAGAGAAAGGGAGTCATAGAGAAGAGGAAACATGGCAAGAGGAAAAAAAAGAACAAGCAAAGAGAGAGGAAGAAGAGAAGGAGGAGGAGGAGAAGGAAGAGAGAACGACTCCTCGAAATGATGTAGTATGAGGAGGAACACATAACGAGAAATAGCATGCAAATATAGATGAAAAAAGAGAGCGAGAAACAGCACCATACACCACACAAAGAACACGAGAGTAATGTAAGGAAGGACATAAAGCGGAAAACAAAATGCAGGAGCAAACTAGTTCTGAAATAACACACAACTCACCGTAAAAAGAGGAGGAGGAGGAGGACAAAATAAAGTAGGAAAGGAAGACCAGGTGTATTACATACTAATGCACAGCAAACCTCTCTCTCTCTCTCTCTCTCTCTCTCCTACACCCTCATCGTTTCTCTCTCCACACACACACAGTGACGTTTTCCAGACACCTTCAACATCAGAAACTAAGCCTTAACATGAGACAAGGACAGACTTTACATCCTCCCTGCACGTCAATGCGTCACGCGAACACAAACTTCCTAACCATACATAATCTGATAAAGACAAGACCTCCTTACTTTATCTGGTCTATATCACATGCATTTTAATAGACTCAGGTGTATGTTCACGCTGCCCCGAAGTATCCTCACTGTTTGTCAAGAAAATAACTGTGTGTTCATCCCTAGCTCACTTTAATATTGTAAGTAATGGACTCTCAAGCCTTGCCATCAATGTGTGCTATTTCCCAGGAGGAATTTTGCTCTTCGGGACACTTTACTTCTTCTGTTCCTCCGCCTCACTTTCCAGAATCCTTGTCTGAGCCCACTTAGCGGCATCCAAAAATAGACTAATGGTATTTGCAGCCACCTTGAATAACTCAAAACACAAGTCTATTTCAGTACACTCATTACTTTTGTGTGATCAAATTCTTCAAAACATTTCTAGACAAATCGTCACTTAGTTCACAAAGTTAATGACTCTCAGGTTCAATCTTGCCATCTTTCAGACCAACTTTACAACCTGCTTCTTTATTTACATGACATTCTCAACTTGGGTATGACGCAGACGTCTTGTCAAGATCAATTTATTTTTCATCTTTCTGGTTATTGATTCAGCACAAAATCGATGAGACAGCTGAGCATTTATTTATATCCAATTATCATTAACCACACTATACTATATCATAAACTTGTATTTACCTTAATATTCATTCCAATTTCATCTGTTTCTCATTCAATTCCCATGATAGTTCCGGTGTGTAAGAGAGGTGATCGTTACCTGGCCATAAACGTGTCTAATGAGGAACCTTAATTAAGTAGGTAGCAGGTCATCTTAACTCAGGTGTGAGGAACCCGCCATTTACTTTACATACGTGGCAGCAGAGGTTGGTGTAGTAGTAAAGACCGCTGCAGGTGACTTACTTTTGACATTTACAATCTAGCTTATAAAAAATGCCGCTTAATCACGTGTTGGGCTGAAGTGAAAGAGTCCAGACATTCCTATTTGATGATTGTTGTCGTATTGTGGTTTTACTTAAAGGCGATGTATGATAAAACTACCTTTATTTTGTAGTTCAAATAAAATTACAGGTAACACTCACCCCAACATATGTTAAATAGATGGGGGGATAATTTTTTTGTTCTCTCTCTCTCTCTCTCTCTCTCTCTCTCTCTCTCTCTCTCTCTCTCTCTCTCTCTCTCTCTCTCTCTCTCTCTCTCTCTCTCTCTCTCTCTCTCTCTCTCTCTCTCTCCTCAAAACTGGTCACAAGAATTAATTAAGAAAATTCCT
This sequence comes from Metacarcinus magister, assembly GCA_029783475.1. Classification (NCBI taxonomy): domain Eukaryota; kingdom Metazoa; phylum Arthropoda; class Malacostraca; order Decapoda; family Cancridae; genus Metacarcinus; species Metacarcinus magister. The sequence goes on from JAPQNM010000038.1 coordinate 9,306,513, forward strand.
TCTAATTACCCAATGAATTTCCATCCTCTCCTCCTCCTCCTCCTCCTCCTCCTCCTCCTTCCCTTCCTTCTCCTTCTCTTTTCAGATCCAAACCAGGAAATGTGATGAAGAAGGTGAATTCAACGATGATAAAGAAAACATTAAAAAGAGAAAACAAGAGATGTGGAGCAGACAGATATGTACAGAAAACTACTATTATAAACAAAGGGAAAGGAAGGGAAAGGGAAAAACATATAAAGGTATAGACGCTTGAGAAGAATGAAAGAGAGGAGGAAGAGAAAATCGACTGTGAAGAAATTAGGCGTCATGGAATAGAGAATAAAGAAGTAGGAAGGGAGGAAGGAGCAAAAATAACACTAGGAGGAGAGTCGAAAGAGGGTAGAAGGAAGGGAGAAATGGAGTGTATAGAGCCATGCAGGAATAAAGGGTGAAAGGATGAAAGGAGATAGATAGATAGATAAATAGATAACTAGATAGATAGAGTGAGACACGCAAACACATATACACACATGCAGTTAGGTATATTATGGTTTATCAACTCAAACTTTGGCCCTAATGAGTACAGGCTGGACAGGTAGGAAGAGTTAGTACAGGTAAGCTGAAGTAGTACTATATATAGATTAAAGGAAGGGATTGTGACATTAATGCAACAGTTGATGTATAAAGAATCAATACAAGTGATATGTGTAAATGTTTCCACTTTATAACAATTTGAGTGTGAGAGAAAAATTAGTTGATATTCCCCTTTTATTTATTTATTTTTTGCGTGCGAGTGTGAAGCAAATTGTTTAATGACCGAGACACACATACAAACACACACACACAAAAAAAATATATATATGTCTGTATTTTTCAGCTTCCAAACACTTCATTCCCCTTAAACACCTTCCCTTTCATTATATTTTCCCCTTTCCTTTGCCTTTTACCTCTTTTATTCCATCTTCATACTCCCTACTCGTTCCTTTCTCCATTCATCCGTTTACTACATATTGCCATTCCCTTGCCCACTTTTTCTCCCTCTTTTTCCTTCCCTTCTCCGTTCCCTTGCGCCTCAAAATGCAAGTTAGTTTATATGCTGCCACTGATTTGCATGCACACTATAACACAGTCAGGTGTGAATACTGCGCAGGAGAAGGAAAGGAAACGCTCAAGAGGGAGGGAAGGGGAGCGCTGCAGGAAGTGAGAGAGTGAGTAAGAGAGGTAGAGACGGCGGGAGGGAAGGAGGGAAGGAGAGAGGGAGAGAGGGAAGGAAGGAAGGCAGGCAGTAAGAACTAGCAATAAAAAAAAAATACCAAAGCACAAAGAACAATGACTTTCTGGCTGTAACAGTTGCGTGTCAGACTTAGGAGGTGTGTGGGGAGGGAAGGAAGCAAGGGGTGGGTGGGGGCGGCTGGCGAGGCGTGGCAGGGGTGTTTGGGTATAGAGAGGAGGCGTGGAAGGAAGATGGGGGAAGGGAAATAGAAGGCCATGGACCGGGAAAGCTACAACGGTATGGTATCAATACTTTGTAAATACCTCGACGCCCACGAACACTAACTTTGATTGGATAGTGAAGCTTATGTTACCTGGTGGAGTACAGAAAGAGAGAGCGAGAGCGAGAGAGAGAGAGAGAGAGAGAGAGAGAGAGAGAGAGAGAGAGAGAGAGAGAGAGAGAGAGAGAGAGAGAGAGAGAGAGAGAGAGAGTAGATACATGCATATACATAGTAACAAAACATAGCTACTAGATTTTTATATTTCTTTGGCGAGTACTGATAAGAAACTATCCGTCACACACACACACACACACACACACACACACACACACACACACACATATATATAGATAGATAGACAGTAGATATACAATTCATCCTTCTTTTATAACATTCTAATTAATCTACAAAATAATCTACTAATACCTCTCTATTCCCCAAACTATTTTTCTTTCTTCCTTCAGAACACCGACACAACACAATCTGATGACAGCACGGAAATCTGCCTTGAATCAAACTTTAACTGGGAGAAGTGACTTGAGACTTACCACGAGTGACTTAGGCGTGACAGATGGAGAGATTCGGAAGTGAGTAACTTGGAATGCAACTTAATTAAGCTTTGAACATGTTTGAAAGTGCGACTCAAACACTGAACTTGAAAGTCGTGAACGTAGATGTCAACATAAGGTGTAACTTCAGACAACAAAGGGAAATTCCTGTAACACGCGTCTAATGAACTCGTAACTTATTGAACTGGACTGGCGAGGCGCGTGGGGAGGTGTGGTTTATGTACTTTAGTGGATGAGAACAAGATTTAAGAACAGCTAGACAGGTACATCGGGTAAAGATATACTATTTGATGCAAGGCTACGATTATTATTATTATTATTATTATTATTATTATTATTAAGTTCGTTAGAGAAAGAAAAGTGTACGAATGAAGTGAATAGCGAAGGTCACTGGGCCAAATACCACTTTCGTTGCAGAATTTCAATGTTCTATATTTCTTCTCTCTGTTTTTTCACTTTTTTTTTTATTTTTTTTGTATCGTGTTCCTGCGTTTTTCGGGGCCATTTTAACGAGTATTGCAGAAAGAAAGGAATAAAAATTGATGCCGTTACGTCCATCTTTTATGAGAAATGTTGTTAAAAAGCGACTAACTTTACAATATTGTCTTTTCTTTCTCTTTCTATCTCTCTATCTCTCTCTCTCTCATAATACCATCACAAAATAAATACTTAATATCGAGATTGCATACAAAACCACATCAATAACACACAATACTATCGCCCATCCGACAAAATGTATCCTACGATTCTTAAAATGTTAACAAAATTGAAGTTGTGAATCCTCTTACAACTTCAGCCAACAAATCTTTGCAACAGGTTCGCTCCCTGGTGACTAGAGGTTTGCTTGAGTCCCCCGAATCTTTGAGTAATGTGGCAGAAAAATGTTCGGTACTTACTCTTATATATCTATTAGCTTAGCCTTAGTGGTTGATCAAATCCTCGGAAGCTGAATTGGAGGCAGGACAGCAAATCGCCTCAGAAGCTTTCATGGATTTAGGTTGAAGAAATCTTATTCGTCAAATTCACTGACATTTTACGGTGACTCTCTCTCTCTCTCTCTCTCTCTCTCTCTCTCTCTCTCTCTCTCTCTCTCTCTCTCTCTCTCTCTCTCTCCACACATAAATCGTTATACATAGAGAAAATATCAAGAATTGTTGTACGTTATTCCCTTAATATCAACTTAATGTATGCGGTAAAGCAATTTGGTATCAGAATCATGCCTTTAGTGGACTCTATGATAAATGGAAGAAAATAAAGTAAATAAGTTATAATAATTGGCTTCAGGACGCTTAATGCTCACTTCTTAAGTCAATACTGTTTACTATTTACCTATAGTTATGTTAATCTAAATTATTTCACTGCAAGATGTTAAGGACACAACAATTGGTTATATGATAATGTCAAGCAAAACTTCCTATCTTAATCAGGTCCTACAGATAATTCTTGAGTGTTATTTAAAACAAGCAGCTTAAACAGTCATCTACTGAAGAATAAGAAAGATCATTGATTATGAGGTGGGTTGAGTGAAAATAAAGAAACATACATTGTGTCTAAGACCTTCGTGTTGAAATCCAATTAAAGTTTTAACAATGAAACCCTACCATGATTCCAACCAATAGGTCAACTAAACTACAAATAAACTTTTAAACCCCTTCAAAAAGCATAGTATCCTTTCACAACTGGCCACACTTTGATACATGCAATGAATAATAAACTTCTCTTCTCCACTCGCAAAACTCCCTCCATGGAACTCAAAAACACAACACTTGATATTTCATTAGCAAAAATTTCATTAGTTAACAAAACAGACTACCAGCGTCGGTCCTGCAAGTGTAATACAGTATGATAAACTGACTCAAAGCTACACTTTACCCTCGTCTATATAAACTAATGCACAGCTTCACCATCATATCTCCTTAAATCGAACTTTTTTGTGGATCAGCGGCCGACCACCTGACGGGGTGCATAACGTATCCGTCATCTGCTTAGTAATCCTTTCTCCCTCCCTCCCTCCCTCTCTCTCTAATCTCATATGCTGTTTAATAATTTATTCTCCATTTGTAACTGTTTGTCGGTCTCTCCCTCACTCGTATATAAATATTTACTACACGTTAGTACAAATAAAGTTTGCAAGCACCATTTTCAGATGATTTTTCTTTTAAACGTTCAGTAATAATAACTCCAGAATACTTTTTGAATACAGACAAATAATAACTTTTATTTACAAGGATAAATAAACATAGAGGAATTGTTGCATGTTATTGGAAGGATTATCAGAAGGGTAGGAACATTCTCTCTCTCTCTCTCTCTCTCTCTCTCTCTCTCTCTCTCTCTCTCTCTCTCTCTCTCTCTCTCTCTCTCGCTCTCTCTCTCAGAAAAGACGAGTGCTTGTGTCTGATGTTGAGTATATTCATGTGCATTAAATGAGAGAGAGAGAGAGAGAGAGAGAGAGAGAGAGAGAGAGAGAGAGAAGAGAGAGAGAGAGAGAGAGAGAGAGAGAGAGAGAGAGAGAGAGAGAGAGAGAGAGAGAGAGAGAGAGAGAGAGAGAGAGAGAGAGAGAGAGAGAGAGAGATTATTAATAATGCAGTAGGATGAAGTCAGATAGTGCATGCACATACACACACACACACTACTCCTCGCTGTCTCATTCTCTCTCTTTACACAACTTTTATTCATAACATTTGTCTTCAAACTACTAATTTCTCCAGTCTTCCTGTTTGTGTTTGAACCTCATGAAAACAGCAATAAAGTGGACATGCAATTAACAAGAAACGCACCAAGAAGTGGCATAAATAATGACAAGCTCAAGACGAGAATGAGAAAGAAACCACTAATTATATCCTTCAATTACTAGGGATTATTCTGAGTTCTTTGAAAGATTGCGAGTGTGAGGGGAAGTGAGAGATGAGAGGAAGGGAGATAACAGCATAATTGGCTCTGAGGGAAGGATGAGAATTGTGAGGGGAAGGTGTGAGGCTGTAAGGGTAGCATCGAGGGGTGACACACTGGGGATAAAAAGAAGATAATGACGATGGTGATGCGACACACTCATTATGACGCAAAATGGACTGGTTTTATTTATGTGATTATGGTCAAATCACCTGTTCCTCCCCTTACCCCATCCACCTGTCTGCCTCACTCACCCCCTCGTCCTCTCGTTCAAGCCCTCACAAGCACGCGAGTTAATTGATGCTTTGGGTTGTTAGCCTTATCAACTTTAAAATGTCCATTATTTTAACTCACATTCCAGTGTCATTGTCGCGTCATAGTGTAACGGAACAGTAATATATATAAGGTCTGTGCACATTAAGCGTAGAGACCAAATGGATACACCGACGATGAAAAGTGTGGAAAAGTGTGACGCTGTGATGCACCTTTAAATTATGCCAAACGGTTTAATGTACATTGATTATATTACTGCCGGGTATAAAATAATGAGCGAAATAAATATCTCCTACGTAGCGGGATAATCAGGTCGTGGAGGCAGGACAGCTCCTCCCTCCACTGATACACTTCCAGCGGCACTGAACACTTTGGGAAACTCATTGGATATCCGTCGTGTATCTTGTTATATATCTTGGGTTTTCTTTACAGTATTTCGTCGTCATCCTTTATTATCACTCTGTAAAACAAAGGCATCGTACAACTTTGTCTCGTCTAAACTGTTGGCAAATTCATTTTTATTCCTAAGAATTTTAATGACTTTTCTGTATTCGTAGCATGTTCTCCTGCCTTGACTTCGTTTAACATCCGTCCGTTGCCACTCGAGAATACCTTTATTTACGCATACATTAGACACAAACTCAAGTCTTTAACAGCCCCGAGCATGTCATTTTAAGGGTATATATAAGTGCTTCTTAGTTGCTGAACAGTTAATGACTCAAGGACGCCAGGAGCAGACCACAAACTATATGAGGATGAGTAACAAAAACCTAAGTATGTTATGAAAAAAATCTTTACCATCAGTTGGTGTGTGCATTCAAGACCAACGCTCGTGCGCTAGTCTCACCTGACCACCACACATCTGCCTTAGCGATCCTTGCATACCTCTGCGCTTAGGCCTCCCTTCCCACCCCTTCAGCCAGCACCCCCCCTCCCGTGCCACCCAATAGCCCGTCAAACAGTCCAATATTCCAGCACAAACTCATTAACTTTATATATCTTTTATTTTTTACGCTGCATATTAATGAATTACTCGTTTTATTGATTTCATTGCATATAAGCTTTTTTAATCAACGAAAAAGCTTAAAGAGAAACTAACAGGCGCTTGAGAATCACAAATGCAAATATGCGTAATGTCTATCTGTCTGTATGTCTGCCTGTCTATCTGTCGCTCTTTCATCAACGGATTCATGAAACAAAATCTGAATTTTTCATTCTTATTAGAAATATCAATGTTAACTCTATGTCAATATTCGACGAGACTTGTAAAATCAGCAGTTTTACATAGGTGTATGCGTGAATTAATGTGTGACAGTCATTATCATCATCATCAGCAACATAAGAAGTAGTAGTAATAGTCGTAATAGTAGCGACAAAATAGTGGTATTAATGGTAGCAGCAGCAGCAGCAGCAGCAGCAGCCCCAGTAACAATACCCTAATGAGAGTAAAGATTGATAAGTATTAATTAGCGCGAAAAGAAAGAAAAAAAAAAACGAAACAGCTACATAGAGAATAATGACAATATTTTCAAAGTCCGCACAATGTTGGTTCCGACAGCCCAAATCTAACTGAATATTTACTTGTAATGAGAATTTTTGTTTTCATCCTTAACCAGTGGCGCCCGTAGGCTTAATGGAGGGCTTAGATGGTCGGCCTCCGCCCGTTAGTAGCGCGGGTTAGATTTTTTAAGTGACGCCTCGTTTCTATTGAGAGACTCATGCTGCCCGCGGAAGCTCCTCGAGCATATAGCTTTGCAGTCCTGTCGAAGATAATGTTATGGCAGCATGTGGGTGATCTTGGGCCACTCAGCGGTATTACCAAATAAAAGTAGCCAGCGGGTATCAGGACTCGAACTCGGGACTCAGAGCTGGTATGCCCAACCGCTAGCCACTAAGCAACCGCAAAGTTTCACAGAAAAGGGAAAGATTCCGCTTCGTAGTACCTGCAGCAGGAGCCTGACACTGTATCCCAACATACTGAGCGTTAAAAGCAACATTGTACAATTAAGGTCCGAGAATTCTTAAGGAGATTTGCAGAAAACGTGTATATGAAAATTCATAGCAGAAAAGAGTTGCCAGCTGTGGGAAGATGCCGCGTAGTTATTACCTCAAGGAAGACAACTAACAGTGTTACGCTTCGGGCGACATGTTGACTGTTACTATGAACCAGCTACCATCGGGCTCACTGGGAAGACTTGTCTGACGTTATTTCTGCCTTTGTTTCAAGGGACAAAGGTCGAAACATATTCCTCGTGGCGCGGCTCGTGGGGGACGTGTGGTGCAGTGTCCGTCCTTGAGAAACTATTACCAATTATCGATAATTAGGAGCGTAGGAGCTTTAAACTCATTTGCACAACTCTGAGGATCAAACCAGAAACCACTGGGTCACGGTGTGCTATCCTCTATTCAAAGGGTCACATTGCTCTGTCCTATCTTTAACCAAAGGGTCATGACTGGCAGAAGCCTAACAAAAGGGTCACGCCACGCTGTCCCCTAAAGGCTTATCTGGTGCCATCACCCTTATCAGCTAGCTTTAGGACGTTACATCTAGGTCACAATAGAGGGAACTGCGACCTGCTGGTACGGTGTAGGGAGGCCACTAAATACATGCATTTAATGAGTACTTGTGGAACAATGGTGAACGGTGCTCGGAGGGCAGCATGTACAATGACGCTCCACCTCAGCGTCAAATACCAATAGTTTGCACGTGTAAACAACAGACTCCATGTTTAGAGTGCCGCAGGCGGCATAGTCTCTAGAATGCGAATATCCATTCAAAATTTTAATAAAGTCAGAATGAAAAATACGGCTTGTAAATGGAAATTACATAAAAAAAAAAGAAATTCATTTTATCTTCGCTCACTGTGTATGTGATTAGTATATTGAAGTGATTTGCATTCATGTGCGAAAACACCTTTTGAAGGTGATGGCGTAATTTTTTTTCATGCAAACCATTTGACGCTTCAGTGTGTATTTGCTTATTTTTTGAAGCTTTTATTTATTTCTAAGGACAGCAAAATATTTTCATCCGTTTGAAAAATTATCGTTTTAATATGAAGTGTTCAGGCGGCGATTTATTACAATTCCCCAACACGTGATAAAATGCAACGCGACGACAAACAAACGACACATGAATGACACTCATGGGCAGCGATGTGGTGTGAAAACAAATGAATAAAAATTAATAATAAGGAAGAAAAACTTCTCATTGTTATCATTATTGTCTCGGTTCTTAATTACATCTAATAACAGTGCAACAGTGGAAAACAATATTAATCGCGTCCCTTTCTGTCT
>JAPQNM010000038.1:9322509-9325009 GCA_029783475.1 Metacarcinus magister
AAGAAATAAACACCCACACACACACACACACACACACACACACACACACACACACACACACACACACACACACACACACGTCGTAGCTGATAAAATATGAAGAAAAAATATCAAACAACTAATTATTTGGAGTAACTAATTAGAGTTGTAAACAAATTATAAAGAAAAAAATAATTCATAAAGGTGAGCAAAATGAATATAAACTCGAATATATAGTGATATTATATTCTAATTCATTATGTCACATTTTACATCATTATAATTCTTTCATACAAATGCATAAATGTATTTTGCCATCTATTTTAACATTTAAATACTCAATATTTCAACATATATATATTTCAGTATTTTCATGATGATTTAAAAAGACAATATTACCGACCTTCGAGATTTTATTATTCAGAATTTCAATTGATTCTTATTTCAATACCTTGTGAGTGTGTGTGTGTGTGTGTGTGTGTGTGTGTGTGTGTGTGTGTGTGTGTGTGTGTGTGTGTGTGTGTGTGTGTGTGTGTGTGTGTGTGTGTGTGTGTGTTTGTTTATTGATTTATCTACACTCAAAGAACTTCTGGTGGCATATGTGGAGGAGGAGGAGGAAGAAGAGAGGAAGAGGAGGAGGAGGAAGAGGAGGAGGAGGAGGAGGAGACCAGTTCTATGTTGTGTCTTAAATCGTCACTGAACCAATTAAACCCTTTTCACATCTCTCTCTTTGTCTCTCTCTCTCTCTCTCTCTCTCTCTCTCTCTCTCTCTCTCTCTCTCTCTCTCTCTCTGTCCTTCAAAAACACGCTACCAATGCCGGATATTACTTGCTTCTCAGGAGTAATACGTGGATATTAACCCAATTTTTATATAACTTTTTTCCCTTCTATCATTTAGGGCTTTATAGGAGGAGGAGGAGGAGGAGGAGGAGGAGGAGGAGGAGGAGGAGGAGGAGGAGGAGGAGAAGGAGGAGGAGGAGGAGGAGGAGGAGGAGAAGGAGAAGTAGAAGGAAGGGGAGGGGAAGGGGGAGGGAGAGGAGGAGAAAAAAGAGATCAGGCTTACGCTCCATGATCACTTGTCCAAGTTAGCTGCCTCAAGGGACAGTTAGGGATCTCTCTCTCTCTCTCTCTCTCTCTCTCTCTCTCTCTCTCTCTCTCTCTCTCTCTCTCTCTCTCTCTCTCTCTCTCTCTCTCTCTCTCTCTCTCTCTCAATCTATCATACCTTGGTGAATTACACAAACACATACACACACACACACACACACACACACACACACACACACACACACACACACACACACACACACACACACACGATAACAACCAACAGTTACGTTCCTCCCACCCTCCCTCCACCTTTCATCTCCCCTTTCCCACTAATCTCCTAACTCATCTCCACGTATCCTCCCACACCAAGCTTTCCTCCTTCCACACACGCACGCCTCTCATAACCATCCTTCCACTAATCCCTCATCATCTCCACGCCTCCCAAAAGACAAAAAGTTCCCCCCTCACAGCTCTTCTATCTCCTTGACTTCCTTTGGCCACCACCTTCGCCACCTCCATCAACCCTCATAGCCCATCGTCCCTGCCAGGCCTCATGCACTCACATTCTCTCCTCTAACTAACTTCCCGCCACATCCTCTTGGTTTATCCCACGTCTCAGCCTCCAAGAAGTGCTCCCCTTCGCTCACGCCAAGACTTCGCTCATCATTCCCCCGTTTTAAGTTTTCCTTAATAACATTCGCGTAAGCTCTCCAGTCTTAATTAGGTCCAAGACGCGCCTTCCCTCCAGTGACTATTTCTCACCGACAGCGAAGTTGATTGCAATTCGACATGCACACACACACACACACACACACACACACACACACACACACACACACACACACACACACACACACACACACATCAGAGGAAGCTATACTACAAGCCGTCTTATCTCGTTTCGTTACACATATCTTAAGCTATGACTCGTTATTTATACAAAAAGTGGAGAATATATTAAATGGTTGGATGTGTTCAGGGGATCAGTGCAGCTTAGAGGACGTGTGTGTGTGTGTGTGTGTGTGTGTGTGTGTGTGTGTGTGTGTGTGTGTGTGTGTGTGTGTGTGTGTGTGTGTGTGTGTGTGTGTGTGTGTGTGTGTGTGTGTGTGTGTACATGTAGACCACTAAGCATTATTCCACTGTTTACCTGTCAGAAATATAAAAAAAAATGTTGCTTTCCACGTGCAGGTAAAGTTAGTGTGGCAGCGCTCGTGGACAGGTGAGGCAAAAAGGTGAACCACACACTCTTGTTCTCGTTTTAGAGTCAACAGGTGATGAGTCCATTGCCATTGCGTTGAATAACTACACGATATAAAAAAAGTTCCTGCATCACGTTCAACATTTTCGTACTGTAACCGACGTGAACTGTTTATTTAAAACTGCAAACCCATTATTTTTATTCCAAATTATTTACCAGTTAGTTACCTTTTGCCTATAAACTGTTGTTTCTGAAGCATTGTTACCGCTATTATGG
>JAPQNM010000038.1:9330009-9345009 GCA_029783475.1 Metacarcinus magister
CTACATATAGGAGGAACGTGTCACTTGCTGGACGAGAGAAAATAAAACAAAAAAGAATTACGAGAAGAAGCTTTGATCCGCGTCTTAGAGTGGAAACAATTAAGCAAGAGGGGCAAAAAAAAGATACATGTTTAAATATATCCAAGTAAAAAAAAAAAAATGACGAGGAGTGGAGATTCCTTTCTTCTATCTCATTTTTTTCTTATTCTAATCAAAGTAAAGGGAACTCTTGAACAAAAGGCAAAGATGCTCATGAGATTACTTTTCACAACTAGTTAACAAGATTGGACGAGAGAGAGAGAGAGAGAGAGAGAGAGAGAGAGAGAGAGAGAGAGAGAGAGAGAGAGAGAGAGAGAGAGAGAGAGAGAGAGAGAGAGAGAGAGAGAGAGAGATAACTAAGACCTACGAACATCTAAACAGAACTGCAGACTACACAACCTTGATCCTGTGCCTCTGATCTCTTAATCTTTGCTACACAATTGACACCTTCCGGCTTCCACGTGGTTGTCTGCAGCAAACAGAGAAGATGAACGTGAATTTATTTAATTGATCAATGTTTTAATTCACTTTGTCACAACATCGAAAATTGTGCAATATTAGTGCGAATAAAAATATGTGACAAGGAATTAGTTTTACGTATTTTATTTAATTTTCTTTTCATCGCAAATGTGGAATCGAATGAATAACGTTGTGGCGTCAGCATTCAGTAATTGTTTTGATTATAAAAAACTTCGAATGCTTTGAAAATATTCAATTATATTTTCCGGAATTCATGATTATATGGAAACATTCAGTTATGCCAACTCACCGTGAAATATTTTGTGTAATATATCTTTGCTTCGCTTCATAATCAATGTACTATTATATATAAATAACAATAATAAACCGCTTTATCGATGATTTTTTAAACAAAAATTAATAATAAAAAAAATAACAGCAGCACCTCTCTCCTCCAGCGGCAGTGAACACTAAGTCTCACGCGGGAAAGTTCGGGGAGCTGAGAGTTATTCGGCGCTGCATCAACATCATTTACATAAACTGTAAACAATACTGAACCAAGAACCGATCCTTGCGGCACCCACCTCAGGGCGGGGACCAGCACCCTCAGGAAACCTCACTGACGATGACTTTCTGTACTCACACACCAACCAAGCTACTCTCTCACACACACTCACACTCACACTCACACACACACACACACACACACACACACACACACACACACACACACACATAATACATGCACAAACCGAAAGAGAGAGCAAGAGCAAGAGCGAGAGAGAGAGAGAGCGAGTGTGTATGTGTGTATGTGTGTATGTGTGTATGTGTGTGTGTGTGTGCGTGTGTGTGTGTGCGTGTGTGTGCGTGCGTGTGTGTGTGTTGGTTGGTTGGCTGGTTCCCTTCTAAGCCAAAGCGACGGTACGGCCCGGCAACTCTTGATCGGCAGCGGAAATCCAATCCGGAGGAGGAGGAAGAGGAGGAGGAGGAGGAGGAGGAATAGCAGAAAAGAAGAAAGATGTGGAAGAAGTAATACGAAAAGAATGATGACAGTTACAAAAGATAGAATAATTATGATAATGATGATAACAATGACAACGACGACGAAAAATGACTTATATATACAATCATCAAATAATATATACCATAGAAGTGTATATACGAGTTCCTTATGACATATTTATATCCTTATCCCATGAAAAGGCAACAAATAACTTCGAATAAAGATGATAAATGGAATGAAGGATGGATGATAAAGATAGAAAGCTACAAGAAAGACAAAAAAGAAAAAAAAAGTGATTGAGAAAGGGGACGAAAAGAAAAGAAAGAAAGATAAGAAGGATGATGTATAAAGGATGGGGAGGAGGGGAATGTAAATAAAAGGGGAACAAGAATGGGTAGACAAGAAAGGGAGAGAGGGAGGCTGAAAGGAGATGAATAGGGAGCTGCCTCGTTGTTCAGGTCACGTGACTGATGCCCTCAAGTTATGGAGGTGACGTGAAGGGAAGACAACAGAGGGGAAAGAAAATAGTTTATAAAGTTTTTTGAGTCTATCTTCCATTTTCTATTTATTTTTTTTCGAAGGAAGACAAACAAAAAACAAGGATAATTTTTTTTGTACTACTTGTCACTCTTCGACACACACACACACACACACACACACACACACACACACACACACACACACACACACACACACACACACACATACACACACACATTGATTTGAAGTATGTGTTGATCGAAGACAGACGAGCAAGAGACGTTTCCTGATTGGTGGGACGGTCTTGCAATCTACCAATGAGAGGCTTTGAGAAACCAGCAGCTTCGTCGAGATTGGTCCATTTAAATACTTGGGCGATTTGAGGGTAGGTCGGGAGGGGGGGGGGGAGAAGGATGAAGGGAATAAGACCATTCTGAGGAGGCGTATTTCTTTAAGGATTTAACTTTGAGAGAGAGAGAGAGAGAGAGAGAGAGAGAGAGAGAGAGAGAGAGAGAGAGAGAGAGAGAGAGAGAGAGAGAGAGAGAGAGAGAGAGAGAGAGAGAGAGATAATCACTTCTATTTACCACAACCACAACTACCTACCACTACCAACACCACCACCACCACCACCACCACCAGTAGCCCCTCCGCCTCGGCTCATAAACAGGAGGAGGAGAGGTTCTGGTCGGCAATTCTCGAGGCTCCGTCAGGAAATACCGAGACAGCGGCAGCGTCACAACCCGACCCTCACTACATTACGAGTCTCTCTCTCTCTCTCTCTCTCTCTCTCTCTCTCTCTCTCTCTCTCTCTCTCTCTCTCTCTCTCTGATCTGGGGATGAATTTGCTCATCACACACGCTTCCTGTCTTATAATTCCCTCGGGGCTAAGGAAGGGCACCGCCACCCCTCACTCCCCTTGTGTTCTCAGTCTGTACGGTGATAAGACCTTGAGGCCGCCGCGTCCCACTGTTACTGGTGAGACACATGATATGATAATGACGACACCATTGCATGACTTAATACCAAAAATAACAACTATGAGGATAAAAGTAATAAGACTTCTTCTAAATGTGCAATTATGTTACTAGAATATGATTTTAAGACGCTACAAAATGGTAAGTTCCTAATCATTACTACTTGATGATGTGTTTATATGTGTGTGTGTGAGGGGGGGGTGGGTGTAGGAGGATGGACGTATCAGCAGCAGCAGCAAAATAGAAAATCAGCATCCTATATGTGCCTCCATCCTGTTCTCCCCTTTAGGATGCCTCTATGTATGGCTGCGATATGGAAGGAGAAAGATGGACGGCGACGAGGACACACCGCCTACCCCCCCTCGGGAAATCAGGAATTCAGACGTTCGCTATAGGGGGACTAGATCACATTTCCCAGGATCATGGACTCAGCGCTCCACGTGAGTCCTTCGGGAGGGTTAGCACTCCACTCAGCATTGTACACTTGACGGGGAAGGGAAGGAAAGTAGTACCAGCCTCGACGTCTCTCTCTCTCTCTCTCTCTCTCTCTCTCTCTCTCTCTCTCTCTCTCTCTCTCTCTCTCTCTCTCTCTCTCTCTCTCTCTCTCTCTCTCTCGCCACCCTCATGCCTGTGAAGTAATTTAAATCTTTACATTTACCTTAATTTCTCTTGTTCTTTGTTCGCTTTGCTCTCACCTTACATTCTCCTTTATTTTCTCTCCTTCATCCTCCTCCTCTTCTTGTCTATCTTCTTTTCTTTCTCATAATTTCTCACTTTTTCTTTCCGCATACTTGGGACATATTCTTAAATAAGTGTTGTCTTTATGTATCCTCTTTTTCTTTGTTTGTCTTTAAAACCTATTTTTTTCATATTTGAAACGATATTATTTTCCCCCGTTTATATATGCATTATGACGTTCGGTTATTTCTTTAATATTTCATCCTTCGTTAATTTATTTGTTTTCATTTCTCATGCATCTCTCTCACCCTTATGTTTGGGGAGTTACATTTTTCGCTCTAATGATTGTACTTTATATCCCTGAATCTAATCAATACCACTCTTTCTATTTCCATAATTGTCTCTTCTTCCCTCTCAACAAAGTAAATTAATTAATATCTGTTAAACTGTATTTTTAAGAATTGATAGTTTTATTAATAAATATCAAATTAAGAGTAAAAGAGGAGGAGGAGGAGGAGGAGGAGGAGGAGGAGGAGGAGGAGGAGGAGGAGGAAGACAAGGACGACCATAAGTAGGAGCAGGAAGAGGAGGAGCAGCATCAGCATCAACAGGAAGAGAAGGATAAGGAAGAGAAATGCAGAGGAAGCACATATAGCAGGAAGCCGGTTGCTCTATAATGAGGTTACAACAACTTTATCTTACTAGTACGAGAGAAAAGAATAATACAGTAGAAGGCTCCTGCCCACCCACCTGCCCTGAGCTGTGGCTGTCTTGAAATGAAGGAACATAATGCGACATGAAGAAAAAAACATGGATTTTATGAGTATAGTGATGAATAAGATACTATGCTTGATGTCCAGTAAATTATTATATGCAAAGTGAGCTATAGGCACAGAGTTGGTGCAGGAGCCTCGACTGTCGTTATTTAGGGAGGCAGCAGTCAATCAGACCACAGCTTCATTCTGTTTCTTAGTAGTACACATTCCCTAGTGATCAGAACATTTAAAAAAAACCATAAAAATGTCCATCTACTACCTGCATCAGATCCTCATGTAATATATCCTACAGGGAGTAAGATAATAAGAACTTTCAGCCTCATCTTCATCAGGTTTGCTCCTTAACGATGGGATTAGTTTTGTGGCACGTCATTGTACTCCCTCTCTCGAGTAATTCAATAACCTGCTTATGGATGGGGAACAGAATTGCAACACGTATTCAAGATGAGGCCTCAGGAGCTGCAATTCGTATCGTTATACCACTATTTCTAGGGTCTTGTATTCAGTTCCTCGCTATGATCTCCAGTTGTAAGAAGAAGAGGAGGAGGAGGAAGAGGAGGAAGAGGAGGAGGAAGAGGGAGGGGAGGAGGAAGAAGAGTAGGAGGAGGAAATGGTATGATAGAAAAGGAAAAGGAACATATAGTAATGATAATAATAACACTGACAACAACAACAACAATAAAAATAGCAATAACAATAAATAATTTATAGATACATCCAAAAGCGGAAACATAAATCGCACTATATTCATTTTCTATCGAAGTGAATAGAGAGTGAGTCCAATCAATGCGGCCTTGTGGTGATAACGGTTCAATGAATGATAAATGATGCATGAATTATATCATGCCTATTGTGTCCAACTATTTGTGTACGCGACCTTTGAATGGACGTTCGATTTTACACTCACAACGACCTTGGGCAGAGCATCAAGTATGTATGTGTTAAGTCAGTCACTGTTCTCTCAAGTAGATGAACGTCCTGTCTCTCTTGAGGGTCTATGTTGTGCTTAAAACAATTGGAGAATCAGAATTGCTCTCGTCATTAACATTACTTTTCATCGTCTTACACACACAATTTCAAGTTATAAACAGACTCGTGTGGCACTTTATTATTTTTTTTCTTTCTTTCGTTCTCGCTCACAGACGCTCACTTGGTTGTGTATTCAGCGTTGCGATAAGAGTGCGCCAAATATATCACTATTATGCGCCTATTTACTGATGTTGATTCCAAAATGCATGACTTCGCATTTATCGATAGGAGGAGGAGGAGGAGGAGGAGGAGGAGGAGGAGGAGGAGGAGGAGGAGGAATAGAATGATAAAGACCTTTGAGAATGATATGGAAAGGAGGAAAATTCATTCGGAGAGGACAGAAGAGAAAAGTCACTTGAAATATGAATATAAGATGAGTTTTTGAAGAATTATTGAATACTCGAGTAAAGCTGTTTTCAAGGATTCACTCCCCGGCCTTCTCCATCATCACCACCACCACAACCACCTCTTCCTCCTCCTCCTCTTCTCTCTCTCTCTCTCTCTCTCTCTCTCTCTCTCTCTCTCTCTCTCTCTCTCTCTCTCTCTCTCTCTCTCTCTCTCTCTCTCTCTCTCTCTCAGATTATCTATTAAATTTATCTCCTATATATTTTTGTTTTGCTTATGCTTGTATATGTTTATTTACATTTAAAATTATGCAACACATCTCCCGTTATCCATCTCCTGTCTCAGCCAAACGAATTATTGAGAGAGAGAGAGAGAGAGAGAGAGAGAGAGAGAGAGAGAGAGAGAGAGAGAGAGAGAGAGAGAGAGAGAGAGAGAGAGAGAGAGAGAGAGGAGAGAGAAGGGGAGCAGCGTGTGAGTTGTGATGATTGAAGCTGAAGTCTGTCTGTAAATGAACTGATTTAGGTAGGCTGGAGCAGTGTTGTAAAAATGTGGGTCAAGGTGTGTGTGTGTGTGTGTGTGTGTGTGTGTGTGTGTGTGTTTGAGGAGTGGTGGTGGGGGATGGAATGCTGGTAGGTGGAGATAAGTTAGTGGAGTAAGGAAGGGGGGAGGGGGGGGCGGGGCGATAGGTGTTTCAGCTGACCTTTACAGAATAAAAGAAAAAAAAATCATGGCCTTGTTTGTGTTCAGCTTTATTCATGTTTTGACAGGTTTGATATTTTGTTGTTGTTGTTGTTGTTGTTGTTGTTGTTGTTGTTGTTATGTTGACAGTGGTGGTGAGGCGATTCCGGTGAAAGTCGTAATGGTGTTTGTGGTTGTAAAAGTAGAGGTATTGGAAGCAGTAGAGGAGGAGGAGGAGGAGGAGGAGAAAGGTAGAGGTAGTAGAAGGGTGTGTTAGTGATTGATAGAGGGAGAGTGGGACGGGTGGTAGAGGAGGGAGGGAAAGATACAAGGAAGGAGGGAAGGAGGGAGGGAGCAAGGGAGGGAGGAAGGCCGCTCACTCTCTCCGTCAAGATGGGTCGATTATCAGAACTTTACACTACATTAAACCAAGGTGGGGCGGCAGTGGCTATGTGACGTGTGTGTGTGTGTGGGGAGTAGCTGGACCGTGTGTGTGTGTGTGTGTGTGTGTGTGTGTGTGTGTGTGTGTGTGTGTGTGTGTGTAAGGATGCATATTGAATTAGGTGCGTGTGAAATCGTTGTATATATGTGTGTGTGTGTGTGTGTGTGTGTGTGTGTGTGTGTGTGTGTGTGTGTGTGTGTGTGTGTGTGTGTGTGTGTGGTGTTTATGTATGTATACGATTGTGTAAGCATTTATGTATGTATGTATGTATGCGTCTTTACTTACATTCTTTACCACAGTGTAGAAAGAGTAAAATTCCAGGAGCAGAGTTACGAGTTCTTCGAAACGTAACCAAACAAATGTGTGAGCAAAAGTTGAATAATTGGCGGGAATAATAACAGTAATAATGATAACAAATAATAATAATAAAAATAACAATAATAATAATGATAATAATAATAATAATAAAATGAATAATAATACAAATAATAATAATAACTACCATAACAATAATGATAGTAATAATAATAAGACGAATTAGAAAAAGAAGAACAAGAAGAAGAAAAAATGATGATACAGAACCCAAGAAAAAGATGAACAATTATTGATGTAACAATTAATATAAACTTTTCTAGTTTTAATAAATAATTTTCAATCTCAGCAAGAAATAAGTAATAACATCATATTTTTTCTTCCAACATCACGACATTAATGAACAAAAAGAGAGAGGAAAAATAACAACTTTTTTCTTTATATCTTCTCTCTTAGCATAACATAATGTATACCCAACGAGGAGAAGGAGGAGGAGGAGGAGGAGGAGGAGGAGGAGGAGGAGGAGGAGGGAAGAGGAGAGACGGCATAAGAGGAGGCAAAGAAGCAGCAAGGGGGAGAATAAATAAATGTTCTGCAGAAATCGAAATATCTAAAACATGAGATACAGTTTCGGATTCCAAGCGTTTCTCTCTCTCTCTCTCTCTCTCTCTCTCTCTCTCTCTCTCTCTCCTCTCTCTCTCTCTCTCTCTCTCTCTCTCATTGTTTTCGGGAGGTCATGAGCGAGGATACAAAACAAAGAAAGGAAACATTAGATTCAATTAATTAAGGCGGAAATGAAGGAAAGGAAAGTTACAGGAAAGAAAATGGTTCTGGTTATTACATGGCAGCTAAGTTTCAGGTGGATTAAAAAAAAATTATTTGTTACTCGAATCCAGTTACCTGTTTAAAAAAAGATTATATTTACTGCAATGGATAATTACTTTGGCATCTTCGTGTGTTTATGTATCCTCTAAACATTATTATATTTGCTATGTGGGAGGAGGAGCAACCAGACGAAGGAAAAAAAAGATGATAAGAAAGAAGTAGAAAAACACCAACAAAAACAACGTACGTGCTCACCTTCGACAAACACACACACACACACACACACACACACACACACACACACACACACACACACACACACACACACACACACACACACACACACCATTACACTTTCATAACCTTTATCAACAGGTGACCTCATACCTAACACATAAAAAAAGTTTTAAAAAATCCATCAGACAATTATCTCGTGACTTGCCTTCGTGAAAAGTGGCACCCCTCCTCCTCCTCCTCCTCCTCCTCCTCCTCCTCCTCCTCCTCCTCCTCCTCCTCCTCCTCCTCCTCCTCCCACCACGCAAGGAAGCACGAGGCGAGGAATCATTCTGGTCGAGGAAAGGCGTGCAGGAGTGAGCGAGTAAGTCACGCCAAGGGAGGTAATTCCTGCCTCGCCCGAGGAACACCGCGACACACACACCGCCGAGGTGCCTCGTCCATTACCTAATTACACGTTCACGCCATTCAAAGTGGAGCGAAAATGCACCCTTGCCTTCCCTCGTGCTCTTTCCACCTTCTTTAATTATTTTTTGTATACTCTTCTTTTGTTATATTTTAATTTTCTTCTGGTTTCTTGGGTTCTTCTTTCGTTTTTTTTTTCTTGACATGTTTTAATATGTCCGCTCCTTTTACTTAATATTCCGTTGCTGTCTAATTTCTTCTTAT
The DNA here is from genome assembly GCA_029783475.1 of Metacarcinus magister. Classification (NCBI taxonomy): domain Eukaryota; kingdom Metazoa; phylum Arthropoda; class Malacostraca; order Decapoda; family Cancridae; genus Metacarcinus; species Metacarcinus magister. The sequence continues at coordinate 9,338,953 of JAPQNM010000038.1, forward strand.
GTCTTATCTTCATTCCCTTTATTCCGTTGCTTTCTAATCTCTTCTTATATCTTATCTTCATTCCCTTTATTCCGTTGATTTGTCTATTTTCTTTTTATAATAATCTTACATTCTTAGATTATTTTTGTCTTTTTAATGACAGTTGCATGAGGAATTGAATGAATTTTTACTTCTATTTATCATTGTTGAATATTTTGTTGTATTTTTTAGTACAACAAATTAATGAATAAACACATGTATAATTTTTTTTTCTTACTGTGTGTTCAAAATTTCAAATCCCTTAGTAACAAGTGAAGTAAGTCTGGGAGCTACAGACAAGCTTACGCACACACAACTGCACACACACACACACACACACACACACACACACACACACACACACACACACACAATCACATCACATGCCTGTTGCACACAAATAGACAGGCTGGCGACTTAATAATCACGAGCGCTGAGGTAATTTTGCGCTTTAGCTCTCTCTCTCTCTCTCTCTCTCTCTCTCTCTCTCTCTCTCTCTCTCTCTCTCTCTCTCTCTCTCTCGCTCTCTCTTTCTCTCTCTCTTTCTCTCTCTCTCTCAAAGGGGAAAGGGGTCCAATAATCACCGTCACTTCTGAGTTTCAAGAAGTGCAAAACGGATTCCTTTAACTTTGCGTTGAAGGTCAGGAAATTGCCGTCAACAAGACTCGTATCGAATATTACATGCAGCTGATTCAGTTTCCCTTCTTCGCTCCCTCGCTCCTTCTTCCAGTCTAGTATGTTTCCTTCCTTTCCTCCTTCAGTTAAAGGTATTTCCCTTTCTCGCTCCCTCAGCAACTTATGTGCTCTCTCTCTCTCTCTCTCTCTCTCTCTCTCTCTCTCTCTCTCTCTCTCTCTCTCTCTCTCTCTCTCTCTCTCTCTCTCTCTCTCTCTCTCTCTCTCTCAGGCGTTGAGACAATATTTCCTCCTCCTCCTCCTATCCCCTGACCTTCGCTTATTAGGCCATTGGTCACCTCCTGTGTTTGTAATGCTCCAGGCGGCCACACACACACACACACACACACACACACACACACACACACACACACACACACACACACACACACACACACACACACACACACACACACACATACAGGGGAGGGAACTTTGGAAGAGGGATGTGGAGGTCAAAGCGAGAGGGAAAATAGAAAGAGGAGGAAAGAATAGAGGAAAAACGGAATAATACAGTGAGGGGAGGAAGACAGAAAGAGAAGAAACAAAAGAAGGGAGAGGTGGAAGAATAAAAATAGAGAGAGAAAGGTAGAGGAAGAGGTAGAAGAGGTAGTGGAGGGATGAGATGTGGTGGTGTGCTATATAGGCGATACAGATCAGTGTGGCAGTGGCTGAGGTAGATGTACTTCAATACTTCTCGTGCAAACTGTGCCACTCATCCAATGCCAACAATCTTCAAAGTTACTGCCTTGAATGTCCCACGGCAGCACATTTGTTACCATATAGACAGTCGAATATAGAAAACCATCATTTATACAACACCTATACTCTGGTAGATGTTATTTATTGTAGTGTATATTAGACAGCATGTAGTGTAGCTTAATTGTTATCTAATAGGTATGTCACTCTTTGAGCATAATAAATTGATAAGAAAAACAAACCCCATCAAAAAGAGAAAGAAAAAAAAACCATAAGACCTTTTATTCTGAATCGATGCTTTCGGGGGAAAAAATGAAGGCGGGTTTGATTCACAAAACTGCAAACGGGCACAAAGGCTTCGAGTCTCAATCATCTCGCTTCGCCGGTTCGAAACGCCTCACGCTACCCTGAGGACCACGCGTTCCATAATCTCTCAGTGTTCCACAACAAGCTTCTTATCGATTGAATCCCGCTCGCTCACAATGGTTCAAAGCTTCATGGCAAAAAAGAAAAAAAGTAGATTCGCCTCGCTGTTCCATACGGGTTCATAGTTCCAGAATGGTTCACTGGTCACCATCAACTTCACAACAGCAACAATACGAGCTCTTTCATTTTCCTGTTTTGGCTGAAAGGGAAAGAGGGTGAAGGGAGGGAAGGAGGAAGTGGAGAAGCGGTAAGAGCTTGTGTAGGAGGACGAGGAGGAAGGAACGAGGCAAAGGACATGTAAAAGAAGAAGTGGAAAAGAAGGAATAAGAAGGAGGGGTAAGTAAAGGAAAACGATGTGTAGAAGGAAGGGAAAGAAGAGGACAAGGAAGAGTTGAAGGATGAGGGTACAGTCCTCTTATCTTCATCACTTCCATTCTTTATGTGAAGGACCTGCTGGTTATGACGTGCTGTTAACGATTACCTTGTGGGCTTTTCATTTCAATTAAAGTTCCACGTGTCCCTGATCTCGTTTACTCCCGTCAGTCTCCTTTTCAATTACAAGGCACTTCTCATCATTACCTGTAATATCATTACCTTTTAAAGTGACACGTAAAAAACCCATCAACTATCTTCTTTGCTTGTAATAATAGTGTGTTTCTACTTTTGTTCACCCTCTTAACGCCCTCCTCTGCAAAGTACAGCCTTCAACCACACGCTGAACGGAAAATGTTGGCTGGTGTGGCGTGGACAGAGGCACTTTTCAGCCGAGCGTGTTGGTGTCCATTGCTCTCTCTCCCCCTCACATGAAACCACAATAAACGCTACGCCTGATCGGAAACACTGTGATGGTTTACAACGCTGGACGAGAGCAAGATTTGAAGCCTAGTCCAGCAGCGCGAGGCCAGATTCCTATATATACTATTGTGCTTCTGCCATTGTCTCTCTCAGTGGCATTGTGTGTGTGTATAGATAGACTCGACTTGTTTGCACGGTTTTAGTGATAGATATTTGTTTTCGTTTCTGCTCCCATGAACTAATAGACTTACTGATATATCTTACCGATGTTTTGGTTAAATCGTCATCTTTTTGCTCATACACTTAACTAGCTCCTAGGTTATTGCTGTTCTGTTTCTTCAATATTTTGCTTAATGATAACACCCTTAGATAGGTTTTCGTGATTTGAGGGACGATCACGAAGTTGCATTTATCTACAAGTCTTACTACATTTTCTATTCACAATCTCCCTTTCGCCTCCGCGTCTATGTGTTTTAAACGGATTGTTTTGATGTGTATTCTCTCCTTTCTCGTCTGTGTGCACCGCAATCCTTGTGTATGTATAGGGTACTGGGATCTCTCTCTCTCTCTCTCTCTCTCTCTCTCTCTCTCTCTCTCTCTCTCTCTCTCTCTCTCTCTCTCTCTCTCTCTCGCTCTATTTCGGCATTGAGGTAACAAGATAACCACCCAGGCCTGATATCCTTCTCTGCTCCTCGTAATTGACTATTTTATGCCTTGAATTCAATCTCAATTTTGCATCATAGCGACTGCCTTCCTCTAGAAATTACGAATCACCTTCCCGCTGCCAAAGATACGAAAAAAGAGAAAGAAAAAAAGAAAGAAAGAAAGAAAGAAAGAAAGAAAGAAAGAGAAAGAGAAGAGAGGAGAGAGAGAGAGAGAGAGAGAGGAGAGAGAGAGAGAGAGGAGAGAGAGGAGAGAGAGATGAGAGAGGAGAGACGAGAGAGAGAGAGGAGAGAGAGAGAGAGAGAGAGAGAGAGGAGAGAGAGAGAGAGAGGAGAGAGAGAGAGAGAGAGAGAGAGAGAGAGAGAGAGAGAGAGAGAGAGAGTGAGTGAGAGTGAGAGTCCCGTGATAATAAGCTGAGACACACACAGACTAATGATAGATATCTACAATAAATACAGATAGGTAGATAGACCGACCAGTAACGTAGATAAACAAACAGACAGAAACAGACAGAATAACCGATAGATATTACAACAAATAGGTTGATAGATTTATATGTATAATGACGAAACTTAGACGGAAAAAATTAGAAGTAGAATTACAATAAAGTTAAAAACCTGCCCTTCAACTTCCCTTCTCTTCTGAGGCTGAACACTTTGAAAGGAAAAACGTCAAAATGCCTTCAAAGTTCTGTAATTTGATTCTTAACTTTTTATTTCATATTTTTTTTCTTTACAGTCGGAGTGCGGCGATTAAAACCATCGATTCTCTCTATTTCCAAAAGTGCGGTTGACCTCCTTTCCACGTCAGTTTAAAAACAATGAAGAGCCCGTTCCGATCAGCACTTTTGACAACAAAGACCGTAAGGGGGAAAAAAAAAGAAAAAAGTCCAATAATCACCGCCACTTCTGAGTTTCAAGAAGTGCAAAACGGATTCCTTTAACTTTGCGTTGAAGGTCAGGAAATTGCCGTCAACAAGACTCGTATCGAATATTACATGCAGCTGATTCAGTTTCCCTTCTTCGCTCCCTCGCTCCTTCTTCCAGTCTAGTATGTTTCCTTCCTTTCCTCCTTCAGTTAAAGGTATTTCCCTTTCTCGCTCCCTCAGCAATTTATGTGTTTCTCTCTCTCTCTCTCTCTCTCTCTCTCTCTCTCTCTCTCTCTCTCTCTCTCTCTCTCTCTCTCTCTCTCTCTCTCTCTCTCTCTCTCTCTCTTTTTTTTTCCATTTCTCATTCAAAATACATTTTCCTTTCTCCCTCCCACAGTAACTTATGTTTCTCTAGCTCCTTCGTTCCTACCCTCCCTCCGTCCCTTCCTACTTCCTTCCCTCCCTCACACACCCTCTCCTCCACAAAATCCAATACACAACATCCACCTTCTACTCACCAAGAAGCCTGTGCAGCCACACCTCACTGTCTCCTCCCGTCCGGCGGCTCCTGCAAAGAAAAGACGGAGAAAAATTATGAATGAAAAGCAACATAAGTACGAGACTAGTTACTTCTGCTCGCTTGTTTACATCCACTTCACTGCCATTAGTAAACTCCGTCAGTTTTTTGGCCGCATCGGAGTGAAGGTGTTATTTTTTCGATTCTGTTTGAGTTTGTTGTATTGGCGTTAGTGTTGTGCTTTGGTACTTTGTTATTGTAGTTGTTGTTATTGTTGCTCTTGTTATTATTATTATTATTATTATTATTATCATTATTATTATTATTATCATCATCAATGTTTATTTTTATCCATAGATTAGTTAAAAGGATCGCTATCCTTTTCTCTTTTCGTTGCTTCAATATCTGCCTCCTATTTGCAAGCCCAAAAAACGAAAATACTTATAATATTATGAATGAAACAAAATCCTTTAATTGTAGAGATAATAAAAGACGAAAACAACAACGCCGTCGCTCTTTCAACTTCACTCACTAATTAGAGCAGCCAGTCAGTGTAATAACCAACAACGAAGCCATTCACATAACCAAGAAACCAGCCAGCCAACCAGCCACCCAGTAACAAAACTCTCCAGCCACATAGCCAGCCAACCACACAACCAACCACCAACACTACTATCCAGCCACACAGTAAACTAGTCAGCCAGTCAACAAACCATGCCACCTAACCACCCAGCCAGATAACACAGTGAATCAACACAATATCAAATCCATATCAATATCAATATCAACACAATATCAACTCCACAATACAGCACCCAGCCAAACAGCCACCTAAGAACACATCAGGCGAGGCAGTTATTGAGCCATCCAGACAACAGCAGCCCAAGTATCCTGCAGCAGAGCCCCCAAACAATGATCAGAGGCCATCAGTTAACAGCACAACTAGTAATCTTCCTGCATAACAGCCAATCAAGCCAATTAAGCCACCACATACCCACCAATTAACAAAGGCAGAGGTAAAGGGATTAAAGGCAAAGCAATCGTTACTTCCAGATGCAATATTACAATAATAACTGAAATTAAAAATAAATGAAGTATACAGGAAAATAAATTAAGAAAAAACCTACTATCTATACATCCTTAAGTAAAAAAAAACCATATACACATATACAAACAAGCACACCAACATACACATACAGCCATACAAACAACACATTGCAATACATACACAAACACCACTCGTTACTCTCACTGCACCTCAACCCTCGCAGCCAGTGTGTTCTTGGCTTGCCTGGACCCTCAGACCCGAGGTTGGCCATGCATCACGGAGCCACACGGATGCAACACTTTTCGGTGGGTAATTTGTCTGCTTTCTTCATGCGACGCAAGACGGAGTGGC
>JAPQNM010000038.1:9350009-9405009 GCA_029783475.1 Metacarcinus magister
GTCCTGATCTTCCCACGATATTTTTTTTACATTCTGATTGCCAAAGGGTGATTATTTGATTGCTTATGAGAGAGAGAGAGAGAGAGAGAGAGAGAGAGAGAGAGAGAGAGAGAGAGAGAGAGAGAGAGAGAGAGAGAGAGAGAGAGAGAGAGAGAGAGAGAGAGAGAGAGAGAGAGAGAGAGAGAGAGAGAGAGAGAGAGAGAGAGAGAGAGAGAGAGAGAGAGAGAGAGAGAGAGAGAGAGAGAGAGAGAGAGAATCACTAATAGCTCTCGTAAACCTTATTGACTGGACACATTAACTTATTACAGTGCTTCTCAATACTTAATTACATTTTATTACTTACTCCTCTTCCTCCTCTCCTTGCATTCTAACCTTTTTCTTTTACAGACTTTCTTTATCAACCCTCCTCCTCCTCCTCCTCCTCCTCCTCCTCCTCCTCCTCCTCCTCCTCCTCCTCCTCCTCCTCCTCCTCCTCCTTCACTTATTCTTTCTCTATAACATTACTTCCTCCTTTCCCCATATTTTCCATGTCCTCTCTCCTTGTGTTTGTCTCCCACAATTCCCATCCTTTCCTCCCCTCCCTCCTCCCCCTGCCTTCCCTCGTCTCCTCGTCTCCATCGTCTCGTCCCAACAATATGGGAATTAATTTATCCGACCGACGTGCGCCATCATTCATCCTCTGAGTCAGGGTTTTGCGAGCACGACACACACACACACACACACACACACACACACACACACACACACACACACACACACACACACTAACGCACACACTAACACACACACTAACACTAACACACACTCATACAATCACAACACCAATATTTTTTCATTCAAATCTCTCTCTCTCTCTCTCTCTCTCTCTCTCTCTCTCTCTCTCTCTCTCTCTCTCTCTCTCTCTCTCTCTCTCTCTCTCTCTCTCTCTTCATCTACTCTTCTCTATTATCCATCCAGTCATGGTTTTATCACTCTCTCTGTTTCCTTCCATCTCTCTCCTCCCTTCCTTCCTTCCTTCCCTTCACTCACTCCCTCCCTCCCTCACCTGCCGCTGTTCCCATGAAGGCAGCTAAGCCCTCCAATACATCAGACTAGCGCGATGCCTATTGTGAACTGCGAGGCTGTGGGCGGGATGGGTGGGCGTGGGGCATGGGTACACAGACGACCATGGGGATGCGAGTGGGTGTTTGGTGGGTGAATGGGTGTGGGAGGTTGGATAGTTGGGGGGAGGGAGGGAGAGGTGAAAAGAGAGAGAGAGAGAGAGAGAGAGAGAGAGAGAGAGAGAGAGAGAGAGAGAGAGAGAGAGAGAGAGAGAGAGGAGAGAGAGAGAGAGAGAGAGAGAGAGAGAGAGAGAGAGAGAGAGAGAGAGAGAGAGAGAGAGAGAGAGAGAGAGATGAGGTTCTTTGTTGGGGGGGGTATGGTGTTTCGGGTTATGTGGGGGTAGGGGGTAAAGGGGTGGTAGATGGCAGTAGCTGGAGGTCAGTGGGGCATCACAAGCCATTAATTGCTCCTCTGAATCACTGGGCTTCGTGTGTGTGTGTGTGCGTGTGCGTGTGCGTGTGCGTGTGCGTGTGCGTGTGTGTGTGTGTGTGTGTGTTGTGATGGAGGTTCGTCCTTCCAACTCCCTTTGTCTGTCTCAATGAGGCACGTGTGGGCGTTACAGTGCAAGGCTGTCACTTCTATCACTGTCTATAAGTCTATCTGCCTCCCTCTCTGTCTGTATGTATGTCAGTTTGTATGGGTGTATATATATATAAAGTAAAAAATATAATAATGCCTCAAACCTTAATTCTGTAGGTGTAATCAAATAAATCCGCGCTTCCTTTCCTCACAATAGACAGAGACACACACAAAATTTCATAAAGTTCACCACTTCGCTTGAGGGGACGAAAGGTTAGAGTCTATAATATCTACTTCTGTTTGATCTTAAGTCATTTGCTCTTGGTCCAATTACGTGGCGAAATTGCAACTATGAGAGGCAAAAGTGAGTGAAAGTCGGATGGAATGAAGGAGTCTCTAAATGACTTTCCCAGTCTCTCCTTTCTCTCCACTTAGGAGCTGATGGAGGGTGGTTCCTCCCTCTCTCTTAACCCATTCAGTTCTTGCGGCACACCGTATGTGCCAGCAGCGTCTCCCTCTCCTGTATTTGAAGCACGACGTCTGTGCCAAGATCTTTATATCATTCCCATGCATATACATATGATGTATAGGCCAGTGTAACAACTTTTATCATTATTTACAAATTTCTATTGTCTTATGTATCAGAATTACCGTTCTTATGAGTATTTATGTGATATTCAATAGATAATTTTACGGTACGATAACTGCGGTTTGGCAGTAAAATGAAACTTAATATTTATATAAAAACATGACTTTCCTCCTCATTTTCTCGAAAGCTATTAGAGATATTGGAAATATCATTGCAGCATCTGATACAACTAATTAAACTGTACAACTGTCCTTATGAATATTTGTTCTATGACTATTAATTACGCAGTAAAATGAAACTTAATTTTTATATAAAAACATAACTTTCCTCCTCATTTTCTCGGAAGCTATTAGAGATATTGGAAATATTATTGCAGCATCTGATAGACCTAATTAAAATCTACTACTGTCATTATGAATATTTTCACTAGTACTAATAAATACTGAATTTTACTTTTTTTTAAATTACTTTCTTCCTCGTTTTCTCGAAAGCTATTAGAGATATTGGAAATATCATTGCATCATCTGATACACCTAATTCAACTGTACAACTGATATTATGAATATTTGTTCTATGACTATAAATTACGCAGTAAAATAAAACCATATTTTTATATAAAAACATGATTTTCCTCGTCATTTTCTTGAAAGCTATTAGAGATATTGGGAATATAATTGCAGCATCTGATAGAACTAATTAAACTATACAACTGATATTATGAATATTTGTTCTATGACTAATAATAACGCAGTAAAATGAAACTTAATATTTATTTAAAAACATGAATTTCCTCCTCATTTTCTCGAAAGCTATTAGAGATATTGGAAATATCATTGCAGCATCTGATAGACCTAATTAAACTATAAAACTGAAATTATGAATATTTGTTCTATGACTAATAATTACGCAGTAAAATGAAACTTAATATTTATATATAAACATGACTTTCCTCCTCATTTTCCCGAAAACTATTAGAGATATTGGAAATATCATCGCAGCATCTGATACAACTAATTAAACTGTACAACTGATATTATGAATATTTGTTCTATGGCTAATAATTAGGCAGTAAAATGAAACTTAATATTTATATAAAAACATGACTTTCCTCCTCATTTTCTCGAAAGCTATTAGAGATATTGGAAATATCATTGCATCATCTGATACAACTAATTAAACTGTACAATTGTCCTTATGAATATTTGTTCTATGACCTATAATTACGCAGTAAAATGAAACTAAATTTTTATATAAAAACATAACTTTCCTCCTCATTTTCTCGGAACCTATTAGAGATATTTGAAATATTATTGCAGCATCTGATAGACCTAATTAAAATCTACTACTGTCATTATGAATATTTTCACTAGTACTAATACATACTGAATTTTACTTTTTTTTAAATTACTTTCTTCCTCGTTTTCTCGAAAGCTATTAGAGATATTGGAAATATCATTGCATCATCTGATACACCTAATTCAACTTTACAACTGATATTATGAATATTTGTTCTATGACTAATAATTACGCAGTAAAATAAAACCAGATTTTTATATAAAAACATGACTTTCCTCGTCATTTTCTTGAAAGCTATTAGAGATATTGGAAATATAATTGCAGCATCTGATAGACCTAATTAAACTATACAACTGATATTATGAATATTTGTTCTATGACTAATAATAACGCAGTAAAATGAAACTTAATATTTATTTAAAAACATGAATTTCCTCCTCATTTTCTCGAAAGCTATTAGAGATATTGGAAATATCATTGCAGCATCTGATAGACCTAATTGAACTGTAAAACAGAAATTATGAATATTTGTTCTATGACTAATAATTACGCAGTAAAATGAAACTTAATATTTATATATAAACATGACTTTCCTCCTCATTTTCCCGAAAGCTATTAGAGATATTGGAAATATCATTGCAGTATCTGATACAACTAATTAAGCTGTACAACTGATATTATGAATATTTGTTCTATGGCTAATAATTACGCAGTAAAATGAAACTTAATATTTATATAAAAATATGACTTTCCTCCTCATTTTCTCGAAAGCTATTAGAGATATTGGAAATATCATTGCAGCATCTGATACAACTAATGAAACTGTACAACTGTCCTTATGAATATTAGTTCTATGACTAATAATTACGCAGTAAAATGAAACTTAATTTTTATATAAAAACATAACTTTCCTCCTCATTTTCTAGGAAGCTATTAGAGATATTTGAAATATTATTGCAGCATCTGATAGACCTAATTAAAATCTACTAATGTCATTATGAATATTTTCACTGGTACTAATAAATACTGAATTTTACTTTTTTTTAAAATTACTTTCTTCCTCGTTTTCTCGAAAGCTATTAGAGATATTGGAAATATCATTGCATCATCTGATACACCTAATTCAACTGTACAACTGATATTATGAATATTTGTTCTATGACTAATAATTACGCAGTAAAATAAAAAAATATTTTTATATAAAAACATGACTTTCCTCGTTATTTTCTTGAAAGCTATTAGGGATATTGGAAATATAATTGCAGCATCTGATAGACCTAATTAAACTGTAACACTGATATTATGAATATTTGTTCTATGACTAATAATAACGCAGTAAAATGAAACTTAATATTTATTTAAAAACATGAATTTCCTCCTCATTTTCTCGAAAGCTATTAGAGATATTGGAAATATCATTGCAGCATCTGATAGACCTAATTAAACTGTAACACTGAAATTATGAATATTTGTTCTATGACTAATAATTACGCAGTAAAATGAAACTTAATATTTATATATAAACATGACTTTCCTCCTCATTTTCCCGAAAGCTATTAGAGATATTGGAAATATCATTGCAGCATCTGATACAACTAATTAAACTGTACAACTGATATTATGAATATTTGTTCTATGGCTAATAATTAGGCAGTAAAATGAATCTTAATATTTATATAAAAACATGACTTTCCTCCTCATTTTCTCGAAAGCTATTAGAGATATTGGAAATATCATTGCATCATCTGATACACTAATTAAACTGTACAACTGTCCTTATGAATATTTGTTCTATGACTAATAATAACGCAGTAAAATGAAACTTAATATTTATTTAAAAACATGAATTTCCTCCTCGTTTTCTCGAAAGCTATTAGAGATATTGGAAATATCATTGCAGCATCTGATACAACTAATTAAACTGTACAACTGATATTATGAATATTTGTTCTATGACTAATAACTACGCAGTAAAATGAAACTTAATATTTATATAAAAACATAACTTTCCTCCTCATTTTCTCGGAAGCTATTAGAGATATTTGAAATATTATTGCAGCATCTGATAGACCTAATTAAAATCTACTACTGTCATTATGAATATTTTCACTAGTACTAATAAATACTGAATTTTACTTTTTTTATAAATACTTTCTTCCTCGTTTTCTCGAAAGCTATTAGAGATATTGGAAATATCATTGCATCATTTGATACAGCTAATTTTACTGTACAATTGATATTATGAATATTTGTTCAATGACTAATAAAATAAAACCGAATTTTTATATAAAAACATGATTTTCCTCGTCATTTTCTCGAAAGCTATTAGAGATATTGGAAATATAATTGCAGCATCTGATAGACCTACTTAAACTGTAACACTGATATTATGAATATTTGTTCTATGACTAATAATAACGCAGTAAAATGAAAATTAATATTTATTTAAAAACATGAATTTCCTCCTCATTTTCTCGAAAGCTATTAGAGATATCTGAAATATCATTGCAGCATCTGATAGACCTAATTAAAATGTAAAACTGAAATTATGAATATTTGTTCTATGACTAATAATTACGCAGTAAAATGAAACTTAATTTTTATATAAAAACATAACTTTCCTCCTCATTTTCTCGAAAGCTATTAGAGATATTGGAAATATCATTGCAGCATCTGATACAACTAACGAAACTGTACAACTGTCCTTATGAATATTAGTTCTATGACTAATAATTACGCAGTAAAATGAAACTTAATTTTTATATAAAAACATAACTTTCCTCCTCATTTTCTCGGAAGCTATTAGAGATATTTGAAATATTATTGCAGCATCTGATAGACCTAATTAAAATCTACTACTGTCATTATGAATATTTTCACTAGTACTAATAAATACTGAATTTTACTTTTTTTATAAATACTTTCTTCCTCGTTTTCTCGAAAGCTATTAGAGATATTGGAAATATCATTGCATCATCTGATACAGCTAATTTTACTGTACAACTGATATTATGAATATTTGTTCTATGACTAAAAAAATAAAACCGAATTTTTATATAAAAACATGACTTTCCTCGTCATTTTCTCGAAAGCTATTAGAGATATTGGAAATATAATTGCAGCACCTGATAGACCCAATTAAACTGTACAACTGATATTATGAATATTTGTTCTATGACTAATAACTACGCAGTAAAATGAAACTTAATATTTATATAAAAACATGAATTTCCTCCTCATTTTCTCGAAACCTATTAGAGATATTGGAAATATCACTGCAGCATCTGATAGACCTAATTAAACTGTAAAACTGAGATTATGAATATTTGTTCTATGACTAATAATTACGCAGTAAAATGAAACTTAATATTTATATATAAACATGACTTTCCTCCTCATTTTCCCGAAAGCTATTAGAGATATTGGAAATATCATTGCAGCATCTGATACAACTAATTAAACTGTACAACTGATATTATGAATATTTGTTCTATGGCTAATAATTAGGCAGTAAAATGAATCTTAATATTTATATAAAAACATGACTTTCCTCCTCATTTTCTCGAAAGCTATTAGAGATATTGGAAATATCATTGCATCATCTGATACAACTAATTAAACTGTACAACTGTCCTTATGAATATTTGTTCTATGACTAATAATAACGCAGTAAAATGAAACTTAATATTTATTTAAAAACATGAATTTCCTCCTCGTTTTCTCGAAAGCTATTAGAGATATTGGAAATATCATTGCAGCATCTGATACAACTAATTAAACTGTACAACTGATATTATGAATATTTGTTCTATGACTAATAACTACGCAGTAAAATGAAACTTAATATTTATATAAAAACATAACTTTCCTCCTCATTTTCTCGGAAGCTATTAGAGATATTTGAAATATTATTGCAGCATCTGATAGACCTAATTAAAATCTACTACTGTCATTATGAATATTTTCACTAGTACTAATAAATACTGAATTTTACTTTTTTATAAATACTTTCTTCCTCGTTTTCTCGAAAGCTATTAGAGATATTGGAAATATCATTGCATCATTTGATACAGCTAATTTTACTGTACAACTGATATTATGAATATTTGTTCTATGACTAATAAAATAAAACCGAATTTTTATATAAAAACATGATTTTCCTCGTCATTTTCTCGAAAGCTATTAGAGATATTGGAAATATAATTGCAGCATCTGATAGACCTAATTAAACTGTAAAACTGATATTATGAATATTTGTTCTATGACTAATAATTACGCAGTAAAATGAAACTTAATATTTATATAAAAACATGAATTTCCTCCTCATTTTCTCGAAAGCTATTAGAGATATTGGAAATATCATTGCAGCATCTGATAGACCTAATTAAACTGTAAAACTGAAATTATGAATATTTGTTCTATGACTAATAATTACGCAGTAAAATGAAACTTAATATTTATATAAAAACATGACTTTCCTCCTCATTTTCCCGAAAGCTATTAGAGATATTGGAAATATCATTGCAGCATCTGATACAACTAATTAAACTGTACAACTGATATTATGAATATTTGTTCTATGGCTAATAGTTACGCAGTAAAATGAATCTTAATATTTATATAAAAACATGACTTTCCTCCTCATTTTCTCGAAAGCTATTAGAGATATTTGGAAATATCATTGCAGCATCTGATACAACTAATTAAACTGTACAACTGTCATTATGAATATTTGTTCTATGACTAATAACGCAGTAAAATGAAACTTAATATTTATTTAAAAACATGAATTTCCTCCTCGTTTTCTCGAAAGCTATTAGAGATATTGGAAATATCATTGCAGCATCTGATACAACTAATTAAACTGTACACTGATATTATGAATATTTGTTCTATGACTAATAATAACGCAGTAAAATGAAACTTAATATTTATTAAAAACATGATTTCCTCCTCATTTTCTCGAAAGCTATTAGAGATATCTGAAATATCATTGCAGCATCTGATAGACCTAATTAAACTGTAAAACTGATATTATGAATATTTGTTCTATGACTAATAATTACGCAGTAAAATGAAACTTAATATTTATATAAAAACATGAAACTTTCCTCCTCATTTTCTCGAAAGCTATTAGAGATATTGGAAATATCATTGCAGCATCTGATACAACTAATTAAACTGTACAAACTGTCATTATGAATATTTGTTCTATGACTAATAATTACGCAGTAAAATGAAACTTAATATTTATATAAAAACATAACTTTCCTCCTCATTTTCTCGGAAGCTATTAGAGATATTTGGAAATATCATTGCAGCATCTGATAGACCTAATTAAAATCTACTACTGTCATTATGAATATTTTCACTAGTACTAATAAATACTGAATTTTACTTTTTTTATAAAATACTTTCTTCCTCGTTTTCTCGAAAGCTATTAGAGATATTGGAAATATCATTGCATCATCTGATACAGCTAATTTTAACTGTACAACTGATATTATGAATATTTGTTCTATGACTAATAAAACATAAAACGAATTTTTATATAAAAACATGATTTTCCTCGTCATTTTCTCGAAAGCTATTAGAGATATTGGAAATATCATTGCAGCATCTGATAGACCTAATTAAACTGTACAACTGATATTATGAATATTTGTTCTATGACTAATAACTACGCAGTAAAATGAAACTTAATATTTATATAAAAACATGAATTTCCTCCTCATTTTCTCGAAAGCTATTAGAGATATTGGAAATATCATTGCAGCATCTGATAGACCTAATTAAACTGTAAAACTGAGATTATGAATATTTTGTTTCTATGACTAATAATTACGCAGTAAAATGAAACTTAATATTTATATAAAAACATGAATTTCCTCCTCATTTTCTCGAAAGCTATTAGAGATATTGGAAATATCATTGCAGCATCTGATAGACCTAATTAAACTGTAAAACTGAAATTATGAATATTTGTTCTATGACTAATAATTACGCAGTAAAATGAAACTTAATTTTTATATAAAAACATAACTTTCCTCCTCATTTTCTCGGAAGCTATTAGAGATATTTGGAAATATTATTGCAGCATCTGATAGACCTAATTAAAATCTACTACTGTCATTATGAATATTTTCACTAGTACTAATAAATACTGAATTTTACTTTTTTTATAAATACTTTCTTCCTCGTTTTCTCGAAAGCTATTAGAGATATTGGAAATATCATTGCATCATCTGATACAGCTAATTTTACTGTACAACTGATATTATGAATATTTGTTCTATGACTAAAAAAATAAAACCGAATTTTTATATAAAAACATGATTTTCCTCGTCATTTTCTCGAAAGCTATTAGAGATATTGGAAATATAATTGCAGCACCTGATAGACCTAATTAAACTGTACAACTGATATTATGAATATTTGTTCTATGACTAATAACTACGCAGTAAAATGAAACTTAATATTTATATAAAAACATGAATTTCCTCCTCATTTTCTCGAAACCTATTAGAGATATTGGAAATATCACTGCAGCATCTGATAGACCTAATTAAACTGTAAAACTGAGATTATGAATATTTGTTCTATGACTAATAATTACGCAGTAAAATGAAACTTAATATTTATATATAAACATGACTTTCCTCCTCATTTTCCCGAAAGCTATTAGAGATATTGGAAATATCATTGCAGCATCTGATACAACTAATTAAACTGTACAACTGATATTATGAATATTTGTTCTATGGCTAATAATTAGGCAGTAAAATGAATCTTAATATTTATATAAAAACATGACTTTCCTCCTCATTTTCTCGAAAGCTATTAGAGATATTGGAAATATCATTGCATCATCTGATACAACTAATTAAACTGTACAACTGTCCTTATGAATATTTGTTCTATGACTAATAATAACGCAGTAAAATGAAACTTAATATTTATTTAAAAACATGAATTTCCTCCTCGTTTTCTCGAAAGCTATTAGAGATATTGGAAATATCATTGCAGCATCTGATACAACTAATTAAACTGTACAACTGATATTATGAATATTTGTTCTATGACTAATAACTACGCAGTAAAATGAAACTTAATATTTATATAAAAACATAACTTTCCTCCTCATTTTCTCGGAAGCTATTAGAGATATTTGAAATATTATTGCAGCATCTGATAGACCTAATTAAAATCTACTACTGTCATTATGAATATTTTCACTAGTACTAATAAATACTGAATTTTACTTGTTTTATAAATACTTTCTTCCTCGTTTTCTCGAAAGCTATTAGAGATATTGGAAATATCATTGCATCATTTGATACAGCTAATTTTACTGTACAACTGATATTATGAATATTTGTTCTATGACTAATAAAATAAAACCGAATTTTTATATAAAAACATGATTTTCCTCGTCATTTTCTCGAAAGCTATTAGAGATATTGGAAATATAATTGCAGCATCTGATAGACCTAATTAAACTGTAACACTGATATTATGAATATTTGTTCTATGACTAATAATAACGCAGTAAAATGAAACTTAATATTTATTTAAAAACATGAATTTCCTCCTCATTTTCTCGAAAGCTATTAGAGATATCTGAAATATCATTGCAGCATCTGATAGACCTAATTAAACTGTAAAACTGAAATAATGAATATTTGTTCTATGACTAATAATTACGCAGTAAAATGAAACTTAATTTTTATATAAAAACATAACTTTCCTCCTCATTTTCTCGAAAGCTATTAGAGATATTGGAAATATCATTGCAGCATCTGATACAACTAATGAAACTGTACAACTGTCCTTATGAATATTAGTTCTATGACTAATAATTACGCAGTAAAATGAAACTTAATTTTTATATAAAAACATAACTTTCCTCCTCATTTTCTCGGAAGCTATTAGAGATATTTGAAATATTATTGCAGCATCTGATAGACCTAATTAAAATCTACTACTGTCATTATGAATATTTTCACTAGTACTAATAAATACTGAATTTTACTTTTTTTATAAATACTTTCTTCCTCGTTTTCTCGAAAGCTATTAGAGATATTGGAAATATCATTGCATCATCTGATACAGCTAATTTTACTGTACAACTGATATTATGAATATTTGTTCTATGACTAAAAAAATAAAACCGAATTTTTATATAAAAACATGATTTTCCTCGTCATTTTCTCGAAAGCTATTAGAGATATTGGAAATATAATTGCAGCACCTGATAGACCTAATTAAACTGTACAACTGATATTATGAATATTTGTTCTATGACTAATAACTACGCAGTAAAATGAAACTTAATATTTATATAAAAACATGAATTTCCTCCTCATTTTCTCGAAACCTATTAGAGATATTGGAAATATCACTGCAGCATCTGATAGACCTAATTAAACTGTAAAACTGAGATTATGAATATTTTTTCTATGACTAATAATTACGCAGTAAAATTAAACTTAATATTTATATAAAAACATGAATTTCCTCCTCATTTTCTCGAAAGCTATTAGAGATATTGGAAATATCATTGCAGCATCTGATAGACCTAATTAAACTATAAAACTGAAATTATGAATATTTGTTCTATGACTAATAATTACGTAGTAAAATGAAACTTAATATTTATATATAAACATGACTTTCCTCCTCATTTTCCCGAAAGCTATTAGAGATATTGGAAATATCATTGCAGCATCTGATACAACTAATTAAACTGTACAACTGATATTATGAATATTTGTTCTATGGCTAATAGTTAGGCAGTAAAATGAATCTTAATATTTATATAAAAACATGACTTTCCTCCTCATTTTCTCGAAAGCTATTAGAGATATTGGAAATATCATTGCATCATCTGATACAACTAATTAAACTGTACAACTGTCCTTATGAATATTTGTTCTATGACTAATAATAACGCAGTAAAATGAAACTTAATATTTATTTAAAAACATGAATTTCCTCCTCATTTTCTCGAAAGCTATTAGAGATATTGGAAATATCATTGCAGCATCTGATACAACTAATTAAACTGTAACACTGATATTATGAATATTTGTTCTATGACTAATAATAACGCAGTAAAATGAAACTTAATATTTATTTAAAAACATGAATTTCCTCCTCATTTTCTCGAAAGCTATTAGAGATATCTGAAATATCATTGCAGCATCTGATAGACCTAATTAAACTGTAAAACTGAAATTATGAATATTTGTTCTATGACTAATAATTACGCAGTAAAATTAAACTTAATATTTATATAAAAACATGAATTTCCTCCTCATTTTCTCGAAAGCTATTAGAGATATTGGAAATATCATTGCAGCATCTGATAGACCTAATTAAACTGTAAAACTGAAATTATGAATATTTGTTCTATGACTAATAATTACGCAGTAAAATGAAACTTAATTTTTATATAAAAACATAACTTTCCTCCTCATTTTCTCGAAAGCTATTAGAGATATTGGAAATATCATTGCAGCATCTGATACACCTAATTAAACTGTACAACTGTCATTATGAATATTTGTTCTATGACTAATAATACGCAGTAAAATGAAACTTAATATTTATTTAAAAACATGACTTTCCTCCTCGTTTTCTCGAAAGCTATTAGAGATATTGGAAATATCATTGCAGCATCTGATACAACTAATTAAACTGTACAACTGATATTATGAATATTTGTTCTATGACTAATAATACGCAGTAAAATGAAACTTAATATTTATATAAAAACATAACTTTCCTCCTCATTTTCTCGGAAGCTATTAGAGATATTTGAAATATTATTGCAGCATCTGATAGACCTAATTAAAACTCTACTACTGTCATTATGAATATTTTCACTAGTACTAATAAATACTGAATTTTACTTTTTTTATAAATACTTTCTTCCTCGTTTTCTCGAAAGCTATTAGAGATATTGGAAATATCATTGCATCATCTGATACAGCTAATTTTAACTGTACAACTGATATTATGAATATTTGTTCTATGACTAATACATAAAACCGAATTTTTATATAAAAACATGATTTTCCTCGTCATTTTCTCGAAAGCTATTAGAGATATTGGAAATATAATTGCAGCATCTGATAGACCTAATTAAACTGTAACACTGATATTATGAATATTTGTTCTATGACTAATAATACGCAGTAAAATGAAACTTAATATTTATTTAAAAACATGAATTTCCTCCTCATTTTCTCGAAAGCTATTAGAGATATTGGAAATATCATTGCAGCATCTGATACAACTAATTAAACTGTACAACTGATATTATGAATATTTGTTCTATGACTAATAATACGCAGTAAAATGAAACTTAATATTTATATAAAAACATAACTTTCCTCCTCATTTTCTCGGAAGCTATTAGAGATATTTGAAATATTATTGCAGCATCTGATAGACCTAATTAAAATCTACTACTGTCAATATAAATATTTTCACTAGTACTAATAAATACTGAATTTTACTTTTTTTATAAATACTTTCTTCCTCGTTTTCTCGAAAGCTATTAGAGATATTGGAAATATCATTGCATCATCTGATACAGCTAATTTTACTGTACAACTGATATTATGAATATTTGTTCTATGACTAATAAAATAAAACCGAATTTTTATATAAAAACATGATTTTCCTCGTCATTTTCTCGAAAGCTATTAGAGATATTGGAAATATCATTGCAGCATCTGATAGACCTAATTAAACTGTAACACTGATATTATGAATATTTGTTCTATGACTAATAATAACGCAGTAAAATGAAACTTAATATTTATTTAAAAACATGAATTTCCTCCTCATTTTCTCGAAAGCTATTAGAGATATCTGAAATATCATTGCAGCATCTGATAGACCTAATTAAACTGTAAAACTGAAATTATGAATATTTGTTCTATGACTAATAATTACGCAGTAAAATGAAACTTAATTTTTATATAAAAACATAACTTTCCTCCTCATTTTCTCGAAAGCTATTAGAGATATTGGAAATATCATTGCAGCATCTGATACAACTAATGAAACTGTACAACTGTCCTTATGAATATTAGTTCTATGACTAATAATTACGCAGTAAAATGAAACTTAATTTTTATATAAAAACATAACTTTCCTCCTCATTTTCTCGGAAGCTATTAGAGATATTTGAAATATTATTGCAGCATCTGATAGACCTAATTAAAATCTACTACTGTCATTATGAATATTTTCACTAGTACTAATAAATACTGAATTTTACTTTTTTTATAAATACTTTCTTCCTCGTTTTCTCGAAAGCTATTAGAGATATTGGAAATATCATTGCATCATCTGATACAGCTAATTTTACTGTACAACTGATATTATGAATATTTGTTCTATGACTAAAAAAATAAAACCGAATTTTTATATAAAAACATGATTTTCCTCGTCATTTTCTCGAAAGCTATTAGAGATATTGGAAATATAATTGCAGCACCTGATAGACCTAATTAAACTGTACAACTGATATTATGAATATTTGTTCTATGACTAATAACTACGCAGTAAAATGAAACTTAATATTTATATAAAAACATGAATTTCCTCCTCATTTTCTCGAAACCTATTAGAGATATTGGAAATATCACTGCAGCATCTGATAGACCTAATTAAACTGTAAAACTGAGATTATGAATATTTTTTCTATGACTAATAATTACGCAGTAAAATTAAACTTAATATTTATATAAAAACATGAATTTCCTCCTCATTTTCTCGAAAGCTATTAGAGATATTGGAAATATCATTGCAGCATCTGATACACCTAATTAAACTGTACAACTGATATTATGAATATTTGTTCTATGACTAATAATTACGCAGTAAAATGAAACTTAATTTTTATATAAAAACATAACTTTCCTCCTCATTTTCTCGAAAGCTATTAGAGATATTTGAAATATTATTGCAGCATCTGATAGACCTAATTAAAATCTACTACTGTCATTATGAATATTTTCACTAGTACTAATAAATACTGAATTTTACTTTTTTTATAAATACTTTCTTCCTCGTTTTCTCGAAAGCTATTAGAGATATTGGAAATATCATTGCATCATCTGATACAGCTAATTTTACTGTACAACTGATATTATGAATATTTGTTCTATGACTAAAAAAATAAAACCGAATTTTTATATAAAAACATGATTTTCCTCGTCATTTTCTCGAAAGCTATTAGAGATATTGGAAATATAATTGCAGCACCTGATAGACCTAATTAAACTGTACAACTGATATTATGAATATTTGTTCTATGACTAATAACTACGCAGTAAAATGAAACTTAATATTTATATAAAAACATGAATTTCCTCCTCATTTTCTCGAAACCTATTAGAGATATTGGAAATATCACTGCAGCATCTGATAGACCTAATTAAACTGTAAAACTGAGATTATGAATATTTGTTCTATGACTAATAATTACGCAGTAAAATGAAACTTAATATTTATATATAAACATGACTTTCCTCCTCATTTTCCCGAAAGCTATTAGAGATATTGGAAATATCATTGCAGCATCTGATACAACTAATTAAACTGTACAACTGATATTATGAATATTTGTTCTATGGCTAATAATTAGGCAGTAAAATGAATCTTAATATTTATATAAAAACATGACTTTCCTCCTCATTTTCTCGAAAGCTATTAGAGATATTGGAAATATCATTGCATCATCTGATACAACTAATTAAACTGTACAACTGTCCTTATGAATATTTGTTCTATGACTAATAATAACGCAGTAAAATGAAACTTAATATTTATTTAAAAACATGAATTTCCTCCTCGTTTTCTCGAAAGCTATTAGAGATATTGGAAATATCATTGCAGCATCTGATACAACTAATTAAACTCTACAACTGATATTATGAATATTTGTTCTATGACTAATAACTACGCAGTAAAATGAAACTTAATATTTATATAAAAACATAACTTTCCTCCTCATTTTCTCGGAAGCTATTAGAGATATTTGAAATATTATTGCAGCATCTGATAGACCTAATTAAAATCTACTACTGTCATTATAAATATTTTCACTAGTACTAATAAATACTGAATTTTACTTTTTTTATAAATACTTTCTTCCTCGTTTTCTCGAAAGCTATTAGAGATATTGGAAATATCATTGCATCATTTGATACAGCTAATTTTACTGTACAACTGATATTATGAATATTTGTTCTATGACTAATAAAATAAAACCGAATTTTTATATAAAAACATGATTTTCCTCGTCATTTTCTCGAAAGCTATTAGAGATATTGGAAATATAATTGCAGCATCTGATAGACCTAATTAAACTGTAACACTGATATTATGAATATTTGTTCTATGACTAATAATAACGCAGTAAAATGAAACTTAATATTTATTTAAAAACATGAATTTCCTCCTCATTTTCTCGAAAGCTATTAGAGATATCTGAAATATCATTGCAGCATCTGATAGACCTAATTAAACTGTAAAACTGAAATTATGAATATTTGTTCTATGACTAATAATTACGCAGTAAAATGAAACTTAATTTTTATATAAAAACATAACTTTCCTCCTCATTTTCTCGAAAGCTATTAGAGATATTGGAAATATCATTGCAGCATCTGATACAACTAATGAAACTGTACAACTGTCCTTATGAATATTAGTTCTATGACTAATAATTACGCAGTAAAATGAAACTTAATTTTTATATAAAAACATAACTTTCCTCCTCATTTTCTCGGAAGCTATTAGAGATATTTGAAATATTATTGCAGCATCTGATAGACCTAATTAAAATCTACTACTGTCATTATGAATATTTTCACTAGTACTAATAAATACTGAATTTTACTTTTTTTATAAATACTTTCTTCCTCGTTTTCTCGAAAGCTATTAGAGATATTGGAAATATCATTGCATCATCTGATACAGCTAATTTTACTGTACAACTGATATTATGAATATTTGTTCTATGACTAAAAAAATAAAACCGAATTTTTATATAAAAACATGATTTTCCTCGTCATTTTCTCGAAAGCTATTAGAGATATTGGAAATATAATTGCAGCACCTGATAGACCTAATTAAACTGTACAACTGATATTATGAATATTTGTTCTATGACTAATAACTACGCAGTAAAATGAAACTTAATATTTATATAAAAACATGAATTTCCTCCTCATTTTCTCGAAACCTATTAGAGATATTGGAAATATCACTGCAGCATCTGATAGACCTAATTAAACTGTAAAACTGAGATTATGAATATTTTTTCTATGACTAATAATTACGCAGTAAAATTAAACTTAATATTTATATAAAAACATGAATTTCCTCCTCATTTTCTCGAAAGCTATTAGAGATATTGGAAATATCATTGCAGCATCTGATAGACCTAATTAAACTATAAAACTGAAATTATGAATATTTGTTCTATGACTAATAATTACGTAGTAAAATGAAACTTAATATTTATATATAAACATGACTTTCCTCCTCATTTTCCCGAAAGCTATTAGAGATATTGGAAATATCATTGCAGCATCTGATACAACTAATTAAACTGTACAACTGATATTATGAATATTTGTTCTATGGCTAATAGTTAGGCAGTAAAATGAATCTTAATATTTATATAAAAACATGACTTTCCTCCTCATTTTCTCGAAAGCTATTAGAGATATTGGAAATATCATTGCATCATCTGATACAACTAATTAAACTGTACAACTGTCCTTATGAATATTTGTTCTATGACTAATAATAACGCAGTAAAATGAAACTTAATATTTATTTAAAAACATGAATTTCCTCCTCGTTTTCTCGAAAGCTATTAGAGATATTGGAAATATCATTGCAGCATCTGATACAACTAATTAAACTGTAACACTGATATTATGAATATTTGTTCTATGACTAATAATAACGCAGTAAAATGAAACTTAATATTTATTTAAAAACATGAATTTCCTCCTCATTTTCTCGAAAGCTATTAGAGATATCTGAAATATCATTGCAGCATCTGATAGACCTAATTAAACTGTAAAACTGAAATTATGAATATTTGTTCTATGACTAATAATTACGCAGTAAAATGAAACTTAATTTTTATATAAAAACATAACTTTCCTCCTCATTTTCTCGAAAGCTATTAGAGATATTGGAAATATCATTGCAGCATCTGATACAACTAATGAAACTGTACAACTGTCCTTATGAATATTAGTTCTATGACTAATAATTACGCAGTAAAATGAAACTTAATTTTTATATAAAAACATAACTTTCCTCCTCATTTTCTCGGAAGCTATTAGAGATATTTGAAATATTATTGCAGCATCTGATAGACCTAATTAAAATCTACTACTGTCATTATGAATATTTTCACTAGTACTAATAAATACTGAATTTTACTTTTTTTATAAATACTTTCTTCCTCGTTTTCTCGAAAGCTATTAGAGATATTGGAAATATCATTGCATCATCTGATACAGCTAATTTTACTGTACAACTGATATTATGAATATTTGTTCTATGACTAAAAAAATAAAACCGAATTTTTATATAAAAACATGATTTTCCTCGTCATTTTCTCGAAAGCTATTAGAGATATTGGAAATATAATTGCAGCACCTGATAGACCTAATTAAACTGTACAACTGATATTATGAATATTTGTTCTATGACTAATAACTACGCAGTAAAATGAAACTTAATATTTATATAAAAACATGAATTTCCTCCTCATTTTCTCGAAACCTATTAGAGATATTGGAAATATCACTGCAGCATCTGATAGACCTAATTAAACTGTAAAACTGAGATTATGAATATTTGTTCTATGACTAATAATTACGCAGTAAAATGAAACTTAATATTTATATATAAACATGACTTTCCTCCTCATTTTCCCGAAAGCTATTAGAGATATTGGAAATATCATTGCAGCATCTGATACAACTAATTAAACTGTACAACTGATATTATGAATATTTGTTCTATGGCTAATAATTAGGCAGTAAAATGAATCTTAATATTTATATAAAAACATGACTTTCCTCCTCATTTTCTCGAAAGCTATTAGAGATATTGGAAATATCATTGCATCATCTGATACAACTAATTAAACTGTACAACTGTCCTTATGAATATTTGTTCTATGACTAATAACTACGCAGTAAAATGAAACTTAATATTTATATAAAAACATGAATTTCCTCCTCATTTTCTCGAAAGCTATTAGAGATATTGGAAATATCATTGCAGCATCTGATAGACCTAATTAAACTGTAAAACTGATATTATGAATATTTTGTTCTATGACTAATAATTACGCAGTAAAATGAAACTTAATATTTATATAAAAACATGAATTTCCTCCTCATTTTCTCGAAAGCTATTAGAGATATTGGAAATATCATTGCAGCATCTGATAGACCTAATTAAACTGTAAAACTGAAATTATGAATATTTGTTCTATGACTAATAATTACGCAGTAAAATGAAACTTAATATTTATATATAAACATGACTTTCCTCCTCATTTTCTCGAAAGCTATTAGAGATATTGGAAATATCATTGCAGCATCTGATACAACTAATTAAACTGTACAACTGATATTATGAATATTTGTTCTATGGCTAATATTAGCAGTAAAATGAATCTTAATATTTATATAAAAACATGACTTTCCTCCTCATTTTCTCGAAAGCTATTAGAGATATTGGAAATATCATTGCATCATCTGATACAACTAATTAAACTGTACAACTGTCATTATGAATATTTGTTCTATGACTAATAATAACGCAGTAAAATGAAACTTAATATTTATTTAAAAACATGAATTTCCTCCTCATTTTCTCGAAAGCTATTAGAGATATTGGAAATATCATTGCAGCATCTGATACAACTAATTAAACTGTAACACTGATATTATGAATATTTGTTCTATGACTAATAATAACGCAGTAAAATGAAACTTAATATTTATTTAAAAACATGAATTTCCTCCTCATTTTCTCGAAAGCTATTAGAGATATCTGAAATATCATTGCAGCATCTGATAGACCTAATTAAACTGTAAAACTGAAATTATGAATATTTGTTCTATGACTAATAATTACGCAGTAAAATGAAACTTAATATTTATATAAAAACATGACTTTCCTCCTCATTTTCTCGAAAGCTATTAGAGATATTGGAAATATCATTGCAGCATCTGATAGACCTAATTAAACTGTACAACTGATATTATGAATATTTGTTCTATGACTAATAATTACGCAGTAAAATGAAACTTAATTTTTATATAAAAACATAACTTTCCTCCTCATTTTCTCGAAAGCTATTAGAGATATTGGAAATATCATTGTAGCATCTGATACAACTAATTAAACTGTACAACTGTCCTTATGAATATTTGTTCTATGACTAATAATAACGCAGTAAAATGAAACTTAATATTTATTTAAAAACATGAATTTCCTCCTCGTTTTCTCGAAAGCTATTAGAGATATTGGAAATATCATTGCAGCATCTGATACAACTAATTAAACTCTACAACTGATATTATGAATATTTGTTCTATGACTAATAACTACGCAGTAAAATGAAACTTAATATTTATATAAAAACATAACTTTCCTCCTCATTTTCTCGAAAGCTATTAGAGATATTTGAAATATTATTGCAGCATCTGATAGACCTAATTAAAATCTACTACTGTCATTATAAATATTTTCACTAGTACTAATAAATACTGAATTTTACTTTTTTTATAAATACTTTCTTCCTCGTTTTCTCGAAAGCTATTAGAGATATTGGAAATATCATTGCATCATTTGATACAGCTAATTTTACTGTACAACTGATATTATGAATATTTGTTCTATGACTAATAAACATAAAACCGAATTTTTATATAAAAACATGATTTTCCTCGTCATTTTCTCGAAAGCTATTAGAGATATTGGAAATATCATTGCAGCATCTGATAGACCTAATTAAACTGTAAAACTGAGATTATGAATATTTGTTCTATGACTAATAATAACGCAGTAAAATGAAACTTAATATTTATTTAAAAACATGAATTTCCTCCTCGTTTTCTCGAAAGCTATTAGAGATATTGGAAATATCATTGCAGCATCTGATACAACTAATTAAACTCTACAACTGATATTATGAATATTTGTTCTATGACTAATAACTACGCAGTAAAATGAAACTTAATATTTATATAAAAACATAACTTTCCTCCTCATTTTCTCGGAAGCTATTAGAGATATTTGAAATATTATTGCAGCATCTGATAGACCTAATTAAAATCTACTACTGTCATTATGAATATTTTCACTAGTACTAATAAATACTGAATTTTACTTTTTTTATAAATACTTTCTTCCTCGTTTTCTCGAAAGCTATTAGAGATATTGGAAATATCATTGCATCATTTGATACAGCTAATTTTACTGTACAACTGATATTATGAATATTTGTTCTATGACTAATAAAATAAAACCGAATTTTTATATAAAAACATGATTTTCCTCGTCATTTTCTCGAAAGCTATTAGAGATATTGGAAATATAATTGCAGCATCTGATAGACCTAATTAAACTGTAACACTGATATTATGAATATTTGTTCTATGACTAATAATAACGCAGTAAAATGAAACTTAATATTTATTTAAAAACATGAATTTCCTCCTCATTTTCTCGAAAGCTATTAGAGATATCTGAAATATCATTGCAGCATCTGATAGACCTAATTAAACTGTAAAACTGAAATTATGAATATTTGTTCTATGACTAATAATTACGCAGTAAAATGAAACTTAATTTTTATATAAAAACATAACTTTCCTCCTCATTTTCTCGAAAGCTATTAGAGATATTGGAAATATCATTGCAGCATCTGATACAACTAATGAAACTGTACAACTGTCCTTATGAATATTAGTTCTATGACTAATAATTACGCAGTAAAATGAAACTTAATTTTTATATAAAAACATAACTTTCCTCCTCATTTTCTCGGAAGCTATTAGAGATATTTGAAATATTATTGCAGCATCTGATAGACCTAATTAAAATCTACTACTGTCATTATGAATATTTTCACTAGTACTAATAAATACTGAATTTTACTTTTTTTATAAATACTTTCTTCCTCGTTTTCTCGAAAGCTATTAGAGATATTGGAAATATCATTGCATCATCTGATAGACCTAATTAAACTGTACAACTGATATTATGAATATTTGTTCTATGACTAATAACTACGCAGTAAAATGAAACTTAATATTTATATAAAAACATGAATTTCCTCCTCATTTTCTCGAAACCTATTAGAGATATTGGAAATATCACTGCAGCATCTGATAGACCTAATTAAACTGTAAAACTGAGATTATGAATATTTTTTCTATGACTAATAATTACGCAGTAAAATTAAACTTAATATTTATATAAAAACATGAATTTCCTCCTCATTTTCTCGAAAGCTATTAGAGATATTGGAAATATCATTGCAGCATCTGATAGACCTAATTAAACTATAAAACTGAAATTATGAATATTTGTTCTATGACTAATAATTACGTAGTAAAATGAAACTTAATTTTTATATAAAAACATAACTTTCCTCCTCATTTTCTCGAAAGCTATTAGAGATATTGGAAATATCATTGCAGCATCTGATAGACCTAATTAAAACTCTACAACTGTCATTATGAATATTTTCACTATGACTAATAATACGAGTAAAATGAAACTTAATTTTTATATAAAACTACTTTCTTCCTCGTTTTCTCGAAAGCTATTAGAGATATTGGAAATATCATTGCATCATCTGATACAGCTAATTTTACTGTACAACTGATATTATGAATATTTGTTCTATGACTAAAAAAATAAAACCGAATTTTTATATAAAAACATGATTTTCCTCGTCATTTTCTCGAAAGCTATTAGAGATATTGGAAATATAATTGCAGCACCTGATAGACCTAATTAAACTGTACAACTGATATTATGAATATTTGTTCTATGACTAATAACTACGCAGTAAAATGAAACTTAATATTTATATAAAAACATGAATTTCCTCCTCATTTTCTCGAAACCTATTAGAGATATTGGAAATATCACTGCAGCATCTGATAGACCTAATTAAACTGTAAAACTGAGATTATGAATATTTGTTCTATGACTAATAATTACGCAGTAAAATGAAACTTAATATTTATATATAAACATGACTTTCCTCCTCATTTTCCCGAAAGCTATTAGAGATATTGGAAATATCATTGCAGCATCTGATACAACTAATTAAACTGTACAACTGATATTATGAATATTTGTTCTATGGCTAATAATTAGGCAGTAAAATGAATCTTAATATTTATATAAAAACATGACTTTCCTCCTCATTTTCTCGAAAGCTATTAGAGATATTGGAAATATCATTGCATCATCTGATACAACTAATTAAACTGTACAACTGTCCTTATGAATATTTGTTCTATGACTAATAATAACGCAGTAAAATGAAACTTAATATTTATTTAAAAACATGAATTTCCTCCTCGTTTTCTCGAAAGCTATTAGAGATATTGGAAATATCATTGCAGCATCTGATACAACTAATTAAACTCTACAACTGATATTATGAATATTTGTTCTATGACTAATAACTACGCAGTAAAATGAAACTTAATATTTATATAAAAACATAACTTTCCTCCTCATTTTCTCGGAAGCTATTAGAGATATTTGAAATATTATTGCAGCATCTGATAGACCTAATTAAAATCTACTACTGTCATTATGAATATTTTCACTAGTACTAATAAATACTGAATTTTACTTTTTTTATAAATACTTTCTTCCTCGTTTTCTCGAAAGCTATTAGAGATATTGGAAATATCATTGCATCATTTGATACAGCTAATTTTACTGTACAACTGATATTATGAATATTTGTTCTATGACTAATAAAATAAAACCGAATTTTTATATAAAAACATGATTTTCCTCGTCATTTTCTCGAAAGCTATTAGAGATATTGGAAATATAATTGCAGCATCTGATAGACCTAATTAAACTGTAACACTGATATTATGAATATTTGTTCTATGACTAATAATAACGCAGTAAAATGAAACTTAATATTTATTTAAAAACATGAATTTCCTCCTCATTTTCTCGAAAGCTATTAGAGATATCTGAAATATCATTGCAGCATCTGATAGACCTAATTAAACTGTAAAACTGAAATTATGAATATTTGTTCTATGACTAATAATTACGCAGTAAAATGAAACTTAATTTTTATATAAAAACATAACTTTCCTCCTCATTTTCTCGAAAGCTATTAGAGATATTGGAAATATCATTGCAGCATCTGATACAACTAATGAAACTGTACAACTGTCCTTATGAATATTAGTTCTATGACTAATAATTACGCAGTAAAATGAAACTTAATTTTTATATAAAAACATAACTTTCCTCCTCATTTTCTCGGAAGCTATTAGAGATATTTGAAATATTATTGCAGCATCTGATAGACCTAATTAAAATCTACTACTGTCATTATGAATATTTTCACTAGTACTAATAAATACTGAATTTTACTTTTTTTATAAATACTTTCTTCCTCGTTTTCTCGAAAGCTATTAGAGATATTGGAAATATCATTGCATCATCTGATACAGCTAATTTTACTGTACAACTGATATTATGAATATTTGTTCTATGACTAAAAAAATAAAACCGAATTTTTATATAAAAACATGATTTTCCTCGTCATTTTCTCGAAAGCTATTAGAGATATTGGAAATATAATTGCAGCACCTGATAGACCTAATTAAACTGTACAACTGATATTATGAATATTTGTTCTATGACTAATAACTACGCAGTAAAATGAAACTTAATATTTATATAAAAACATGAATTTCCTCCTCATTTTCTCGAAACCTATTAGAGATATTGGAAATATCACTGCAGCATCTGATAGACCTAATTAAACTGTAAAACTGAGATTATGAATATTTTTTCTATGACTAATAATTACGCAGTAAAATTAAACTTAATATTTATATAAAAACATGAATTTCCTCCTCATTTTCTCGAAAGCTATTAGAGATATTGGAAATATCATTGCAGCATCTGATAGACCTAATTAAACTATAAAACTGAAATTATGAATATTTGTTCTATGACTAATAATTACGTAGTAAAATGAAACTTAATATTTATATATAAACATGACTTTCCTCCTCATTTTCCCGAAAGCTATTAGAGATATTGGAAATATCATTGCAGCATCTGATACAACTAATTAAACTGTACAACTGATATTATGAATATTTGTTCTATGGCTAATAGTTAGGCAGTAAAATGAATCTTAATATTTATATAAAAACATGACTTTCCTCCTCATTTTCTCGAAAGCTATTAGAGATATTGGAAATATCATTGCATCATCTGATACAACTAATTAAACTGTACAACTGTCCTTATGAATATTTGTTCTATGACTAATAATAACGCAGTAAAATGAAACTTAATATTTATTTAAAAACATGAATTTCCTCCTCGTTTTCTCGAAAGCTATTAGAGATATTGGAAATATCATTGCAGCATCTGATACAACTAATTAAACTGTAACACTGATATTATGAATATTTGTTCTATGACTAATAATAACGCAGTAAAATGAAACTTAATATTTATTTAAAAACATGAATTTCCTCCTCATTTTCTCGAAAGCTATTAGAGATATCTGAAATATCATTGCAGCATCTGATAGACCTAATTAAACTGTAAAACTGAAATTATGAATATTTGTTCTATGACTAATAATTACGCAGTAAAATGAAACTTAATTTTTATATAAAAACATAACTTTCCTCCTCATTTTCTCGAAAGCTATTAGAGATATTGGAAATATCATTGCAGCATCTGATACAACTAATGAAACTGTACAACTGTCCTTATGAATATTAGTTCTATGACTAATAATTACGCAGTAAAATGAAACTTAATTTTTATATAAAAACATAACTTTCCTCCTCATTTTCTCGGAAGCTATTAGAGATATTTGAAATATTATTGCAGCATCTGATAGACCTAATTAAAATCTACTACTGTCATTATGAATATTTTCACTAGTACTAATAAATACTGAATTTTACTTTTTTTATAAATACTTTCTTCCTCGTTTTCTCGAAAGCTATTAGAGATATTGGAAATATCATTGCATCATCTGATACAGCTAATTTTACTGTACAACTGATATTATGAATATTTGTTCTATGACTAAAAAAATAAAACCGAATTTTTATATAAAAACATGATTTTCCTCGTCATTTTCTCGAAAGCTATTAGAGATATTGGAAATATAATTGCAGCACCTGATAGACCTAATTAAACTGTACAACTGATATTATGAATATTTGTTCTATGACTAATAACTACGCAGTAAAATGAAACTTAATATTTATATAAAAACATGAATTTCCTCCTCATTTTCTCGAAACCTATTAGAGATATTGGAAATATCACTGCAGCATCTGATAGACCTAATTAAACTGTAAAACTGAGATTATGAATATTTGTTCTATGACTAATAATTACGCAGTAAAATGAAACTTAATATTTATATATAAACATGACTTTCCTCCTCATTTTCCCGAAAGCTATTAGAGATATTGGAAATATCATTGCAGCATCTGATACAACTAATTAAACTGTACAACTGATATTATGAATATTTGTTCTATGGCTAATAATTAGGCAGTAAAATGAATCTTAATATTTATATAAAAACATGACTTTCCTCCTCATTTTCTCGAAAGCTATTAGAGATATTGGAAATATCATTGCATCATCTGATACAACTAATTAAACTGTACAACTGTCCTTATGAATATTTGTTCTATGACTAATAATAACGCAGTAAAATGAAACTTAATATTTATTTAAAAACATGAATTTCCTCCTCGTTTTCTCGAAAGCTATTAGAGATATTGGAAATATCATTGCAGCATCTGATACAACTAATTAAACTCTACAACTGATATTATGAATATTTGTTCTATGACTAATAACTACGCAGTAAAATGAAACTTAATATTTATATAAAAACATAACTTTCCTCCTCATTTTCTCGGAAGCTATTAGAGATATTTGAAATATTATTGCAGCATCTGATAGACCTAATTAAAATCTACTACTGTCATTATAAATATTTTCACTAGTACTAATAAATACTGAATTTTACTTTTTTTATAAATACTTTCTTCCTCGTTTTCTCGAAAGCTATTAGAGATATTGGAAATATCATTGCATCATTTGATACAGCTAATTTTACTGTACAACTGATATTATGAATATTTGTTCTATGACTAATAAAATAAAACCGAATTTTTATATAAAAACATGATTTTCCTCGTCATTTTCTCGAAAGCTATTAGAGATATTGGAAATATAATTGCAGCATCTGATAGACCTAATTAAACTGTAACACTGATATTATGAATATTTGTTCTATGACTAATAATAACGCAGTAAAATGAAACTTAATATTTATTTAAAAACATGAATTTCCTCCTCATTTTCTCGAAAGCTATTAGAGATATCTGAAATATCATTGCAGCATCTGATAGACCTAATTAAACTGTAAAACTGAAATTATGAATATTTGTTCTATGACTAATAATTACGCAGTAAAATGAAACTTAATTTTTATATAAAAACATAACTTTCCTCCTCATTTTCTCGAAAGCTATTAGAGATATTGGAAATATCATTGCAGCATCTGATACAACTAATGAAACTGTACAACTGTCCTTATGAATATTAGTTCTATGACTAATAATTACGCAGTAAAATGAAACTTAATTTTTATATAAAAACATAACTTTCCTCCTCATTTTCTCGGAAGCTATTAGAGATATTTGAAATATTATTGCAGCATCTGATAGACCTAATTAAAATCTACTACTGTCATTATGAATATTTTCACTAGTACTAATAAATACTGAATTTTACTTTTTTTATAAATACTTTCTTCCTCGTTTTCTCGAAAGCTATTAGAGATATTGGAAATATCATTGCATCATCTGATACAGCTAATTTTACTGTACAACTGATATTATGAATATTTGTTCTATGACTAAAAAAATAAAACCGAATTTTTATATAAAAACATGATTTTCCTCGTCATTTTCTCGAAAGCTATTAGAGATATTGGAAATATAATTGCAGCACCTGATAGACCTAATTAAACTGTACAACTGATATTATGAATATTTGTTCTATGACTAATAACTACGCAGTAAAATGAAACTTAATATTTATATAAAAACATGAATTTCCTCCTCATTTTCTCGAAACCTATTAGAGATATTGGAAATATCACTGCAGCATCTGATAGACCTAATTAAACTGTAAAACTGAGATTATGAATATTTTTTCTATGACTAATAATTACGCAGTAAAATTAAACTTAATATTTATATAAAAACATGAATTTCCTCCTCATTTTCTCGAAAGCTATTAGAGATATTGGAAATATCATTGCAGCATCTGATAGACCTAATTAAACTATAAAACTGAAATTATGAATATTTGTTCTATGACTAATAATTACGTAGTAAAATGAAACTTAATATTTATATATAAACATGACTTTCCTCCTCATTTTCTCGAAAGCTATTAGAGATATTGGAAATATCATTGCATCATCTGATACAACTAATTAAACTGTACAACTGTCCTTATGAATATTTGTTCTATGACTAATAATACGCAGTAAAATGAAACTTAATATTTATTTAAAAACATGAATTTCCTCCTCGTTTTCTCGAAAGCTATTAGAGATATTGGAAATATCATTGCAGCATCTGATACAACTAATTAAACTGTACAACTGATATTATGAATATTTGTTCTATGACTAATAACTACGCAGTAAAATGAAACTTAATATTTATATAAAAACATAACTTTCCTCCTCATTTTCTCGGAAGCTATTAGAGATATTTGAAATATTATTGCAGCATCTGATAGACCTAATTAAAATCTACTACTGTCATTATGAATATTTTCACTAGTACTAATAAATACTGAATTTTACTTTTTTTATAAATACTTTCTTCCTCGTTTTCTCGAAAGCTATTAGAGATATTGGAAATATCATTGCATCATTTGATACAGCTAATTTTACTGTACAACTGATATTATGAATATTTGTTCTATGACTAATAAAATAAAACCGAATTTTTATATAAAAACATGATTTTCCTCGTCATTTTCTCGAAAGCTATTAGAGATATTGGAAATATAATTGCAGCATCTGATAGACCTAATTAAACTGTAACACTGATATTATGAATATTTGTTCTATGACTAATAATAACGCAGTAAAATGAAACTTAATATTTATTAAAAAACATGAATTTCCTCCTCAATTTCTCGAAAGCTATTAGAGATATCTGAAATATCATTGCAGCATCTGATAGACCTAATTAAACTGTAAAACTGAAATTATGAATATTTGTTCTATGACTAATAATTACGCAGTAAAATGAAACTTAATTTTTATATAAAAACATAACTTTCCTCCTCATTTTCTCGAAAGCTATTAGAGATATTGGAAATATCATTGCAGCATCTGATACAACTAATGAAACTGTACAACTGTCCTTATGAATATTAGTTCTATGACTAATAATTACGCAGTAAAATGAAACTTAATTTTTATATAAAAACATAACTTTCCTCCTCATTTTCTCGGAAGCTATTAGAGATATTTGAAATATTATTGCAGCATCTGATAGACCTAATTAAAATCTACTACTGTCATTATGAATATTTTCACTAGTACTAATAAATACTGAATTTTACTTTTTTTATAAATACTTTCTTCCTCGTTTTCTCGAAAGCTATTAGAGATATTGGAAATATCATTGCATCATCTGATACAGCTAATTTTACTGTACAACTGATATTATGAATATTTGTTCTATGACTAAAAAAATAAAACCGAATTTTTATATAAAAACATGATTTTCCTCGTCATTTTCTCGAAAGCTATTAGAGATATTGGAAATATAATTGCAGCACCTGATAGACCTAATTAAACTGTACAACTGATATTATGAATATTTGTTCTATGACTAATAACTACGCAGTAAAATGAAACTTAATATTTATATAAAAACATGAATTTCCTCCTCATTTTCTCGAAACCTATTAGAGATATTGGAAATATCACTGCAGCATCTGATAGACCTAATTAAACTGTAAAACTGAGATTATGAATATTTTTTCTATGACTAATAATTACGCAGTAAAATTAAACTTAATATTTATATAAAAACATGAATTTCCTCCTCATTTTCTCGAAAGCTATTAGAGATATTGGAAATATCATTGCAGCATCTGATAGACCTAATTAAACTATAAAACTGAAATTATGAATATTTGTTCTATGACTAATAATTACGTAGTAAAATGAAACTTAATATTTATATATAAACATGACTTTCCTCCTCATTTTCTCGAAAGCTATTAGAGATATTGGAAATATTATTGCATCATCTGATACAACTAATTAAACTGTACAACTGTCCTTATGAATATTTGTTCTATGACTAATAATAACGCAGTAAAATGAAACTTAATATTTATTTAAAAACATGAATTTCCTCCTCGTTTTCTCGAAAGCTATTAGAGATATTGGAAATATCATTGCAGCATCTGATACAACTAATTAAACTGTAACACTGATATTATGAATATTTGTTCTATGACTAATAATAACGCAGTAAAATGAAACTTAATATTTATTTAAAAACATGAATTTCCTCCTCATTTTCTCGAAAGCTATTAGAGATATCTGAAATATCATTGCAGCATCTGATAGACCTAATTAAACTGTAAAACTGAAATTATGAATATTTGTTCTATGACTAATAATTACGCAGTAAAATGAAACTTAATTTTTATATAAAAACATAACTTTCCTCCTCATTTTCTCGAAAGCTATTAGAGATATTGGAAATATCATTGCAGCATCTGATACAACTAATGAAACTGTACAACTGTCCTTATGAATATTAGTTCTATGACTAATAATTACGCAGTAAAATGAAACTTAATTTTTATATAAAAACATAACTTTCCTCCTCATTTTCTCGGAAGCTATTAGAGATATTTGAAATATTATTGCAGCATCTGATAGACCTAATTAAAATCTACTACTGTCATTATGAATATTTTCACTAGTACTAATAAATACTGAATTTTACTTTTTTTATAAATACTTTCTTCCTCGTTTTCTCGAAAGCTATTAGAGATATTGGAAATATCATTGCATCATCTGATACAGCTAATTTTACTGTACAACTGATATTATGAATATTTGTTCTATGACTAAAAAAATAAAACCGAATTTTTATATAAAAACATGATTTTCCTCGTCATTTTCTCGAAAGCTATTAGAGATATTGGAAATATAATTGCAGCACCTGATAGACCTAATTAAACTGTACAACTGATATTATGAATATTTGTTCTATGACTAATAACTACGCAGTAAAATGAAACTTAATATTTATATAAAAACATGAATTTCCTCCTCATTTTCTCGAAACCTATTAGAGATATTGGAAATATCACTGCAGCATCTGATAGACCTAATTAAACTGTAAAACTGAGATTATGAATATTTGTTCTATGACTAATAATTACGCAGTAAAATGAAACTTAATATTTATATATAAACATGACTTTCCT
Source organism: Metacarcinus magister (assembly GCA_029783475.1). Lineage (NCBI taxonomy): Eukaryota > Metazoa > Arthropoda > Malacostraca > Decapoda > Cancridae > Metacarcinus > Metacarcinus magister. The sequence goes on from JAPQNM010000038.1 coordinate 9,382,405, forward strand.
CCTCATTTTCCCGAAAGCTATTAGAGATATTGGAAATATCATTGCAGCATCTGATACAACTAATTAAACTGTACAACTGATATTATGAATATTTGTTCTATGGCTAATAATTAGGCAGTAAAATGAATCTTAATATTTATATAAAAACATGACTTTCCTCCTCATTTTCTCGAAAGCTATTAGAGATATTGGAAATATCATTGCATCATCTGATACAACTAATTAAAATGTACAACTGTCCTTATGAATATTTGTTCTATGACTAATAATAACGCAGTAAAATGAAACTTAATATTTATTTAAAAACATGAATTTCCTCCTCGTTTTCTCGAAAGCTATTAGAGATATTGGAAATATCATTGCAGCATCTGATACAACTAATTAAACTCTACAACTGATATTATGAATATTTGTTCTATGACTAATAACTACGCAGTAAAATGAAACTTAATATTTATATAAAAACATAACTTTCCTCCTCATTTTCTCGGAAGCTATTAGAGATATTTGAAATATTATTGCAGCATCTGATAGACCTAATTAAAATCTACTACTGTCATTATAAATATTTTCACTAGTACTAATAAATACTGAATTTTACTTTTTTTATAAATACTTTCTTCCTCGTTTTCTCGAAAGCTATTAGAGATATTGGAAATATCATTGCATCATTTGATACAGCTAATTTTACTGTACAACTGATATTATGAATATTTGTTCTATGACTAATAAAATAAAACCGAATTTTTATATAAAAACATGATTTTCCTCGTCATTTTCTCGAAAGCTATTAGAGATATTGGAAATATAATTGCAGCATCTGATAGACCTAATTAAACTGTAACACTGATATTATGAATATTTGTTCTATGACTAATAATAACGCAGTAAAATGAAACTTAATATTTATTTAAAAACATGAATTTCCTCCTCGTTTTCTCGAAAGCTATTAGAGATATTGGAAATATCATTGCAGCATCTGATACAACTAATTAAACTCTACAACTGATATTATGAATATTTGTTCTATGACTAATAATTACGCAGTAAAATGAAACTTAATATTTATATAAAAACATAACTTTCCTCCTCATTTTCTCGGAAGCTATTAGAGATATTTGAAATATTATTGCAGCATCTGATAGACCTAATTAAAATCTACTACTGTTAATATAAATATTTTCACTAGTACTAATAAATACTGAATTTTACTTTTTTTATAAATACTTTCTTCCTCGTTTTCTCGAAAGCTATTAGAGATATTGGAAATATCATTGCATCATTTGATACAGCTAATTTTACTGTACAACTGATATTATGAATATTTGTTCTATGACTAATAAAATAAAACCGAATTTTTATATAAAAACATGATTTTCCTCGTCATTTTCTCGAAAGCTATTAGAGATATTGGAAATATAATTGCAGCATCTGATAGACCTAATTAAACTGTAACACTGATATTATGAATATTTGTTCTATGACTAATAATAACGCAGTAAAATGAAACTTAATATTTATTTAAAAACATGAATTTCCTCCTCATTTTCTCGAAAGCTATTAGAGATATCTGAAATATCATTGCAGCATCTGATAGACCTAATTAAACTGTAAAACTGAAATTATGAATATTTGTTCTATGACTAATAATTACGCAGTAAAATGAAACTTAATTTTTATATAAAAACATAACTTTCCTCCTCATTTTCTCGAAAGCTATTAGAGATATTGGAAATATCATTGCAGCATCTGATACAACTAATGAAACTGTACAACTGTCCTTATGAATATTAGTTCTATGACTAATAATTACGCAGTAAAATGAAACTTAATTTTTATATAAAAACATAACTTTCCTCCTCATTTTCTCGGAAGCTATTAGAGATATTTGAAATATTATTGCAGCATCTGATAGACCTAATTAAAATCTACTACTGTCATTATGAATATTTTCACTAGTACTAATAAATACTGAATTTTACTTTTTTTATAAATACTTTCTTCCTCGTTTTCTCGAAAGCTATTAGAGATATTGGAAATATCATTGCATCATCTGATACAGCTAATTTTACTGTACAACTGATATTATGAATATTTGTTCTATGACTAAAAAAATAAAACCGAATTTTTATATAAAAACATGATTTTCCTCGTCATTTTCTCGAAAGCTATTAGAGATATTGGAAATATAATTGCAGCACCTGATAGACCTAATTAAACTGTACAACTGATATTATGAATATTTGTTCTATGACTAATAACTACGCAGTAAAATGAAACTTAATATTTATATAAAAACATGAATTTCCTCCTCATTTTCTCGAAACCTATTAGAGATATTGGAAATATCACTGCAGCATCTGATAGACCTAATTAAACTGTAAAACTGAGATTATGAATATTTGTTCTATGACTAATAATTACGCAGTAAAATGAAACTTAATATTTATATATAAACATGACTTTCCTCCTCATTTTCCCGAAAGCTATTAGAGATATTGGAAATATCATTGCAGCATCTGATACAACTAATTAAACTGTACAACTGATATTATGAATATTTGTTCTATGGCTAATAATTAGGCAGTAAAATGAATCTTAATATTTATATAAAAACATGACTTTCCTCCTCATTTTCTCGAAAGCTATTAGAGATATTGGAAATATCATTGCATCATCTGATACAACTAATTAAACTGTACAACTGTCCTTATGAATATTTGTTCTATGACTAATAATAACGCAGTAAAATGAAACTTAATATTTATTTAAAAACATGAATTTCCTCCTCGTTTTCTCGAAAGCTATTAGAGATATTGGAAATATCATTGCAGCATCTGATACAACTAATTAAACTCTACAACTGATATTATGAATATTTGTTCTATGACTAATAACTACGCAGTAAAATGAAACTTAATATTTATATAAAAACATAACTTTCCTCCTCATTTTCTCGGAAGCTATTAGAGATATTTGAAATATTATTGCAGCATCTGATAGACCTAATTAAAATCTACTACTGTCATTATAAATATTTTCACTAGTACTAATAAATACTGAATTTTACTTTTTTTATAAATACTTTCTTCCTCGTTTTCTCGAAAGCTATTAGAGATATTGGAAATATCATTGCATCATTTGATACAGCTAATTTTACTGTACAACTGATATTATGAATATTTGTTCTATGACTAATAAAATAAAACCGAATTTTTATATAAAAACATGATTTTCCTCGTCATTTTCTCGAAAGCTATTAGAGATATTGGAAATATAATTGCAGCATCTGATAGACCTAATTAAACTGTAACACTGATATTATGAATATTTGTTCTATGACTAATAATAACGCAGTAAAATGAAACTTAATATTTATTTAAAAACATGAATTTCCTCCTCGTTTTCTCGAAAGCTATTAGAGATATTGGAAATATCATTGCAGCATCTGATACAACTAATTAAACTCTACAACTGATATTATGAATATTTGTTCTATGACTAATAACTACGCAGTAAAATGAAACTTAATATTTATATAAAAACATAACTTTCCTCCTCATTTTCTCGGAAGCTATTAGAGATATTTGAAATATTATTGCAGCATCTGATAGACCTAATTAAAATCTACTACTGTCAATATAAATATTTTCACTAGTACTAATAAATACTGAATTTTACTTTTTTTATAAATACTTTCTTCCTCGTTTTCTCGAAAGCTATTAGAGATATTGGAAATATCATTGCATCATTTGATACAGCTAATTTTACTGTACAACTGATATTATGAATATTTGTTCTATGACTAATAAAATAAAACCGAATTTTTATATAAAAACATGATTTTCCTCGTCATTTTCTCGAAAGCTATTAGAGATATTGGAAATATAATTGCAGCATCTGATAGACCTAATTAAACTGTAACACTGATATTATGAATATTTGTTCTATGACTAATAATAACGCAGTAAAATGAAACTTAATATTTATTTAAAAACATGAATTTCCTCCTCATTTTCTCGAAAGCTATTAGAGATATCTGAAATATCATTGCAGCATCTGATAGACCTAATTAAACTGTAAAACTGAAATTATGAATATTTGTTCTATGACTAATAATTACGCAGTAAAATGAAACTTAATTTTTATATAAAAACATAACTTTCCTCCTCATTTTCTCGAAAGCTATTAGAGATATTGGAAATATCATTGCAGCATCTGATACAACTAATGAAACTGTACAACTGTCCTTATGAATATTAGTTCTATGACTAATAATTACGCAGTAAAATGAAACTTAATTTTTATATAAAAACATAACTTTCCTCCTCATTTTCTCGGAAGCTATTAGAGATATTTGAAATATTATTGCAGTATCTGATAGACCTAATTAAAATCTACTACTGTCATTATGAATATTTTCACTAGTACTAATAAACACTGAATTTTACTTTTTTTATAAATACTTTCTTCCTCGTTTTCTCGAAAGCTATTAGAGATATTGGAAATATCATTGCATCATCTGATACAGCTAATTTTACTGTACAACTGATATTATGAATATTTGTTCTATGACTAAAAAAATAAAACCGAATTTTTATATAAAAACATGATTTTCCTCGTCATTTTTTCGAAAGCTATTAGAGATATTGGAAATATAATTGCAGCACCTGATAGACCTAATTAAACTGTACAACTGATATTATGAATATTTGTTCTATGACTAATAACTACGCAGTAAAATGAAACTTAATATTTATATAAAAACATGAATTTCCTCCTCATTTTCTCGAAACCTATTAGAGATATTGGAAATATCACTGCAGCATCTGATAGACCTAATTAAACTGTAAAACTGAGATTATGAATATTTTTTCTATGACTAATAATTACGCAGTAAAATTAAACTTAATATTTATATAAAAACATGAATTTCCTCCTCATTTTCTCGAAAGCTATTAGAGATATTGGAAATATCATTGCAGCATCTGATAGACCTAATTAAACTATAAAACTGAAATTATGAATATTTGTTCTATGACTAATAATTACGTAGTAAAATGAAACTTAATTTTTATATAAAAACATAACTTTCCTCCTCATTTTCTCGAAAGCTATTAGAGATATTGGAAATATTATTGCAGCATCTGATAGACCTAATTAAAATCTACTACTGTCATTATGAATATTTTCACTAGTACTAATAAATACTGAATTTTACTTTTTTTATAAATACTTTCTTCCTCGTTTTCTCGAAAGCTATTAGAGATATTGGAAATATCATTGCATCATCTGATACAGCTAATTTTACTGTACAACTGATATTATGAATATTTGTTCTATGACTAAAAAAATTAAACCGAATTTTTATATAAAAACATGATTTTCCTCGTCATTTTCTCGAAAGCTATTAGAGATATTGGAAATATAATTGCAGCACCTGATAGACCTAATTAAACTGTACAACTGATATTATGAATATTTGTTCTATGACTAATAACTACGCAGTAAAATGAAACTTAATATTTATATAAAAACATGAATTTCCTCCTCATTTTCTCGAAACCTATTAGAGATATTGGAAATATCACTGCAGCATCTGATAGACCTAATTAAACTGTAAAACTGAGATTATGAATATTTGTTCTATGACTAATAATTACGAAGTAAAATGAAACTTAATATTTATATATAAACATGACTTTCCTCCTCATTTTCCCGAAAGCTATTAGAGATATTGGAAATATCATTGCAGCATCTGATACAACTAATTAAACTGTACAACTGATATTATGAATATTTGTTCTATGGCTAATAGTTAGGCAGTAAAATGAATCTTAATATTTATATAAAAACATGACTTTCCTCCTCATTTTCTCGAAAGCTATTAGAGATATTGGAAATATCATTGCATCATCTGATACAACTAATTAAACTGTACAACTGTCCTTATGAATATTTGTTCTATGACTAATAATAACGCAGTAAAATGAAACTTAATATTTATTTAAAAACATGAATTTCCTCCTCGTTTTCTCGAAAGCTATTAGAGATATTGGAAATATCATTGCAGCATCTGATACAACTAATTAAACTGTACAACTGATATTATGAATATTTGTTCTATGACTAATAACTACGCAGTAAAATGAAACTTAATATTTATATAAAAACATAACTTTCCTCCTCATTTTCTCGGAAGCTATTAGAGATATTTGAAATATTATTGCAGCATCTGATAGACCTAATTAAAATCTACTACTGTCATTATGAATATTTTCACTAGTACTAATAAATACTGAATTTTACTTTTTTTATAAATACTATCTTCCTCGTTTTCTCGAAAGCTATTAGAGATATTGGAAATATCATTGCATCATCTGATACAACTAATTTTACTGTACAACTGATATTATGAATATTTGTTCTATGACTAAAAAAATAAAACCGAATTTTTATATAAAAACATGATTTTCCTCGTCATTTTCTCGAAAGCTATTAGAGATATTGGAAATATAATTGCAGCACCTGATAGACCTAATTAAACTGTACAACTGATATTATGAATATTTGTTCTATGACTAATAACTACGCAGTAAAATGAAACTTAATATTTATATAAAAACATGAATTTCCTCCTCATTTTCTCGAAACCTATTAGAGATATTGGAAATATTACTGCAGCATCTGATAGACCTAAATAAACTGTAAAACTGAGATTATGAATATTTTTTCTATGACTAATAATTACGCAGTAAAATTAAACTTAATATTTATATAAAAACATGAATTTCCTCCTCATTTTCTCGAAAGCTATTAGAGATATTGGAAATATCATTGCAGCATCTGATAGACCTAATTAAACTATAAAACTGAAATTATGAATATTTGTTCTATGACTAATAATTACGTAGTAAAATGAAACTTAATTTTTATATAAAAACATAACTTTCCTCCTCATTTTCTCGAAAGCTATTAGAGATATTGGAAATATCATTGTAGCATCTGATACAACTAATTAAACTGTACAACTGTCCTTATGAATATTAGTTCTATGACTAATAATTACGCAGTAAAATGAAACTTAATTTTTATATAAAAACATAACTTTCCTCCTCATTTTCTCGGAAGCTATTAGAGATATTTGAAATATTATTGCAGCATCTGATAGACCTAATTAAAATCTACTACTGTCATTATGAATATTTTCACTAGTACTAATAAATACTGAATTTTACTTTTTTTATAAATACTTTCTTCCTCGTTTTCTCGAAAGCTATTAGAGATATTGGAAATATCATTGCATCATCTGATACAGCTAATTTTACTGTACAACTGATATTATGAATATTTGTTCTATGACTAAAAAAATAAAACCGAATTTTTATATAAAAACATGATTTTCCTCGTCATTTTCTCGAAAGCTATTAGAGATATTGGAAATATAATTGCAGCACCTGATAGACCTAATTAAACTGTACAACTGATATTATGAATATTTGTTCTATGACTAATAACTACGCAGTAAAATGAAACTTAATATTTATATAAAAACATGAATTTCCTCCTCATTTTCTCGAAACCTATTAGAGATATTGGAAATATCACTGCAGCATCTGATAGACCTAATTAAACTGTAAAACTGAGATTATGAATATTTGTTCTATGACTAATAATTACGCAGTAAAATGAAACTTAATATTTATATATAAACATGACTTTCCTCCTCATTTTCCCGAAAGCTATTAGAGATATTGGAAATATCATTGCAGCATCTGATACAACTAATTAAACTGTACAACTGATATTATGAATATTTGTTCTATGGCTAATAATTAGGCAGTAAAATGAATCTTAATATTTATATAAAAACATGACTTTCCTCCTCATTTTCTCGAAAGCTATTAGAGATATTGGAAATATCATTGCATCATCTGATACAACTAATTAAACTGTACAACTGTCCTTATGAATATTTGTTCTATGACTAATAATAACGCAGTAAAATGAAACTTAATATTTATTTAAAAACATGAATTTCCTCCTCGTTTTCTCGAAAGCTATTAGAGATATTGGAAATATCATTGCAGCATCTGATACAACTAATTAAACTGTACAACTGATATTATGAATATTTGTTCTATGACTAATAACTACGCAGTAAAATGAAACTTAATATTTATATAAAAACATAACTTTCCTCCTCATTTTCTCGGAAGCTATTAGAGATATTTGAAATATTATTGCAGCATCTGATAGACCTAATTAAAATCTACTACTGTCATTATAAATATTTTCACTAGTACTAATAAATACTGAATTTTACTTTTTTTATAAATACTTTCTTCCTCGTTTTCTCGAAAGCTATTAGAGATATTGGAAATATCATTGCATCATTTGATACAGCTAATTTTACTGTACAACTGATATTATGAATATTTGTTCTATGACTAATAAAATAAAACCGAATTTTTATATAAAAACATGATTTTCCTCGTCATTTTCCCGAAAGCTATTAGAGATATTGGAAATATAATTGCAGCATCTGATAGACCTAATTAAACTGTAACACTGATATTATGAATATTTGTTCTATGACTAATAATAACGCAGTAAAATGAAACTTAATATTTATTTAAAAACATGAATTTCCTCCTCATTTTCTCGAAAGCTATTAGAGATATCTGAAATATCATTGCAGCATCTGATAGACCTAATTAAACTGTAAAACTGAAATTATGAATATTTGTTCTATGACTAATAATTACGCAGTAAAATGAAACTTAATTTTTATATAAAAACATAACTTTCCTCCTCATTTTCTCGAAAGCTATTAGAGATATTGGAAATATCATTGCAGCATCTGATACAACTAATGAAACTGTACAACTGTCCTTATGAATATTAGTTCTATGACTAATAATTACGCAGTAAAATGAAACTTAATTTTTATATAAAAACATAACTTTCCTCCTCATTTTCTCGGAAGCTATTAGAGATATTTGAAATATTATTGCAGCATCTGATAGACCTAATTAAAATCTACTACTGTCATTATGAATATTTTCACTAGTACTAATAAATACTGAATTTTACTTTTTTTATAAATACTTTCTTCCTCGTTTTCTCGAAAGCTATTAGAGATATTGGAAATATCATTGCATCATCTGATACAGCTAATTTTACTGTACAACTGATATTATGAATATTTGTTCTATGACTAAAAAAATAAAACCGAATTTTTATATAAAAACATGATTTTCCTCGTCATTTTCCCGAAAGCTATTAGAGATATTGGAAATATAATTGCAGCATCTGATAGACCTAATTAAACTGTAACACTGATATTATGAATATTTGTTCTATGACTAATAATAACGCAGTAAAATGAAACTTAATATTTATTTAAAAACATGAATTTCCTCCTCATTTTCTCGTAACCTATTAGATATATTGGAAATATCACTGCAGCATCTGATAGACCTAATTAAACTGTAAAACTGAGATTATGAATATTTTTTCTATGACTAATAATTACGCAGTAAAATTAAACTTAATATTTATATAAAAACATGAATTTCCTCCTCATTTTCTCGAAAGCTATTAGAGATATTGGAAATATCATTGCAGCATCTGATAAAACTAATTAAACTATAAAACTGAAATTATGAATATTTGTTCTATGACTAATAATTACGTAGTAAAATGAAACTTAATTTTTATATAAAAACATAACTTTCCTCCTCATTTTCTCGAAAGCTATTAGAGATATTGGAAATATTATTGCAGCATCTGATAGACCTAATTAAAATCTACTACTGTCATTATGAATATTTTCACTGGTACTAATAAATACTGAATTTTACTTTTTTTATAAATACTTTCTTCCTCGTTTTCTCGAAAGCTATTAGAGATATTGGAAATATCATTGCATCATCTGATACAGCTAATTTTACTGTACAACTGATATTATGAATATTTGTTCTATGACTAAAAAAATAAAACCGAATTTTTATATAAAAACATGATTTTCCTCGTCATTTTCTCGAAAGCTATTAGAGATATTGGAAATATAATTGCAGCGCCTGATAGACCTAATTAAACTGTACAACTGATATTATGAATATTTGTTCTATGACTAATAATAACGCAGTAAAATGAAACTTAATATTTATTTAAAAACATGAATTTCCTCCTCATTTTCTCGTAACCTATTAGAGATATTGGAAATATCACTGCAGCATCTGATAGACCTAATTAAACTGTAAAACTGAGATTATGAATATTTTTTCTATGACTAATAATTACGCAGTAAAATTAAACTTAATATTTATATAAAAACATGAATTTCCTCCTCATTTTCTCGAAAGCTATTAGAGATATTGGAAATATCATTGCAGCATCTGATAGACCTAATTAAACTATAAAACTGAAATTATGAATATTTGTTCTATGACTAATAATTACGTAGTAAAATGAAACTTAATTTTTATATAAAAACATAACTTTCCTCCTCATTTTCTCGAAAGCTATTAGAGATATTGGAAATATCATTGACGCATCTGATACAACTAATGAAACTGTACAACTCTCCTTATGAATATTAGTTCTATGACTAATAACTACGCAGTAAAATGAAACTTAATTTTTATATAAAAACATAACTTTCCTCCTCATTTTCTCGGAAGCTATTAGAGATATTTGAAATATTATTGCAGCATCTGATAGACCTAATTAAAATCTACTACTGTCATTATGAATATTTTCACTAGTACTAATAAATACTGAATTTTACTTTTTTTATAAATACTTTCTTCCTCGTTTTCTCGAAAGCTATTAGAGATATTGGAAATATCATTGCATCATCTGATACAGCTAATTTTACTGTACAACTGATATTATGAATATTTGTTCTATGACTAAAAAAATAAAACCGAATTTTTATATAAAAACATGATTTTCCTCGTCATTTTCTCGAAAGCTATTAGAGATATTGGAAATATAATTGCAGCACCTGATAGACCTAATTAAACTGTAAAACTGATATTATGAATATTTGTTCTATGACTAATAACTACGCAGTAAAATGAAACTTAATATTTATATAAAAACATGAATTTCCTCCTCATTTTCTCGAAACCTATTAGAGATATTGGAAATATCACTGCAGCATCTGATAGACCTAATTAAACTGTAAAACTGAGATTATGAATATTTGTTCTATGACTAATAATTACGCAGTAAAATGAAACTTAATATTTATATATAAACATGACTTTCCTCCTCATTTTCCCGAAAGCTATTAGAGATATTGGAAATATCATTGCAGCATCTGATACAACTAATTAAACTGTACAACTGATATTATGAATATTTGTTCTATGGCTAATAATTAGGCAGTAAAATGAATCTTAATATTTATATAAAAACATGACTTTCCTCCTCATTTTCTCGAAAGCTATTAGAGATATTGGAAATATCATTGCATCATCTGATACAACTAATTAAACTGTACAACTGTCCTTATGAATATTTGTTCTATGACTAATAATAACGCAGTAAAATGAAACTTAATATTTATTTAAAAACATGAATTTCCTCCTCGTTTTCTCGAAAGCTATTAGAGATATTGGAAATATCATTGCAGCATCTGATACAACTAATTAAACTGTACAACTGATATTATGAATATTTGTTCTATGACTAATAACTACGCAGTAAAATGAAACTTAATATTTATATAAAAACATAACTTTCCTCCCCATTTTCTCGGAAGCTATTAGAGATATTTGAAATATTATTGCAGCATCTGATAGACCTAATTAAAATCTACTACTGTCATTATAAATATTTTCACTAGTACTAATAAATACTGAATTTTACTTTTTTTATAAATAATTTCTTCCTCGTTTTCTCGAAAGCTATTAGAGATATTGGAAATATCATTGCATCATTTGATACAGCTAATTTTACTGTACAACTGATATTATGAATATTTGTTCTATGACTAATAAAATAAAATCGAATTTTTATATAAAAACATGATTTTCCTCGTCATTTTCTCGAAAGCTATTAGAGATATTGGAAATATAATTGCAGCATCTGATAGACCTAATTAAACTGTAACACTGATATTATGAATATTTGTTCTATGACTAATAATAACGCAGTAAAATGAAACTTAATATTTATTTAAAAACATGAATTTCCTCCTCATTTTCTCGAAAGCTATTAGAGATATCTGAAATATCATTGCAGCATCTGATAGACCTAATTAAACTGTAAAACTGAAATTATGAATATTTGTTCTATGACTAATAATTACGCAGTAAAATGAAACTTAATTTTTATATAAAAACATAACTTTCCTCCTCATTTTCTCGAAAGCTATTAGAGATATTGGAAATATCATTGCAGCATCTGATACAACTAATGAAACTGTACAACTGTCCTTATGAATATTAGTTCTATGACTAATAATTACGCAGTAAAATGAAACTTAATTTTTATATAAAAACATAACTTTCCTCCTCATTTTCTCGGAAGCTATTAGAGATATTTGAAATATTATTGCAGCATCTGATAGACCTAATTAAAATATACTACTGTCATTATGAATATTTTCACTAGTACTAATAAATACTGAATTTTACTTTTTTTATAAATACTTTCTTCCTCGTTTTCTCGAAAGCTATTAGAGATATTGGAAATATCATTGCATCATCTGATACAGCTAATTTTACTGTACAACTGATATTATGAATATTTGTTCTATGACTAAAAAAATAAAACCGAATTTTTATATAAAAACATGATTTTCCTCGTCATTTTCTCGAAAGCTATTAGAGATATTGGAAATATAATTGCAGCACCTGATAGACCTAATTAAACTGTACAACTGATATTATGAATATTTGTTCTATGACTAATAACTACGCAGTAAAATGAAACTTAATATTTATATAAAAACATAAATTTCCTCCTCATTTTCTCGAAACCTATTAGAGATATTGGAAATATCACTGCAGCATCTGATAGACCTAATTAAACTGTAAAACTGAGATTATGAATATTTTTTCTATGACTAATAATTACGCAGTAAAATTAAACTTAATATTTATATAAAAACATGAATTTCCTCCTCATTTTCTCGAAAGCTATTAGAGATATTGGAAATATCATTGCAGCATCTGATAGACCTAATTAAACTATAAAACTGAAATTATGAATATTTGTTCTATGACTAATAATTACGTAGTAAAATGAAACTTAATTTTTATATAAAAACATAACTTTCCTCCTCATTTTCTCGAAAGCTATTAGAGATATTGGAAATATCATTGTAGCATCTGATACAACTAATTAAACTGTACAACTGTCCTTATGAATATTAGTTCTATGACTAATAATTACGCAGTAAAATGAAACTTAATTTTTATATAAAAACATAACTTTCCTCCTCATTTTCTCGGAAGCTATTAGAGATATTGGAAATATCATTGCAGCATCTGATACAACTAATGAAACTGTACAACTGTCCTTATGAATATTAGTTCTATGACTAATAATTACGCAGTAAAATGAAACTTAATTTTTATATAAAAACATAACTTTCCTCCTCATTTTCTCGGAAGTTATTAGAGATATTTGAAATATTATTGCAGCATCTGATAGACCTAATTAAAATCTACTACTGTCATTATGAATATTTTCACTAGTACTAATAAATACTGAATTTTACTTTTTTTTTAAATACTTTCTTCCTCGTTTTCTCGAAAGCTATTAGAGATATTGGAAATATCATTGCATCATTTGATACAGCTAATTTTACTGTACAACTGATATTATGAATATTTGTTCAATGACTAATAAAATAAAACCGAATTTTTATATAAAAACATGATTTTCCTCGTCATTTTCTCGAAAGCTATTAGAGATATTGGAAATATAATTGCAGCATCTGATAGACCTAATTAAACTGTAACACTGATATTATGAATATTTGTTCTATGACTAATAATAACGCAGTAAAATGAAACTTAATATTTATTTAAAAACATGAATTTCCTCCTCATTTTCTCGAAAGCTATTAGAGATATCTGAAATATCATTGCAGCATCTGATAGACCTAATTAAACTGTAAAACTGAAATTATGAATATTTGTTCTATGACTAATAATTACGCAGTAAAATGAAACTTAATTTTTATATAAAAACATAACTTTCCTCCTCATTTTCTCGAAACCTATTAGAGATATTGGAAATATCATTGCAGCATCTGATACAACTAACGAAACTGTACAACTGTCCTTATGAATATTAGTTCTATGACTAATAATTACGCAGTAAAATGAAACTTAATTTTTATATAAAAACATAACTTTCCTCCTCATTTTCTCGGAAGCTATTAGAGATATTTGAAATATTATTGCAGCATCTGATAGACCTAATTAAAATCTACTACTGTCATTATGAATATTTTCACTAGTACTAATAAATACTGAATTTTACTTTTTTTATAAATACTTTCTTCCTCGTTTTCTCGAAAGCTATTAGAGATATTGGAAATATCATTGCATCATCTGATACAGCTAATTTTACTCTACAACTGATATTATGAATATTTGTTCTATGACTAAAAAAATAAAACCGAATTTTTATATAAAAACATGATTTTCCTCGTCATTTTCTCGAAAGCTATTAGAGATATTGGAAATATAATTGCAGCACCTGATAGACCTAATTAAACTGTACAACTGATATTATGAATATTTGTTCTATGACTAATAACTACGCAGTAAAATGAAACTTAATATTTATATAAAAACATGAATTTCCTCCTCATTTTCTCGAAACCTATTAGAGATATTGGAAATATCACTGCAGCATCTGATAGACCTAATTAAACTGTAAAACTGAGATTATGAATATTTTTTCTATGACTAATAATTACGCAGTAAAATTAAACTTAATATTTATTTTAAAACATGAATTTCCTCCTCATTTTCTCGAAAGCTATTAGAGATATTGGAAATATCATTGCAGCATCTGATAGACCTAATTAAACTATAAAACTGAAATTATGAATATTTGTTCTATGACTAATAATTACGCAGTAAAATGAAACTTAATTTTTATATAAAAACATAACTTTCCTCCTCATTTTCTCGAAAGCTATTAGAGATATGGGAAATATCATTGCAGCATCTGATACAACTAATTAAACTGTACAACTGTCCTTATGAATATTAGTTCTATGACTAATAATTTAGTGCTATTAAAGACCAATTACAATTTGATAAAAAAAATTCACTAACAGCAAAATTTTCAGTGGACAAAAACCCGTTTAATATCAAGTACATTTCCATTCCCGCCACCTGAAGTTAGCATTATAACAAGTGGTAAAAGAATAAGCTACATAACTTTTATAACTGCTAATCTCAAGAATGGTACCTTGGCCGAGTATCTAGACAATGAGGTACAGGACATTTATTGATCCACTGCTGCAAATGTGATGCATCGTGCAGCGACTTGTATTCACCCACAAGCTGTCCCTTTACCTGCTTTCTTCACAGGGCGGCGCAGCTCGGCAAAACAACCACCATCTAACAAGCATTAAACCTGAGCGCATTATCAAAGTCTGGGAGCCTGGCAGGAATACATAATAAATTAAAACAAATGAGTGATTATGAAAAAAAGGATAAATGATGCTAAATGAAAATAGCAATGTGTTGATTGGATTAGCTCATTGGACTAACTATACATCAGAACGTATCACATCATTGCTCAGTACTGTATTCCATTAATACGTCATGTGCAATAACCAACTAATAGCGTATGACTGTGACGAGGATTCTAATGCACGTCACTGATTTTTTATTCATTTTTTTTTCATTTTTTCTTTTTCTTTTGGTTGCATCAAACTCCCTACACCTAAAATCCGTCATAATAATCCACTTAGCCAATCACCTTGTCTCGCGCAAACAACAGTTACAGAATTACCTTCCTTCAGCGGGACACACACACACACACACACACACACACACACACACACACACACACACACACACACACACACACACACACACACAAAAGGAATAATAACAGTGGTGAGGGAAAGACAGGTGCCCCTCAGACACCCTTGATCACCCTGCCCTTGTTCTGTGACGTGCATTATCCCGTCACCAACACCTGCACTCACACCTGTACTGCCAAAACAACACAACCTGCGTCCATTAAATTCTATACGACTGAGCTTTTTTTATATTTTCATTCAATTCTACTCGTGTATACGTATATGACATTTGCGTAAATTTCCTTGCTTATTGACAACGACATGTGGAGATCTTATATTATAGTCTCCGTGATATTTACACCAAACTGCTATAGGCGACACTAGTAATATGGTATCGTGACCAGACAAGCTCCTTACAACTCCGTTATATAGCACACACAGATCACAATTTAGCAGGGAGGGAGGAATGGAGGGAAGGAGGGAAGGAAGGAAGGAGGGAGGGAGGGAGGGAGGGAGGGAGGGAGGGAGGGAGGGAGGGAGGGAGGGAGGGAGGGAGGGAGGGAGGGAGGGAGGGAGGGAATACAAGGGAACCCAAACAGCAACATACCCTGATGTGTTACGGCTCCTGTATCACTCAAATAGGCTTAGAAAGGAAGGAAAAAGGTGTGAAACGAAGAAATATTACCACCACTTGTTCCCTCTATCCACCCTCTCTGCCAGCTGATTGACCACCGCCTAGACTCGCGGACAGGGTCGCCAACTCACCCGTGAAACACCTCAAACAAGTCATTAACCTGCGTGAATCCCTTTAATCAGTCAACTACCATAACACTACAATTATTGTTTTTTTCTTCTGTTTTAAATATGATTTTTTTTCTCACCACAACACACATACACACACACACACACACACACACACACACACACACACACACACACACACACACACACACACACCCACACACACACGTGGCATTGACATCAAGGAATGGAAATCGTGATTGAGATCCCTTGGCAAATGATGTGGACGTGTGAATGGGAGAGTAAGAAAGAAAGAAAGAGAGAGAGAGAGAGAGAGAGAGAGAGAGAGAGAGAGAGAGAGAGAGAGAGAGAGAGAGAGAGAGAGAGAGAGAGAGAGAGAGAGAGAGAGACTTGCCATTGCATTTCAACATAAAAAAAGAGAAAAACATTGCATTAGTATCTCTCTCTCTCTCTCTCTCTCTCTCTCTCTCTCTCTCTCTCTCTCTCTCTCTCTCTCTCTCTCTCTCTCTCTCTCTCTCTCTCTCTCTCTCTCTCTCCTTATCATTGTTTTTCTCCTCGTCTATATTCTCCCTTAGCTAATCGCCCTCTACTTCTGCTCTTTCTGTTACCATAATTGTTGTCCTTTTTCTTTATTCTCCTTCGTGTCGTCTTCGTCTACTTTCTTTGACTTTCTTTTTCTTACACACCACTTTTCCTTTCCCCTTTCTTCTGTTTTTTGCTTCCTATCCTTATATTTTCCCTTCCTACTCTTCCTCTTCTTCCCGTATTTTTTTCTCCCCCATTTTTGTCATCCTCCACCACTATCTAATTCTTTTTTTTCTTAATTATCTTCATTGGTTTGCTTCTGCTTCTCTTCCTCCTTCTCCCCTTTTAAATTTCCCTTTCCTTCTTCCCTATCCTTCTTCCTTTTCCCCATCTTCGTCTCCCTCCTGCTCTTCCTCCTCCTCCTCCTCCTCAAGAATCCTTCACTCAGATCCGTCAGGGACTCCCTCGAGCACGTTACAAGGATATCGTCATCGTCCGGTAAATCCTGCAAGGACTCTGCTGCCGCCTCCACCTTTAATACTCCAACTATCACCTTCACAACCACTCTTGTACCTACAATTACAACTACAACTACTACTGCTACTACTACTACTACTACTACTACACTACTTCTACTATTACTACCACTACTACTATTACTACTACTACTACTACTACTACTACTACTACTACTACTACCATTACTACTACTAAAACTACAACTACAACACCACCAACAACAACACAACTACAACTACAACTACTCCGTCTACTACTACTATTGCTGTTATTACTATTAGTACGTCATCTATCACCACTGTCATCACTATACTGCCACTATCTCCACTACAACTATAACTGCTGTCATCAAAACCATCATTTCCACGTAAGGCATTTTAACTATATGACAAAAATTACACCTTAAGGAATAAATGCTGCAATTGTACCCAAGTGTCACTTAAACTGTCACACAACCTCGTTAACACTACAGTCAGTCCGTACATTGAGGCTGAAGTTCGCAGAGTAAATAATTTATGTAAGTAATTCAAAGTAAGTCATTTAAGTAAGCAATTTAAGTAAGTAATTTAAAGGGAGTAAGTGAGCCGCAGGAGGAGGATGAAAAAAAAGTGAGGTAGTAGATGAATAAATGCATCCACACCTACACCCACACCCACACCCACACCCACACCCACACCCACACCCACACCCACACCCACACACATACACACACACACACTGCACCTCGTTGAATGGAAGAATCAGATGTAAAAGGTTCCACTGCATACCTTCAAGGCTTTGTTTCAGTGCAGTGTTACAACAGGTAAATCGGTCTGATTGATCAAAGTACGAGAGAGAGAGAGAGAGAGAGAGAGAGAGAGAGAGAGAGAGAGAGAGAGAGAGAGAGAGAGAGAGAGAGAGAGAGAGAGAGAGAGAAAAAAAAAGAAAAAAAAGTGAAGGAAACACCTACACTAAACATACTAATCAGTCAGTCAGTCATTCAGCCAAGCCTCTTCCTCCTCCTCCTCCTCCTCCTCCTCCTCCTCCTCCTCCTCCTCCTCTTCCTCCTCCTCCTCTTTCTCCTTCTGAACATCTGCTCTCATTACCTCTCTGTGGCCTTCGTCAGAGGAGCTGCCTGCTTGCTCTCTTCCCGCTCCTCCTCGGTTGGGATTAGATATTTTCTCTCCCACTTGCACAATTTGCCAACGGGAGAGGCGGGGATCTGCAAGGTAATCCCCGGTTTGTGAGCTCCTGCCGACGGTGGGGATTCAACCTCATTTTTCAGACTGGAATGAAGAAAAAAATAATAAAAATACATATATATATATACATAGCATGAATGATGTTTAGTGTGAAATCTATCTATCAATCTATCTATCTATCTACCCCTCTCTCTCTCTCTCTCTCTCTCTCTCTCTCTCTCTCTCTCTCTCTCTCTCTCTCTCTCTCTCTCTGATGGTAGGAAAGATTTATTATTTGACGCACGTGTGTAGATAATTAAGCCTCACTCCTGTCACGAACATACAATGATGGGATCCTGTTAGTTACTTTATATTTACGTATACTTATTGTTACATATCTATACCTATTCATATATTTATCTATTTAATCAAGTCATCCATTTATATATCCTGTTCTTTGCCTTTTTCCCACTAAGTCATCTACTGTCAGATTGGTTTATTTTGTATTTCTTCTTGTTGTTTTGTATATTAAAACTTTCATATCCATCTATATATTTTTTTTCTTTATATTGAGTTGTCACGTGTTGCATGAATGGAAAAGCATCCCAAGACAGCTTTATTTTTCTCTGATTTCTCTTCATGTACGCATTAGGCTAGACACGTGTACGTATAACCTGTCCCTGACGTCATGTGCACCAAAGGTTTTTCTTTTGACTCATACGAATATCTGAATCTCTAAAGTATACCTTCAATGGATGACGCTGAATCCCATTATATCATATCAAGATTAATTTATAGTCAAGAGTTTCAAAAAAGGTAATTCTGTGTTCTATTCTCGGCCATGTGCGGAGGGTACAAAGTTGTTATCTCTAAGGGACATCGTTAGAGGTTGTTATTGTCGTAGTAGAATAGCGAGCTTTGAATAGGTTTGGGTACATCATTTTAGTTCCCTGCGTTTCCTTCCAGTTTCTATCTTTCTTGCCATCCATTTCCTTCCTGGCCGCTGTGATGGTGTTGATGTAATACGAATGATGGGTACGAAGGGAATATGAAGGTTAACAAACACCACCGGATCAAAAGGGGTTTGTTAGGGTGTTTGATGTAACTATTCTATACTATCTACATTCTGGTGATCTTCGTGGAGGAATGTACGGCTTGGTTCTGATTGGAGACTCGTATATCTTCTTCAATTTTTATATTTCATTAAACAATGCACAGCAGGGTAAGGATTCTCTGATCCAGTGGCATATCAGCATTGTGGGATCCGGGTTCATCACCAGTAATCCGAAACATCAATCCAGGATGTCCAAGATGCCAAGCCACTCAGGACCTGCTCTTATCCCACCGCTCATGTTCATTACATATAATATGTAAGTTCTTTTATTTATACATAACGCTCTATATTCATAATGGAGTATCCACGACCACAGTGCTTTCCTTCTTTACACAAAGTGGTCACTACGAGGATGAGAGTACTACGTTACCTTGAATATCAGGATGACAGTGCTTTCAGGCATCCTGCAGCAAATGCCTGTGCGAGACAACATTAATAAACCTTTATGTGTAGCTGCAATATACACTTTTCTGTATCAATGTCCAGAAAGAATTATTATACCAGTCTGTACGATTCCTTGCCTTGTGTACAAAACGAATAGGTAGCCTTTTCGTAAATGCTATTTCTGTTTTTCGCAATACAATATTTCTTTTATGTTTTTATTTACTGTTACATACTATTTTCCAGGTGAGCGAGCCAGTCAATATATATATATATATATATATATATATATATATATATATATATATATATATATATATAGTGTGTGTGTGTGTGTGTGTGTGTGGGTGTGTGTGTGTGTGTGTGTGTGTGTGGGTGTGGGTGTGGGTGTGGGTGTGAGTGTGTGTGTGTGTGTGTGTGTGTGTGTGTGTGTGTGTGTGTGTGTGTGAAAACGAAGGTCTACAATTATCCTTTGCATTCCCTGAAATCTAACGGTTTTCTCTTATGACAACAACATTTACAGAGAGTTTAAAGGTTTTGTGGTTTCAAGTGGATCTTTTGTAAATAGTGCACATCATGGACTGTGTGTATAGTGAAGAGGGGGGGGAGACGAGAGAGAGAGAGAGAGAGAGAGAGAGAGAGAGAGAGAGAGAGAGAGAGAGAGAGAGAGAGAGAGAGAGAGAGAGAGAGAGAGAGAGAGAGAGAGAGAGAGAGAGAGAGAGGAGATTGGGATAACAAGGTGTATTAATTAATAAAAAAACATATCATTTGTTCACGTTCTTTTGATTTACTAATATCTATTTTTGCCTCGTGTTCATTTTTTCCCCTCATCCTCCCTTTTCTTCCCCTACACTGGCATATCCACGAGCTGTGTTCCACCTAACATCCTGCTGCTGAGAATCAATCCTATGGTCGATATAAACATGTTGTATACTTTCTCTAACGTAATAGAAGATACACAGTTGATATGTTCGTTATTTCAGTGTTTACTATAACTATGTGCACATATTGATACGTTACTCTAGTTTACCCTCAAATAACAACAATAGAAAATCGTACTGTGTTCATAGAAAATGGTTACATGTTGAATTTCATTGGCATACCAAACCTTTACCTCTACCTCTACACATGATGCAGCCTTCCCTGTTGACACCATTTACAACACATGCTAATCTTGTGATGCGATGAATCAACATGAGTTCGCTAGATGAAGTTATTGAGTGATAAAACAAAAATTTGCTTCATGTACTGTTTGGTAAGACAAGACAGTGAGTGATTCTGGTTGAAAAGAAGTCCAACTACACTGGATTTTTACCCGCTTGGAAATACTAAGTTAACCACATTACCACTTTCTCCACAAGCTGCTTAAAAACAAAGATAAAATAATTAAATACACGTAGCTATAGTCGATTTAGTCAACAAAGTATATATAGAAAGAGTAAAAAGTGCATTAGTATCCATCAATGTGTCTATACTAAGAAGACATCACCTTAGCTGTCACTGTCACTTGTAGGATATAAAGAAACCATAACTTCCAATAATAATAAAAAATAAATAAAAACTCGAATGCCAATAATACCCTTGACGAGGCACTGTGCTCACTGCGCTTCAGGAGTGTTTTATATTTGTTGTTGCCTTGTTATTGAGGATTAAGTTACACGCTGTAAGATTCTGACTGAAAACGTTCCCAACAAGTGTTACTAATTAGGTAATAGTAAGTGTCCACCTGTTTTTCTGCTGTCAACATAGAGAGAAAGAGAGGAAACAAATAACGAGAGAGAGAGAGAGAGAGAGAGAGAGAGAGAGAGAGAGAGAGAGAGAGAGAGAGAGAGAGAGAGAGAGAGAGAGAGAGAGAGAGAGAAAGAAAAGGGGAAGAAAAAATATCCTAACCTACATGGCTGACTGATCAAATTATCTGTCGAGGATATTACGGTACCCAGTAAGTACTAGTCTCCAGGCAATGCTTACAAGATGAGTAGCAATTAAAACGACTAAGAGAGGGTGCAGGACAGTAAAAAAGATAGAAGAGGAGGAGGAGGAGGACATAGGAACACATAGGAGGAGGAGGAAGAGAAGAGGAGTAGGAGGAAAACACGACTACCAGAGTTCTGCTTCCCGTGTTTGTCTTT
>JAPQNM010000038.1:9410009-9462509 GCA_029783475.1 Metacarcinus magister
TGTGTGTGTGTGTATATATATATATATATATATATATATATATATATATATATATATATATATATATATATATATATATATGATGCTAATATTTTTTCAATTACTTTTACAGCATTCCTTTTCTACCCTCATGTTGAAATACGAAGCTATTATATGATGTAATAATTAAAATAAAAATACAATACTAAACATCTAAAGAATTATTTGATTTTAATGGACGGATTAACACGTATTTGGATCAAACATGATTTAGTATTATCAAAAGCCCTCGTTGATGAAGTAACAGGACCAATGTGAGCTGAAACAATACCAATTATTGTAACAATAACAATAATTCTAGCAACAATAGTAATTACAATAATAATAATAATAATAATAATAATAATAATAATAATAATAATAATGATAATAATAGTAATAATATTAATGATAATAGTGGTAAGATATAATTTTCATATTGACAAGGAGACCCTCCAGTAACACCTGCTTCCTCTTCCCACCTGAACACTTCTAATTAAACTACAGAAACAAAAACTGTATCGCGTAGTTCCTTCTTGAGATCGAAAAGAAAAATCAGGTGGTACGACCCTAAGTTTCCTCGCCCCTCTGCTTACCTTTCCCCTTCCTTCTACACCCTCCACCCCTTTCATATTCCGTTCCTCTTTCCTCTCCTCCTCAGACCACGCCACCACCAGACCCAAATCCCCATAGCGGCTAACTCATTTTTCCCCTCAAAAGGCGGGCTAGCCTACTACACTTCCCCTCAAACTTTTCCTCCGCTGCTCGACCAAAGTTTCCCTGTAGTCGCTTCTGAGGGGGAAAGACTTAACCAGGAAGAGGGAAGAAAAAGTACAAAAATTGATTATTCCACTTCGCAAGTTGAGGCTTTGTGATGGTGTGTGTGTGTGTGTGTGTGTGTGTGTGTGTGTGTGTGTGTGTGTGTGTGTGTGTGTGTGTGTGTGTGTGTGTGTGTGTGTGTGTGTGTGTGTGTGAAATAATGTAAGAGATAATATAAATTAGTAAGATAACTAGTGTAAAACTACATGTGCGGACAGGCAGCTCATGAACCTTAACGGGAAACTATAATTACTGTGTAGAAGGGGAGAGGAATCACTGGAATATGAAGGAATAACAAAGACTGTGATGGATAAAAAAAAACGCTGAATGACATCGAAGTGAACTGGAATGATCACCAAAAGAACACACAGGCTCTGAGTGAAAGTTGTACGACTGTGAAAGAATTACTAAGACCTACAAGTTAACAGACGCGAATGGATTTCAGTAAACTATAAACAGGAAAAGTTCAGTCATTTATCTAAGGATTTGAAAGGCATTAATGATAAGCTCACAGATATTCAACAAATAGTATGAAATCAAAACAAACGAGAGGGAAATGAAAAATATGGCGTGATGGGGAAGTCTAGATAGGACATATAAAACAAAAAAATATAGGGTCTACATGAAGCTGTAGAGACCAGGGGATTATGAGGATTGGAAAAGGAGAAGAAGGATCTGTGGGAGACACGGGAATAGGCTGGTGATTTTCAATTATTGGATTACTCGGAAATTACTGAGCTCAGCACCTGCCGGCTTGCCACACCTGCGCCGGGAATACTGATTGAGGCAGGTGACCGTCTACTCCCTTTCGTTTGCCTGTCTGTGTGTTCGACTCGTTGACATATATCAATTATTTCTCTTTTGTTTTATTTCTAACTTAAGCATAGGTATAACATGTATTTACTTGACGTTGATGGTAGTTTTACACCATTGACATTTGGTAGGTACTCAATGATGTATCTTTGTCTAAATATTTGATTGATTGATGTATTTTGTGAGTGTGGCTTACTCGACTCTTAGTCATACCAGACGAAACTATTTTCCAGTAAAAGAAATAACGTGCAATATGCTATGATTCTAACTAAACAAAATCGACTTCTTACCATCACCATTACCATCACCATTACCTATATATGAACTTGTAAATAACTTTTACTATGCAACTATAAATAAAAAAAAACATACATAGCACCCGAACATCCTTATAACATACCTTATGTCACATACATATCCAACACCATACATACCCTTGCCTCTACCACACCACTATCCACTCCTTCATTCTATCCTTTGCAGTCTCAAACATTTCATCCAATAATGTAATTCTCAAACTCATCACCATCATCAAACATCATTTTCAACACCCACCCACTAACCTTTACCCTTCAGAGTACCAAGCTCCTCTCCCTTTAACCTTAACCCAGACCATCGAACACACTTCAGCATCAGCGCCTTTGCTCCCAATTAGCACAAGTTCCTCATCCCTAGTGTGCAGTCCCTAGCCCCTTGCCCACACGTTGTAGAGCTGCAGCCCTTCACTTCCACCCAACTCTGTGCTCAAAGCGGGAGAAGTACCACGAACCAAGACGTCATGCCAGAAAGAGAGGTGTGGAGTGAGGCTATTTTTCTCGATCGGGGAAAAAAAAAAGATTGCTGCAGCTGAGGAGGAAGAGGGAGAAGGGAGGAGGAGGAGGAAAAGGATTTAATGTGAACGTGAAAAAGAAGGAAAAGAAGAGGCGATACCAAGGGCGAGGAATATAAGACAGAATAAAATATATATATATATATATATATATATATATATATATATATATATATATATATATATATATATATATATATATAGATTGGAGAAGAGAAAAAAAAGTGTCAAAACCTCAAATATTCATGAAATATCAAACACCACCACCACCACCACCACCACGACCACCACCACCACCACCACCACCACCGCTACCACCACCACCACCACCACCACCACCACGACCACCACCACGAACTTCACCACCAGCGGCGCCACAACCACATTCACTGCATTAATTTTCCAAATTCCTTGCGATTCAGCTCAGCACGACAAGTGGGGCGCACCAGCATGCCTCCGTGTGTGTGTGTGTGTGTGTGTGTGTGTGTGTGTGTGTGTGTGTGTGTGTGTGTGTGTGTGTGTGTGTGTGTGTGTGTGTGTGTGTGTGTGTGTGTGTGTGTGTGTGTGTGTGTGTGTGTGTGTGTGTGTGTGTGTGTGTGTGTGTGTGTGTGTGGTGTGTGTGTGTGTGTGTGTGTGTGTGTGTGTGTGTGTGTGTGTGTGTGTGTGTGTGTGTTGTGTGTGTGTGTGTGTGTGTGTGTGGTGTGTGTGTGTGTGTGTGTGTGTGTGTGTGTGTGTGTGTGTGTGTGTGTGTGTGTGTGTGTGTGTGTGTGTGTGTGTGTGTGTGTGTGTGTGTGTGGTGTGTGTGTGTGTGTGTGTGTGTGTGTGTGTGTGTGGTGTGTGTGTGTGTGTGTGTGTGTGTGTGTGTGTGTGTGTGTGTGTGTGTGTGTGTGTGTGTGTGTGTGTGTGTGTGTGTGTGTGTGTGTGTGTGTGTGTGTGTGTGTGTTGTGTGTGTGTGTGTGTGTGTGTGTGTGTGTGTGTGTGTGTGTGTGTGTGTGTGTGTGTGTGTGTGTGTGTGTGTGTGTGTGTGTGTGTGTGTGTGGTGTGTGTGTGTGTGTGTGTGTGTGTGTGTGTGTGTGTGTGTGTGTGGTGTGTGTGTGTGTGTGTGTGGTGTGTGTGTGTGTGTGTGTGTGTGTGTGTGTGTGTGTGTGTGTGTGTGTGTGTGTGTGTGTGGTGTGTGTGTGTGTGTGTGTGTGTGTGTGTGTGTGTGTGTGTGTGTGTGTGTGTGTGTGGTGTGTGTGTGTGTGTGTGTGTGTGTGTGTGTGTGTGTGTGTGTGTGTGTGTGTGTGTGTGTGTGGTGTGTGTGTGTGTGTGTGTGTGTGTGTGTGTGTGTGTGTGTGTGTGTGTGTGTGTGTGTGTGTGTGTTGTGTGTGTGTGTGTGTGTGTGTGTGTGTGTGGTGTGTGTGTGTGTGTGTGTGTGTGTGTGTGTGTGTGTGTGTGTGTGTGTGTGTGTGTGTGTGTGCGTGTGTGTGTTAGCAGGTGTGGATGCCGCCGTCCTACACCTGAAAGCCAGTCAGATGCATATCCAAGCCTTGATTACTGTCAGGCCGGAACATGCTCACCTCCCTCCCTTTCTCCTCCTCTTCCTGTTCTTCTACTCCTCCTCCTACTCCTCGTTCCACTTTGTCCTCTCTTTCTCCTCATGTTTCTACTCTTTCACTCTTCTTGTTATTGTGTTTGCTGCTGCTGCTATTATTGTTCTTTTCCTCTCCATTTTGTTTTTTATTTTATTTTCCCTTATTCCATTCTTTCTTTTCTTATTCTTGATTTTGTCTTTGTCTTTTTTGTTTTTTTATCTTTCCTTCCTCTTCGTCGTCTTTTCCTAGTCCACTTTCATTTTCTTACTTCCTCTTCTCCTGCTTTCGTACTCTTTCAGTCTCCTTTCTTTCCGTTTCCTCCCCCCTCCATTATCTTCTATCCTTTCCTCTCTCCTTCCCTCCCTCCTTGTTTCCTTTTAGTGTTTCCTACTCCCACCCTCCTCTCCCTTCCTCTTTCCCTCCTTTGTCGTGGACTGAAGCGTAGTCGAGTCCTTTCTCTTGCCTCTTCTCTCCCCTCTCCCCTCCCTGCCTTCCTGTGTCCCTCTCCTACTCGCTTGTGTGACGTCAGCCTTCATTTGCATGTTTGATCTGCTAATGCATGTGTGGTTCCTCGTGGTTTTAATGTATGCATGCCTCCGTTTAATGCCTCTTGCGCCTCTGATTCGCGATTGCTTGCTTCCACGCTATCAACACATGCATCTTCAGAATCAACTACTCCATCTTCTATTGTTTTAGCAGCGCTACTAATATCGCATTCACCATCATCATCTTCACCACCACCACTACCATCACTTCCTCATTCAGGCGTCCTTTGTGACTATTAGCATCACTACACCACCTCTTCCATCACCACCTCTTCCATCACCACCACCACCACCACCACCAAGGACGCCAACATTCTCACTGCATTATTATAACGTATTGTTTTTTGTTTATTCTAATACAGAGGGAAGGGGATGGTGGCAGGATCAAAAGACTGGTGCTGGTGCGTGGTGATGGTGAAGTATTACTAAAACCTCGAGCCTCGTTCCATCATTATGTATTGCAATTGTTAAGTTAGAACCATGAACACTTAACAGCTAGAGGATGTGGATGAATACTTCTGACTGATTGCTGCTATTGGGATTCTCTTCACTCCTGCTACTCCTCTATTCTTTGTTTCTGCCTCATACTTGTTCTCTAGCCTTTTATTTTCATTCCTGCTTCACCCCTGTTCTTCGCTCTTGCTCATTAATACTACTTCCTGCCTCTGTTTTACCCTTGCTTGCTGTCCTTGCTTCCCACCCCTTTCACCCATGGTATTCACCCCTGCGTTCCATCCCTTCCACCCATGGTATTCACCCCTGCTTCCCACCCCTTTTATCCATGGTATTCACCCCTGCTTCCCTTACTCCACCCATTTCCTTCACACACACACCCTGTAGCTCTTCCTCCCTTTGCCTTTT
Source organism: Metacarcinus magister (assembly GCA_029783475.1). Lineage (NCBI taxonomy): Eukaryota > Metazoa > Arthropoda > Malacostraca > Decapoda > Cancridae > Metacarcinus > Metacarcinus magister. The sequence goes on from JAPQNM010000038.1 coordinate 9,415,469, forward strand.
ACTTGGTATGTTAAGTATCCTTTACAATTGACTAAAGCTGCATCGTACTCTCACTTTCCTGTCCTTTTGTTGTAATGCACAATAGGGTTATTATATTATTCTTCCTACACGTTTTTTTTTTTTTTTGGTAGGGTGTGAGGGTGGTTGAGGTTGGGAGAAGAATGGTGCATACACGTAGTACAAAACTTTCGGTAAGAATAAGAAGAAAAATAAATGCGTGCGACATCATTTCAGCTGAATTGTATAAAATAAAACCAATGCGATCTATTAATTAATTTATGTCTATATGTTTTAGATGCCTCGTTACGCATTGTTCATAATCTATTGCCGTCTGTCACATTTGAAAGAAGAAATGTTTAACACTTCTCGGAAAGAATATTTGTTCGACAGGTTGACAACGGGCAGTGAGGTGGAACAAAAACAACAACAACAAACAATAACAACAACAGTGGACTAGGAAGCAAAATGAACGACTGGCAGAAGAAATAAAAGTAAACAAAAGGAAGCGAGTTGGTGGATTGACGCCTTGCTGGAAGGACACAGTGGAGAGGAAGAAGACAATTCAAAGCGTGGAAAAAACACAACTACGAGGAAACAAGACAAAGACACCAAGCTGTGACAAAAGGCATGAAAACCACTGTAAGGCAGAGCAAGAGAGACACAACCAGAACACTGTTAGTCAGTCTTAGTAAATACGAGGAGAGGTGAGAAGAAATAAAAATATCGGACAAAGAATGACATACAGTAAAAGACAAGACAGTCGGCAGGTAAAGTTAATACTGGATATAAATGAAAACCTATTGCAAGGAAACAATAAACAACACCTGAAGCTACAAAACGAAAGGAAAAGTATAAAGGGAACAGACGAAACAGGAGGATTTATTGAACAAGGAGCAAAACGAGAACTGAGAACATATATGAGTAACGTGAAAGGCAAAACAATTGTATCATCGCAAGCATCAACACATGAAATTGATGAAAACAGGGAGAGGAGAACGAGCCGTGGGTTCATAAGGTACTGGAGATAATTTGACCCACCAGAAAAAATAACAAATGACTAGCAGAAGAGTAAGACTAACTATAACGAAACGAGGCATGAAGAGCATTGTGGAAACTGCATTAACCTTATTAGAATGGGTAGCGGGTGCAAGGGAGTGAGGGATTGGCCAATACAGACAACAGAAAGTGTGGCTTAAAGCAAGGAAGAGCAACAGTAGACATAACTTACTGATACCTGGAAAAGGCATTAAAGGGAATGGTGTAAACGGAATGGAGCACCGGGAGGTTGATCAATTTAATACCAAATTTTACTTAGGGTTAACAAGACTGGTGGAGAGAGCAGTACAAGAGACTTAGAAGGAAAGGGAGCCCAATGATGTTTTTATTAGTGATGCGGTCAGAGAGGAGGGATAAATGTGCTTTTATAGGCAAAGGATCTTACTCATCTATACGAGGATCTATATAATGAAGTGCAATAGAGTAATAGGAGTACTTGAAGAGGGCAAGCTTGGAGCTCTAATACTAAACGTAAATAACAGTAAATAATGAGCTGCCCAACGTAGAGAACAAACACGAATAAGTGAAACAGGTTGCGAACTATCAGTAAATGAGATCAATCTACCGCTACAGTATATAATGTGGGTGATGCAAAGTAGGGGACATAATTACATACAGACGACAGGGTTAAGATGGAAATAAATATAAGAATCGAAAATAATAGTGTATAAAACATGGCTAAAACTGATGATAATGTACTGCTCTAGAACATTGTGTAATCAGACTAGACAATGAAGGGTAACCAGAGAGGAGACAAGGTGAAAATATTGCACTGGGTTTTAGGAATAAGGGTGGAAGGTGAAGGAATGAAGGTATGACAAGAGAAGCGTCAGTATTATATGAAGTAAGTTGGTAAAGGCAAGAGACGGCAATGAATGAACAGGATCTGGTGAAGTTTACATGGAAGGAACGTGTAGTTGAGAGAATATTTAGAGGGACGACCACGACCTACATTCAAAAAGAAAGAAAGAGAGAAAAAAAAGAGAAAAAAAGGAGCGATGAGAGACACACAGACAGACGGATAGATAGATATAAACACACATACACACAAAAATCATTTATACACACACACACACACACACACACACACACACACACACACACACACACACACACACACACACACACACACACACATCCTAGAAAAAAAATTATGCAAACTGCAAAAACAATTGTTGCTGACGTAAACGAGTAACCAAGCCAACAAAACACATTAGGTGCAGCACATCATTGTCTTGGTGCACTTCATAACAAAATCATGTCTTCTATAGTACGGTCAGGGTTATCAAATGCCATGAAAAGAGAAGACACACCCCACACTCACACCAGGTGCATATTGGCTATTCACACATACTAGAAAATGACACTAGCCAACTGAGATGAATAAACCAGAGAACTAAGGTCATTCCCAAGGATTAAATGACACGCTGTTAGAAGTATGCGCCGTGTTTGGTTTGATAAAAGGTCAAGTGGTGACCTTGTTTTGATATATTGCAACAGTTTGTGACGGAAATGACAACAACAAAACTTTATAATGGTAATTTCGTAGTCACATTACACGGGCCGGTGCCTCCTTGATCGACGCTTGCAATGACAAGTCGTGACGGTCCTTTAGACTCATGGGATGAAACACCACTTGTGTGTGTGTGTGTGTGTGTGTGTGTGTGTGTGTGTGTGTGTGTGTGTGTGTGTGTGTGTGTGTGTGTGTGTGTGTGTGTGTGTGTGTGTGTGTGTTATAAAGAACGCATTTCGATAACATACATACTAAAACTCACACACGTAAAACGTAAATAAAAATGTATCTAGAGTATAGTGAGGGCTGGAAATGAGGGAATATATATATATATATATATATATATATATATATATATATATATATATATATATATATATATATATATATATATATATATGCATATATATTCACTTCCCTATTCTTGTCAGCAATTAAAAATAACACATTTAATATTTTACATATTCATATTTTTACTTTTAACACTTTTCCTTTGTTCATTATTTTTACACTCATATGCATCGTCGTCTGCATCGTCGTAATGATACGGAGGATAAAAGAAAGGCAGTCTAGAGTCTACCAAAGAAATTTTATAAAAGTGCAATGCCTTTAAAGTTCATTTCAAAAGCACTTCCCGCGCCTCCTCTTTAACATTTATTTATCATGGGAGTTCACGGCATCCACTGGCTGTGTGTAGACGTGTGTGGAAGTGGGTGGGATGTGGTGGAGGTGGAATGGGTGTGTGGGTGGGCGGGCACATTTCCAAGTCCGACATGCATACAAAATGTTATCAAACGGATGCCCTTCCACGGCTGATTAAATGTCATTCTTATCATCCAAGTAGACATTACAAGTGTTCTTCCCTCCGCCTCAAAACACAAGCAGGAAGAAGAGGTCAACATATGAAACAAAGCAGCGCCAAGGAAAGGTGTGTGTGTGTGTGTGTGTGTGTGTGTGTGTGTGTGTGTGTGTGTGTGTGTGTGTGTGTGTGTGTGTGTGTGTGTGTGTGTGTGTGTGTGTGTGTGCGTGTGTGTGTGACCAAGTCTTATCATACACAGTGCAGACATAAAACATCATAAGCCACACACAAAGACACACACACACACACACACACACACACACACACACACACACACACACACACACACACACACACACACACACACAACAGGGAAACCGCGCAATTGACCTTATGCAGCCAACATCCGTAAAATGCGCAGTCTGACCGAGGACACACACGATTAGGGTCACGATCACCAAGGTCACCGCTGCCAAACACGGACGATAGCCACCAAAGGCTCCACCATAACACCCTCTGGCGGAAATAAGCGAATGGAGAGAGGAAGGAACAACCACGTGAGGGAGAAAGGGAAAACAAAAGGAAAACTGTAAAATTTGTCTCAGAGTCGACATGGTAATATAAGGGAAATATTGATAACAAAGATTGATGATGATAATGAGAATAATGACACTAATAGTAATGATAATAATGATAATAATAATAATAATAATAATAATAATAATAATAATAATAATAATAATATATAATAACGACAACAATCCTTAAATATGGATTTCAAAAGAGGCTTCAAATATTTTTTAATGAAATGTTAAGAACTAATTAAGTTTCTAGTGCTTCAGGATGAATAATTAAATGTCAACTCAGTGAGACTTAAACAAAAGTAAATAAAGCAAAGCATACCAGCATCACCATCTAATTAGCTGTACCTGAATACCTGTATAACATCACTAATTAATGTTCTCGCCACCTGTATCATCCCAGCTCATACAAGACACACAAAAAAAATAATAATGAAAAAAAAAAAACATCAGAGAAAATTCAACACGATCATTAAATGTTGAAAAAGTAAATAAATTAATAAATAATAAAAAAATATATATCATTTCACATGCTACCACCAACACACACAGGCACACACACACAGGCACACACACACACACACACACACACACACACACACACACACACACACACACACACACACACACACATACACACTAAACTGAGGTACATGTAGACTTATAAAAAAAAATAATATCAACTATTGCAACAAACTGTGCTACCTTTATTACTATTACTCTGTTTCATTTCGCAACTAATCACCTTTTCATGCTTATTAACACTCATAATCGCATTACATATAGAAAAAAAAATAAGAGTGTGTGTGTGTGTGTGTGTGTGTGTGTGTGTGTGTGTGTGTGTGTGTGTGTGTGTGTGTGTGTGTGTGTGTGTGTGTACGCGCGCGCGAGTATGTATATGCCTTCCCTCTGCTTTTCTACCTTCAAATAAAACAAAACTCAAAACAAGACAATGCCAAACGCTTCAAAAATGGGGGAAAAAAAGGACAAAACCAACCAACTTTAAGACCATCCATCTAAAACTTAAATATACAACACCCAAAGACAAAACTTAACACAAATAAATTCAGCACTGAAGTAAAACAGGCTTGAGGGAGTCGTTAGGTGCTGGAGGCGGCGCCCACACCCTTCTACCAGGATCAGACAGTCCCTTCCTTTTTGCAACACATGATTGGTGCAACAAAACGTCTCTCATCTCTCCAATTCTCACCTTTCCCTTGACTCTCTTGACCTTGTTTTCAATAGCTTCATAATCTCTTGAAATATTTTGTTATCTACTTGTTACAGGTCTGTTTATTTATCTTAATTAACGTCTGTCGATTTGTTTGTCTGCTTATCATCATTATCATCTCTCTCTCTCTCTCTCTCTCTCTCTCTCTCTCTCTCTCTCTCTCTCTCTCTCTCTCTCTCTCTCTCTCTCTCTCTCTCGTTTACAACACTATAGTAATCTCTTATCAATGTCAGCTTGGTGCCTCAAGGCCTGTGAAACTGTACTGAATTCCAACATGAACCAATACTGTGAGTGCAACATGTCGAAACTTAAATAATGAAATACAAATATGTGTAATATTTTTTTTTTTTATTTGAAGGACAGCGAATCTATGTAAAAATGTACACATATATATATTTTTTTTTCTAGAGTTCAAGTTGATTTCATAATAGAATGGAGAAGGAAAAGAATGAATAATTTAGGAACAACTCGGTAAGAAAATATAATTGGAAAAACAAAGGAGGACAAAGGAAAACGATAGAAGAATGAAAATGAAGGACAAAGACGCAAAAAAGAAAAAACGGAAAATACTCCCAGTGCTCAAGTTCAGTCGTGGGTTGTTGAAAGGAATGATTTTTTAAGAGAGAAGTCGTAAAGATGACACCAAACAAGAACACACACACACACACCCACACACACACACACACACACACGCATACTTTTTTTAATCTCTCTCTCTCTCTCTCTCTCTCTCTCTCTCTCTCTCTCTCTCTCTCTCTCTCTCTCTCTCTCTCTCTCTCTCTCTCTCTCTTTTTCCTCAGGTATTGAGCTGACCTCTGGTGGAGATAAGGTCATTAATCACCCTTCCAAAGGTTATTATCTGCGTTAATTGGACAGGGGGCCTGGCAGGAGGAGGGGTAACATTTTCTCTTGGCGGGCTAATGACCTACCCAGTCATTACGTCCGCTTTAGACATTTTTTCTATCGTCACTTACTTGTTATTAGTCCATTCAGAGTTGCATAATAGAGTTGGTTTAGCTCATGTGTTGTGGAATTCTGCTGTGTCAAAAACTAGGTAGTACTTGACATTATTTATCATTGTTATCATATTCAATTGATCCTCTGTTGTCTATATTTCCTTTTATTCCTTTTTTTTTTCAATAAGCAGCATTCTATCAAACAATTAGTGTTGAGTTGTCTGCGTTAGATGAAACACAGCTGAGCACAGACATCTTGAGAGAGGAGGAGGAGGAAGAGGAGGAGGAGGAGGAGGAGGAGGAGGAGGAGGAGGAGGAGGAGGAGGAGGAGGAGGAGGAGGAGGAGGAGGAGGAGGAGGAGGAGGAGGAGGAACGATGAACAATACTAGGAGGAGGTGGAGTATGAGATGAGTTCAGCGTTAACACAGCAGCTAAGACGCCTCGGTGACTCCTAGTTCTACGTGGGACATATTAATTTGGGTTTTGGACAGGCCGTCGTGACCTTGCTTCGTCTGAGTGTTCGGGTGATATCTTGGAGAGTCTAGAGTTAACACGGTAGTTCTGGTGCTGTTACATGACTCGGTAAGATGTTTTTCTCTCTTTCTCTCTCTCTCTCTCTCTCTCTCTCTCTCTCTCTCTCTCTCTCTCTCTCTCTCTCTCTCTCTCTCTCTCTCTCTCTCTCTCTCTCTCTCTCTCTCTCTCTCTCTCTCTCTTCTTGTAATAAAAATGTGGATTATCCCTGCTGTCTAACTTTGCATACAACCTTTTAAAACTTTGATCGTAAATTTTTCATCACACTAATGACAGTAAAAAAACATAGAGAAAAAAACAAAATAAAGAGAAGGAACATCAGGTAATCGGGAGGACACACACAGCCTTTAACGCCTTACAACAAACAATCAATACCATTTTAAACTCTAGATAGGAATGGTGGCGTGTAGATGTTCGTAAATTTGGTGTGGAAGGGAATTCAGCAAAGTTTGGACGGTAAAGAGATCAACTTGTAGAGAGTACAACATCACCTGTATCTACACGCTAGTTTAATCCTTACAGTAGGTTAGTGTGACGTAAAAAATGCATACACCCACGCAAGAAGAGAAAAGAGAGAGAGAGAGAGATAATAAAAATATGTAGAAGTTGAATATACTAATAAAACAAGGGAGAATGTGGTATGGGAAGTAGAAAAGAGGATAAAACATATGTACAACAAACAAAAAATAACACCCAAAGCAGAGGATTACGTATATATGTGAACAAATAAATACATAAGAGGTTTAAAAAAAATTGCAACAGTAAAGGAACCATATAAAAAAAAAAAGTGCATTAGAAGGTATATACAAATATTTAGGTTATGGAGGAAAGTGTGGTGAACGTAGGGAAGAATGAATAGGTGAAGAGGATGCAAGGAGAGAATGTGAAGGAGGAATGTGAGCATAGGGTATTAAAGAATGAGACTATGCAAGGAGAGGGCGAGAGGAAGAGGTAGTACATGAGAACTAGGTGACGAAGGGGATGGGTACAAAAAAAAAGAGGATATGAGGGGAGAATAATAGAAAGAGGAAGAGTAAGGAAAGACGTGTGAGGGAGAGGAGAAGAACAAAGAGTGTGAGTATACCGTCTTGCAAGATAAATTACAGGTGTTGACAGAGAAAGAGAGAGAGAGAGAGAGAGAGAGAGAGAGAGAGAGAGAGAGAGAGAGAGAGAGAGAGAGAGAGAGAGAGAGAGAGAGAGAGAGAGAGAGAGAGAGTCACTTACAACCTTTACAGTTTAATTAACAGGTAATGACTTCCACTTATATTACCTTCCCATTCTCAAAAAAAACATATACTCATTCTACCAATAAACTCTATTATAACAAGGCCATTCACCTTTTCTTGCCACTTTCCTTCAATATTTACAATGGAAAATAAATAGAAAATGGTAAGTCTCAGATATTACCACGCAAGCCTTCCTCCTCCTCGGCCACAAACACGAACAGAACACATCACAAGGCTCGAGTATGGCGCCGCGAAATGCCTGACTTTCTTGCTGGCTGGCTGGCTTAACACGTGTTTGGTTTCTCAGGCACAAAGGTAAGTGGGGTAGAGAGGAAGGGGGAAGGGGTGTTGTGTAGAAGGAGAAGGAAGAGGAGACGGAGGAGGAGGCAGAGGAGAAAGAGGAGGACAACAACGATACATGAGAAGAATTAATAAACGTTTTGTCTCACTTCTGTATGCCCGTCTATCTCTGTACCTTGAACAAATATGTTTGTAGTTGCATTGGTATAAGACTCCCCTTTCTCTCTCTCTCTCTCTCTCTCTCTCTCTCTCTCTCTCTCTCTCTCTCTCTCTCTCTCTCTCTCTCTCTCTCTCTCTCTCTCTCTCTCTCTCTCTCTCTCTCTCTCTCTCTCTCTCTCTCTCTCTCGACATTCAGCTTCAATAATCGATTGAGTATTGCCTGCACGGAGGAAGCCAATGACTTCTTGGACTCGTGCGATAATTTCCACGAAAGAACTGACTTGTTTCACGACGAGCAACACATTACTTCCCTCCACCTGCCTGCTTCGCTTCATTGTCTGCCGGGTGAGCTATGACGCCGCAGAAGAGAATATATAGTAAGACATGGGTAACTACTTCAGTGATTTCAAGGCAAAAAATGTATTAAGTTTGTAAAATGCAACGTTCATTTGATATTATTCCATGGCGTGCAAATCAAGGATATCCACACCTTTAATTTTCTTGCAATGAAAAATTCGTAAGTATGTCATAAAATGGCGGCATCAAAGCTTGTGGTCTTACCTGTACGAACAAACAAAATGAAGGTAATATGATGCAACGATGCAGGAGGAGAATAACATTATTGCTGCTGAGAATTTTCTTTTTCATATGATTTCGAGGAATGTACATTAGTTCGTAAATTTCATAAAGACAACATAACACTGGATTGAATGTTTTAGTTGTGTCCTCAGCGCCTCTTTGACATATATAAAGAGACATTATCTGGATCTAAATTCTATAACAACAGACAGCAAAATCTACACCGTTAGTGCCGTACCATAGAGTAAGATGCAAGACCTTTGTGGAATCCAATTAACATTTCGAAATCTGCTTATCGTGCTTATGTTAATTTGGATTCGTATACCATGAAAAAAAAATGACTACGAAAAAATCTCATAGACAAACTTTACAAATCGAGATTCGGAACAAATGAAACAGAATATTTAGGAAATCCATCCTGCAAACATTCTTTTTTATTTCAGTAAAGGTCAGTCAATTTTTTGTTATTTCATTTTTATGATGAAATAGGTTAGTTGATAAAATAAACTACAGACTATCCAGAAAATTCTCTTTCAGTAAACACATTGCCCAAAATAGATTGACTGAAAACTAAAAATACATACACAACATTTAATGAAAAGTAAGTAAGCGTTAACATGAAATTATGTGTAATGAATAAAATTTAATGTACGTAACTCATAATAAAAAAAAAGATGAGTGATGGGATGAGAGTAGACAGTGAAGGCAACTTCATGATGGACGACCAAGTACAACTGCAAGACCCTGACTAACACTCGAACTTCCCTTCAATTCACGTTCCTGTCGCAGCACCATGCAACGCTGTATCTACCCAGCACATATAATAAATGTGTTACAATTACTGATGGAGATACAAAGATATAAAATGCAAAACCACCAACAGTCCCTGGAACTGATTAAATCTTTCTAAAAAATATATCACGATTAAAGTTGAAGTAGCAATCCAACGTGGAACTATTTTTCAGAAACTTTGTGGTACAGGTCACCTTGATGCTGATGTGGATATCAACCCACTGGAATGGAATTGCTAAGAAGTGAATACACGTAAATAATGGATAATTGCAAGCAAGTCAATCACCCATGTATAACCACATAGTTCCTGTGCATGACATTACAACATTACTCAATACGCTTTACTAATACTCCTTACTTAATGCTCTGAGAGGACACACTTTATAGTTCAGTGCACGCCGGATGCTCCTCGGCTGCACCAGGACTCAAGAAAAGAGAATATATATTGATAGACAAGCTTGGTATAATCTCGGGCAACCAGTGATGAACTCCAGACAAGTCACGATCTTGTTCCAGTTATCATTGTGTTGTATAATTGAGGAACTGTTGACTGTTTCATTACCGCATCATTATACATTGCAATATAAGGAACTAAAATATTACTGGGATGTTTATTGTCATGTGTCAATTGCTAATTTGATATATTTCTTCCTCAGGATTAGCATTTTAAAGAAAGTTAAGAAAGTTTTTTTTCAAACTTGCCAAATCTATCATGAATCTATTCATAAAAATCTTATCGATAATTTTCTAATGATATTTTTTTATTGAAATAACTCCTTTTACCATTAATTGTACAATGTGTTATTTAATGAAACGTATTAATAAGGGAAATCTTCCTTAAGTAAACTACTAAAAGATGCATATTTTGCATAACAATTATTGCGATGAAATAAGTAAGTACAAAATCCTTTCCTTGTTCTTTGCTCCATCGCAGTACAGGCGTATACCAAGCTAGAAGCGGTTCAGAGGGAGTAAATAAAGAAAGATTCAATCATTCTAGCTTACACTTTTTATCAGGCGAGGTTGGCGGAGCTGCTTCAATCCACTTCAGTGACCCTAACCCTCAGTGCAGACTTGATATAGTCTAGCCAGATTTAGCAATGCATTCTCCAATGTTAAGGCTTCTGAATTAGTTTTATTCAATATCACCTTCCTGATGAGAAACGATGGAGAGCAGTTGAACTACTGATGAATATTACATTCCCTCAAGGTCCGACAGGAGAGTGAGTGGAATGTGCCCGCGACTCCTGCTTTGCACATTTATTCAAAGATTACATATTAATATAAACATAATCCTTTGGGGGAACTAATGCTAATAGAATAAAACAACCAAATATCAAAATGGTTTGGAATGACGAGTACATCTTATGCTCGCTCTGTCTCTTTCAAACACACACACACACACACACACACACACACACACACACACACACACACACACACACACACACACACACACACACACCTCGTCGGGATGAATCTACACAATCTCGTCACATGCTTTCACTTCTGACCTGTCTTTCTGTCCTAACCTTTGCCTCTCTCTCCTTCCATCTGTCTGTCTGTTTATCCGTCTGCCAGCACGCTAAGCTTTCGCTCTTTATTTTTTCTTGATGTTCTTTTTTTTCTCGTGCAATTCTCTGGGAAATGTTGAGAGTCGCATGAAGAAGTCTTCTCATTTGTTATATTGTTTTATTATTGCAAGGTGGGATAACACACACACAGACACACACACACACACACACACACACACACACACACACACACACACACACACACACACACACACACACGCATACACACACAACGTCGAAGCTAAGGCGTGGCTCTTCATAGACAATAATTAACTTCCCTTCTACAGACTCGTTAGTAAACTGTAATTAATAACACAAGGGCGAGGAGACACGCTCAACGCAGTCTTAATTAACAACAGGTCGTCGGTGTGGGTCGTTAGTAAGGTTGTCGAGATGAGGCGCCATATGGTTCACGGCGGAAGGCAAGGAAGGAGAAAGGAGTACAGCTTGAGATGGTAGTTAAGGTTCTGTGGTGGTAGTGGTGGTTGTAGTAGTGTGTGTGTGTGTGTGTGTGTGTGTGTGTGTGATTGAATTCAGTCCTATAACCTTTCTTGCTCTCTCTCTCTCTCTCTCTCTCTCTCTCTCTCTCTCTCTCTCTCTCTCTCTCTCTCTCTCTCTCTCTCTCTCTCTCTCTCTCTCTCTCTCTCTCTCTCTCTCTTTCTGTTTCTCTGCTTTCACTCTTTTGTTTCATGTTCTTCTCCCTCACATATCTATTACTAAAGTGTGATTAATAGCATATCATATAAGAATAAAAAATAAAGGTTGAACAGAAGCCCTGATGGTGAAGCTGCCAGTAAAAGTCACCTTGAATCTTGCACACGAGTGAAGGCAGTGCGTAGAGAGAAAGGAGAGGAGAAGGGGTAGAGGGGGAGGGAGGGAGGGAGAGGGAGAGAGAGAGAGAGAGAGAGAGAGAGAGAGAGAGAGAGAGAGAGAGAGAGAGAGAGAGAGAGAGAGAGAGAGAGAGAGAGAGAGAGAGAGAGATAAACAGACACACACACACACCCACACACCTGTCTCGTATTTCGTCTCTGATTGATGCTTACATGAACGCATGAATGGGAATAATATCCAGGGTGTGTGTGTGTGTGTGTGTGTGTGTGTGTGTGTGTGTGTGTGTGTGTGTGTGTGTGTGTGTGTGTGTGTGTGTGTGTGTGTGTGTGTGTGTGTGTGTGTGTGTGTGTGAAAATAATCAAATAAATGCATACGAAAAACAAAAAAAAACAGAATTAAATAATCAAGCGAGTCGGTCATTTTCAGTTTCTTGCGCATCCCAACAGTAAACATTAAAAAAAACAAAAACTGAACATTAATAAGCTTGAAAACAGATCAGCTCTTCAAAGGATGTGTTTCAAGGATGAAAAGAACGTCACTAGCTTATCCAAACATGCATTTAGTAATTAATTCAAGGACATAAGCAACGTTTCAGGTGAACAGATGAAGAGGAAGAACTTGTTACCTGAAGACAAGAACAAGACACAAAACTAGACATCTAATCCTCTTTCCCTGCGAGACACAAGACAATAAACAACGAACAGTAAATATAAGTATACATAAAGTGAATTCAGACACATATAGAAGAATAAATATGCTATCAATATGCTATCACGTAAATACTTCTTAAATTACACGTTCCTACAACATCCAAATCTAAGACTGCTAGCAACGGTAGAGCAATCAATAACAGTCTAGTGCGCACGCGGGAGGAAGTTCAATTAAGAAAAAAATATAAGTACAAGAAGGTTCCGTAAAGTCTTGAAGGAGTTTAGTGAAGCAGGACCACGGCGGCCTCGACCACAACAGCAGGTCAGGCCCTTCACTTCACACTCTAATTATTACCTGCGCGTCCTCACAGCCGTGGGTGCTCAGGTGAGGCTTTCAAGCGTCTCATTAACCTACATACTTCGTCTCTTGTAGCGTAACAACTATAAAGTCGATCTTCCACCGTCTACGAGGGTATTTTGAACCTTATATATTGCTGGAGGTACGTTGTTAAGCACTGGTCTCTCTCTCTCTCTCTCTCTCTCTCTCTCTCTCTCTCTCTCTCTCTCTCTCTCTCTCTCTCTCTCTCTCTCTCTCTCTCTCTTTAATATGCTGCTACTGCTGACGGAGGAAAACCTGTAGGAGACACTGAAGACAGTACGTGTGTGTGTGTGTGTGTGTGTGTGTGTGAGTGAAAGACTCCACCCGAGTTCAATAGCTTCAATCTTGCGTGAATCAATACTTGAAGAGAAGGATTGTGAAAAATTCTGAGCCTGTGATTAACTGGTTTTGCCTGAGTCTTCCTGCTTCCATTGCTCAAGTCTCTAGAGCTGAATATATAAAACAAAAAATATTACACGGAATACCCATGAAATAAAATATCCTCGACGGGGAAGAAAGTTGGAGACGAATTTAGGCGAGAACTCCAAGGGAAGCAAGGCGAGACGAGCCACGAAATTGGCCGAACGTCAACCGAGTGAAAATAAATACATAAATATATGAACAGAAATAAGCAAACAGAAGAAAAAAAAAACATATGAGAAAAAATTACTAATAAATAAATACAAATAGATTGCTTTATAAATAAAAAAAATAAAAAAATAAGTGAATGAATAAATCAATAAATGAATATAAAACAAAATATGTAATACGGAGACAGAAATATATTAATAAAACTACATCTCCAATGACACATCTTCAATAAAGAAAAGAAATATCAATTGTGCAAAAGAAAGAGATAAATCTTATGGAATATTTACCCTATATTCTTCATTTTAATATTCTATCTTTTCATTTTCTATCACTTCTTCCTTTTATTACTATTACTACTACTACTACTACTACTACTACTACTACTACTACTACTACTACTACTACATATCCGTCTCCTTTTCCTCCTCCTCATTTTTACCATCGTTTTTTTTCCAGTCCTTTTTAACCAGCGTTCAGCAATATCGATCCTTTTTGATTAATGCATCTCGCTCATACACTTTAAGACACTCGTAAAATAATTAATTCGCACACTCCGTTAAGATCCCGTCCAAGTCTGTGACCTCATTGATAACTTTATGAACTCAAGTGCCGGAAGGAGGAGGAGGAGGAGGAGGAGGAGGAGGAGGAGGAGGAGGAGGAGGAGGAGGAGGAGGAGGAGGAGGAAGAGGAGGAATATAAAAGAAAATATAAATCCAAATAGCAACAGACTTATTGATACAAATAAAGTTGTTTGGCAAAATAAAAATAAAAAACTACAATATTTATCTACAATTAAGGAAGCAGGGAGAGGAGGAGGAGTAGGAGGTGGAGAAAGGAAAAAAAAAGAAGACGAGAAGGAGAACGATGACTACAATGACTAAGTATATCTTCCTTCATTCCTCCTCTACATTTTACTCTTCCTTCCTACCTTCCTTCTTTTTTTTTTTTTTAAGCTGCAGAAATAACTCTCAGCAAAGATTGGGAACTTGCTATAATTATTCAACACCAGCTTAAGGGCGACCACTGATGAGGGAAGGTGCTTTTTGGTATACCTGTTAGTGTGTTTGTGAGGTGGGAAGATGACCTGTTTCAGCCCGGGGGAAAAAATACGAGGAGGGAACACAGGTGACGTAAGGGAGGGCAAAGGGCAAAGATAAAAGCAAAGAGCACAACAACTAGAAGAAGAAGAAAAAAAAAAATCATTCTTCATGGAAAATAAAAAAAATATATAATAATAGAAGCGACGAACATTAATTAGGAAAAGTCTTCTGAAACATAATTACATATTACATGGAGGGAAAAAGTGTAAATGAAGTCAGGATACATGAACAAAACAACAACAGGAGAGGTGTAAAAAAGAACAGAGGAACAACGAATAAAGGGGAAGAGAGAGAGAGAGAGAGAGAGAGAGAGAGAGAGAGAGAGAGAGAGAGAGAGAGAGAGAGAGAGAGAGAGAGAGAGAGAGAGAGAGAGAGAGAATGAGAAGAGCCTCTCAGGAACAGCGAACGGTAATGACATCCCGGGTGAGAGTCGGGAACTACTATATAATTAAGATGCCTAATGAGATTTGCAGCCACTCTTACGATTTAAAGCTGCCTGCTCTTGTTACAGAGAGAGAGAGAGAGAGAGAGAGAGAGAGAGAGAGAGAGAGAGAGAGAGAGAGAGAGAGAGAGAGAGAGAGAGAGAGAGAGAGAGAGAGAGAGAGAGAGAGAGAGAGAGAGAGAGAGAGAGAGAGAGAGAGATGCCAAAACAATGGAATCAAACCGAGAACAAATTCGAAAGCAGATCAAGGAATAGAAATGATAAATAGATAAATATATATAGATAGATAGATAAATAGAGAAAGAGAAAATAAAAAGGGGTACACACAAAGAAATATTGCGAAAACAGGTCAAGGAATAGAAAATAAGAACTGCATAATAGAGATAAGCGAGACAACGGGTGAGGGGAATGCAGCTGTTCGTCTCTGTCGCAGTGCATTGTGGGCCTGAATAACAATTTTTCATGCGCAGAAAAGAGCGACAGGAATACGAGCTGACGAAGGCCTCTCTCTGTGTGTGTGTGTGTGTGTGTGTGTGTGTGTGTGTGTGTGTGTGTGTGTGTGTGTGTGTGTGTGTGTGTGTGTGTGTGTGTGTGTTTTAATGGAAACTTTACCTTCGTTTTATGAACGTCCTTGCATGAAAGAAATATGGTATTCACGCACATGCATGCATACCCACACACACGAGAGAGAGAGAGAGAGAGAGAGAGAGAGAGAGAGAGAGAGAGAGAGAGAGAGAGAGAGAGAGAGAGAGAGAGAGAGAGAGAGAGAGAGAGAGAGAGAGAGAGAGAGAGAGAGAGAGAGAACGGGCAAAGACAGACAGAGAGACAGACAAGCACACAAACAGAGACAAATGAATAAAAAGTCCAACACGAAACACTAGCAAGGCAGGTGTAGTGTTAAGAGAGAATGGCAAGGACAAGGAAGAGGAAAGGACAACTGGAAAGAGAGAGAAGTGAGGGAGGGGAGGAAGAGAGCATATAGTATAAAATACACAGGAAGAACAGACAACAACTGTCCTACTGGACTTAACGAGGCTGTTCTTGTGGTACACTCTACTACTATAACTTATACCTTTGGAGAAAATTTACGTTTTGCGAAAAAAATAAAGGTGCACTTTTTCCATTCTTACATCTATACATTCCAATCCCATTTCACTGTAGCTCTAGTATAGGAGGCATTAGATGCAAAGGAGGAAGGAAAAGAAAGACCGAAAGACAGGTTGTGAGGCAAGCAAGTGTGGAATGGAGAGAGGTGAAGACAAGGGGAGAGGAGGTGTGATGAGGCTGTGAGGTGCCGCCAGGTAAGGCAGGTGTGTCGTGGAGTTTAACCTGAGGTGGTGTAGCGTTGTGACCGCGAAGTTCTCGAGTCTCGCTTGTCTCACCTGACGCAAACGACTAATTACTGAGGTGGTGGTAGTGGTAGTTACGATGGTATTGGCGCCATTTATGGTTGTGGTGGTGGTGGTGAGGAGTAGAGAACGTGTCTGCATTGTGTATGTATGTATGTGTCTGTGTTTGTTTGTGTATGAATGTGTGTGTGTGTAGTAATGTACAATATATATTTTTTCAGACAAGAAAGTTACTCAAAGCCAATCTCACTTTAGAAAATCGCAAAAAATCGGAAAAATTTCGCCTAAAAGATGAATATATACATAAAAACAGACAAAAAATGCAACGTAAGAGTGGACAACGGTGGCGAGGCAGACAGCGACGACAGAAATAGTAGAGGAGCACGTTCGCCCGAGTGAAGGAGGACGGAAGAACAGCGAACACAAGTGATACAAGAAGGTTGAGAGGAAGCCTTTGTCCTGCAGTGGTGTGATGCTTTGTGTCATGGCTGCCAATACTTCCTGATGCTTTGTGCTGCTGAGGCTGTAATTATTATCTTGCTTCCCTCTGTCCTCGCAACCACCCACCTCACCCTGCCCCACCCTAACACACACACACACACACACCATGTCCTGCACCCTTTATCTGACACTAAATTCTAACAAATAACAAAGACACGCAATACACAATACCTTGATTTCAATTACAGCCACTGACTGGCCACGCATGTAATTTCCTCGTATTTAAAGATAGAAAAATAGCATTGTGGATGATCATTAATGAGGAGAAGGGAGACCCACCGCCCTCAGCAGCCCCTCATCACCTGCTCCCTCTCCGCCCCCACCCAACACTGGCAAGACCAAGCACCGGTTCGCGCCTGGTTTATTGTCACTACCAAGTAAAAGGAAACGGTAAACAATTCGAGCGGGATTAATAATTGTACGTGTAGCTGACACTGCAGCTCTCCCTCGCACGGTAATGAGCTGTGTGTGTGTGTGTGTGTGTGTGTGTGTGTGTGTGTGTGTGTGTGTGTGTGTGTGTGTGTGTGTGTGTGTGTGTGTGTGTGTGTGTGTGTGTGTGGAGATTATTCTTTTATTTCCATTTAATTTAGTTTTTGTTTTAAATGGTGTGGTATATATATATATATATATATATATATATATATATATATATATATATATATATATATATATATATATATATATATCTCGAGCATCTCGCCAAAAACCCACCTAACTCGCAATACTTTTATCACTTTTCTCAGCCACTTCAGTTAACCATCAAGGGAATGGTGGCAGTGCTTCCCTTCCACATTACCTCTTGTTCATTATTCATCAGGGTTATCGCTCCCCTGAAGGTGGCTATAATTATTGATGACACTCATGAATAATGTACCAGCTGCAGTGAAATAAAAATTCTCGTCTTTTATTCTATTTCTTGACAAATTTATGAGGTTGAGTTGACCCAGGTAGATGCTTCTAAGGCTCTTCCATTGTGCTCATATAAACAATTGGTACCTCAATCAGTATTTCATCGTTTTTTCTTCAATTACCACTATTTTTTTTCACATAAACATATAATATTTTTACTGAGCTATCTATCCACCACCACCACAACAACAGTAACAAAGGAGAACATAAACATAGTGAGGAACGAGAGAATATAGAATGACAAACATACTCATTTTCCAACCACCAAATATTAGCAAGACTGAACAAAGAAAGACGCCACTCATCCAAATAAGAGAAACCACTGACACACCAAGCGAAGTAATACATGTACTATTAACAAATTAGATCTGCTATCCGATTTCCTACCGAGAAGATAAATAAATATACAAAAATTAATTCAATTTAGTATTCACATTATAAAAGTCAATGATGTCAATTTCTATTTTGAAACTCCTACTACGTGTGCCTCGAATGTTAATTTAATTTCAACTAGAACTTCTCCTTGCTACAAAAGCTGTGTAGATAAAAGGATTTGAAATATGCTGGACTTACAACATTTTCATCTTTCTATTCATTTATACATTTTAGGAACTGGTCTACACACACATTTACATACAAACACACACACACACACACACCATTGCCCCCCCCCCTCCACCCCCTCTCCTTCACCCCCACTAATGGACAGCACCCCAGCACAACACACTACTCAGAACGGACGTCCCACTAGTGTTATGGTGAAAGTTTCGGCTGTACAAAATTACCGAACGTCACACACACCCACACCCACACACACACACACACACACACACACACACACACACACATATGAGAGAAAGAACAAAAGAGGATTAAATAGTGAAACAGAGAAGTATAATAAGTTTTTAGAAATGCAAAACAAAAAAAGAATTATGTCTAGCGACGAAGAAAGACTAAAAACAAAAAAAAATGTTGGTCAGAAAACAAAGAGTGAAAACACCCGTAATGAAAAGAGGGAATAGTACTGTCACCTGTTGTAAATAATGCTTCAAATTTTCCTGGCGGCGGGAATGAAAAGCTGCCAGAATCAGGTGTCGAAAAAAGTTAACAATTGAATAACCAATTCCATCAAACTCCTGAAATTGAATCAAACATAACGACAGATTGATAGATAAACTGAGACTGATAACAACAGAGAAAGTGAGAGAATAGAACTAATCAGAGCGACTACAAAAAACAAAACAGTACAGATGAACGTAAACACGGAATACAAAAGAAATGGGAGTAAGAAAAAAAACATAAGGAAAGGAAATAAAGCGAGGAGAAAAAAGGCCGTGAGAGAGGGAAACAAAGCAAGCTGGAGAGACAAAGGGAAGACACGCAGCGGGGTGGCGCTACACGCTACATAGCAGAGGGGCACGCCATGCCACGCAAGATAAAGGGAGAAGGGCATGAAAACGTACTGAGGGGAAAGTCGGTGACGGGGACATGATATATATATATATATATATATATATATATATATATATATATATATATATATATATATATATATATATATGATTTCTGAGATGCGGGCCCACAGTAGGAGGCCTTCCCGCTCCCCGCTGTCCATCAATCAGCACCCAATGCTTGACGTTCCACACTAAAGGGTCACCTCCCGGTTGAAACTCTGGCCGAACTGCCCCTCTCCCAACTCAGTGCTCTAGGCCAAGTTTCACCCCTGTACCTCCAATACTCTCAGAGGGGATTGCCAGTGTGTACGGTGTTCTTCTGACTCTGTCTATGTCGACCTGGATTGAAAATCCTGACCACATGAACAGTTCGACCTCTGAAGGTTCACAATGGGGTTCATGTATATGGATAAAAAAAACACATACAAACAGACGTACATTATTCTTGTTACACACACACACACACACACACACAACACACACACCACACACACACACACACAAACGCGTGCGCGAAACTAAATACATTCACAAAGGTATACATAAATATATTTATATTTTCAAATAAACATTTTTCTCCCTCACAACGTTTCACCCAGACACGTTTTTCCCTTTAACGTAGACAAAACTCGTCTTTTATTTTCCACACAGAATCCTCTTTTCCTTTCTTTTTTAATATTTTTAATGAAAATACACATATAATACCTCAATTTTTTTTTTTATCTCCCTTTAATCCCTCTTGCATACACAGACAGACAGACAGATAGACAGACAGATAGATAGGGTAGATTAGGGTAGGCGGTGGACTAGTTGCTAGCGGTGGGGGGGGGGAGGGGGGGGCAGCATACCAGCTCAGAGTCCCGAGTTTGAGTCTCCCGACAGGCTGACTACTTTTATATAGAATAACCGCCGAGGAGGAGGAGGAGGAGGACGGAGAGAAAGAAAAAGAGCAAGGAAAAAAGGAAAAGATGAAAGACGAAATAAAATATACGAATGGGAGACAAGAGTGAAGGAGGAGGAGGCAGAGAGGAAGGACGAAGATGCGTGAGATTATATATGAGGGGTAAGATAGCATTTCCACCCAGCACGGTCTCCTAAGGCTCTCCTCCCTCCCTCCCCCCATCCCAGCGTCAGTCCCCCGCTGGGCCTACTCCTCTCCGACTCGTATGTCTTCGCCTTCCACCCCACTACCCTGACATCACCTTCGTCGACGCCGCGGGACCTTCACGCCGCGGGACACGAACAAGAATGCAATAACAGCCGGAAAAATAAGCATCACCCATCTTTCTCTCCCCTCTCTCACTCTCTCCCTTATGTGTGTGTGTGTGGGTGTGTGTTTGTGTATGTGTGTGGCAACGGGTGTAAATTTATGTGGCTACGAAATGAACTGGAATACAAGGCTAATTGTCACCAGGGAGGACAGGGCGACCTAGAATTGTTTCAGAGACGAAAATGTATAAAAGAACACGAACTCGCCTAATTCCTCTGCTCCCTTCACCCTCCCACAGCGTTGGAGCTCTCGCTTTCTCTCTCTCTCTCTCTCTCTCTCTCTCTCTCTCTCTCTCTCTCTCTCTCTCTCTCTCTCTCTCTCTCTCTCTCTCTCTCTCTCTCTCTCTCGTCTGTCTGTCTTTCTTCCTCTAAGTGTGTGTGTGTGTGTGTGTGTGTGTGTGTGTGTGTGTGTGTGTGTGTGTGTGTGTGTGTGTGTGTGTGTGTGTGTGTGTGTGTGTACAGAAAGCTTCGTTCCTTCCTAAATAGCTGCCTAGTCACAAGTTGCACGAAATACAAGGTTTAAGCTTTTCTGTGTGTTCCTCTTCGCTATTGCTGATTTGAAAGCAGGCTCTCTCCTGTCTCTCTTTCCTACTTTTGTCTGACTATGACTCTCTCTCTCTCTCTCTCTCTCTCTCTCTCTCTCTCTCTCTCTCTCTCTCTCTCTCTCTCTCTCTCTCTCTCTCTCTCTCTCTCTCTCTCTCTCTCTCTCTCTCTCTCTCTCTCTCTCAAGTAAATCAATAAATCATTATATATATACAAACTAAATAAATAAATAAAAACAATAAATAAATTAGATAAATTGCATGGCCAGAAGCGGTGTTCCTTCATGCTCTTAACACATACAAGAGATACCAAAATATATTAATTAATTAAGTTTAATATTCTCCAACTCACGTTATATTCCCACGCAATCGGAGACAAACAGTTAACAAAAAAAAATGTGAAGGAAAGAAAAACGTTGTCAACCAAAATCAACAAATACGTCTATGTAAATTTTCTTGAACTAACTTTACATTAACTAAATATATGTAATTACCTTTGGTGGTGGTGGTGGTGGTGATGATGATAGTGGTGGTGGTGGGTTGTGTTCTGTAATATCCATGTGAGGCGGCAAGGCAAGGGAGCCACATTAAGAATACAATGGTAATTCTCATCTTGACGCACCTCCCTTTGAGCCCCTTCTCCCCTCCAGCCAGGTGTGTTAGGCCTCCTACGCATTATTGACGTTGTTGCAGGTGTAGGTGGTGGCAGTAGTGGTGATGGTAATGAAGCCTACCCACCATAACGTCTGGGGCACGTTTTTCGAGTCAACAGAAATCCTGAAATGAAATATAATAACATTACTACTATTGTTACCATTGTTTATATTTCCTTCATCCTCGTCCTCCTGCTTACCCTACATTTTTTTTATCCTTAACCTGTGGCGCCGGTAGGCTTAATGGAGGCCTTAGATGGTTGGCCTCCGCCCGTTTGTAGCGCAGTTTAGATTTTTTGTGACGCCTTGTTCTTAGTGAGAGACTCATGCTACCCGCGGAAGCTCCTCGTAAATATGGCTTTGCAGTCCCGTCGATGATAGTGTTATGGCAGCATGTGGGTGATCTTTGGCCACTCGGCGGTATTACCAAAGAAATGTGGCCAGTAGCTACTACCTACCACTATGTATTAACCAACAAAGTCATGTCAGTAACTGTATCATCCACTTCAAAAAGTAACTACGTATGTAAGACAGTGATTACAAGCCGAGGTAAGACGTACAAGTCCTACTCTCCAACCACTGTCAAGTTACTGTTCCTTAAGACTTACAACGCCGTACGTAACTTGTCTCTATACAGGAAGCAGACAAAAACATGCGAAAAAAAGATAAAAAAAGATAAATTGTTCTTTTTCAGTGGTTTCACCTCCATAATCTTTCCCCCAAAACGTAATACTAACCCAGATTAGATGATAGTGACCCAGATTAGAGCCAAGAGTCTGCCCTTCCTGACCCACCCAACGCGTGACTCTACCCTGGCATGATCCTCGTGTAAGCTAATCTTGAGTGGTATTTTTTTGCGCCTCAATCCTCTCTCATTAAGCATGATCAACATGAACACCAGTAAGAAGAGAGAGAGAGAGAGAGAGAGAGAGAGAGAGAGAGAGAGAGAGAGAGAGAGAGAGAGAGAGAGAGAGAGAGAGAGAGAGAGAGAGAGAGAGAGAGAGAGTAAATATTAAGAAATCATAAAAACACATCAGCATACAGTCATACTAGAGGGGAACTTATACAAACACACATATACACACATACAAACACACATATACACACAAACAAACATACAAACACACACAAAAACAACCTAACCCACACAAACTACCTACCGCACCCAAGAGTAAGCACACGTCATGCAGTCAGGAAAAGGTAAGTAGAACACAAGGTAGAAGCATCACGAACACGCACACACACTCACTCCTTACCCACAATCCACTTTGTCGAAACCTTACTAATGAGGGCGTGGCATGAACGACCCACGCAATAAGTAGGTAGACCCAGCACCCACCAACCAACTCACCCACCCACCCACCCACCCACCCACACTCATCCAACGTATTCCCGGTAACATACGATGGGAACAGAAAAGAGGGAAGGTTTCAGAGGCGAAAAAAAAATAGCAGGTTTAGCGGATAAAGTGGTAGTGTTCCAAAAAAATATCTATAAAATGTGTTTGTAGAGGCATAATACCCTTGTCTCTCTCTAGCAAACACCGGGGTACAGGCAGCATTGTTTTGAAGGGCTAGATACGGTGCTTTTTCTGTGTCTCTTCTCTGCCAGGTTGCGTGATTCTTTCTATTCGTTGGTCTGAGTGTCTATTTTCTCTCTCTCTCTCTCTCTCTCTCTCTCTCTCTCTCTCTCTCTCTCTCTCTCTCTCTCTCTCTCTCTCTCTCTCTCTCTCTCTCTCTCTCGGCGCCCCACTCGTGCAGACTTGTTTGCCTTGCTTTATGTGACTCTGGGTGATCATAAAGAGAGTCACTTTGTAATCACTTGCCGTCCCTCTCACCCTCTCAAGTGGCGACGACTGAGATTGCCTGCACGGTGATGTGACTGCCTCTCTCACCCTCTTTCTTTCCCTGCTCTTCCTTCCCTCCTATCCTCTTTTCTTTCCTTGCTCTTCCTTCCCTCCCTCCCTCCTCCTCTGCCTTCATTACCACTTTTACTCGTTGGATGAATGGCACTGTTAACTCTGTGACGTAATGCTATTTTTTTTTAGTCTCCCCGATTGAGGTCATCTAGAATTAGCATGGTGGTGGGGGAGGATGGCGTTTTCTTTCACGTGATTTGAGTCGATTCTATTTACTTTTCTTTTTTGAATTATTATTTGATTGTGTGGTGATGGTGGTGGTGGTTGTTGTGGTTTGCATAGTTTTTTGTTTTTTGTTTTTGTTTTTTGGTGTGTGTGTGTCGTTGTGGTGGAGGAGGAGGAGAAGGTGAAGGTATAGTGGTGATGGTGGTGGTGTTATGAGGTATGAAGTTAAATGTAGAAGTTTTGCACGAAGTGTTGTGGGGCATACTTAGTTATTCTTAATTAGATTCTCTCTCTCTCTCTCTCTCTCTCTCTCTCTCTCTCTCTCTCTCTCTCTCTCTCTCTCTCTCTCTCTCTCCTCACCCCCCCACTCCCCATGCGTGCTCCTCATCCACCCTCACGACGGCTGAAGTGTTTACGAGCCTCCGCCGCCACCCACTATGTACTTGCCTCTCATGCATGTCTCAGCGGCACTTCTGACCACACCCACACCCACACCCACACCCACACACACACCCACACACACACACACACCCACACACACACACACACACACACGGTCCACTCTTGATTATTATCGTTACTTATAGTAGTAGCAGTATATTCGTATTTCTACTACTTCTACTACTATTACAACAATAGTAATAGTAGTAGTAGTAGTAAAAGTAGTAGTGATACCTTTTATTTCCTGCATAATTATTTAGAAGCCTTAAAATCCATTCCTACCTGCGTTAAATCACCAAACGTTACATTTAACACCAGCACGTACTGTTAAAAATCCCAGTCTATTGGATAAAAATCACTCCCCTCGGTGGTGGAAATCCCTGTATTCAAGGTGGGGGGAAAACGCCATCGTTATGCAACATCCATCAAGAGTCGTGGTTGGTGCAGGGAGTGGCGACCAGAATACACTCAGAGCACATGTCATTATGCTGCCGCCTCCTCCTCCTCCTTCTCCTCCTTTCTGCAATACTGCATGCAACACCTCCCCACATTTTTCCTCACCTCGTAAAGTTACAGTAGAAAATGTGACACTGACACTTCCTACGTCCTTCCTGACACTTTCATTCGCTAAAGCAGGATACAGAGAGCAATACTACGTACCATTACTACTGCTACTACTACTGCTACTACTACTACTACTACCACTATATCCATTACTGTTGGTGTTATCATTGTTCTAGTTCTTGTTGAGTGATACAGCTTCAGGGAAAGTAACGCATATTAAGCAAGCATTTAATTTTCTTACTGACAAAAATATGACATATTTCAAAAAGTCTGCTTCGCGCCGACACAAAGAATATAAATACGTTTCGCCAGCAGGTAAATAATACATCAGTTTGTTGGAATGACATAGTTTCAGGGACGGAAAAAACATAACAATGAATTTCGTCTGAACTTCATAGATGACTTCCTGTGTGTGTGTGTGTGTGTGTGTGTGTGTGTGTGTGTGTGTGTGTGGTGTGTGTGTGTGTGTGTGTTCTCTCCCAATGCTCATGGTAAAGTTCTAGAGATCAGAAAAAGTACAATTTCGCCAAAGCCAACAAAACTATCTCCATCTCCCCATCCAACCAAACCCTCACTCACACACACACACACACACACACACACACACACACACACACACACACACACACACACACACACACGCTTTCTAGTCTGGTGAGCTAACCGTTTCCTGAGGTCAAAGTTCGACCCATTGAAGACCGTTATGCCTTCCTCAAACTGATAATACGCTCAGGGCTCACGAAAGTCTTTCTTGCATACTTTCTCCCTTCCGCCCTACCTGTCAGAGTTACGTGGAACAGAAATTCGATAATTCCTCCCAGACTTGCTTTCTCGCTCGGCAAACGCTGTTATTAGCAAGGAGTGCTGAACACTGCAAGGGCCGCGGGCTGCCGCTGCGCTGCGCTGAGGCCTGAGATCACAGAGATTGCCGCATCACTGAGCTGGCGCACTTAAGCAGCTCAAGAGTAAGCCTGACACACCCCTTACACTCCTCCCACATAACTAACTAACTTCAGGACGTCGAGTGTAATTCGTAACATTCTCCTAAAAAAGAAATGCCAAGTGAAATCCGCTGTCCACTCGTTGTGCATGTTTGTATACATTTTTTACTCAACTATTGATATATGTATTTACTGGTATCGTTCTGCATAACTGGCTTCCACTTTGAACCATTGTGCATTCAGGTCAACAAATCTTTCGCGGAATAATAAATCACAAATGTCTACCGCATTCTTTCTTTAAGCTAGTGTCATCCTGTCAAGACATCCACAGGAAGACAAACAATTTTACCAACCATTTGTCCGGTTAAGCGAGGTGCTGAGCCTCGTGCCGGTGAGTCACAAGGTGGTGCTAAATCGCCTAGCTTCTCCAGTTATCTGGGAGGCTGAGTCACCGGGTCGTGCTGGCTCACACGCCGAGCACCTGAAAGCCTGAGTTAAGATGGCTCAGGGGCGCCAAGTTAAACTATGTTTGAACCTCGTGGGCTGGCAAGAACACCTCACGGTCACGAGACGAGATAACTCACAGAAGTGGGAGCACCCAAGTAGATAAGATGACCACAGAAGACAGAAGGACTTCAAGAAATGACAAGAGAATGTGGGACGATTCATGAGAACCAGAAGCCTTCAGAGAACACGAGAAACCCAAACAAACACGTTTCAGACAGAAAGGGACCTTGGAGAAGGATTGGACAGAACAACGGCAAGACCTTTGAGGATGAAATGACGTAATAATTGAGGAAGGTCTCATTGGCGACAAAATGTTAATGTTCGGAAGACTGAGAAGGCAAGATGAATTCACTAGGGCAGGAAATCTTTATAGAACAAAAAATAGAAAACTCACAGAGAGAGAGAGAGAGAGAGAGAGAGAGAGAGAGAGAGAGAGAGAGAGAGAGAGAGAGAGAGAGAGAGAGAGAGAGAGAGAAAGAAAAAAAAATGAATTACAGGTCAGTTTCAAAACGGAACAATCTTAAAACATTCAAAACTAAATGAAGTGTCCAGTAAGCGAAAAGACATCACACATTGGATTAATCTCAAGGCAGGAACACTCCAGAAAAAGGGAACCCAAAGAACACAAAAGACCTGATGAGGCCTCAAAGCGCGGGAAGACTTCAAAGAGAGGGATGATTACAGATGGCGGGAATAATTAAAAGAGCAAGTAACGTAACAAGGAATACAAAGGAAGAACAGATAGCGACAACCCTACTGGACCTAACGAGGTTGTCCGTGAAAGGCATAGGATTTCAGATAGCGAGAAGAGCTTAGGGGACGGGAAGACAGTAAACAAGAAGACCGTGAGGAGAGAAAAGACCATGAGGGAGAATTTTGTCGAGTGGGAAGACTTTATAAGATCTTACAAGAGGCAGCAATAGCAGTTTAAGACGAGGAGAGACTTCAGAGGCCGGGCCAATCTCACTTTGGGAGGAGACCACAGAGGAGAAAGTGGGATCTCAAAGAGCAGGAGAAATCAGAAACCGGGAGGACCTTAGCATGCGGGATGGCCTTGGTGGTTGTTAGGACCATTGAGCGAAAGGACTTTAGTGAGCAGAAGAGGCTCAAGAGGGCTATATATATATATATATATATATATATATTATATATATATATTATATATATATATATATATATCTAATATAAAAAAAATTTTTTAAATATATATATATATATATATATATATATATATATATATATATATATATACACAGATGGGGTGTGACTGATTTGAAAAGGGGCATGGTTAATGCTTGCATGCCCGGTAGTTGCCAATTTGTCGCTACAATTAATAATTTGGTTTACAGCAATTGCTCTAGACGGCAGTGTAAGGGTTAAGGCAGCTCCTCCCTCTTGAAAGCTCGCGTCTGTTGACATGCATTGTTGTAATTAGTTCGGGGCGTGAGGGGGCGCCTTCCCTCGCCAGGAAGTTTTGGGACCAGCTGCATAAAAAACCTTGGAATCTCATCAGCATGAAATTGTCTTGGTGTAGGAGGCGACGGCAATCAGGATAAAAGTTATAATGGGGAGAAGGTCCTCTCTGTTACACCTTAGACATCCCCTCTTCACTTAAATGACCTCCATACCTTCCCTTTCACACACCACCTTTTCCCTACACGCCTCTCCCTGCCCATCATAACCACCGTCCTCCTTCCCTCCCTTCCTCACTCTGGTCACACTGCCTCCACTGCTTTCCCCTTTACATACCTTAGTCCTTTATCCTCCGTTTTTATTTTCCTTTCCCCATCATGAAACAACCCACCATTGCACTCCCTTACCCTCACACTCAACCTACCGTGACATTATTAGCAGCAGCTTCCTACAGCTTCCTCTAAAAACTGTGTGGCAGAAAATGGTTCACCACAAACATAAGCTTTCTCCTATTCCTATCATCTAAAGTTGGCCGAAGCTTACTTAGGCTCAGTATCCTTCCTCTCCCTCTCTCCCTGCCTTCCTCTTCCACTTCTCCAATTATATTATTTATCCTTCCCTCCTTCCTTCCTCATTATATATTTTTTTTCTCCCCCTACTTTCTTTTCCTCCTTTTATTCGTCGCTGCTTCATTCAATCTTATTTTCCCTCCCACTTTCCTCTCCTTCCATTCTTCTGCAGTACCTCCATCTACTCTCTCTCTCTCTCTCTCTCTCTCTCTCTCTCTCTCTCTCTCTCTCTCTCTCTCTCTCTCTCTCTCTCTCTCTCTCTCTCTCTCTCTCTCTCTCTCTCTCTCTCTCTCTCCCTTATCAGCACTATTTCTTCGTTGAACTTTCTTACATTCCATGACTCACTATATCCTTCTGCTTCGTATTTTCTTCTTCTCTTATACTTTTTCGTTAACGTCACTATCCCTCCTTCTTCCTCCTCCTCCTCCTCCTCCTCCTCCTCCTTTTTCTATCTCTCGGGGGACACAACACGTTCCATATTTGTATCGTTCACACAGACTCCCCACAAGGGATATCGCACAAAAAGTTTTCCAGCCATCGGTTACTACTTTCTGGAGGGCAGAGGGAAAATTAATATCCATTGTGGAGGAGAGACAGAGAAAGGAAGAAAGGACAGAGGAAAGAAAGGGAATAAGTAAACGAAAATCAATATATGGAGGTGAGGAAAAAATTGAATTACCCTACATAATCGGGGTATTATACATTCACGCACACACACACACACACACACACACACACACACACACACACACACACACACACACACACACACACACACACACACACACACACACACATTTTCAGGATAACTTTCTGATCTAATGTATCGTTTGTAGTTACGTTAAGATAAATATTCCCTGCCATATAAAAAGCAATATATTTATCATTACTATTTGTCCATTCTTTGCATGTGTAAGGGCGACGTAGGTTTATACGAACATGAGTTAAATAATAAGGTTCTTTTACATTTATTCATTTGAAGATGGATAGTAATATTATTCTGTTTCAGGGGAACTTGTTAGCTGCAACACTTACCAATTTAAATAAAAATAAAAAAACGTACTAGTTATGTGAATGTGAAACTCTCTCATCCGTATACGACAAAATAATTAAATATAATTAAATGGTGTGAGTGTGTGTGTGTGTGTGTGTGTGTGTGTGTGTGTGTGTGTGTGTGTGTGTGTGTGTGTGTGTGTGTGTTTTGTGTTTGTTTATTTCCATATATATGTGTGTAGATTTATATACATATATATATATATATATATATATATATATATATATATATATATATATATATACATATATATACATATATATACATATATATATATATATATATATATATATATATATATATATATATATACACATTCAAATTTGCACTTATAAAGCAACTTGTTAGCACGTGCGTTAATAAATACCGTAAGAAATTAATGACATTAATGCAAATGTTACCTACGTGTCAATTAGCAGATAAAGTCCTACTAATAATTCATGAACATATTGACTTAACTGTAGGGGCGGTGCACACACGCAGACGCACGCACACACACACACACACACACACACACACACACACACACACACACACACACACACACACACACACACAGTACTCAATCGTTCACTGAAAAAAAGTTGAATATAAACGCGAGTTTCATGAGAGATGGCGTTTGTTTGTTCTCTCCTTTTTCGTTTCAGCTTCATTAATGTGAGATATATGACTTGTCTGTCTGTCTGTGTGTCTCTGTGTGTGTTTGTCTGTCTGTGTGTGTCTGTGTGTGTCTCTGTGTGTTTGTCTGTCTGCCTGTCTAATCTCTTTTTTTTTCTCTCTCTCTCTCTCTCTCTCTCTCTCTCTCTCCTCTCTCTCTCTCTCTCTCGCTCTGTGTGGTGTGTGTGTGTGTGTGTGTGTGTGTGTGTGTGTGTGTGTGTGTGTGTGTGTGTGTGTGTGTAGCAGTGTCAGGAATAACACGACACCACCACCAGTACATACATACAAACATACCATGAAGCCATCCACATCAGCCTAAGGACACACGCACAGAGGAGAGACTGAGCACCAACCACTCACTCACTTCCTTAACACTGATTAACACTGACAGACACGAGCTAGGAAGGGGGTGGGCTAGGAGGGTGCTGGTAGGGGACAGACAAGAATGAGAAGAGTGTCTGCCAACGTGAAAATCCTTACACGGTGTTACACGAATAATAGTTATCCTGTCAAAGCCGCAGGTAACCAGACGAAGTGAATCAAGTTCTATTATACGTATACCCTTACCACTCTTCCTCGTACTCGTCCAATTATAATTCCTCTTACTTTTCCTTTATATATCCTTAACTCTATATAACTTCTTTCTTTTTTTTTCCTTCGTTAGTGTATGTAACGACAAGGAGGAAGAGCTGGGGAGTAAAGGAGTGCAAGAGGAGATACGATAGTAGTGAGGGAAAGAGATGGATGGGATAAAGGATAGAGGGAGTGAGGTAGAAGAGTGGTTACGTAAACAGGGAGGAGGGAGAAAAAGATAACAATTAATCAGGGGATAGGAACAGAAGGGGGGGGAGAGGAGAGAAAATGAGTTAACACCAACATAATGACAGAAAAGTGATGAGTGTTATACCTAGCTTTCAAGAACGTTAGGAGTGGCTTTTTGTCTCCCATAATCACCTCCAACAGGTAATTATGGGTAGTTAGCAGAGGTGGAGTTGCCACGTACCGCTAGATAAAGATATACATTAAAATACATAAAAAAAAATATACAGCAAACAGGCCTGAAGACGCACGCACATACACACACACATCCACGCATTTGCATACAGATGATACTCCGCTTGTGCTTGAAATGAGATATGTATATTTTTTTTTCTCAAGAGCTGCGTGGAATGATACTAATTTGAGCTGATTTTTCTGTACTCTTTTCACATTTCATTTTTTTTCATATATAAATGTCCCATTCCAGCGGGGTTCAGTGACTAGAATACTGTTTTATCAATGTTGGCGAGGCTATACCTTGACTGACTCTCTCTCTCTCTCTCTCTCTCTCTCTCTCTCTCTCTCTCTCTCTCTCTCTCTCTCTCTCTCTCTCTCTCTCTCTCTCTCAATAGATAAAGAGATGAATAAATATAATATAAAATACCCTCTACCTGTACCTTCTCCTTCTCTTCACTACCTCTTCCTCCTTCTCTTTCTCTCCACGGCTCTCAATAAATCAGTGAACACCAGTAGGGTTTATAAAATACATCAAGCTCACCACATCTTTTTTCTTTTCTTCCACATGCATGAAATTTTCTTGAGAGCTTCTCCAATCTGGTGGCTCTTGCTTTTGTATGTGGAGGATGAGAGAGGAGAGGATGGAGAGGATGAAAGGGCAGGGGAAGAGAAGGTATACATGACATAATGAGGCTGGGAACAGAATAGATGCGTTGAAACAGTGTGTGAAGGCTTTTATGTGCGAACGAGACAAGGAGAGAGAGAGAGAGAGAGAGAGAGAGAGAGAGAGAGAGAGAGAGAGAGAGAGAGAGAGAGAGAGAGAGAGGATGGAGGACCTATGCTAGTACGCCTCAGTTTAACCAGAAAGTTCAGACACTCTCTCCCTCTCCCTCTCCCTCTCCCTCTCTCTCTCTCTCTCTCTCTCTCTCTCTCTCTCTCTCTCTCTCTCTCTCTCTCTCTCTCTCTCTCCCCTTAATTGTTCCTAAGTAAGTTAGATGCAAGTTTGACAATTTACAACCTTTCTCTTTTTATCCACTAAGTAATATTTTTCTATGGATGGGACGATTTTTCTCTCTTTCGTCTCTACATGTGTCACCTTTTGTCTGCTGTTGTCTGTTCATCAAACTACTACGTTATTTATATATTATTTCTAACCAGTCTTTTTTCTTTATTAGTATTAGTATTTCCTGGTTTATACTTCTTCCTCAGCTTCCCACGTATTCCCTCTTTATAGATACTTGGGAATCCTTTAATATTCTTATCCATAATATAAATAGAATTCCTCGCATTGTGTTTTATGTTCCTTTCACCTGTCCACGTGTGTGACGGCATGTGGCAAGCAATCTGTCGCTCTGTTCGCTCTCTGATATAAATAGACTTTTTCCACAATACTAGACGAAGAAAATGCGTAGCTCGGAAGGCTGAGATAGAAAAGAATGGTTAAAAAAAAACGTGAAAAAGAAGGAAGGGAAGAGTGGAGAGGTAAGGAAAAGAGCACGAGGAAGGGGAGAGAAGAAAGAGTGAGGCAAAAAAAAAGTGATAGTGAACAGGATGGTGTTGTGAAGACGATGATGGAGGGACAGTAGTGAGGAGATAATGACGATGGAGGGAGAAGGAACGAGGGAGTATGAAAGGACGATGGGAGAGGAAAAGAATGGAGAACAGGGGATGATTAGGGAAGACTAGAGGTAAGGAAAAGGTGATAGGAGGGAAGTAATGTATGGTATGAGACCAGGAAGGAAGGTTAGACCAGTAATGCTAATAGGAAAAGGATAGGAAGAGGGTTTAGTAAGGGAAATGGCTTAAGTATAGGGTGGTGTGATAAGGGTGATGGGTGGGGGAGTAGGGTGATAGGATGATGGGAGAAGAGGGAAGGTGGTTGGATGGAGGAGGTGGAAGTGTTTGGAGGTCAACACAGAAGGGTGATGGATGAGGAACCGACCATCAGATAATGTGAGAGAGGCGGGAGAGGATGATGTCAGGTGGGGTGAGGGGGTGTGAAAGATGGCCGAGGGCTGGGAGGGCACAAAAAAGGGGAGAGAGAGGGAGGGTGGTGAGTGAGGAGTGAAAGCTAGGACAGAGCCTGGAGTGTGGGGGAGTGAGGGAGGATAATGTCTGGCAGTGTGTGTGTGTGTGTGTGTGTGTGTGTGTGTGTGTGTGTGTGTGTGTGTGTGTGTGTGTGTGTGTGTGTGTGTGGACATAAAATTGAACTGACGCCGTGGTATCAACTATTGTAAGGGTTGGCACGCCTGGCTGTGTTAGTAGCATCGCCAGGTTCGAGCCACACAGGCAACATCATGTCCCAGCCTGTCGTGTCGGGTGAACTAGAAAGGATATCTGAGGCCACACAGTACACGGCACCTGTCACCATACTATATCACCGGAAACATACATACTACATCCATGGTGATACTAGTTTTCGTATACAAAATTCGCGGGATGCTCTTTTTTTCTGTGTGGACATCTATGCAATCAAGGTAGCAACGAGAGAGCAGAGAGCCAACCCAAGGGCGGAGCGGAGCGGAGCGCGGAGTAACTTCAGAAAATGGGAGACGAGCGAGTGTTCTCTCATTGGCAGTAGTACCCCCACAAGCCCCTCCCTCCCTCAACGTGCCCGCCATTATACTGTACTACCACACAGTGGGTATAAGCCCCTCCCTCCCTCAACGTGCCCGCCATTGTACTGTACTACCACGCTGTCACCTTGGTTTCCTGTGGCTAATTTGTGACCACAGGGGACTGACACGCCTTGGTACTGACTATCAATGAAGAAATGACGATTAAATATAAAAAAATAAGATAAAATATGTATCAACGTAGAACGGAATAACAAATATAAATACACTTTTTTCTTTTACAAAACTAAGGTATTATTTTCGGTCGAATTATTAACTTACACTATTCGGTTGCACTTGGAAGCTCTTGGAATCCCTAACGACATCGCTGTAAAAATAAATAAATAAATAAGAGCAAAAAAAAAGAAAAAAAAAGTGTTCGTTACCCACCATTCCGTCTCCATCCCGAGCCTCCGCCATTACTTTCCTATTCGCCAAGCGGAACTCAAAGAAAAACTTAGCTGCCTCGACATTCCTGGATCCTCTAAGTATTTGAAATTCCTTACTTTCGAAATACATAGAAATACCACTCAAACACACACACACACACACACGAACAAGCCAACTGGTGAAGAGGTTGAGTGAAAGCTGAGCCGGAATAATAGGTATTAGGGAGTAGTAGTAGAAGTAGTAGTAGTGGCAGTATGTCGCTGAGGGGCTAAGGGTTGGTGAGTGGTATTGCCGTGGTGATAGTGGCGGCGTGGAGTAGTGGGAGGAGTAATGAAGAGGGGGAGGGAGTGCTGTGTGGTAGAGAAGAGGGCGAGGCGGCATGGGGAGACGTGGGGAGGGAGTGCGTGACGTGATCCTAAAAAGTGGTCTCGTGGCTTGTGGTACTAAACATTTTTTTCTTTTTTTTACGCTAGTCATGTGTTCATTTTGTATCTCCGTCTATTTCTATTTACAACGGAATGAAAAAAAAATCGAGGAGTATAGCAAGACATTTCCTCCTCCTTACTCGTTTCTTTTATGCTATTGCTAATACACATAACTTTCCCCTACAATTGATTCGACCCTATAATTTCACTCCATCATCACCTACTCCACTCCTCGTAAGTAGCAACGCACACCAACGCTTTACACGCCAACACCAACGAGTCACAGTACTTAACACTACATACCTTAGTAGAAAAAAACAGAAGCCAGAGAGGAACCAACTCCACGCGATTCACTTCAAAGCAAAACTAACCGGAGCATCAGGTGGTGATGAATGGTGTGACTACGTGGCAACAGAAAAACCGGTTGGTAATAGATGATTGGTAGCGGCACGGGCACGAGGCGGGTTGGTCTGTGCGCTCATTGGCTAGTGTTGTCTCCTATTATAACATTTGCCAACTACCGCCACAAGCTCTATCTATCTACCACCACCACATTCTACTTTCCCTAACTACTACTGCTACTACTACTACTACGGATTATTAAACTAGATAGATATCATTCTTTTATTATCCATGACAACTGCCTCACAACGGCTCCACAGGTGTCATTCAACGCTCAGTGATAATGGAGTACGATGCTATGTGGTGTGGTGTCACTTTATTACCAAGACTGCCAACACAAACCACTCACAGTCCCTCCAGCCCCTGCAGGTCACCACCATCCACTGCATGGTTTTACACGAGTCAGGGAGGAAATCTATTAAGTCAAACATATTTTGTCCTTTCTTCCATTTCCTTCCCAGACCAATTTCATTTTGTCGGTGTAGGTTCACTCAAGGAACCCCTCCCGCTTTGCTCTCCCTGCTCTCCCGCTCTCCCCGTCTGTCGTCTCCCTTCTCCCTTCTCTCTCTCTCTCTCTCTCTCTCTCTCTCTCTCTCTCTCTCTCTCTCTCTCTCTCTCTCTCTCGGTCTCGGTCTCCGTCGGCTTCTTCGCGTCCTGGTCTCGGTCTCGGTCTCGGTCTCGGTCTCGGTCTCGCTCTCGCTCTCGCTCTCGCTCTCGCTCTCTCTCTCTCTCTCTCTCTCTCTCTCTCTCTCTCTCTCTCTCTCTCTCTCGGAAGACGGGGAGCGGGAGAGGGGGAGACAGCCTACCAACAGCAAAACCATCTCTGGCCGGACAGGGAAGGGTTGCAAGGTTCTCGGTAATGTCTGTAAGCTGGTTAAGTCTATATAATAATGCCTTACCCTTATAGTCTCGGTAAAGAAAAAGATACCTGAGCAAATTGAAGATGTGTAATAATTCAGGAGACGAGTAAAGAGGCTCCCCACATCATAATTTACATAATTCTCATTTGTAATTTTCTCATGGGTAGGAATCCAAGTCCATCCTGTGATCTTTTTTCTTTTTTCGTTAAGAACCAGAGAAATACTGTTTTTGGCAGGCGACAGCAAGGCTACGTGCAGGAAATGGTGACAATTTCATTTATACTTTTGCAGTATTCCTAGTTATTTCAGTTACTTCATTACAATGACATCATGTTACTCAGAATCATAACTGGTCATGTTAGTGATATGACATGATCATTTTATTCTAATATAATCATAAATCTTCTGCCAGAAGGACGACTTATATTTTTGTAAAATCTAGTAAAAAGTAGTGGTATCATTTCACCTCAACGATCTATACTTCGAGGTATTTACGGTAACTGATATACTGCCAAGGATTTTTTGACAGTTAAGGGAAGAAAAAGCCTGGATGGAGCACGTGACATGTTTTATCCACCTTCTCTCACTTCTTTTAGCTGGTGTATCAAGTTGGTTACAGAATCCTTCACCTGGAGTATAACAGGAAACCCTATCTTCTTTTCTGTCGTATGGTTTAGCTAGCCATTCCGACAGCCAGGGTGGTATTCTCAGCTTTCCTTGATGGCAGTGTACTGGAGGAGAGAATGGGTGGGAAGGAGCCTTCTCATTTTCCTTGTCCCACTCTTACACTAAAACTAAAGATCTGCATAATACAATAGTTACGCCTTTATAGGTAACATCTATATTATAAATCAAGAAGCTTTCCCATACTAAATACTTCCATAATCCTATGTTCCTCCTCCTCCTCCTCTTCTTCTTCCTTCAATTATTAATTACAATGCATGTCAAGCTGCAACACACACACACACACACACACACACACACACACACACACACACACACACACACACACACACACACACACACACACACTTCGGATTAATAACTTTGCATTGTAGTTCAAAATCTAATTTCCATAAGATAGAGACACAGACAGAGACGGGAAAGGAGGGAGGGAGAAGAGAAGGAGAGAGGGAGGAAGGAAAGGAGAACTAGATTGAGAAAGAGCAGAAGGTAGGAAGGAAGAACAGTGCAGGAGAGCGGAAGGAGGGGAGAAGAAAAGGAGGTGAGGAAGAGGAAAGGAGGACGTGGAGGAGGAAGGAAAGGAAGGAGGAAGGAAAGGAAGAAGGAAGGGTGGAGGAAGAGGGAAAGCGAGGAGTAAGCTACGTTGGTAAAGTGGAGATAGGAAGAACAGGAGTAAAAGGAGTAAAAGGTTGAAAGAGAGAGAGAGAGAGAGAGAGAGAGAGAGAGAGAGAGAGAGAGAGAGAGAGAGAGAGAGAGAGAGAGAGAGAGAGAGAGAGGTAAGGTCACTGGGTAGCAATCTATACGTCGACTTCACGTAAAATTTCATTGCATGCACCTCTCAAATAACTCTCTCTCTCTCTCTCTCTCTCTCTCTCTCTCTCTCTCTCTCTCTCTCTCTCTCTCTCTCTCACTAGGGATCCAATAAAGTCTCAAGCACGGTCCAGCCTCAATACGTGACGTGACTGGAAGTACTCGTCACACACTACCTGGCCAAACACGTTACGTAAACATGATGTACCGTGAACCAGAACTACGATACACGATGAGGGAAGCGAGGGAAAAAAAAAAGGCAAGAAAAAAAAGCAAGATAAAACACTTACGCACCACATGTGAAGTAAGGTTAAAAAAAAGGGAAGTAAAAAGAGAGGATTACGGAAATATCACGAGGTTTAACAAGGAGGGAACGTTGAGTTAGTAGAAATGTAAATCCTGCTGGTAGTGATGATTGGGATATAGAAGTAGGGTTTTGTATAGTTTATGTGTGTATGTGTGTGTGTGTGTGTGTGTGTGTTCATCCTCCCCAACAAACGCACCCTCAGCGGAACATTGAACAGTTGAGGTGAAAACAAACAGTCAAGTTGCATGTTTCGATCTTGCCGTGATACGCTCGTTCAAAATGGGGAAGGTAATTCGCTGCCTCTGTACACGCAACACGGGAAGCGGAATGGCCAACACGGCCCCCAGGGCATCACACACGGAAACCAGCCACTCGCGGTAAAGTTGCAAGTGAAAAATGACACTGCCAACAAAGACAGACCTGCAATTCAATGATGATAAAAAGTATAGATACCTGTTGCCTAATGGATGGAAATGCCAAAAAAATAGACACTCTCCCAGTGGAATACCGGCGCGTCACACACCAGTAAGTGAACACCGGCACCAACACGGCACAGATGCAGCCACGGATGGGGATTAATAACTGCAAAACAACAACAACGGGGAACCGACTTCTGTGTCATAAAAATAATACACATTATAAACTGTGTACCAACTACTGTGCATTAACAACTGCACTCAACTGCATAAAATACAACTTTGCAACAACAACACGAACCAACAACCATACAAAAAACACCTATGGAACAATCCACTCCAACTATTCAACAACAACACGTCCGCACCAACCTGGGGCCGCATCCACATTCACTCTAAGTGTTTGTTTGCTTGCAAACCAATGTGGTATTTGTTTGGCCATATATTGCAGCCTTGACAGTAAATGTTGTG
Source organism: Metacarcinus magister (assembly GCA_029783475.1). NCBI lineage: Eukaryota > Metazoa > Arthropoda > Malacostraca > Decapoda > Cancridae > Metacarcinus > Metacarcinus magister. The sequence continues at coordinate 9,454,041 of JAPQNM010000038.1, forward strand.
GAAACACTGGGCCAAATTTTTACCAAAAAGAAATGTAATATTAACTCTAAGTATTTATTCTGTAGAGTAAGATGAATGAAGTACGCATAATATTATTTCAATTATTATGGTATGTGCTAGAAATTTTCTCAGAAATATGTGTTTATTTGTTTCATGAGAGTAAACGCTAACAATGCGATGCTGTAACGACTTGTACCCTGTTGTTCTTGTTAGGTGTTGTGATGATGGTAGACGCCCAGGAAAGCTGGTAGTATCATTGAAGCTGTCGAAAGAAGCAGCAGCTTTATTTACAAATAAACAAATAGTGTTGGCAAAATCTGGTGGGGCTTGTTCCTGTTCGTTTCTGGTCCTACACATCCTCAGCCTCAACACCACGCAGTGTGCTTGAAACTGTAATAACAACATATAGAGATGCATGAGTTTATTTAGCCAAAACTTGTGTCTGGCTGCAACCTCACTAAAACGACGGCGCGCCATTGTCACCAGTATACTCCAGTAACAACAGCTGCGCACCAAGCACGATGGATGACAAGTGTGCAACAAACTTCAGTGGATCAACAACTTGGCGACAACAACCACACACCAACACTTCAACACCTGTAGCCGCGCATCTCTGTCTGCAGCGGTTGTCAACGAGGCTGCCAGGGGTTCTGGGCTAAATGACGCGGAGAAATGTATCATAACGGCAACACACTCCGCCTACTGTGCCAGGCTTATTGCAAGCACACACACACACACACACACACACACACACACACACACACACACACACACACACACACACACACATTGAGTCGATCGTCATAACAATCATAATTCATGACCTATTATCTAGTTTCCTCCATTCACAGTACAACTCTATCATCATATTTTTGGAGGGGAATGGTTTTCTTCTTTCTTCCTCCATAATTGACATTCTCAAAGGTATATCATGTACACTGCTGATGCTACGTATGCTTCCTCAGACATACTTTAATCATGGAAGGATGGACTGCTGGCTAATATATATATATATAATGTTTGAATAAAATTGTGGCAACTAGAAAAAAAGACTTAAAAGAAAAATACTGAGGACACAAACAGTAATAAGAGCGCAGAAGACAATGAAATACTGAACATGAGTAGGAGGCGGGGGCAAATTAAGACAAAAAGGAACATGAAGAAAAGGAGGAGGAGGAGGAGGAGGAGGAGGAACACATAGGAAGAACAAACAGCAACAGGCCTGCTGGCCCTTACGAGGCTGTTTGTGAGTACACTGTCTAGTCTAGAGTGAAGGATACAGGATAGTAAGGGTGAAGGCTTCTCCCCCCACCCATGGCTGGCAGGGAAAGGAAGGACAACCAAGACCAGACTGTCACTACTGTCACTACCACTACTGTCACTACCACTACTACTACCACTACTACTATCACTACTACTATCACTACTGTCACTACCACTACTACTACCACTACTGTCACTACCACTACTACTACCACTACTGTCACTACCACTACTGTCACTACCACTACTGTCACTACCACTACTACTATCACTACTGTCACTACCACTACTACTATCACTACTACTATCACTACTGTCACTACCACTACTGCTACCACTACTGCTACCACTACTACTACCACTACTACTACCACTACTGCTACTACCACTACTACTATCACTACTGTCACTACCACTACTGCTACCACTACTGTCACTACCACTACTGCTACCACTACTTCCTGGCAAGCGATGTCAGGCCACTAGCGACGTCTTTTGAATCGATATTTCGTAAGTTAGGTACATCCGGATGAACTTACTCAAAGTTTGCTACGTTAACGGATAGTTTTTTAGTTGTGGATTGGCTTCTAAATATTTGTCAAGTCTATTTTTGAACGTAGTAATTGTTTTACTGTCGACGACATTGGCGGGCAGGGAGTTCCAAACGTTAACGATCCGATTGAAAAAGAAGTGCTTGGCTTTGTTGGATGTGAATCTTTTACCAGTAATCTTAAAACAATGATGTCTTCTTGTTATATTGGATCAATCAAAAGTAATGTAATCTTCTGTATTGATATTATCGAATCCTTTGATTATCTTGAACATTTCAATGAAATCCCCTCGCATCCTTCGTTTCGGTGGTAATGGCAGGTTAAACATAACTTATTGCCAGTATTAACCCTTACACTGCCGAGGTCTTTTATAAGTGTTCGATTTATAGATTTTTTTAAAAATTATGATTTTATTCAAATTTTTCTTATTAATGATAAAAATAAATATTAATGATAAAAATAAATATTAATGATAAAAAATAAATATTTAATGATAAAAATAAATATTAATGATAAAAATAAATATTAATGATAAAAATAAATAATAATGATAAAAATAAATTTTAATGATAAAAATAAATATTAATGATAAAAAAAAATATTAATGATAAAAATAAATATTAATGATAAAAATAAATATTAATGATAAAAATAAATATTAATGATAAAAATAAATAATAATGATAAAAATAAATATTAATGATAAAAAATATATATTAATGATAAAAATAAATATTAATGATAAAAATAAATATTAATGATAAAAATAAATATTAATGATAAAAAATAAATATTAATGATAAAAATAAATATTAATGATAGAAATAAATATAAATGATAAAAATAAATATTAATGATAAAAATAAATATTAATGATAAAAATAAATATTAATGATAAAAATAAATATTAATGATAAAAATAAATAATAATGATAAAAAATAAATAATAATGATAAAAAGAAATATTAATGATGAAAAGAAATATTAATGATAAAAAGAAATATTAATGATAAAAAGAAATATTAATGATAAAAATAAATAATAATGATAAAAAATAAATATTAATGATAAAAATAAATAATAATGATAAAAATAAATATTAATGATAAAAATAAATAATAATGATAAAAATAAATAATGAGGAGGAGGAGGAGGAGGAGGAGGAGGAGGAGGAGGAGGAGGAGGAGGAGTTAGTAGGCGAATCTAGCAGCATCAAGTCTTCAAAATAAGGCTCATATACATTACCTTAAGCCTCTCAGTGACTGCTTGGCCGGGGATATTTTCTTCAGCCACGCAAGCCACTAAGTTATGCCTCGCCGACCAAGGGAAATGAGGGAAGCAACTGTGTGTGTGTGTGTGTGTGTGTGTGCGTGTGCGTGTGCGTGTGCGTGTGCGTGTGTGTGTGTGTGTAAGAGAAAGGAATGAAATGAGCTCTGGGAAAGGAAAGAAGCACTGAGGGAGGTCAATAGGTCTTTGTAAAGCAGAGAAGGGAAGGAATTTAAGCTCGCATGCAAACAAACAAGTGACCTGGTTGGCATACTCGCTAACTTAATCAAGAATACTGGCATGATAATTGGCATGAAAGGAAGGAAAGAAAGAGGGAAAGAAGGAACGATGATAGGAAATGAGAAGAGTAAGAAAATAAGGAAGAAAGGAAAGAAAGAAATAAGGGATGAAGGAATCACAGAGAGGAAAAAAATGAAAAGAAGTAAGAGAGAAACAAAGTAATGAAGGAAGTAGGGAAGGAAGGAAGGAAAGGAGGAAGGAATAAGCAAGGAAGACAAGGATGGTCCCATAAGTAGGAAACATGGAAAAACTAAGGAAAAACTGCAAGGTCACACTAACAAAACATATGAAATGACAAGTTTAATAATATACTTTTACTCGAAAAATTCATTACTCCTGCTTACAGTAAGAAAAGAAAAAAAAAAAGATTCAGCAGATAAAAAAGAAAGAAGTGAAAGTAACATTGGCGAAAATAATATTATAGTCTGAGAAAAAAACAGATTAGAAATATATTCCCATGAATTTTAGCTTGAATGTAATATAGCATAAGTACGAAGCAGGATTATCTGTTGGACGAAAAGAAAAGAAACACACACATCACACATATTTCCTCCTTTCTCTCTCTCTCTCTCTCTTTTTCTCTCTCTCTCTCTGTGGTAAAGAAAAACACGGACTTAATACGCGACGGAAAGAAATTGGAAAGTCTTTACGTGGCAGAGAAAATGAGCAAACAATCCCAACATTGGAGGAAAACAAATTGTCGACTTTAATTTCTGTTTGGTAAAGTTTTTTTTTTTCTTTATTCGCTTCAATATTTTAAACAACATAATTACAAAAGTGAATATATTTATTAACTTTAAAATAATCATCTACACATTTCAAACACCTCACTAACTGTTCAAATTTGCTGTGGTGGGATGTGTAGAATATATGTGTGTGTGTTTGGTGTGAGGTGGGTGGTGGTGGGATAAGAAAGGAGTCAGAAAATAATAATAATAATAATAATAATAATAATAATAATAATAATAATAATAATAATAATAGTAATAACTTATGCATAAATTATTTTTACTACGGTGGAACAGTCACAAAAATGTAAGCAAGATTATAATAAGAACAAATGGAAAAAAAAAAAAAGATTACCAAGGATTGAAACAAAATAACAGAAATACTGACAAAGATGCTAACATGAATAGGAAAGGAGGAGGAGGAGGAGGAGGAGGAGGAGGAGGAGGAGGAGGAGGAGGAGTAGGAGAAGGAAGAGGAGGAGGAGGAAAAGGAGGAGGAGGAGCTGCATTCCCATTCATTGTGAGCGTCGGGAATTAGTAACGAAAATCACTTGTCTATTGCTTCACCAATACAACAAAGAGACGTTGCAGCTTGGACACACACATTGTTTCATAGTTTTAATTTTGGTATCGAGATCAGGGACAACCTACACACCAGACCCGTGGCTATACAAGACCAAACTAAACAAATAAAGATAAGTTTACCTGTGAGACTGGAGGGACAGGTGTGGTAATGCACGTGTCATCTTCCTAAACCGATCGATTTTTGGGCTTCATGTGATATCATAATTTTCTGACTACGAACTTTTCCCCTTGACGGCACGAAAACTTTGAAGAACTATCGATAAGGAGTAGCTCGATGATGATGATGATGATGATGATGATGATGATGATGATGATGATGATGATGATGATGATGATCCAACCAATAACAGTCAACAAACATTACGACCGTTACCAATTTTCCGGGATACACACTCGCCTCTCTCTCTCTCTCTCTCTCTCTCTCTCTCTCTCTCTCTCTCTCTCTCTCTCTCTCTTTCCCCCTCTTTCTCCCCTTCCCGCCCTTCCTCACACGCACAAAGGCCTAATTACAGAGCTACGTTCCCTTGCGAATACTTTCTTTCTGTAGAGTCGTGCTGCTGAGTTTCGTTCACCTCGACCTATCCATCTCTCGCCTCATTGCAATTGGTGGATCGATGAATCAAATGACTTTTCTATGCAGAGCGACCAAGGTAATTAATGTGAGGGGGGAGGGAGGTAGGAGGGGAAGGACGCCAGTTAATTTTAGGGAGAAGTATACCTAGGAAGATGCAAGGAAAGAGAGAGAGAATGAGAGAAAGAGAGAGAGAGAGTATAAAGAAGAGAGTAAAGTACCAATAATGGGGCACAACAGAGTGGATTTGCATACCACTATCCTGCACTCATTTCATTAATTATACACTGTTCATGACACCTCATTACTCCAAGCCTCATTATCTACATGCCGCCCCCCGCCGCAACCTTTTCCTCCCCCCCCCTCCCTCCACCCCATTCCCCTCATCACTACCCGTCCCGCCCTGTCTCATTACTCAAGGGCAATTCATTCATACACGTGGATTCAGTACACTCACCACTCATCACACACACACACACACACCCACACACACACACACACACAGATGTCTTACCATTGCATACTCGTTTCTCTCCTCACAAAGACTCATTATTCACCACCTTGCAATTAATGCCTCATAACTATTCTTAACGCGACGACTCATCACTAGTTTGAGAAGCATCGTCTCGCCTGATGCTCCTTAACTTCAACCTCGAGTATTATGACTTGGACACTCCTCCTCCAACTTCACTCCTCTTCACCGCCTAAATGTTTTCCTTTTTCCTTTTTCTTTTTTTTGCTTTCATTATCTCAGTCTTTCTTTCTCTCTCTTTTTTTCTTTTTCTTTCATCATTCAGAAAGGAAATGTAAAGTAGGTGGAAAAAAAATATGCGTTAAAAACAGAAATTCTCAGAAATGAATAGACACACACGCGCGCATACTTACACATACATACACACACACACATACACACACACAAAACAAACAAATAAACACCACTGAGCCTCTCACCACCTCTTTCCAAAATCCCCTGAGATTAAGTTGAACACGGCCTCTGAGGGTTGGGCAAAGGATCAAGGTTGTGGAGGAGCCAGCGGGCTTTTGGGATGCTGTGGGGAGATGAGGCTGGGTGGGGAGGGGGGGGGAGGGGGTGTTGAGGGGAAATACAAACATGTTACGGACTCAGCTAAATCCTCCCACCCCATGATGATGATGATAATGATGACGGTGACGATGACGATGAGGATGAGGGTGAAAATAGAGTTTCTTTTTTAAATGGCACGGTAAATAACATGAATTAATACAAATGAACATAATGAACAGAAGTCCCTCCAGCGGGCATCCCATTAGTATTTTTTTTTCTCTCTCTCTCTCTCTCTCTCTCTCTCTCTCTCTCTCTCTCTCTCTCTCTCTCTCCTCTCTCTCTCTCTCTCTCTCTCTCAGCCTTATCGCCTACTACGGCAGGTACCTTAGGGCACTATGGCAGGAGCTTCATCAACAACAATGGCATGGGGCGGGAAGGGGGAAAAAACACCTACTGCTGATGGTTCCCTCCCAGGTACACATACATGACAGGCATCGCGTAGGTTTTTGGGGCATCTTGTTTGCGACAACGAACTTTGGCACCCTCCAGGACATGGCACCTTCATCACCATTCCCTGTCCTGTTGCTATCCCGTGCAGTCCTTTTTTTTCTTTTCTTATTTATCTCTCTCACTCTTTTTCATTACTTTGCTCCACCCACGGACGCCTTCCTGTCATCATGTCTCCAGCTCTCACTTCCTCCTTCCTACAAACGGTTCAATCCAACTAACACTTTGCAATCCCATTAGGCAACAACTTTTTGAAAGAAACACATGGAGACTTTTGATATATAAAGCTGTTGAGTTCCCTTCCTTTCCTTCCTCCTCCTCCTCCTCGCCACAGAACTCTACTCAAGAAGAATCACGGGTAAAGATTTTATTTCTTTAACTTAAGGTCACGTATGGGGTTATCTTCACCCTTTCAAGTGTTGCTAATTATTCCATCCAACTAGGGAGGAACACCTTTTTTTCCCCGTCTACCAGTCTGTTATGACAGGTGAGAAGGGGAAGGAAGCGGCGGGGCTAGTGTAAGGCTTATGGATGGGTTAAAGGGAAGAGGAGAGACAGGTAGAAACAGAAAGGTTGTCGTGATGCAGAGGTGAGTTGCTCTTGCTGTTGCTCCTGTTGTTATTGTTTTTATCTCAAAGCATTTTACAAAGTTGCTGGTTTCTGGGAAAATTGTTCTTGGCCGCCGAACTGCTATTATTCATACAACTGTGGCCACGGCAAGAACTTCAGACAACCGCTGCTGCAAAAACGTGGCTCACGACATCTTCCACGTGTAGAAAATGCACGGAAACCTGTTGGTGGCCGGAACTATTTTTGCGAGGCGAGCAGTGGTGGTGATGGCGAGACATTTATGATACAGAGAATGGCTTTGTGTGATAGTTTCGTGATTTTTTTTCCCCTCTTCATGCACCTAAAAAAAACAAGAGGGTCATGCAATACCCGTTACGTAGTTTTGTAGCCTCGACGGAATTGGATGGCAAGCAACATTCATAGTAAGAAAAACCCTTTTTTTCCGGTTACTTTTGTATTAGGAAATTAATGAATGACGATAATTCTGATGATAACAGTACTAAACCGTAATAATAATAATAATAATAATAATAATAATATAAAATAGCTACACTTACAATGAAGAATAAAAAGAATACGACGAAAAAAAAAAAGAGATTATTACACCTATTATCATTATCATTATCATTATTATCATTATCCTCTTCCTCTTCTTGTTCCTTCACCTCACCATCAATAGCAAAGGCACGCTTGGCCTCGCGCACAAAGACACATTCATGCTTCATACATTTTGATTACGCACATTAAAGCCACTTGTTGACATGAGGGGAAGCCACCAGGGTGAGGGAAGGTAGGAGGAGAGGAAGTAAGAGGAAGAGGAAGTAGAAGCAGGAGCAGGAGGAGGAGGAGGAGGAGGAGGAGGAGGAGGAGGAGGAGGAGGAGGAGGAAGACGACGACGACTGGTGTGGGACTTAAAGAGAGTGCTCACCGCCTCGCCGAACACATGGTGCCTCTCCACTTACCAAAATTAAACGCATTCGGTTTCAGACCTAATTTCCCGAAAAAGCAGTAAAAGTCCCACAAGGATGGTGGGAGGAGGAGGAGGAGGAGGAGGAGGAGGAGGAGGAGGAGGAGGAGGATGGAGGAGGAGGAGGAGGAGGAGGA
>JAPQNM010000038.1:9470009-9475009 GCA_029783475.1 Metacarcinus magister
AGTAAAATATATAAATGTACGAACTAATATATGCAAAGTGATTCTTTATATTTAGACAGTTTATATATTTACTTATTATTATTATTTTTTTCTTCGGTAGTTTGTGTAAGAAAATTTTTAGGGGCAAGTTGAGATGACGAGTAAGAAATATTTTTAATGTATTCGTTTTAAAAAGACTAGATTTTCAACACACGTAGATAGCTATTGCCTGTAGGAGGAGGAGGTGGAGGAGGAAGAGGAGGAAAAGGAGGGAAAAGGATGCAAAAAGGTGAAAGAGAAGGTAGAGAAGGAGAAAGAGAAGAAGGAGGAGGAAGATGAAAACCAGAACAGCGTAATGAAACAAAAAAAAACGAAAAGACACACAACAAAAAAAAACTACATCAATTTACACTTTCCTTATTTATACGTCACACAAAAATTACTGGATTACAAATTTGTCTATGATAATTATGGGGCACAAATTTCTTTCCATAATTTACACGGACACGCTACAAATATTTTTTTTCCCCTATTCTTTTTGAAGTTTTCCTAGTTGAAAGAAGGGAAAAAAAGGGTAGCTCGTTAGGTAGGATCTAAGTTTAGGGGAGGGAGAGAGGGAGGGAAGAGAGGATGGGTAAGGGGACCAGGAAGGAAATGGAGGAAAAACTAATCTCTCTCTCTCTCTCTCTCTCTCTCTCTCTCTCTCTCTCTCTCTCTCTCTCTCTCTCTCTCTCTCTCTCTCTCTCTCTCTCTCTCTCTCTCTCTCACACACACAAATACACTACCTGTTTTGTTTGTGTGTGCGTATTCGTATGTATGTGTATATGCATATATGTATGTATGCATGGATATATGAATGCATGCACTATATACCTGTCTAGTTAGGTGTTCAATATTTATCTATTCACACACACACACACACACACACACACACACACACACACACACACACACACACACACACACACACACACACACACACTCATATTTTTGTATTACAGTGCTAACCCAGGAAAGGGCTCAGGTAAATCCCTACCGCCCTTCCAGCCCTATCTTCTCCCCTTGGCTGATGAGACGGGAGGGAGGAGGGAAGGAGGCGAGGAAGAGGAGGGAGGGGAAGGGAGGAATAGGGAGAGAGGAAGGAAGGGGTGAGGAAGAAAGGGTGGGTAGAAGACGAGAGGAAGGGAGAGGATGAAGAGCCTAACCTGATCCCGATTTTGATTAATTACAGTCCACGGGGGGCGGAGAGAGAGAGAGAGAGAGAGAGAGAGAGAGAGAGAGAGAGAGAGAGAGAGAGAGAGAGAGAGAGAGAGAGAGAGAGAGAGAGAGAGAGAGAGAGAGTAATATCACTAATAGTTTCTCATAACTTTCCTAACAAGAACTGCATTACATATATATTTTTTTTTGTACCACGCACAACAATAATTTCAACCCTGCCATCTAGGGCCGAGGAGACTCCAGTAAGCGTACCACCACCTTCAGGAAACATATAAAGACGAAAGCTCTGAAACTAATCTCAAGGTACAAGTGAAGGAAGTCAGCTGATCCACACATGTCTCCTTCCTTAACCTTCGTCAAACTTACCATGGAGATAATTATTGATAAAAATCCCTCACTCTAAACTTTAATGACCCTTGACAATTAACTACCTTACCACAATTAACCTGCTACCAGTATCACCTGTTAATTATCCATCTATCAACCAATTAGAGAGAGGGAATGCAGAGGTGAGTGAGCGATGCGGTAATTACAGCATTCACCTCCTACTAGCATAAGGCTTTAGGACTCCTAGCTAACCGTGATTTGGAAATGTTCGACGTTGCCGGAAATACTAAAAACATAGAAGGATCATCGTCCAGACAAAGGATGAAGGTTCGTGCATTACTGAAGTTTTACACGTGGAATAATGGCATGAACAAGTATGGTAATGTGTAGGAAGCTTTGTTCAACGCGAGTGACATGTAAGGACGAGGTTTGAGTGCAGTGACTAGATAATTAGTTCACTTCAGTTGCTTAATACGAATATAACAGAGCAGGTGATTCAATTATGCAGCACAAGGCGTTACATTTCCAAGAATTATGTAAGTGAGAGGAGTGATATTAATGAGGTGGTCTCTCTTTAAATCCATTTTTTTTATATACATAGATGTGTCTGTCTGTCTGTGTATCTAGGTCAATGCTGTGAAGAAGAAAACAGTTTTATTTATAGGATTTATCATTATGTAAGTAGGTAAATAAATAACTTCACAAAGGCTACACTTGATTAAGTTCACTAAATCAAGGTTGGTGTGCATAGAAATGTAGTTTTGGTCTTTTAACAGGAAAGGTCAGTTGGATGATTTATATTATTTACACACCTACACACGAACACACACCCATCCACACCCCCCACACACACACACAAAACACGTCAATATCCCGTACATCAATAGATCAATAGATTAATAAAATAACGAAGAAATACATACAAGCATAAACCTATAAATTCATACACAAAGAATGAATGAAAAAATAGATACATATGTGTGCAATTTCGGGGGGTGTTTAGGTGTGTTTGGGGGTGGAAAGTGTTTTTTTGGGTATGTGTTTTTTGGTATGTTTGGGTGTGTTTGGGGGTAGAAAGTGGGTGTTTGAGTGTGTTTAGGTGCGTGTTTGGATGTGTGTGTGTGTTGAGTGTGTTATTTATGTTATTTTTCAGGTTTCTGTAACAATTGTAGATTTTTTATTTTGTCGCCCAAAATTTTTCCGCGTAAATTTGGTCAAATGTGTTTTTGCCATTTTACTCGGAAAATATTTGTCGTACAGCAATAAGGTATAGATATTAATATATTAAATTTGATGTTGTCTATCTAATGGTGAAATCAGATTTAAAATATACTGTATAGTTTAGTAGGAAATTTAAGTTTTGTTGAGATTTTGTCAAAAAAACTAATATATTATTTTCTCAGTTACCAATATACCAATATCATTCTACTATAGCTCAAAAGAACGGGCGTCTCCTGCTCTTTACTTACTATTATAGAAGTCTTTTACGTAAGCCTCATAGTTTTTGAGTTATTTAACAAAACGTGATTTGTTAAAAAAAATCTAAGGGTGTCGCCTAGGAAATTTCATGAAAATTTTGACACCTCAGAATCTCATGAAAATTTATACATATAGGTTTTCAAGGATAAAAAACACGAATATAGACTCAATTTTATCATTACTATAATATTAAACGCTATATAAACATTGCATTTTAATGATTTATTTTTTAATTTTTTTATATATATATAGGAAGGAAGGAAAATGTTTATAGATACTAATCTCTCTCTCTCTCTCTGAAAGTGACGAGGAGGGAGGGAGGGACGCCGGGTGCGCAGAGTGGTTGTGGTGGTGGTGGTATTAATCCCTTTTTGAGACATTTAATTCTAATAATCAGTTACTCTTCGTTTCTTAAGGGACTTCCATCTTATACTGTATAGGAATTCAATTTTACATTCAAGCAATAGCCCCCGTCCTTCATTTTCTTTTTCTCTGTTTCTGTTATCCCTTCCTTCTCTAATTTCCTCTTTGTCTCCCCTCTAAGCCCTCTCCTCTTCTCCCCTAGCCTTTCTTTCTTCCTATAGGGGGTTCTCTCTCTCTCTCTCTCTCTCTCTCTCTCTCTCTCTCTCTCTCTCTCTCTCTCTCTCTCTCTCTCTCTCTCTCTCTCTCTCTCTCTCTCTCTCATAATTTATTCTCCTTTGCCCTCAGATACAAAATTTTCCCTCTATTTCCTTTTCCTTTCCTCTTTTCTTTCCTTCCATGCCTTGTCTCTTGCTCCTTTTTAGCGCCTCTCGTTTCCCAACCTGATAGTGGCACCCGAGGCGTGAGAGCCACAGTTTGCGGCCTCCTGCAGGTGCTGTGGGCGAGACAGGCAGGGAATACATGCATTAATAATACATGTAAATATCCAGCGTCCACGGCTAACTATTGCATTCCTTTAACTTCGGCGGTGAACGGAAAATTTACATAGCAAAAGCGTGTGTTCTGACTGCTTTTCCCCAATCCTCCACCTACCTCTCTCTCTCTCTTTCTTTCTCTTGCTATCTCTTTCTTTTTTCTCTCTTTCTCTCTTTCTCTGTGTCATCGTTTAATCAACTAAAAAGCAAGGCCTCTCTTTCCATCCTCTAATCCATCAACTTAGCACTTAAAACTATTCACGTTGTGCTTTCCTGAATGAGGCCAACGTGAGGTGAATCTCAGGCGCGCGCAACTGCTGCATACTAATTCAAGGCAGGAGGCGAGGCACGAATGAACTAGGGCAGGGGATAAAGCAGCTTAATGAACGAAAACTATGATGCAGCTGGCAGTGGGTATGTATAAGCCTAATGATCTGCCTGGGGTTGAGTGAAAGTCAGGGAAATAGGATGTAAAATAAAGTTAAGGGAGGGAATGTTTTGAGACAATGATAGAGAAAAGGTAAAATACGCTCTTGGTGGCTTGCTGATTGACTGGCTGACTCACCGACTGATTGAATGAGTAATTGAGTGAATGATGAAGCCAGTTGGGTGCTGCTTCATTGGGGTTCAGTGACGAAGCTGTTTTGTTACACTACCAGACTCATTCACTTATTGCGCGTTTCTCTCTTTGTGTGTGTGTGTGTGTGTGTGTGTGTGTGTGTGTGTGTGTGTGTGTGTGTGTGTGTGTGTGTGTGTGTGTGTGTGTGTGCGTATGCGTGTGTGTGTAAAGTGAGGTTAGAACAATCTTATTTTCTCTCTCTCTGTCTCTATCTATCTATCTATCTATTTATATGGTCTTATCATTCCCCCTTCCATCCTCCTCCGCCTTCCTCCTTCCTTCCTTCATCCTTACTTCCTTCCATCCTCTCTCTTTCCATCCGTCTTGACCCAAAACTCACCCATCCCCCCAAAGGAAACCCATGGCCACGATATCGGGTCTTGCAATACCCGATTATGCATTTTCCCCGCCCGATAAACTCTGCTCCATATCCTGCACTCCCTGACGCAGACCCTGGGCGGTATCGGGACCTGGGGAGGAAT
>JAPQNM010000038.1:9477509-9487509 GCA_029783475.1 Metacarcinus magister
GTTGTGGATTGTTTGCTGACGAATCCTAGTCTCGTTTCGCCTATGGAGGTGTTTCAATGGCGGTGCATTCTCAAGGCTCCAACTCCATGCTGTTCACTTGTTCCCTTGTTCCCTTCTTGCACGCTGGATGGCATTCATGCGAGAATAATTTGTATTCAATGGAGGTATTTCAATGGCGGTGCATTCTCAAGGCTCCAACTCCATGCTGTTCCGCTTGTCATTTATTCCCTTGTTCCACGCTAGATAGACATCGGAGGGTATAAAAGGGGCTGCAACCTCAAGATGAATCAGTTGATATCCAACATGACTAGCGTCAACAACAAAAAGAGAGCTCTTGACTCCATGGTAACTCTGTTCGTGGAGCCCAAGGATTCCCTGGCAAAAAGAAGGAGACTTTTGGTCCCCGGCTGTAAAACGGTTGCAGTCACGACTCCGTCTGTTTCACGGACGAAGAGGAAGAGGAATGTGAACAGTGATGCAGAAGACATTACGATGTTGATGGAGCCTCAAGCCAACCTGGCTAAGAGAAGGAGGCTGTGTGTCCCTTGTTGTGGATCTGTGACAGCCATGGCTAAGAAGACTCTGAGACTGAATATAGTGCCCTTCGCATCCCAGGTGAGGCGTTGGAATATAAAAGCCTCTAAATACCACCATGTCAAGGTGAAGAAAAACAACCGGGTGGACGGTGAAGTACAAGGGCAAAAGTGTGAATTTCTAGTCGACTCCGGCGGTTCTTTAAATACTACCATCTATTCCCTTGCGGAGCAGTTGGGTCTGATCACTGGCAAGGAAAAGAAGGTATTCCATAAAGTACTAATGTGGGATGGTTATCACTACTTGGAGGTCACCGTGCTGGAGAAGGTGACGATCACCCTGGGAGGCTGCACGATGACCATCCCAATCCACGTGTACCCGCGCAAGTTGGAGGAAGTCTGCACGATGTCGCAAGTGATTATTCTTGGCATGGAGTTTTTGAGGCCAAGTCGTGCGTTTCAAGATTTCAGCGATGCCAGCACACTTTACATACGTAAACCTAAGCGGGTGCAGACACGACCCCACAGAGACTGGGTATACCTTCCAATCGTGTTTACAGCAATAAGAGAAGGCGGCACAAGTCTCATATCGGTTCTTGTGGACACGGGCGCCGATGGCTTTTTCACAACTGAGTTATTGAAGAAGCAAGATGGTGCCGCGTTGGAAACTGCCTCACTCCAGCTTAGTGACGGCAGCTTCATCGACACCACTTTGGATGCACGGGAAACTGAAGACGAGTTTTACATTCTTGGACGCAGTGTGTTGTTCAAGTACGACGCCATTGTGGACTACGGCAGGCGACTCCTCACCTTCAAAGTGGGTGACAAGTACCTCAGGATGACGCAAGAGAAGGATTAAGGTGGATGGTGCTGGTGGTGCGTGCAACATTAGGTGTTGTGGTGTTCATGCACTCAAATCAAACATCACTTTTGATTTATAAGTATATTCTTTTGGGTAGATCTGCAATGTAAGCGGACTATTTTTTGTCTTCCTCTGTGTCATTGTTATGCCAAGTGTTTTTCTTTCCTTTCCCCTTGGGACACTAAAGTTTTCGTTCCAAGACTTACGTAGGAAGCAAGTTTTCAGACCCATATGTTAGTAGTGGTAGGATGCACTTATTGTTATAAACCTTTTTCTTCTGTAATAAAGGAAGATAACTTTATATAACATTATGTTGTCTTAGTACTAAAAATACTCCATCCCATTGTTATGCTTCGTTTTGATTTATTTTTCTTGATATGGAGTTGTACTGATTTTATGTTCTAAATAAATGTATTCCTGAACACATTATATTACTTAATCCTCTATTTTTATTTCATGGTTTGCTATAATTGTTGAATACTATCTTACTTTTCTTCATGTTAACATAAAACCTACATTTTTACCTCCTCTGTGCCATTACAAAAACATTTATTATAGTTCATCCTTGGATTTGTTCGTGAGATCAATAACATCACCTAACCTGACATTATTAAGGTATTCTCCGTTCATCATAATTCCTGACTCTTCCTCTTTCTCCTCTTCTTCTTCTTCCTGCTCCCCCTCTTCCTCCTCATCCTCCTCCTTCCTATACAAATTCCATGATAGTTTGTCTATACTACTACATGGTATCACTCCCTCTCCCGGCCACCTTCGGCTGGAGGGAGGGGTGGGTGGGGAGAATCCTTCCACTTCGGTGTCCTTTTGTCTCTATCAAGTAGATATTATAGTGGTAGTGTAGTTAAATAGACAGCCTCGTTAGGTCTGTTCTTCCTTTGTACTCCTTTCTACTTCACTAACACCACTGTCTTCTTTTTCTCCTTCTTCTCCTGCTTCTTCTTTTTCTTCTTCTTCTTAGGAGGAGGAGGAGGAGGAGGAGGAGGAGGAGGAGGAGGAGGAGGAGGAAAAAAGGCATGAGGTCGGAGAGGATGAGAAGTAGGAGAGAAAGGAAAAGCAGCAGAATGAAGGGAGGGAGAGATGGGAGATTACTGAGGGATACAAGAAAACGAAAGATGTGTCTAGGTTTTCAAGGTCAGAGGAGGAAGGTGAGTACTTGAAATGCTACGTCGAGAGATGAGATTAGCGGCCGGACAGGTGCATTACTGGCATCTCTTAATTACCTACTGATTCCCGGTGACAGGTGTGGTAATGGAAGCAGGTGTTTCTCGAGGGAGGGAAAAACGAATGGCTTGTATTGTTGAAATGTTTCCAGTTCTTAGATTGAGACTGTAAGAGTGGGTAGTAAGTTACCTGGAGGCATTTGGGACAGGTGTGTAGGTGTGTTAGGGAGCCTCAGACGATGTACTGGCAGGGGACAAAAGCTGGACACAGTGGGATTATAAAGACCTGTGTGTTTTGTGTAGAGGAGTGCAAGCAAGAGAGGAGGGAGGACAGACGTAAACGAGAAAGAAGAATGGAGAGACAGCGAGTGGGAAGAGAGGAGGAGGAGGAGGATGTGCTATGGAAAGGAACATGCAAACACATAACAAGGGACATGGGCATGCAAGGTAAAAGTGAAGCAAAAATTCTGAAAATCTTTGAAAAGCCAACAACTCTCTCGGGATGACAAGACTTCCATTTTACGCTCTCTCTTCTCTCTCCCTCTCTCTCTCTCTCTCTCTCTCTCTCTCTCTCTCTCTCTCTCTCTCTCTCTCTCTCTCTCTCTCTCCACTTCTTTGCCTTAATCTGTCTCCTTTCATCTAGTCGAGAGGGAGGGGGAGAGAGGGAAGGGGCGGTAAAGTCAGCATTGTTAAGGTTTAGCAATGGAATGGAAACGGATATCTGGCGAGGGAATGGGTGAAGGTGCTGAGGGGAAACGAAGCCGTGGTGAAAGCCCCAGAGTGAGGGGAAAGAGAGGACAAAATAAATGAAGGAATACGCAGAGATGGCCTTGTGCAGCGCGTCTCTCTCTTCTGTCTCTCTACGATGTATAGGACACAAAATGAAATATGAAGAACCGAGTTAAGGAAATAGAAAACAAAAAATAGAGAACGATATTGACTGACTTTAAATTATATATATATGTGTCTATATAAATTTATGGAAAGAATGTTTGTGGATAGAAAAAAATAACAACTGTGGTGCCTATATAAAAGACATAATTTATCAGTGGAGGTTGAAAAAAAATATCTTGAATTAATGTGTTTGTGACTATCTATCACAGAACGATTTATAAGCTAATATGGAAAGAACTTTTTTTTTTTTTTTTTTTTCTATTTTTTGCTGGATATATTTTTCGTTTATCTTGACGCTCTTGACGTGTGAGTGTGTGTGTGTGTGTGTGTGTGTTGTTACGGGCTGGAACAGTGAGTTGTCTAGGGGAGTGAGTTAAAGAGACTGAAACACCCGAAACAAATAATAGGTGATGTAAAGAAAAGTAATTACCAACAATAATCTAATACTTTAAGAGAGAAACACAGAAGACGCTGATCTTGCCTTGAGACAGTATACAAACAGGTTATGACTAAAGTGAATGATAACTTAAGATAACTAAATTGAACAACACGAACACAAGAAAATGAAATTAATAACCCCGAAAATAACACAACACCACAGAAATAACACAAGAAGAAGAATATGCGAGTTTCACCACCAGGTACAGTATGAACAAATAATAATATGTACAATGAATGAGTAGTCGAGTCACTGGATCTACTCACTTAAACAGGCAAGAGATGGTGTACTGCTAAATCCTCGGGAGATTGGGAACACTTCAGCTATCTAGATTTGACTAACCATAAAATAAAACCAGACTCCCACTTCACCTCGCAGCCGCCTGGGGATGCTTCACTCAGCCTTGCATCGAGACAAGCTGGCGAGGCTCCGGAGTAATTTCCGGTGCCTTCCTTAGTGCTGATTGAGGAATAGGCTAGGTAGTGATTGGTAGTCGTGTAGCATTAGGTTCGGATCAATGAACCTGAACATGAGAATGAGTCGAGGCTTATGATAGTGTGTGTGTGTGTGTGTGTGTGTGTGTGTGTGTGTGTGTGTGTGTGTGTGTGTGTGTGTGTGTGTGTGTAAGGAATAGGAGGAGGGACAGCAGTGTTAGGGTGTCTTGCAGGTGTATCAGTATTGTCTTGCCTGCTGCGTTGGTTTCCCTTGTTTGCATAGGCGCGTTTAGAGTCCTTTGTTACCCTCCTGAACACACCTGGCTGCTGCTGCTGCTGCTGCTCGTGCTGGTGGTGTTGTTGCTTGTCTTTGCCTCTGTGCCACCTGGTTTCACGCCAGCTAAAGAGAATGTGTATTGTTTTTTATTACTTTTGTTGTTGTCGTCGTTGTCGTCATTACAACAATTATAACAACTACAAAAAACAATGTTAATATCAATAAAGAAATACATATTCCCTCTTTCTTCTCCTCCTCCTTCTCGTCCATCATCCTCCTCCTCCTCCTCCTCCTCCTCCTCCATTGCCACGCCTTTGCTAAGAGAGTCAGTGGCGCCTTAGGTGTCGGTGGTGGTGGTGGTGGTGTGGTGGTGGTGGTGGTGGTGGTGGTGGTACTGGTGGTGATTCATGGCAGTAATATATCACCGCTCTTAGATAAGGACAATCATATTTTACTGCGAATCGCTTTTTCGCCAACCATGTCCAGAAGTAGGCAGCGACAGAGGTGGAGGAGATGGCAGTGGATAAAGAGGAGGAGGAGGAAGAGGAAGAGGAAGAAGAGGAGAAGGAGGAGGAGGAGGAGATGGACACCTAAGAATACAAATACAAAGCAGCGGAAAACAAACAACAACCTTACTGGTTCTCATGAGGCTCTTTCCGGGAAATTCAGGAGTTAAAAAAACTATGCCATGGGACCCTAGGGTCTGTTGCTGTTTGTGTTCCCTTGTATTCCCGTGCATCCATTATACAAGTGATATATGCACGACAGCAATGACGAAGGCTGACATGAAACTATTTTGGTGGAAATTCAACGATGGTAACAGAAAAGGTAAACAAAGTATTGCTAACTGCTATTTTTACATTAATATTATATGCTTCCATAGTGGTGATATGAACACTGGTTGCTAGAAGACATTAAGGGTTTCAATACTAGATTACGGTCGGTTTTCCAAATGTTTACACCCCGCGATTGAAGAAAAATGTTAAGCTTCATCTGTATTCGAATGATTTAGTGTCCATTTTTGACCCGTATTTCCTGGCAACGTTTGATTGGTCGATTGTGAAATAATGCTCGTTTACGTTAATGTATACAGAGGGGAGGAGGAGGGAGGAGGGAGGAGGAGGAGGGAAGAGGGAGGAGGAGAAGGAGGAGGAGAAGGAGAAGGAGGAGGAAGAGGTGGATAAAAAAAACAGGAAAAGAGAGAAGGTGAATCTATTATCTGTGTGTGTGTGTGTGTGTGTGTGTGTGTGTGTGTGTGTGTGTGTGTGTGTGTGTGTGTGTGTGTGTGTGTGTGTGTGTGTGTGTGTGTATATACATTTGCCTGGGACGTAAAAGTAAAACAAAAATCAATGTCCATAATCACATGTTCGTTGTGGAGGTGGTAGAGTGGTGTGGTGTGGAGTGAAGGAAGGGCTGGTGGTGGTGGTGGTGGTGGTGGTGGTGGTGAGGGACAGTCGTATAGGGAGTGAGTGAGTGCTGGTGAAGGGTGAGGCGGAGACGAGGATGGTGGGACTGAGAGTGTAGTAATGAGGGTGAGGAAGTGTAAGTCAGAGAGGGTAGGGCATTAGTCATGTGTGGGGCGAGGAGGAGGAGGAGGAGGAGGAGGAGGAGGAGGAGGAGGAGGAGGAGGAAGAGGAGAGGTAGGTATTTAACTGTAGCCATAAAGTAACAGATAATGAAAAAAGTATTAGTGTGTGAAGGTCATGCAAATTAAGGGAGAGGAATGGAGGCAGCGATGGTGATGACGATGATGACGATGATGACGTGATTGATGGTGGCGGTGATGATGACAATGGCAATTAAAATGATGTAGTTATCTCTCTCTCTCTCTTTCTCCCTCTCTCTCTCTCACTCACTCTATAATACATACATATATAAAAGATTCACACTACATACAAGCGGCATCAGGACACCTAACGATGAACAGATGTAAAAGAAACACACACACAAAACGCCTGTCATTCTCCACGAGGCAAAATATTTCAGAGGTGAGCGCCTACATGACCAGGTTTTCAATGCGTAAAAGGCTCGTGGGTGTTTTAGGAGGGCGCAAAGTCCACCAAATCTTTCTTCTGTCTTTTATTCGCTACTTTTTTATGTACAGTCTCGTCACACCTCACACTCAAACCACCTCACACTTCCCACACCGTTACCAGGGAGGGAGTTACAGTATAAGGTTCAGTGACATCATGAGATTCAGCGATGTGACGTGCCAGAAATAAAGGTTATTCGTGCATGTTTAGAGGCCCCTATATAATCTCACGTGCGTTGCTATCTTCCTCACGCACACACATGCACACGCACATGCACACACACACACACACACACACACACTCCCACACACATCACAATCATATGAGTCACAGTAATAACACTATGATTTATCCGTCTGTGTGTGTCTCCATAAACATTTCTTCCTCTTCCTCTATCTAGTACACCTTGGAACGTCCATCCACTTACCTGTTACCTACCTACTCCTCTTATCTTCTAACCATAACAATTTCCATTAACGTGTCACAATTGGGAGCAAATTCGTCTGTTTAATTGGATAATTTGCCGTTTTTCTCTTAATCTTGTAATTTATTTCATGTCGCTTTATTCCACTTTGCAGTACATTTCACACACGCACGCACGCACACATTCTCTCTCTCTCTCTCTCTCTCTCTCTCTCTCTCTCTCTCTCTCTCTCTCTCTCTCTCTCTCTCTCTCTCTCTCTCTCTCTCTCTCATGCATACACAGTAAAGAAAGAAAAATATCCACGTGACTTCTCAAAGTATACCAAACTTCACAACATTCTGGGGTCATCCTTGTATTCATGTGTCGGCCGCTACACTTCTTTTGCATCCAAGAAAACCTTCCTACTCGGCTACAGACAGATCGTGAAGGTGGTAGTAGTAGTAGTAGTAGTAGTAGTAGTAGTAGTAGTAGTAGTAGTAGTAGTAGTAGTAGTAGTAGTAGTAGTAGTAGTAGTTGTAGTATGGATACGAAAGGAATCAAAATAACATCTACAGAAACATAAGAACAAGAAGATCCAGCCAGTAATCGCCAAACCAGACCACAGCGCCTTCTACAAAACATTAAATTCTGCTCAAGATAAACCTTTAGAAGCCAACCGAGGAAATCCGTCATCATTAGATATCTCTTTGTCGTATCTCCTATTGGATATCACGTATTTTCCTTCCTCTAAAATGAATTATGGCCAAATTCTGAAATGCGTTTTGCAGCATCGCGCTCTCCTCTCCAGCGACGCCCCCAATTCTTAAAACAATAGAAAGTGCACGCGAGCAGACTTGGGAGGGAGTGAGTGTTTCTGAGAGAGGTGGGAGAGGGAGGAGGGAGGGTGGCAGGAGCGGGAAGAAAGGAGGGAAGAAGGTGAGGAAGGCTAGAAGGACAGACGCAGCATCCTGAGTGAGAAACAATGAATAGGCTGGATAGGAAGAGTGAAAAGTGTTTATGAGGGTGAGTGAGGAGACGGTGAGAGAGAAATGAGTGTGGAATGGTGATTACCAGTATTGTTAATGATGGTGGTGGTGATGATTTTAATATGATACTTTACAACTGGTTTTTTTTAAGATCAATAGACTTATTTTCCTTCATTTTCGCTCTGATTTTATGAAGAAAAAGAGAAACGAGCGACTAGAAAAAAGAAATGAAAGACTTGTCTGTCGGTCTGTCTTTCTGTCCGTTTATCTTTCATGTTTCTTGGTGTATCTTTCAATCTGTCTGTCTGTATGTCTGTCTGCATGTTTGTCCAGCGGCCCCCGGTGTCTGCTTGGCTGTCTCTCCTCACCCGTCTGTTTTTTCTCTGTGTCTCTGAGGAAGGAAGAAGTTTGTCAACAAGGGTGAAGCAACTTGTGTAAACTTGGGTAACTCAACGAGACGCGGTTCTTCTCCCATGCTCTTGATCTTCCAGGCCGTCAGTAAACTTGCTACCAAGGGTTAAGTGGAACAGTCAGCTCCACCTCTCCCCTGCTCTGCCTCTGCCTCTCACTTGCTCCCAGTCTGCCTTTTCCGTTGTCCGCGCCTTGCCTTCCAAGTCTCGAGTCTTTGTGCCCCATTCAGGTCCTCTTGTCCGGCCCTTCAATTCCCTTTCTTATCTCATCTCATCCCGTCCTACCTATTCTAGTCCCTGTCCTCCTCTTCCTCACTTCGTCCCTCCCCATCCTTTCTGAAGTCCTTG
This sequence comes from Metacarcinus magister, assembly GCA_029783475.1. NCBI lineage: Eukaryota > Metazoa > Arthropoda > Malacostraca > Decapoda > Cancridae > Metacarcinus > Metacarcinus magister. Next base: position 9,486,307 of record JAPQNM010000038.1, read on the forward strand.
ATCATTCCTTCTACCTCGTCTAGCCTCTCCCGACCCAACCCTACCTGATTCCTCACCGCTACTCGAGAGGAACGAAGGGAAAACAGATGGGGAAAGATCCACGAATTGGCTGACGTGGGTTGGCGAGGAGCAAAAGCTACCAAGTAAAAGAGGAATGAAAGGAGTAAAGTTGGAGAGTCCTTTGTGTTCTACAGGTGATGGCGATGATGATGGTGATGGTGGTGATGGTGGTGGTGGTGGTGGTGGTGGTGGTGGTGGTTCGGATGGTGGTGATGAGGAAAAAATGGAAGAAATGGTTCTGGAAACAAAAGGAAATTTGCAATGTTCTCAACAAAATCACAATAATTTTCCCCTCCCTTACCTACCTCTACCCGCCACGCCACCTCAACGCCCTTCCACGCTTCCCCACACCTTATAATTACCCTGAGCGCCTGCACACGCCACACTACTACGCCCAGCAAGCGCCATCGGTACCCACACCTCGCCTCCCCCACTCAGATCCTCCCCTTTAAGGTGCCTCCTTTGTACCTGGTCTTCAGGGGACGTCACCCCGCGACCCTAAAACTCCGAAGCACAATCATAAGAAACTTCCATTGTGAGGTGGTGGCGAGAGGGGGCAGGGACGGCCTCTTGCGGAAAAACGGTAAAAGGTACAGCGGAGGAAGGAAAGGGAAGAGGGAACGGGGTATCGGCTTTAATATAAGACAGATTACGTGGACAAAAGGTAGTAATAGGTGGCTTGTTAGTCCATCAAGGTTAATGTTGCCATAGAATGTTACTTTGAACACCTAGCTGAATGGGATTATATTATACGTATATAAGAAAGAGAGAGAGAGAGAGAGAGAGAGAGAGAGAGAGAGAGAGAGAGAGAGAGAGAGAGAGAGAGAGAGAGAGAGAGAGAGAGAGAGAGAGAGAGAGAGAGAGAGAGAGGAGTAGGAGACGTATATAATAATTACTAACCAACAACATAATAATGGAGGAGCAGACAGCCTTACATCCTCCACCCATTCCTATAATATTAGTGTCAACAGAAAGAGGAAACTTTAATGTCTTGTTTTCAAAGAACCTAAACTTCTCCCAATCTGCCCAGGAAACAACAACAACAACAATAATAACAACAACAACAACACCAGGCAACATCAAACTCTTTAATACTAAGATTCAGAACTAAAAGAAAACAAAAAAAAGGCATTTGTTATTATG
>JAPQNM010000038.1:9490009-9507509 GCA_029783475.1 Metacarcinus magister
TCTCTCTCTCTCTCAAGATAAGGAGGACTTACAGAGAGCGGAGAGGATCCCAAGGACGATTAGCGTTTCCATGTCCCTCGCTGAAACCTGCAAATTGAGGTCCCGATCGGTGAGAGAGAGAGAGCGAGAGAGAGAGAGAGAGAGAGAGAGAGAGAGAGAGAGAGAGAGAGAGAGAGAGAGAGAGAGAGAGAGAGAGAGAGAGAGAGAGAGAGAGAGAGAGACGCGGGATCATATAATTGGACCATAATAGCAATAACAAAGGTGCGTTTATCTGTCTTGTTGTTGTTGCTGTCTGTTAGAAGAAGAGGAGGAGGAGGAGAGGGGATGTGAGGGGGAAGGAAACGGAGGAATGGAGAAATGAAATAGAGGAGAATGGAAGGAGATAATATGGAGGAAGAAGAAGAGGAAGAGGAGGAGGAGGAGGAGGAGGAGGGCAGTGGTCGTTACAGTGAGCCTTTCCAGGTCGTTCAAACACAACTATAACAACTGTATTGGCGGTGCATCGTGATCATGGAGATTACCGGGATGTCACTACAGCGGCGGCGTGCGTGTGCGTGTGTGTGTGTGTGTGTGTGTGTGTGTGTGTGTGTGTGTGTGTGTGTGTGTGTGTGTGTGTGTATGTGAAGTGGAGGAACGCAACACCACTCGTCACTTATATGAGGTTGGATAAAATCTGAATATATTTCTAGGAAGAACAAAAACTATAAAAAAAAAAAAATGTCGATATGAATGGCATGCATGAAACTCAGTCTCCCTCGCTCTCACCTTGTTTTTTCTTCTCTCTCTCGCTCTCTCTCTCTCTCTCTCTCTCTCTCTCTCTCTCTCTCTCTCTCTCTCTCTCTCTCTCTCTCTCTCTCTCTCTCTCTCTCTCTCTCTCTCTCTCTCTTCCTATGATAACATACCTATACCTCATTTAAGTTTGTATCCATCATCACGCTCCTTGTTATTGCATGAAAAACCTCACGACAACCTTCTCATCAGTGTCTCTTGCAATGCTGAACGATTTTCTCATTCATCTATTCTGCTCCTATATTTTCGTATTTATCACAATTCAACGTAAATTTCCTCTTTAGTATACAATTTATATGCACGAAATTATCATGCAATAATTACAATCGTGGATTTCTGTCGTGTATTGCTTTCGTAGTCATTGCAATACTGACTCAGTTAACCACCAAGTCGCCTTTTGACCATTGCAATACTAAGCAAACCAAACCATGAATTATTCCATTCCTATTTGTAGGTAAATACTTAAGTTTATAATTCCCAGTATTTAATGTTTACGTGGTGATAACCCAAACATATTTATTTTATCTAATTAAACACTCCTAAACAAGGTTATTAGATAAGGAGAAGCGAAGCAGGTGATGCGGGTAACCTGTGAACACCTGGATGCGTCACACTGACCCTTTACACTGCTGCTTTCAGTTTCATGTCGCGTTCCGGAGTGTCACATGCGATCAGTTACATGACATTTTCTTTGGGTCGTCGGAACAGAAACAGATGACACTTCTCAAGATGGGTCAGAAAACTTTTGAACGAGGATTTAAAAATAGCTTTACCAAGTGCTCTTTTTAATTGTCATTGTCATTTACTTATTTTACAATTATTAATTTTATGAGTGGTAGTAATATTAATGTAATAATAGCAACGAAAATTTTTTAATGAACAACAGATTCGTTTTATACTATCATTATTTTTTTTCTCTCCTTCTCCTCCTCCTAATACTTCTCCTCCTCCTCCTCTGCCTCCTCCTCCTTTCTTCACATGCCTACATAACACCTCGTAGTATCTCCTTTACACCTCCCCCAGAAGGTTCCTCAACCAGCACACAACATCTGCGCGTATAATGAAGGGCCAGAGCACAGGAAAACGACTTAAGATCACATAACACGAACGTAGAGAGAGAGAGAGAGAGAGAGAGAGAGAGAGAGAGAGAGAGAGAGAGAGAGAGAGAGAGAGAGAGAGAGAGAGAGAGAGAGAGAGAGAGTGTGTGTGTGTGTGTGTGTACCTGGATTACCTGGGGAGAGAAAAGTTGGTGGCAGTTAAATGTCGTTTGCGTGCTGACGATGGATAGGAAGGAGTGAGGTGAGATATAAGGCAGGAGGAAAGGGAAAAAGGGAGGGAAGAAGGGGAGGGAGGGAAAAGAGAGGGAGAGACGGAAGAGAGAAGAGAGAGGAGGAAGGTAGAACAGGTAGGTAGAAAAGAGGAGGGGATACAGGAGCGGTAAATGATAGATGAGGATGAGGAGAATGAGGTAGAAGAGGAAGAGGAGGAGGAGGAGGAGAAGAAATAGGTGTACTTTGTGTCCAATAATATTTTCTACATGAAGGGAGGAATGCAAGAAGGAAGGAAGGAAGGAAGGAAGGAATGTAAGATGGAATGTAGGAGGAGACAAAGGGAAGAAGAGAGGAAGAGGAAGGGAAAACAGAATCTGGTAAGTAATTTTCCTTAATGAACTGTCAAACTTAAATTGTTCGCTGATTTTTTTTTCTTCTCCCTCTCTCTCTCTCTCTCTCTCTCTCTCTCTCTCTCTCTCTCTCTCTCTCTCTCTCTCTCTCTCTCTCTCTCTCTCTCTCTCTCTCTCTCTCTCTCTAACTTTTTTTTTCTCTCTCTCTAATATGTAGAAAGTGCTCAGGTGGCGTATAGATGGACGGACGGACAGACAGACACATACACACAGACAGAGACAGACATACAACTGACAGACACGCAGGAAGAAAGAAAGACAGACAGACAGATAGACAAACACACATTCAAACAGAAATAATGACAGACAGATACACAGTAAGAAAATTAACATTTTAGAAAACAGAATATTCTATCTAACAAAGAATTAGTTCATCGTCAAAATCAACCTATATGTATATGTATATATATGTATATGTATATGTAAATGTATATATATATATATATATATATATATATATATATATATATATATATATATATATATATTATTCCTCTAGATAATACTCTCTTTCTGATATAAAAAAAAATTTCAAAACCGAACTTATAAAATGTATTTAAATTTCAAATTGTATTTAAACTTTCTTTATGTTAGTATACCTTTATGTAAGATGTGTTAGGCTGGCATGCAAGTGCCAGTAAGGAACATGTGATTTTTTTTGCCTTGCAACCATTGAAATGTGAATGTTTAAACTGTTAATGCGTGCAATATGACACACTAACATAATTTATACTCCAGTACAAATCCATGGAATGATTTATAAGGTTACTACTGAAGAAATATGCCAACTATACTGTTGCCTAACGTGTTCAAAGCAGCTAAAGGCTTCAATAAGATGGAAATATTTTACATGGTCTCTTTAATCAACAATGGAATTCAAAAATATGTGGATACTATGATGTTGTCAATCGTGGATTTCTTTTGAGTCCACCGCCTTGCCATCCGTGCCAAGTTTTAAACGCGCCACGGGCACGCCAAGCAGCATGGGACACAGGGGAGTTTGTTTCTGTCCGCCATGCTGTTGGTTGTGTGTCACCGAGAGGAAAAACTCGTATGTTGGTTCAAGGTTGTGAAAACTCGCTACACAACTTGTCGTCCGTGACGCTAAACATATTATAATTCACATTAAAGAGAATGTGATATTTACACAAAAATACACTAACGTTTATTTTATATCATATCATAATATAAAACTGAATAGAAAAAAAATGATAGTTTACAAAGTGATATTCCGTGGTGAAGCTTACTATTATAAATGATATTTTTAGATATTTGTTCCATCACTTACGAAACTGTTTTATATTAGAAGGAAAAATGTTACAAAAAAAATAAATAAATAAATAACTCACCAGTAAAACATTTTTTTTAGTTATGATAACCTGACCGTTACCAGATGGCAATATATTCAGTAAAAATCAATTTGAAAGTATTTCTATACTATTTTCCAACCACACACTCTTCCCTTGAAAGCCACACACATTTTCTTTCGTGGAATTATTTAAAATTCCGTTTATCACACAAAATACATTTGAATTGACCCTACAAAATGTGCCACAATTTGTGAATATTATTATTCAATTACACACTGCCTGTGAATCACTTCTATAGCCAGTACTTTCCATAATATAGTACTTACTGGGAACATTAATATATACATAATACATTAAAGGAGTATCAGTAATAGCCTGCTGTCCCCTGGGATGTGTGGTGTGATAAATACCATAACACAAGGACGAGAGAATACACGCCGCCTACTTTTTGAACTTAGAAATAATAGCATCATGACAAATGTTACTCATCAACTCTCGAACGACGCTACCAGACGTACGAAGGAGTCTCAACAAACTTTACATGTGTTTTTACAGAAAGAAAGTTTGTTTGCTGGGAAAAAACCAATAAACAAACAAACAAGTATTCGGCTGATATGAAAACAGGCCAAGATGATCAGTAATGGAAAGAAACGAAACAATAATGAGAACTGAGAGTGAAGAAAGTTGTGGGACTCTACACGCAACACAAAGGTGGCGGGAAGACAGTGTTATGACAACGCTATTCAACAAAGTGTATCATTAAGGTTTACGGGCTTTTTACACCTGTATACACAATCTCCGGATCTACATATATCATCAGCCAACATCATATGAAGAAAAAACGAATAAATAAAACTATCCTTCCGGCATTTTCTTTCAAATACTAAAAAGGACTCTTCTCCAGGTTTCTTTTTTCCCCAGAGACCAAAACAAAGGCAGGTATTCTAGGATTGTACACAGCTTCTAGCCTGAGTGAATGTGTGTGGGTGTGTGTGGGTGTGTGTGTGTGTGTGACTTCCTCCTTCTTCTCCTTCTCTTCATCCTCCTCATCTTATTTCTCTTTCTCTTTATTTTCCTCTTCTTCTTCCTCTTTCTCCTCCTCCTCCTCCTCCTCCTCCTCCTCCTCCTCCTCCTCCTCCTCCTCCTCCTCCTCCTCTTCCTGCTTTTCATCCTCCTCGTAGGTGTGTCAGTTTTGCAACTAAAAACACATATAAAGAAAATTATTATTGGACTCATTTATAGACCACCAGTACTCAGTATTACGAGTGATGAAAAATGATAAAATCATATAATCGAAGTAATTCATTTGGAAGCGTATATTTACATGTATATATATATATATATATATATATATATATATATATATATATATATATATATATATATATATATATATATATATATATAGTACCACTTCCTCTTCGGCCAATTTCGGCTGGAGAGAGGGTGGATGGGGAGGAGTCTTTGCACTTTGCTGTCCTTCTGTCACTATCAAGTAGATACTTTAGTAGTAGAGTGTAGTCACAAGGACAGCCTCGTTTGGTCCAGTAGGACTGTTGGTGTCTGTTTTTTCCTTTGCCCTTTGGCATTGGGTTAGCAACAGAAAGATATTCTATAAGGGTATGAGAAGGAAGAGATACGAAGAGAGGGAGCAGACGACAGGAGAAAAAGAAAACAAAGGAATAGGAACAGGAAACATGACGAGACATATGGAGAAGATGAAACAATGAAGGATGAAGAACATGAAAAGGAACAGGAAGACAAGGAAAAGGAGAAGGAAGAGGAAGAGGAGGAAGAAGAGGAAGAAGCTGGACCAGACACGAAACTCACCCGACTGGAAGACCAATAATCCGCGCAAAAGGACGTAAAGGAAGAGGAACATGTGAAGGAACAGAATAAGATAAAAAGGAGAGACGGAAGAAAATAAGAAAAGAGGTGAAAGAAGAAAAGAAAATATGACGATGATAAAGAAAATAAAGAGGATGATAAGAAGTGAAGAAGAAGGATAAGGAAGAGGAAGAGGAGGAGGAGGAAAAATAAAATATTATAGATATATATGAAAAGGGTTACATCATCTTCATATATTGATAACAATAATAGAAGAAGAAAAAAAGGTTCGTGAGACAGGCAAGAAGAAAAAAAATAATGCACACGGAAAATATAAATGAAAATAAAAGAGGATAAAATGAGAGAGAAAAATACACGAAAAGAATAAAAGAAGAAAAAAAAAAACGCAAAATGAAAATGAAAGAGATAAAAAAATATATAATAAACACAATGAGAAAGAAAACTGATGATAAAAAAAGGTAGATGAGACAAAACAAAAGATAATGATGAGAGAAAAAAGAAAGAAAAATAAAAAACAGTAAAAGTAAGGACACTGAACACCAATGAGAAAGAATAACTAAATAAATGTATTAATTGAGATAATAAAAAAATATAATAATGAAAGAACGAAGTGGAGAAGGCAAAAACTCAGTGAAAGAGAAAGAGAAAGAGAGAGAGAGAGAGAGAGAGAGAGAGAGAGAGAGAGAGAGAGAGAGAGAGAGAGAGAGAGAGAGAGAGAGAAAAAAAAAAGAAGCACGCGAGAGAGAAGCACGATAGTGAAAGAAAATAAAAAACAAATCAAATAAAACACACAGTTAATTAATTGACATAGCAGCTTCGTCATCAGTGTTCCCTTCACATCTGCTGCAGGAAGGAAAATAAACATGATGGAAAAGGAAAGAAATAAAGACGAAAATGGAAATAACGACCAAACTGCACCACCACTTCCACCTGCCAAGTTTCCCCCAATTAGCCTGTCCCTCCGCTTCCTCCGTTCTTCGCTGCATTTCCCATTTTGCAAGGCGTTCAGACCATCAGCCCTTCCTAGGATCAGTCTGATTGCTGTGTATATGCGACACACACCAATAATGTCTCTCTCTCTCTCTCTCTCTCTCTCTCTCTCTCTCTCTCTCTCTCTCTCTCTCTCTCTCTCTCTCTCTCTCTCTCTCTCTCTCTCTCTCTCTCTTCTCTCTCACTTTACTTCCACTTTCCAACCTTCCTCTCTTTGTCTGTCTGCCTGCCTGTGTTTCTACTCAATTAATCCACGTCTCCATTCTCTCTCTCTCTTTCTCTTTCTCTCTTTTCTCTCTCTCTCTCTCTCTCTCTCTCTCTCTCTCTCTCTCTCTCTCTCTCTCTCTCTCTCTCTCTCTCTCTCTCTCTCTCTCTCTCTCTTTCTGTCTATATCTTTGTTTCGTGTAATCAATCTCTTGCCTTTGTTATGTATTTTCTTTTTTTTCATGTTTTTTATACTATTTTATTTGTTTTTGTCATATATTCTCTTTCCCCACCCCTCTTCTCTCTCTCTCTCTCTCTCTCTCTCTCTCTCTCTCTCTCTCTCTCTCTCTCTCTCTCTCTCTCTCTCTCTCTCTCTCTCTCTCTCTCTCTCTCTCTCTCTCTTTCTTTCTTTCGCTACGCTTCTTACGTTTATAACTCAGCCTGTTTAAAAATATTGTTTTTCTTTAATTATTTTTCCAAGTCTTGACATCTACTGTTTCTCGCATAAGATTAGGAAGACAAATTGCATTCCTGAACATTTCATAACCAAAATATGCAGCAGCAACAGCAACAATAACAAAACGCAACAACAAACAGGATAATAATAATGATAATAGTCATAATAATAATAATAATAATAATGATAATAATAATAATGATAACAATAATAATCCTTTAGAATACTAACGTGGCTTTGTATATATATATCTTTATTGTGATCTTTCCTAGCACCACTTCAACAAATTGGATGAGACGAGCACCATTCTAATCACCATATCATCGTATTTTCAAAAGAACATAGTCACGTAAGTGTTTGAAAGTGTCTACAACCATTACGAGTTCTTATTATTATTATTTTTCTATTTTTCTTTTCGCTCTGACATCCTACGTATTCTCCCCACAGTTCAGTCCACCTGTTAATCTATATCACGAAGAAAATAGAAAGTTTTATTTTTTACAATAATATAATCTCTTAGTGTAGGAAGTACTATCATAAGGAAGATGGTACACTATGATTTATAACGAACTATAGTAAAAAACAAGCGGTAGAGACATGTACTACTAGTGTTTCTAAACGTTGCGACGATATTCAGTTGTTTTCATACTGAACTGACTTGTTGTAGTGTGTGTTTCTGTATCGCCTGCGTGCGTAGTTTTAGGCTGAAAACCAATGTGTGTTTGAAGCATTTTTGTTCCATGCCGCGATGCCACGTGGTTTGAATGCTGATAGAATGTGTGTGTGAGTGAGACGTAAAGGGAAAATTGAGGTTTGGAGTTTACGACACACACACTCTCTCTCTTCTCTCTCTCTCTCTCTCTCTCTCTCTCTCTCTCTCTCTCTCTCTCTCTCTCTCTCTCTCTCTCTCTCTCTCTCTCTCTTCAGTTTCACGAGCAACACTCACAATGGAGATGAATACGGACACAAAACAAGCCATGCCATTTCCTTTTGACTCTTCCTTTTTTCCCTCTAGTTAGGGAGGAACAATCGAGCTTTCTGTCCTTTTTTTTTGCGACCCTAAGCCAGTATCTTTCTGATGTTAAAGAACTGAATAGAACACATACACACACCCACACACACACACACACACACACACACACACACACACACACACACACACTAATACTAATACTCATACTAATTCTCAGGCCAGAGCTATAGTGTACAATCCCGAACTGTAAGCCCTAATATTTTTCCTTTGGTTGTAGATATAGTGGTAATTACAGCAGCCTCTTTAGTAGTCTTTCAGTTGTCTATTTGGTTCACGTGTTCGCGAGGAGGTTAGAGGTGACCTTATGTTACTCTTTCGTCCTATATATATAGTTGATCAATACAAAATCAGTGATAATGAAGCAAGGTGGGATACATTACATAGTTAACAATAATTAGAAGGACTTGAAGAAAAGTAGATAAGCAGAATCTATACACTACGATAAAGAGAAAGAGAGAGAAAGAAAAGAAAGAGAAAAAAAACTAACTGACTGACATTTGTATGAAAAAAAAGAACAAACACAAGAAGAGAAAGAAAGGAAAAGAATAAACCTTTACACGTAAAAGAAACAAACAAAAGTAAAGAGTGAGAGAGTAGAGAGAGAGAGAGAGAGAGAGAGAGAGAGAGAGAGAGAGAGAGAGAGAGAGAGAGAGAGAGAGAGAGAGAGAGAGAGAAAAAAAAAAAAATACAACTATACACGCTAACAAATCCTATAGCCAAGTACCAGTCAGAAAAGTCTCATTGTTCGAGGTCTACACACACACTCTTTTCTTTCCCTTCTCTTCCCTGAACCGACACCTCCTCCTCCTCCTCCTCCTCCTCCTCCTCCTCCTCCTCCTCCTCCTCCTCCTCCTCCTCCTCCTCCTCCTCCTTCTTCTTCTCTTCTTCCTCCTTTTACTCTTACTAGACAAATGAAAGCTGCCAGCGCAACCAACTAAAACCAATGTAGACGAAGAAAACTCTCTCTCTCTCTCTCTCTCTCTCTCTCTCTCTCTCTCTCTCTCTCTCTCTCTCTCTCTCTCTCTCTCTCTCTCTCTCTCTCTCTCTCTTTCCATATCCCCTTCCTCCTCCACACCTGAACAATAGCTTAATGAACACCGAACCCACATCCGACACACACCTGCCAGACCAGGTGAATGAGCTCTGGTTTTGGGAAGGAGGAGGAGGAGGAGGAGGAGGAGGAGGAGGAGGAGGAGGAGGAGGAGGAGGAGAGGAGGAGGAGGAGGAGGAGGAGGAGGAGGAGGAGGAGGAAGAGGAGGAAGAGGAGGAAAACGACGACGACGATGAATATGGGAAACTAGAGCGAGAATGTGTAAGAGGAGAAATAGCACAGGGATTCAGTGCATAGGCAAATGTAATAAAGATGAAACTATATATGTAAGCGAGAGAGAGAGAGAGAGAGAGAGAGAGAGAGAGAGAGAGAGAGAGAGAGAGAGAGAGAGAGAGAGAGAGAGAGAGAGAGAGAGAGAGAGAGAGAGAGAGAGAGAGAGAGAGAGAGAGAGAATAAAAAAAAAAAAAACAGTTGGGCATGAAATCTAGACATCATCAAAATTAAGTAAAACAACATTAATCAAGGGAATGACTACCGAGATGTCACAATGAAACATTTGAAAAAACTTGCAGGTGTTATTTGGTGCAATTAATTTTCAGGTAAAAAAGAGACCAAATGAGCTTTGCTGTCCATGAAGTGGAGGCAGAGGACGGTGATGAGAGAGAGAGGAACAGGAAGAGGAGGAAGAGGAAGAGGAGAGGGAACATACAAGAAAAGCATAAAATAATTGCATCTTAAATACTGGTGCAATACTTACATAAAAAAGTGAGAAGGCTCCTCCTCACCTATCTCGCTCTCCGGGACATTTTCCATTGATGAAAACCAATCTCCACTCAACCAACAACTCATCAACAGTACAACAACATTACATAAAAACATTTACAGTTAATGACCGTATTACATAAAATACAACGAGACACAACATAACGTTTTTGCTCTAAATGCCTTTTATCTACAACAAAAAGATATGCACTTTTAATATTGCATTTTTTCATTAATCAGAAAAAATCATTCCTACATAAGCATTAGTTCAAAGGGACGTAAGGTTAATCCATGGAGTTGAGTCACATTACGAGGCATCATGACGGCGTGTGGCCTTGATTCTTGAGCACCCTTATACAGTGTCTGCATAGCTGTGTTGATAAGGGAATCCATGCACACCATTATGATAGTGTCTGATTACTGATACCAAAACATGCATAAGCCAAAACCAGTATTGTGAATTTTCTTCCTACATAACGAAATTAAAGTTATGTAGCAATTATCTCTGCAGTCATTCTCACGTCAAAATATGTCAACAATGTTTCAGAATTGTTGTTTTTCTGCAGTACAACGAACCTGCGGACTTTTAATGGATAAAATTGAAAGACAGCTTGTGGACACTTATTTTGTATAATGAGACCGCTAACCAATATTTTGGGAGAATGTTGCCAAACTCTTTGTTGTAAGTATGCATATTACACACCGTTGTATGCAGACCTGCCTGTACTGTGCAGTGGTAGTGCTGGAATTTCAATAAAAAAATCATATGATACTATTTTCAGCAAGTTCATGTAATATTTTAAAACAAAAATCATTTCCACCCCTGTTGTTTGGGTAATATGTGCACCTTTTATTGTAAGTGATATGGAATAGTCTTGAGTAACACTTGATTTTGAAAGAAATAAGAGAAAAGAGGGACATTTGACCACAAACCTCCTTTTTATTTTATTTAAAGAAGATTTCACTTTGCCAAAACCTTGATTATTTTAACATGAAAACACGTTAAACACACTGCCTTCTTGATGGCGTTGCTTCATCATGACTGTGTTGATATATAAGTTCATTAATATAAGATGTATTGTGCAAATCAGACTTCGTTAAATATTCTGGAATGTTGCTGTACAGACAGACGCTCCCTCTTGCACCAACGAAATAAAATAAGAATAATAAAATTTCCACTACTACTGCATCTACAGCTGCCGAGGTGGAGGTGAGGCCAGACGCCGCAAGGACTACGTAATGTTAATCCGTCTTCAGGAAACGAAATCACCTCCATAATAGCTTAACCCTCAGGGCCATGTGGTACAAGGTCGTCCCTCTTCCTTCCCTTATTTCCGCCTCACGCTTTTTTTTTCACTCTATCCATACACTTTCCTTATAACTTTTTAGTCCCTTCCTCCTCCCGTCTTGTCAGTCTTTCTATGCTGCTAAAATTTCTTACCTTCTCTCTTTTTCTCTTTTGTTTTCTCTCTCTCTTTCTTTTACTCTCGACTTATCTTTATTTCATATTCTCTTCAATCTACCTTCACTAGTTCCTTACATTTTCTTTTTGCTTCTCCCTCCGACATGTTTTTCTCTTACTCCCTTCCCTGTATTATATTTCTTCTTCTCCCTTCCTCATTCGTTCCTCACTCCTCTCCTTCATTTTCATTTTTTCATATTTCACCCTTCATGCAGGCATTTTCACATTCCTCATTTGCTCTTTCTTCATCCTACGCCCATTTCTCTCTCCTCCTGCATTCCCCTCCCTCACCCCTTCCTCTCCTCCTGCATTACCCCTCCCTCACCCCTTCCTCTCCTCCTGCATTACCCTCCCTCACCCCTTCCTCTCCCCCCTCGCCCAATAACTCCTACACACGCGGCAGTTAACTTGTGTCGTAAGCAGGGAAGCACTTAATCTGCTTCCCACGCCCTATACTGACTCCCCCACCCAAACATATTCCTCAGGGAAGGGGGGGCGTGGTGGAGGAGGAGGTTGATGATAATGATGATGATGATGATGAGGATGATGATGATGATGATGGTGGTGGTGGTAGAAATGGAAGTGATAGAAGGTGGATTATATTTTCTTTGTTAGTGATTTTCTACATTCTACAGTGAAGTATTGTTTTTTCTATCTAATCAGGCGATAAAATAAAGAACTGGTGATAAGTCTTCATGTTGCTGAAGCTGATTCCTCCAAATAAAATAATAAAAAAAAAATATATGCATATACATTTTTTTTTTTTTTTAGTCACGGTAAAAAATAATGCAACTATTATTTTCTGCACAATATTTATAGCACGAGAGAGAGAGAGAGAGAGAGAGAGAGAGAGAGAGAGAGAGAGAGAGAGAGAGAGAGAGAGAGAGAGAGAGAGAGAGAGAGAGAGAGAGAGAGAGAGAGAGAGAGAGAGCGCTATTAACGCTAATTCTATTCTCAAACATCCAAGTAAAGTGATGGCTAGCACAATTTACAACCGTGTACACATGCCTACACACACACACACACACACACACACACACACACACACACACACACACACACACACACACACACACACACACACACACACTTTCTCTTCAACAAACAGAGGAAGGTCAGTTAAAACGCTTTTGCAAGAAATGACAAATTAATATGAAGCAAATATTTAAAGAAAAAGAAAGAAAGAGAGAATGAAAATGGAGGATGATTCAGAAGCAGAAAGAAAGTATATTGAATAAAGAAACAATAAACTCAATGTAAAAAAACAAACGACGTATATAAAAAAAACATATGAGCAAAGAAAAAATAAATGATGAAACATAAAAAAAAACAATATACACAAGCAAGGAAATGGAAAAAAAATGGGTAAATAAATTATAAATAAAACCATGAACTGAAAAAAAAACAAAAAAAACTGAGGAATTACTATGAAAGATCAATATATATATAAAAAAAAAAAACATGATAAAAAATAGATATAAAGAAGAGGGAGAGAAAGAAAGGCAACGGATAGAATGACTAGCAAGAGAAGGAGGAACACAAAGGAAAAAAAAATATAGAGGTTAGTTAATAGAAAACACTTTACCGTAAAAGGGAAGGGAAGTCAAGCAGAAAAAACATTATTAAAGGATATGAAAAAAAGAAGAAAAAAAACATTCTGAAAGTGGGATGAAAAAAATGCAGGTAATGGAAAAACAGTCAAGATGGGAAGTAAAAAAAAAGTGAAGATGCAACTATTTGTTTTGAAATAAAAAAAATAATAGTAATGAAAAGTTAGCGAGAGAGAGAGATTGTAAGATAGTTAGATAGATAGATAGATAGAGATAGAGAGAGAAAAAATAGTAAATAGAGGGGTAGACACAATGACACCCAACTTCTCTCTCTCTCTCTCTCTCTCTCTCTCTCTCTCTCTCTCTCTCTCTCTCTCTCTCTCTCTCTCTCTCTCTCTCTCTCTCTCTCTCTCCAAAGACTAACGGACTCATCCCTCGGCATCACCAAACGAGGACAGGAGAGAAAAGTATGAAAACAGAATTAGGAACTATTATCTGCAGCCCTCTACACTTCCCCTTACTTCGTGTGTGTGTGTGTGTGTGTGTGTGTGTGTGTGTGTGTGTGTGTGTGTGTGTGTGTGTGTGTGTGTGTGTGTGTGTGTGTGTGTGTGTGTGAAAGAGAGAGAGAGCGAGAAAAAAAAAGATAATTGTGTAAATAAAGGAGATAATTTAGTTCCATATTTTCTTTGTGATCTATTTGTGTGAATGTTGGGAGGAGGAAGAGTAGGAGGAGGAGGAGGAGGAGGAGGAGGAGGAGGAGGAGGAGGAGGAGGAGGAGGAGGAGGAGGAGGAGGAGGAGGAGGAGAAGAAGAAGAAGAAAAAGAAGTTCAAAGAGGAAGAGAAGAGTAACAAAGAGGAAGAGTGTGGGAAAGAGGAACATTCTTAATTTAAGTCTTGTTTCTCCTTTTCACTTCTTTCCCCAGCTTCCTCCTCCTCATCTTCCTCCTTCTTCTTGTCCTCGTCCTCTTTGTCCTCTTACTCCTCCTCCTCTTCTTCTTCTTCCTCCTCCTCCTCCTCCTCCTCCTCCTCTAGTTACAAATGACAGTCACGGAGGAAAGAGTCAGTGTTTTCGTAATGAGTTGGAGAGACGGAGGGATGGAGGGAGGGAAGGATGCAGGGAGGAGAGGTGTAATATTTTTTGACACGTGCACTGTGCGAGAGAGAGAGAGAGAGAGAGAGAGAGAGAGAGAGAGAGAGAGAGAGAGAGAGAGAGAGAGAGAGAGAGTTAGAGAGAGAGTTAGAGAGAGTCTAATAACGTCCTTGAGGCGGTCGTCATCCTACAGTGCGGGAGAGGGGCGAGCAGGAGGCAGGTAAGACCAAGACGAGAGGTTGCCTGTATAAATGAGGTGTGGTTCAAGCGGTGTGCTAATTGGCTCTCTTGGTCATTATCAGTAATTGGATTAGCCTCCAGGTCACCATTGGAGGGCAGGTATGATGACCTCCTTATCTGGACTGTTATGTGCAGAAGATGGAGTCACGTGATGGTGAGGTGATGTTGGTTGATTGTGTTGGTTTCAATATCAGGTATGGTGTCGAGGGAGAAATATGAACTGTCTATAAACTAACTCATTTTGGATCTATTTATGATGAACAATGGTGCATGGAGGTGTTGATGTAACTGAGACATACGTATGAAACTTATTAGATAGTATAACTGAAATATACAACTTAGAGAAAGAAAAAGGAATATGACGCGCTCGAAGAACATCAAAGATCTTGTGTCGCAGGGACCAGGTTTTGAATTTTGCCTCGTGGAAAATATTTAATAATCGTCCTATTTTCCAATAAATGCGTGATATATTGCGTGGATTTATTCCTGAAGAAACACCTCAAGCAGCACCGGAATGCTGCCATTACCACGCAAACCTGACATCTGACCTGCCACCACAACTCAACGAAAGTCGACTGCATGAATGAAGAACACCTTACGAGATTCAATGCGAGTCAAATTGCAGAAATGCGAAACTTCTTCGGAATTCCTCTTGACCAAGGTAAGTGAGCCAAATATAGTATATGAAGACGATAAATGGAATTTAATCCCAGGACAGCAAGGTGAAAGGTCGAACGTTACCAATACGGTCATAACAGATCGTCATTGGAGTATATTGACACGTTATTTACTGCATCACCATACGACTCTCATCCTTCCTGAAAGCAATTTTGGTGAATTAGGTTTTGTGACAGTGTATCTTGAACATAGGAGTTTATGAAAAAGAATTTCACAGAACTTACATTTTCTCCAAAAGCATAAGAGTTATTGGAAAGGTGTCGACAACAACCAGTAAATGTTATCGATATTGTTGCTATGCTTTTTTCCCGTAGGCGTAATATTTTCGTAGTGAAAAGGGAAAAAAAATGTACGACCTCTATTAAGGTGGAACTTTCGGGCCACAAAATCGAAAATCCATATTATAGTAATCAGAAAACAGAGTCCAGATTCGTGATAAGCTTGAATGAGACTGATTGGTACCAATTTTCTTGAGTTGTGGAGAAATCTTTACGAAACCTAGACCAAACCTAACCTAACCTAAATTAACGTTTCCCACTCCTCAGACTTCTTGGATGAAATCTTAATTTTTTTAATAACTCGAATAGTATAGAGTTCACGTAAAACAAATATAAAATGATAAAGAATGAGCACGTACGAATTGATTTCAATCTCTCTTTATCATTATTTCTAACATATATCGTCTTAGAAATGTCATTGTTGTATACTTCATTTGATTCATACACATATCGCTCACTAACACGATTCCATTCTCTTCCTTAACCTGTTTTAATGTTCTTCTCTTTTCTTCCTCATATCATGTTCTCTTCATCTCTTTTCTCTTTCCTCTCTAATAACTGTACATGTATTGTGTTTCTAAGGGCCCAAGGGACGATAAAAGACGAAGAAGCTGAAGGAAGAGTGGGAGGAGAAGGAGAAAGAGGAGGAGGAGGAGGAGGAAGAGGAGGAGGAGGAAAAGGAACAATGTTTTTGTAGCCTTTTGGGAGTTTGGAAAAATAAAAGATCACTTAGTAGATAGGGCGAGATAGTATTTGTAACTTTTGTGTTTGTTGCGTTGCTGCTGCTGCTGCTGCCGCCTTGTGTGTGTGAAAGAGAGAGAGAGAGAAAGAGAGAGAGAGAGAGAGAGAGAGAGAGAGAGAGAGAGAGAGAGAGAGAGAGAGAGAGAGAGAGAGAGAGAGAGAGAGAGAGAGAGAGAGAGAGCAGAACAACAACCTATGGACTGTAAATAACATATAATTCATTAAGTACATACCTCACACGGTAAAAAAATTGAAGGCGTACATGCCTTTATAAACTTCGAAAACAGAAGCTAAATTAACTGATTTCCTACCATGCCACGATGTTTCCTGGTATTCATTACGTCTATGTTGGAACACTTCAGTTCATCCTCCTACTGTACCCTTATCCCGTCTCCTTGATGGGTGAAAAACATGCTGTATGCTGTTGGAAATCAATTAATGACACTCTAAAATATTATTCCACCACACAACACACACACACACACATACACACACACACACACACACACCCACACACCCACACACCCACACACACACACACACATCCTTCCCATTACTCTACATCAACACTCATCACATCCTCTTAGACCCACTTCCCACACCTTCTTTCCCTCATTTACACAATATTTCCTCCATATACACATTTTCCACCTTCCTCTCCGTACCCTCCCTTTCCCTCCCTCCATTCCAACCACTCCACCGACATTACAGGTAAGGATAAAACTATTTGTCACATCTTCCACACATTTTTGCATCTCTACGCTATGTCGTTCCAAATTTCCCTCCGCCTGGGTTATGGTAATGAAGGGAAGTGGAAAGGGCCTCCAGTCATCCCTCCTTCTCTCCTTCCCCCGCTACCTCCCTCCCCTAAGGCACCATCACTACTGAAGAACGATGGTGAAGGTTCTCTTGCAACGCGCAGAGACGGCTTGGAAGACTAAATCTGTAGCGTCAACTCCCACATGTCACGCTTCCTATTACTTGGGTCTTGGGTCCCGGCAGGTGTTTATGTTGCTTTTATGAGGAGCGAAAAAACATCTATCTTGAGGTGTGGGTGTGTGTGTGTGTGTGTGTGTGTGTGTGTGTGTGTGTGTGTGTGTGTGTGTGTGTGTGTGTGTGTGTGTGTGTGTGTGTGTGTGGGTAGGTGTGTTGGGCAGCGCACCCTGAAGGAAGGTGTTCGAGAGGGTCATAGACATTACAGGACTTTAATTTCCGGCAAACAGATACACACACACACACACACACACACACACACACACACACACACACACACACACACACACACACACACACACACACACACACTCAAAATTTCACATTAAATTCTATTGCAGAC
>JAPQNM010000038.1:9512509-9530009 GCA_029783475.1 Metacarcinus magister
AGCGAGCGGTGGGAATTGAATTGTTTTCTGCCTCTATATACCTAATTCTAATGAGCCTTATCTTGATGCAGCAGCATTTAAGAATGAAAATAAATAACTTCCATAGCCATTGGCACCGGTGACAGAGTCAGTAGTGAAGATTTTGATCGGCCTGTCATGACCGAGCGAGCGGTGGGAATTGAATTGTTTTCTGCCTCTATATACCTAATTCTAATGAGCCTTATCTTGATGCAGCAGCATTTAAGAATGAAAATAAATAACTTCCATAGCCATTGGCACCGGTGACAGAGTCAGTAGTGAAGATTTTGATCGGCCGGTCATGACCGAGCGAGCGGTGGGAATTGAATTGTTTTCTGCCTCTATATACCTAATTCTAGTGAGCCTTATCTTGATGCAGCAGCATTTAAGAATGAAAATAAATAACTTCCATAGCCATTGGCACCGGTGACAGAGTCAGTAGTGAAGATTTTGATCGGCCGGTCATGACCGAGCGAGCGGTGGGAATTGAATTGTTTTCTGCCTCTATATACCTAATTCTAATGAGCCTTATCTTGATGCAGCAGCATTTAAGAATGAAAATAAATAACTTCCATAGCCATTGGCACCCGGTGACAGAGTCAGTAGTGAAGATTTTGATCGGCCGGTCATGACCGAGCGAGCGGTGGGAATTGAATTGTTTTCTGCCTCTATATACCTAATTCTAATGAGCCTTATCTTGATGCAGCAGCATTTAAGAATGAAAATAAATAACTTCCATAGCCATTGGCACCGGTGACAGAGTCAGTAGTGAAGATTTTGATCGGCCGGTCATGACCGAGCGAGCGGTGGGAATTGAATTGTTTTCTGCCTCTATATACCTAATTCTAGTGAGCCTTATCTTGATGCAGCAGCATTTAAGAATGAAAATAAATAACTTCCATAGCCATTGGCACCGGTGACAGAGTCAGTAGTGAAGATTTTGATCGGCCGGTCATGACCGAGCGAGCGGTGGGAATTGAATTGTTTTCTGCCTCTATATACCTAATTCTAGTGAGCCTTATCTTGATGCAGCAGCATTTAAGAATGAAAATAAATAACTTCCATAGCCATTGGCACCGGTGACAGAGTCAGTAGTGAAGATTTTGATCGGCCGGTCATGACCGAGCGAGCGGTGGGAATTGAATTGTTTTCTGCCTCTATATACCTAATTCTAGTGAGCCTTATCTTGATGCAGCAGCATTTAAGAATGAAAATAAATAACTTCCATAGCCATTGGCACCGGTGACAGAGTCAGTAGTGAAGATTTTGATCGGCCGGTCATGACCGAGCGAGCGGTGGGAATTGAATTGTTTTCTGCCTCTATATACCTAATTCTAGTGAGCCTTATCTTGATGCAGCAGCATTTAAGAATGAAAATAAATAACTTCCATAGCCATTGGCACGGGTGACAGAGTCAGTAGTGAAGATTTTGATCGGCCGGTCATGACCGAGCGAGTGGTGGGAATTGAATTGTTTTCTGCCTCTATATACCTAATTCTAGTGAGCCTTATCTTGATGCAGCAGCATTTAAGAATGAAAATAAATAACTTCCATAGCCATTGGCACCGGTGACAGAGTCAGTAGTGAAGATTTTGATCGGCCGGTCATGACCGAGCGAGCGGTGGGAATTGAATTGTTTTCTGCCTCTATATACCTAATTCTAGTGAGCCTTATCTTGATGCAGCAGCATTTAAGAATGAAAATAAATAACTTCCATAGCCATTGGCACCGGGTGACAGAGTCAGTAGTGAAGATTTTGATCGGCCGGTCATGACCGAGCGAGCGGTGGGAATTGAATTGTTTTCTGCCTCTATATACCTAATTCTAGTGAGCCTTATCTTGATGCAGCAGCATTTAAGAATGAAAATAAATAACTTCCATAGCCATTGGCACCGGTGACAGAGTCAGTAGTGAAGATTTTGATCGGCCGGTCATGACCGAGCGAGCGGTGGGAATTGAATTGTTTTCTGCCTCTATATACCTAATTCTAATGAGCCTTATCTTGATGCAGCAGCATTTAAGAATGAAAATAAATAACTTCCATAGCCATTGGCACCGGTGACAGAGTCAGTAGTGAAGATTTTGATCGGCCGGTCATGACCGAGCGAGCGGTGGGAATTGAATTGTTTTCTGCCTCTATATACCTAATTCTAGTGAGCCTTATCTTGATGCAGCAGCATTTAAGAATGAAAATAAATAACTTCCATAGCCATTGGCACCGGTGACAGAGTCAGTAGTGAAGATTTTGATCGGCCGGTCATGACCGAGCGAGCGGTGGGAATTGAATTGTTTTCTGCCTCTATATACCTAATTCTAGTGAGCCTTATCTTGATGCAGCAGCATTTAAGAATGAAAATAAATAACTTCCATAGCCATTGGCACCGGTGACAGAGTCAGTAGTGAAGATTTTGATCGGCCGGTCATGACCGAGCGAGCGGTGGGAATTGAATTGTTTTCTGCCTCTATATACCTAATTCTAGTGAGCCTTATCTTGATGCAGCAGCATTTAAGAATGAAAATAAATAACTTCCATAGCCATTGGCACCGGTGACAGAGTCAGTAGTGAAGATTTTGATCGGCCGGTCATGACCGAGCGAGCGGTGGGAATTGAATTGTTTTCTGCCTCTATATACCTAATTCTAATGAGCCTTATCTTGATGCAGCAGCATTTAAGAATGAAAATAAATAACTTCCATAGCCATTGGCACCGGTGACAGAGTCAGTAATGAAGATTTTGATCGGCCGGTCATGACCGAGCGAGCGGTGGGAATTGAATTGTTTTCTGCCTCTATATACCTAATTCTAATGAGCCTTATCTTGATGCAGCAGCATTTAAGAATGAAAATAAATAACTTCCATAGCCATTGGCACCGGTGACAGAGTCAGTAGTGAAGATTTTGATCGGCCGGTCATGACCGAGCGAGCGGTGGGAATTGAATTGTTTTCTGCCTCTATATACCTAATTCTAGTGAGCCTTATCTTGATGCAGCAGCATTTAAGAATGAAAATAAATAACTTCCATAGCCATTGGCACCGGTGACAGAGTCACCGGTGCCACGAATAAAACTGCTAACAGATTGGTCGGCTTTATTGAGCGTACTTTCGAAAATAAATCAGAAAAAGTCATATTAAAACTGCATAATTAACTAGTACGACCCCATCTTGAGTATTGCGTACAGTTTTGGTCCCCATATTACAGAAAGGACATTGACAAACTGGAAAGAGTCCAGCGAAGAATAACAAAAATGATTCCAAGGCTGAAAAATAAACCTTATGAAGAAAGACTTAAAGAACTAAACTTATTCTGCCTAGAAAAACGAAGGATGCGAGGGGATTTAATTGAAATATTCAAGATAATTAAAGGATTCGATAATATCAATACAGAAGATTACATTACTTTTGATAGATCAAATATAACAAGAAGACGTCATTCTTTTAAG
The DNA here is from genome assembly GCA_029783475.1 of Metacarcinus magister. Taxonomy (NCBI): domain Eukaryota; kingdom Metazoa; phylum Arthropoda; class Malacostraca; order Decapoda; family Cancridae; genus Metacarcinus; species Metacarcinus magister. Next base: position 9,515,968 of record JAPQNM010000038.1, read on the forward strand.
ATTACTGGTAAAAGATTCACATCAAACGAAGCCAAGCACTTCTTTTTCAATCGGATCGTGAACGTTTGGAACTCCCTGCCCGCCAATGTCGTCGACAGTAAAACAATTACTACGTTCAAAAATAGACTTGACAAATACTTAGAAGCCAATCCACAACTAAAATACTATCCGTTAACGTAGCAAACTTTTGAGTATGTTCATCCTGATGTACCTAACTTACGAAATGTCGATAAAAAAGACGTCGCTAGTGGCCTGACATCGCTTGCCAGGAAGTAGTGGTAGCAGTAGTGGTAGTGACAATAGTGATAGTCTGGTCTTGGTTAGCCTTCCTTTCCCTGCCAGCCATGGCTGGGGAGAGAAGCCTTCACCCTTACTATCCTGTATCCTTCACTCTAGATTAGATAGTATACTCATAAACAGCCTCGTAAGGGCCAGCAGGCCTGTTGCTGTTTGTTCTTCCTATGTGTTCCTATGTGTTCCTCCTCCTTGTCTTGGACCCAATACCAGAACACAAGCAGTATTTCATCATCTCTTTCCAGCACGCTTCCTTCCCAGTACTCTGTCGGCAGCTCATTCTAACCACACACATACACACCGTCTTTACTTATCCTAATGTCTTTCCTTTTTCCCGGGTCTCTATTCATACAGTTCTTAAGAAAATAGAAAAAATATGCTCCATCTCACTTCCCTGAAAGCAAAAAACATATATGGAATCCTGATAATTTTGGAATGTGCATTAGTGTGAAATTAGGGTGTTCTGCCCCCCCATGGAAAACCTTTTACATAAACAAGCAATACTATCAGCTATTAACTCGTACCAAATTGTGCTCATTATGCAAGGTTTTGAAAGTTTAAAATGCTATCAGCGGGTCAATGGCTGTGTGTGTGTGTATGTGTGTGTGTGTGTGTGTGTGTGTGTGTGTGTGTGTGTGTGTGTGTGTGTGTGTGTGTGTGTGTGTGTGTGTGTGTGTGTGTGTGTGTGTGTGTGTGTGTGTGTGTGTGTGTGTGTGTGTGTCGTTATAGATCTCTTTTATATATGTCACAATCTGCGACATAAACATAACCGAATGGAGAAGCTTTATTATTTTCAGAAAACGGTGACAAATATCAAAAAGTCACTCACCTTATGTTGCGACAAATATTTTTTAATGGTGTGCAAATGTCCACTGTACTGTATCTTCAATGGGAAAACAAAATATGCAAGAATGAACATCGGAACGTTTATTTTTGTTGTGTCGAATATCAAAATAATAGAAAAAAAAGTTCTTCCAGTGACATTTCGTAAGTTAAAATAAAAATAACTTTCCATAGTTGCTTGTTGGTCTGTTGCGTTTTTTTTTTAATATGAATCTCCAACAAAGGATTGACGCAACAATGATTGAAGTGTATGTGTGTGTGTGTGTGTGTGTGTGTGTGTGTGTGTGTGTGTGTGTGTGTGTGTGTGTGTGTGTGTGTGTGTGTGTGTGTGGCAAACTATCAGACACAGAAAGATAGATACAGACAGACAGACAGACATACCGACATGCGATGGAAGTTTGGCAGGAAAGAGGTACAAAAGAAGACCTTATGGGATATCATCAATAGGACTGTCAAAGAGGCAGATCAATACGTTTTTGTAATGGCTTGGCTTTATGTACAAGACAAGGCTTAGCAGTGCCATTGCCCTTCCCGCAACGAGTGGCAGCCTGAGGAGGAGGAGGAGGAGGAGGAGGAGGAGGAGGAGGAGGAGGAGGAGGAGGAGGAGGAGGAGGAGGAGGAGGAGGAGGAGGAGGAGGAGGAGGTGGTGGTACACAAGGGAATGTAGAAAGGGAAGTGGAGTGAAGTGAGGTGAAAAAAATAAGGAACGAGGGGAACGGACAAGGTAATGATGTTATGGAATCTGGACGAAACACGAGAGGTGAAAAAAAAGGAATAGTAGGTGAAAGAGCAGAGTTGGGAAAAAAAAAATATGTATAAAATTCAGGTGAGGTTAAAATTACACGTGTAACTGAATAGAAAAAGGAAAATATGATCAGAAAAAAGGGGAAGCTTAAGAAAATTAATGTAAATTTGTTACAGAGAGCGAGAGAGAGAGAGAGAGAGAGAGAGAGAGAGGAGAGAGAGAGGAGAGAGAGGAGAGAGAGAGAGAGAGAGAGAGAGAGAGAGAGAGAGAGAGAGAGAGAGAGAGAGAGAGAGAGAGAGAGAGAGAGAATCTTCCCCCACACGCTGCAACAAGGTTATGAAGCGTAATAAGCAAGTGATGAAATTTCCTGATGGCGGCCTGACGATGCACTGGAATGAGGGAGGGACGAATGAGGAAGGAATACGAAAAAAAAAATAATAATAAATAAATAATAATAATAATAATAAAACAAAAAAATAGATGGAAGGAAAATATATCTTAACATTATTCAAAACCAGTCAAAAATATAATGGAGAATATAGCAACAACTACCTTTTTGAAGTAGATTTAAAATAGGTGTGTTAGAACCTCAGTACATTTGGAGAAAAAGGTAAAAATATATATAAGTCAAGGTAAAGCGGATGTCAAGGTAAGTCTCGAGGGAATGAGGTCCTTACTTATAAAAAAAAAATAGTAATAAGGTTCAAAGGTCAAGAAGGAGAAAGGGATGATGACCAAGTTAAGTACACAGTAACGAGCATGTCTTCTGGTTTCTGTACTTGACATTTCCCGTATAAAAAAAATATATTAAAAGTGAACATGTGGTGAGTTAGGTACGTCTGTTATTATCACTATTATTATTATTATATTATTATTATTATTATTATTATTGTTAGTAGTAGTAGTAGTAGTAGTAGTAGAAATAGTAGTAGTAGTAGTACCATCACCTATATTTCAGATTTGTTTTAATTTCATGATACTCTTTTTTTTTATTCATGCAAAAACAATCTTAAGTTGGTGAGAATCCTCATCATCATCATCATCATCATCATCAACATTACCACCAGCTTCATCACATTTATTTCCTACGCTATTATCGTGCTTTCTCTTCCTTCTTCCTTCCCCTCATTATTCAGTAATTGAGGGAAAAAAACCAAAGTGTATGTGTGTGTGTGTGTGTGTGTGTGTGTGTGTGTGTGTGTGTGTGTGTGTGTGTGTGTGTGTGTGTGTGTGTGTGTGCGCATCAGCAGGAGGAAGCGGAGACCCATTATTATTAGGCTCCGTCAATGAGCTAGACACGTCCTGGTAATTATCGTCCCATCATTATAATCACCTCCCTTCATCGTCATCATTAATCACGCGGAAATATTCATACTCGGTCCACGCGACTTGTCAAAAACATCTCTCTCTCTCTCTCTCTCTCTCTCTCTCTCTCTCTCTCTCTCTCTCTCTCTCTCTCTCTCTCTCTCTCTCTCTCTCTCTCTCTCTCTTACTCTCTCTAACTCCATCCCAGTCATCATTAATTAACCATTCTACACATCCTTCTCATCCTCTCACTCATTCCTCCATCTCTCTCTCCCCTCTCCTTAGGGAGGATGAGGGGAGGTCGACAGGAAGGGCGAGAAGGAGAGAGGATTGGGACAAGAGGAAAGTGGGGGGGGGGAGAGGAACATCTTAATTTCTCCTTGTCACATAACAGTCGCTTGTCTGAAAAAAGTTCTTCAGAAAATTAACGTTTCATTTGATGTAAGTTTTTTTTTCACTCTCTCTCTCTCTCTCTCTCTCTCTCTCTCTCTCTCTCTCTCTCTCTCTCTCTCTCTCTCTCTCTCTCTCTCTCTCTCACTCTTTCTCATTGGGTACAATTATATGGAAGGACGCGGCGTGACTGACAGCTTGATCAAGGGATGAATGAGGGAGAAAGGTATGAGGAGAGATAGCGCTCCATAAGGGAAAAAATATATTTAAGGTAGGATTAGGGAGGGATGGAGGAGGAAAACACTGACGCAGACCGGAGATATGAAGGTCAGGTCTTTCAAGGTGAACCAAGGTGAGAGCAGCAAAGGTGTAGAGAGAGGAAGAGAAGCAAGGGTGAGGATGGAAGGCAGCAAGATGGAAGGTAATTGAATGAACTGAGCATGGCGAGGAGTGTAGATTACAAGGTTAATAAACAACAAAATGAATTGAATAAATGGAAAATAAAAAAGAGAGATAGAGAAATTAGAAATAAATAAGGAACTTGAATAATAAAAGGTAATCACAACACTATCACGTCTTCACACACACACACACACACACACACACACACACACGAACACACACACACACACACACACACACACACACACACACACACACACACACACACACACACACACACACACACACAGGTGGCCCGATTTCTTGATTCACCTCACCAATAACTTCACTATTTATCTTCAGGTGCGAGAGACGGCAGTGTTTGCGTCTCAAAAATATACGTAATGTAGTCTCAGTCACGTTCTGTATGTTCAGGTAATTGGCAAAGGTGACGTACAGTGTGTGTGTGTGTGTGTGTGTGTGTGTGTGTGTGTGTGTGTGTGTGTGTGTGTGTGTGTGTGTGTGTGTCTGTGTGTGTGTGTGTGTGTGAATATATCTAGAAGTAGTATTTGTGTGGAGAGTAGTAGTAATAGTAGTAGTAGTAGTAGTAGTAGTAGTAGTAGTAGTAGTAGTAGTAGTAGTAGTAGTAGTAGTAGTAGTAGTTGTAGTATTTGTAGTAGTAGTAACAAGTGGAAGCAGCAACACTAACGAGCATACAAACAAGTGAAAGTAGGACCAGTAGCAGCAACAATAACACCATAACAAGCAAACGAGCAGCATCAGCATTAATATCTTAATTAATCCCCGTACCTTTTTCCTGCTACAATCAAAACAGGTGCATGACAGGAAATCAGCGGAGAGTAGCTCATCGCTTCAAAGAGAAATGTCGGACAGAAAAAAAATAATAAAAATGTAATTCGAACTTCAGGAAGCTCCCTTGATTCCGAGGCTTAGCAGCTACATTTGATGCTTGATGACCAGACACACCGATATAAACTAAAATCCCCCGTCCAGGTATAACCATTAGTCTCACAGCCACCCAGTTCCTTCCACACAGACCATCCACACACACGATGCAAATTATTGTATTCCACGCACTCCATCTCTGGCTGGCGTCCCTTGAGGTGGCCAAAGGAGGTAATGATGAAGGGCTCTAATAGGAATACAAGATCAGCCCCTGAGGCCCTATACAGCACCGCCTCACCAGCCTCCCGATAATTAGGGTTCACTCATAATTAAGGTCTGACTGTTTCCAGTATACCAGCAGCACCACAACTGGTTATGGAATACTAGACGCTGCCACACACAACACCCTTCGTTATGTTGTAGTTTGAAGGAGTGGACCATGTGGCGTACTAAGGCTCTGTGGCCATACCAGGGAAACAATAACATAAGAATTTATAATAATAACAATAATAATAATAATAATAATAATAATAATAATAATGATAATAATAATAATAATAATAAAAATGATAATAATAAGAATAATAATCAATTAGTTACTGAGGTAGAATTCAGTGTCATGATGGTGATGAATTATTATTATTATCTTATTAATTATCATACCTTATATTGTTTTTGTTATCAGATATACACTATTCCTTTCACTATCACTATCATCATCCTAATCATCCATATCATCATCACTATAATCTCCTTCCTACAACAACAGACTGATCAATGGTAAGTAAACGAATCTGGGAAAATAAGTTCCCTAAACGCAGCCCTTTTGAAGGAAGTAAAAGGTCCAAACAACCTATTGGGTTCCTGGAGTGTTTCGATTATCCAGTCTTGAGGGAGGTAAAAGCTGTATAAGGGTTACAAAATAAAATAATGAACCAATACATGAATAAATAGGTAAAATAAATAGATAAATAAATATATAAATAAAACCAAGTATAACATTCCTGCGTTGACCAGTGAAAGGGTGAAAGGCATGAAGATAATCCTGCATCAGTAAAGTGAATAGAGAATGACGTAAACCCTCGTATAGCAAGGCCGTGGCAGGGAGGAGGAAAGACATATAAGCACGTAGTAATAATAATAATAATAATAATAACAATAACAAAAAAATACACAAGGCAATTAACACAGACCGAGAAAGACTTAAGAATATAGAATAATAGGACAGACAGCTTTTGACTAAACCTTGTCTGGAAGTGCCGTGTGAGTGGATGTCCTCCCCACCACACCCAAGTGAGGCGCATTCCACAGGGGAACGAATGAGGCCACTGTAACATCAATACCTGGAATGGAAAGAGAAAGAACAGCTGAAGAGGCGGCACAGAACACCTAACTTTATTGAGGTTGATTTAGACAAGGCCAAGTGTGTTTAATGAAGACGAGGAGAACGATTGAGTGTTTGAAAAGAAAACAACTTTATGGACCACAATGGCCAGCTGACAGGTGAAGGAATAAGGGTATGGTAATAATGTTCATTGTGAAATACAAGACGGGAGAATAACTGAGACCTAAGAACATATATGGGTACAAGTGAAAATAAAGAAAGATACACTTAATTCAATCATCTGTAGAGAACTATACTAGTCAAGAAGTTAAACTGGAAAGAAAAGTATGGTGGTGGTGGTGGTGGTCGTGTGATGCTGGTTAGGACCTTAGCCATAGCAATGATTCAACCGTCGACCCTCAGCCCCTCGCCTCTCCACACACTATTTTATTCATGATACAAGGGCGCGGTAACAACGTGTACAACTACAGTGTGTCTTTCGCTCCCATACTTGTAGAGGTAAAGTGCTTCCCTCTATACATGTCAACACTGTCTGGCACCATGGTATGTACCTACCTGTTTGCCCTACATACCCTTTGATATAACGTGGTATGGGGGTCTCTTATTCCGTCCTGGTATTGTGAGTTTTTGTGGTGGAGGGCGATAAATAAGGAAGGAGGAAGTGATTGTTACGGTGGTGGTTGGGTTGTTGGCATCGTGTGTGTGTGTGTGTGTGTGTGTGTGTGTGTGTGTGTGTGTGTGTGTGTGTGTGTGTGTGTGTGTGTGTGTGTGTCTTCTGCAATGTTCTGACTGATGTAATTTGAATGTTCTGGTTTCACACTTGATCTTGCCTGGTGCTACAGTACAGAACATTAGACATAATTCAACTACGAGTATGACATGTAGTAGGTGATGACTTTCTCCTACACTATGAACTACAAATAGAATCCAATGTAACACACGTGGGAACTGAAGGTAATACGTGAAAGCTTGTGCGTTTAATCACATATCATATCAAGTCCATACACACAACAAAATAACATGTTAAGAATGATTCAGCCATTTCCCTAATTCATTTTACCCTTCCAACATGGCTGACCTCACAACACACTCACCACATACCTCACCTACTACTCCAATCAATTATTTTTAACACTCTCAACACCATATAAAAAAAAAAAAACTAAAAAACACACACAACACCTAAACACCAATACGCCCCTGACCACCAGACGCTGATCCCGGCTCGTGCCACCCTCAACACCACGCCACAAACACCACAATAACCATAACGGGCCCTTAGCACCAACATGCACTCCACCACTACCACACTATAATTATAACCTTCACCCTAACCACTCAGCCTCTCCCCACCCTCTTTCATGCTCGCTTATATAACCCAGGCTAAGTACACGGCCTCTATCCTTTCATTCCCTTTCTCCACACACTACCATCACCTACCTACCACCACTATAAATACCATACCACCACCGCCTACCACTCAACACCGTCACCGCTCATTGCCACCACCACCACTACCACCACCACCATCACCACCACCATCTCACAGCTTGAACTACTGCGCGGTAACCTTCGCTAATCTACACATTATGACGATTCATTTGTGTGCTCTTGTCTTCCACCCTCATGGTGTGTGTGTGTGTGTGTGTGTGTGTGTGTGTGTGGGTGGATGAGAGAGAGAGAGAGAGAGAGAGAGAGAGAGAGAGAGAGAGAGAGAGAGAGAGAGAGAGAGAGAGAGAGAGAGAGAGAGAGAGAGAGAGAGAAAGAGAGAGAGAGAATCGTCAAGGGTACATCAAATTGAGTGTAAAGAAATATAGAGTGAAGACTTCTCCAAGGAACGCTACCTTGTCGTGGTGAGAAGGCTTAATCTTTCAAGGATCAGAGGAGCTAAGCTAGACAGGTGCAATCAAACTAAGCAGGTTCACTGTAATGAATGCGTTCCCCACCCAATACGGCCTAAGTCAGCGAGGCGTGGTATCAGGCCGTATCCTCAACAACCATACACACCTCGTCACTACCACGTCTTGCGCTGAAAAGATAATAGAAGGACAACTAGAGTAACAGAATGGCATCTCAGGAATGTTAGAGAAGGTAAGGCTGACAGAGAACTAGATGGAGAGATGAAATTCGAAGTTTTGCTCGAATGGCCGGGAATATACAGACAGCTAATAGAAACACACACACACACACACACACACACACACACACACACACACACACACACACACACACACACACACACACACACACACACACATGAAAAAGTCATGTAAAATCACATCAATATTATACCAGTAAAAAAAAAAATTGGGGAAACACGTAAAGACTTCAATTATTCCATCGGGTACATGGTCTTCACAAGTAGAAAATGATGAAGAAAATTGACGGGAAGAACCTTACAAGTAGTGTATGCCCACAACCCAGGTGAGCGAGATTACCTGATTAAGGTTGACAGGTAGGTCAGTCTCCCTTTTGAACTTGATAATTAACTCCTACACAGGTTAAACTTGCCTTCCACACGCGGCTGCGGGAGAAAACCTATGAAAACGTCCTATTCCTGCTCTTTTCCTGCTCATCCATATCGCTTTTTTCTTCATCGCTCCCTTCAACTTTCTAATTTTGCTCCTCATCCTTTCATACAATTTGTCTCCTTAGATACATCCAAAGGGTGTGGCGTAGACCATTGCTGGTCTTCATTTACCTCACGTTTGCTGTGTAGGGAACCAAATTATTGATGAATGATGTAGGAAGAAAATATATGAAGATATAACATATGCAGGGGAAAAATACTGAAAACCTGTCCTACCACTACCAGGAATAAAAACAACACTACAACAAAAACAATAAAAACGACAACAAAACCTGCATCAACAGGTCAAAATATGTTAAGAGCAACTTGATAAAAGTCAAATGCAGCGGGAGGGACATAAACATAATTGTCAACTCACACTCATAAACTCACAATCGCACAGCATCATAATACTTCTTTTTTTTTGTTTAGCCTGACATAAAAGGGATTTATCACGACCTGTCGCGTGCGTGTCTACATATGATTCAACTTCATCATTTAAAACGAAAAAAAAACAACGAAAAAAATATACACTGACTACACAATTATTAATATATGTTTACTCCTCTCTCTCTCTCTCTCTCTCTCTCTCTCTCTCTCTCTCTCTCTCTCTCTCTCTCTCTCTCTCTCTCTCTCTCTCTCTCTCTCTCTCTCTCTCTCATTCTTCCTACAGACATTTCCAATAAAGTTGCCATGTCAACCTTGCCTTTACTTGTAGATTACATGGTGTAGTTCCTGTAGTCTTCGAAAATATCCTCGTTATGAGTAGCAAGTTTCTTGTTGTTTGCCTTTTCCTTTGTATGTTCAGCAGATACTCTCGTTATAGACTAACATATCTCTTGGTAGATGTTCTTTCAATGTAGTATCATGTCATCCTCGTTCTAGTACCTCTTCTTCTACTCCTTTTCCTTCTTTTATATCTCCCTATGTTAAGCCTCTAATCTTTTCTTCTTATTCCCCTCAGTTTTCTTCTGCTCTTTCCCTTTTCTCTGTTATTCTTTTCCTCCTGCACCTGACGCTTCTCCTACACGTGCAGTCATCCTTGTTGCCGTTGTCGTCCTCCTCCTCTTCCACTGTGTTCTCCTTGATACAGAAAAGATACGTGTGCTGAGCTCTTGCTTCGCTGCTCGTTTTCGTGTCTGCAGCGTATGTATGACTTTGCTGCCTCGCTGCCTCAACAACATTAAAACAGCTGCATGCAGTTCACCCATTAGACCGGCTTCTTACCAGCTGACATTCGTGGAAATAGATTCAGTAAGTTCGCTTGTGTTTTTATCTCTCTTATGGTCTCCCCTTTCTTTTTCATTTTGTTTTTCAGTGTTGTAGTAGATATAGAATATACATATTTTTCGTTTGTCTTACAGGGATAAATACCTGGATTTGTTTTTTCTTGACGGATTGATAGTGATTTTTATATATTTTTTATAGCGGCATACTAGCCACGTGTATCGTTTTCTTTACTTATAGTTTTTGTAGCAATTCGTAAATAAAAACTGGGAGAAAAATTTCCAGCTTTATATATACATTTATTATTATTATTTTTTTTCTAGTCACTCCAGCTATCGACGATCTCCCTCTAATCCTTGCCTTTTCCCTCCACATCCTACATAAGCCTTTCCTCCCTCCCTCGCTCCTTCCTTCCTTCCCTCTCATACCCGAGTCTCCCTTGACGCTAAAACAGTCATGACTCAGAAGGATGGGTTCATTTTTCTCTTCCTGGAAGGTGTGTCATTATGATAAAGAAAATCCAATATTTAATGGAACGACAAAACACTGCAAGCACCTTCGCTCCCTCGGGCACTCTCCTACGACCCACAGTATTCCTTCCCTCCTCTGCTTATCCCAAACAATGCGTCCCTTCCACCTCCTCCCATGGCCCCGGCACTCCTCCCTCCTTTCTGCTTACCCCCAACAACGTCTCCCTCCCTTCTGTTTACCCCCCCAACAATGCCTCCCTTCCTCCTTCTCCCATTGCCCCAGCACTCCTCCCTCCGTCTGCTCTCCCCAAACAAAGCCTCCCTCTCTTCCTCTTGCATGGCCTTCCAAAAAGCCTCTCTTCCTCCCTCTTACATGGCCTCCAGCAGTTACCTCATCCCTCTCTCCCTTCCCTCCTTCCTGCATGGCTCCAGCACCGATCCATTCCTTCAACATGGCCTCATTTCCACCCTTTCCACCCACCAGCATGGCCCGCGTTCAGCGAGGACAACGTTTACCACCTCTCTGCCTCTTTGGCCAATCAACTGTATTTCTAACGCCAAACATGCAGTGACAGGAGGGTAAAGGGACTGTTTGGGACGTTGTAGCCTTATTGACTGACAGAGAAAGGTTGTACAATTACACAAACACATACACACACACACACACACACACACACACACACACACACACACACACACACACACACACACACAGACATGCAGGTCCCAGTCGTGCAGTGAGTAACCCGCAGTGGAGGCAGCAATTGGGTGCCATCACCACCAACTAACTACCACGTCCCTTTCACACATCTTGGGTCGCCGGGGGGCCGACCTCTCCACTTTAGTTCAAGGACGTTCTCAAAGGACTCTCCTCCTCCCACTTCTCCTCCTAGTCTTAATCAAAATCCTTTTCTCCTTCTTCTTCTTTTTCACTTCTTTTCCTTCTTTTCAGTCCTCATTATCATATTGTTCTCATCTTTCTTTTTTTTCTATTTTCTTTCTTTTTCTTTTCATTCTTTTTTTTCCTTCTCCTCCTCCTCCCCCTCTTCCTCCTCCTCTTCCTAACACCCTAAATATGAAGGAAACACCTAATGCGTCGGATTCCATAAGGCACTTGAGGGACTGAATCGCCCACATCCCCTCAAGAGAGAGAGAGAGAGAGAGAGAGAGAGAGAGAGAGAGAGAGAGAGAGAGAGAGAGAGAGAGAGAGAGAGAGAGAGAGAGAGAGAGAGAGAGAGACCTGACTTGCAAGGGGTAAGGGATCAAGGACCAATGGTATAAAACTTGAGAAATACAATACGTCGGCTTCTCCTTTCCTTCTCCCACGCCTCCTCCTCCAAACCCCCCCCCCACCCCCCCATCCCCTCAAAAGCCTCTGGGGAGCAGTTTGGGTCCCGGACACCCGACTTACTGCTTTTCTTTTTTTTCCTATTGGACTAAGATATCACCGCAAGGACTGAGAGGGGCTGTGGCCTGAAGAACAAAATACGGTTCTGAGGGGTCTGCAGGGACTGGTGAAGGCTCCTTGGGCTTTGTGGAGGCTGAAGACGGTGGTTTGTTTTTAGTTGTCACAGGAGAAGCCTAACAACAAATAGAGTACGTACTTCTTGGTGTTTTTATATCATGGAATAAAAAAAAAACAACTCGTAGGTTTTAAGGAGACATGATTAACTGTGTTGTCTAGTTATGTTGGCAAATAGGGCTACTGAGGGGAAGTCTGGAGGGAGATTTGTGATGTTTGTAAAGTCTGCTATTGGTCTTGTAGCTGATGTACATAACGCATACATATATATACATAATGCCTGGCTAGAGGTGAATAATGTTATGTAGTGGCAGGAATAACTGTGGTTTGAGGTAGTCCGTTACTATGAGGTCGAAGGGAGCAGCAGGGACGGAGAGGCAGCGTGAGGGGCTTGACAGGCGAGGGCGTGGGAAGGGATGGAGTGGAAGCGATTGGGGTTGTGGAGGAGGGGAAGAGTGAGGGGGAGAGGAAGAGGACTGTTTGAATCACTCACCGCTGGAGTGATGACCTCGACTGACCCGCTTGATTCCCCCATTGCAAGGGTGACACTAATGGATCCCTGACGCCTGGTCGTACCCTGTGCCCCCTCCCCCCCCTCCTCCTTCCTCCCACGCGCCGGAAGGTAGGTCACGCAGGGCGTCATAAATTCCTGCTAGTGTTCCCTGAGCAACTTTCAGGCAGGAAGTTTAGATGAGTTTTCAATTCAAAAATCTATCTCAAAGTCTCTTACAGTGAACTTATCTGCTTATCCCATTTCTTTTATCAGGAAAAAAAAAAAAAAATCATGCAGTCTCGCCTTTACATTATTTATGTTGAATATTGCATTGGATGACCTTTACCCTCAATTCCCGCCCGTCACCTTCATCATTGCTTGGTGAGACAAGCTTTTACTGTTGCCTCCAAGGACAGAAAACTCATGGAGGGATCCTGAGGCAGTTTGACACAGAGGAGAAGAACACTGACAATGACAACGACAAAGATGATACTGAAGACCACGCGATGCCTAGTAGAGGGAGAGGCGGCGGCACAGTGGAACAGCAGAGTCATCACTGGTGTGGAAGAAACACGCGCATCTCCACCCACTCGGGACGTGAAGCAATAAGAAATGATCAAGACCAACGAAAAAGATGTGGTGGAGGGGAGGCGTAAGCTGGGGGAGGCGCTGATGGAGGGGGGTGGTTGGGGCAGGGCGCAAGGCGACTGAGCAACGACCACTGCCACCAACAGCTACGACCACTCGGCCCGACGGGGGTTTCCTCTCCAGCAGATGTGTGGCCTCTCCACCTCACTCCCGCCTCACTCCGCGCCCTCTGGCTTATGTGTGGACCCTTACGCTAACACATGACCTCTCCACCGAAGGCACGACCTCTTCAAGGAAGGCACGACCTCTCCAGCAAAAGCACGTCCTCTACAGCCAACAAACGACCTCTATCGCACAGACGCGGCCTCCATAGTAAAGACACGAGCTTCTGTAGGAAGGCACGACCTGATCAAGGAAAACACGACCACTCTAGCACAGGGCTGACCTCATCAAAACAGGCACGACCTGCAAAATAACTCATGTTCTCATATATACACCAAACTCTACTACAGAGGGGGAGAGAAAAAGAGAGAGAGAGAGAGAGAGAGAGAGAGAGAGAGAGAGAGAGAGAGAGAGAGAGAGAGAGAGAGAGAGAGAGAGAGAGAGAGAGAGAGAGAGAGAGATTGAGAAAGAGAGAGAGAGAGAACTAAAATGATACAGAAATATGACTCAAACCTTATGATTCAAATTGTGTGGTTTGTCCTTAACCCCAGCCAACAAACACAACCAAATATGACGCCGTACTAGCGAGTATACTTTCAGTGAGTTTAGTGTTACGCTGCCGAGTTTCAGGTGAAAGCGTATCCACTAAACTAAGGTTGTATTTGATAATGAATTGATGTAGAGAACCTCACTAAGTCGCAAGGTCTTCTAACGATGGAATCAAAGTGTAATGATTTAAAAGCTTCCATCACTTATGATCTTTCTCAATCTTTTGCTTCATTCTCTTTTCATACCCTTCATA
>JAPQNM010000038.1:9535009-9575009 GCA_029783475.1 Metacarcinus magister
CTTAATTTTTATATAAAAACATAACTTTCCTCCTCATTTTCTCGGAAGCTATTAGAGATATTTGAAATATTATTGCAGTATCTGATTGACGTAATTAAAATCTACTACTGTCATTATGAATATTTTCACTAGTACTAATAAATACTGAATTTTACTTTTTTTTATATTACTTTCTTCCTCGTTTTCTCGAAAGCTATTAGAGATATTGAAAATATCATTGCATCATCTGATACATCTAATTCCACTGCACAACTGATATTATGAATATTTGTTCTATGACTAATAATTACGCAGTAAAAAAAACCATATTTTTATATAAAAATATGACTTTCCTCGTCATTTTCTTGAAAGCTATTAGATATATTGGAAATATAATTGCAGCATCTGATAGACCTAATTAAACTGTAAAACTGATAGTATGAATATTTGTTCTATGACTAATAATAACGCAGTAAAATGAAACTTAATATTTATTTAAAAACATGAATTTCCTACTCATTTTCTCGAAAGCTATTAGAGATATTGGAAATATCATTGCAGCATCTGATATACCTAATTAAACTATAAAACTGAAAATATGAATATTTGTTCTATGACTAATAATTACGCAGTAAAATGAAACTTAATATTTATATATAAACATGACTTTCCTCCTCATTTTCCCGAAAGCTATTAGAGATATTGGAAATATCATTGCAGCATCTGATACAACTAATTAAACTGTACAACTGATATTATGAATATTTGTTCTATGGCTAATAATTAGGCAGTAAAATGAAACTTAATATTTATATAAAAACATAACTTTCCTCCTCATTTTCTCGAAAGCTATTAGAGATATTGGAAATATCATTGCAGCATCTGATACAACTAATTAAACTGTACAACTGTCATTATGAATATTTGTTCTATGACTTAGTAAAATGAAACTTAATTTTTATATAAAAACATAACTTTCCTCCTCATTTTCTCGGAAGCTATTAGAGATATTTGAAATATTATTGTAGCATCTGATAGACCTAATTAAAATCTACTACTGTCATTATGAATATTTTCACTAGTACTAATAAATACTGAATTTTACTTTTTTTGAAATTACTTTCTTCCTCGTTTTCTCGAAAGCTATTAGAGATATTGAAAATATCATTGCATCATCTGATAAACCTAATTCCACTGTACAACTGATATTATGAATATTTGTTCTATGACTAATAATTACTCAGTAAAAAAAAACCATATTTTTATATAAAAACATGAATTTCCTCGTCATTTTCTTGAAAGCTATTAGAGATATTGGAAATATAATTGCAGCATCTGATAGACCTAATTAAACTGTAAAACTGATATTATGAATATTTGTTCTATGACTAATAATAACGCAGTAAAATGAAAATTAATATTTATTTAAAAACATGAATTTCCTCATCATTTTCTCGAAAGCTATTAGAGATATCGGAAATATCATTGCAGCATCTGATAGACCTAATTAAACTATAAAACTGAAAATATGAATATTTGTTCTATGACTAATAATTACGCAGTAAAATGAAACTTAATATTTATATATAAACATGACTTTCCTCCTCATTTTCTCGAAAGCTATTAGAGATATTGGAAATATCATTGCAGCATCTGATACAACTAATTAAACTGTACAACTGATATTATGAATATTTGTTCTAAGGCTAATAATTACGCAGTAAAATGAAACTTAATATTTATATAAAAACACGACTTTCCTCCTCATTTTCTCGAAAGCTATTAGAGATATTGGAAATATCATTGCAGCATCTGATACAACTAATTAAACTGTACAACTGATATTATGAATATTTGTTCTAAGGCTAATAATTACGCAGTAAAATGAAACTTAATATTTATATAAAAACATGACTTTCCTCCTCATTTTCTAGAAAGCTATTAGAGATATTGGAAATATCATTGCAGCATCTGATAGACCTAATTAAACTATAAAACTGAAATTATGAATATTTGTTCTATGACTAATAATTAAGCAGTAAAATGAAACTTAATATTTATATATAAACATGATTTTCCTCCTCATTTCCCCGAAAGCTATTAGAGATATTGGAAATATCATTGCAGCATCTGATACAACTAATTAAACTGTACAACTGATATTATGAATATTTGTTCTATGGCTAATAATTACGCAGGAAAATGAAACTTAATATTTATATAAAAACATAAATTTCCTCCTCATTTTCTCGAAAGCTATTAGAGATATTGGAAATATCATTGCAGCATCTGATACAACTAATTAAACTCTACAACTGATATTATGAATATTTGTTCTAAGGCTAATAATTACGCAGTAAAATGAAACTTAATATTTATATAAAAACATGACTTTCCTCCTCATTTTCTCGAAAGCTATTAGAGATATTGGAAATATCATTGCAGCATCTGATACAACTAATTAAACTGTACAACTGATATTATGAATATTTGTTCTATGGCTAATAATTAGGCAGTAAAATGAAACTTAATATTTATATAAAAACATGACTTTCCTCCTCATTTTCTCGGAAGCTATTAGAGATATTTGAAATATTATTGCAGTATCTGATAGACCTAATTAAAATCTACTACTGATCATTATGAATATTTTCACTAGTACTAATAAATACTGAATTTTACTTTTTTTGAAATTACTTTCTTCCTCGTTTTCTCGAAAGCTATTAGAGATATTGAAAATATCATTGCATCATCTGATACACCTATTTCCACTGTACAACTGATATTATGAATATTTGTTCTATGACTAATAATTACGCAGTAAAAAAAAACATATTTTTATATAAAAACATGACTTTCCTCGTCATTTTCTCGAAAGCTATTAGAGATATTGGAAATATCATTGCAGCATCTGATACAACTAATTAAACTGTACAACTGTCCTTATGAATATTAGTTCTATGACTAATAATTACGCAGTAAAATGAAACTTAATTTTTATATAAAAACATAACTTTCCTCCTCATTTTCTCGGAAGCTATTAGAGATATTTGAAATATTATTGCAGTATCTGATAGACCTAATTAAAATCTACTACTGTCATTATGAATATTTTCACTAGTACTAATAAATACTGAATTTTACTTTTTTTTAAATTACTTTCTTCCTCGTTTTCTCGAAAGCTATTAGAGATATTGAAAATATCATTGCATCATCTGATACAACTATTTCCACTGTACAACTGATATATGAATATTTGTTCTATGACTAATAATTACGCAGTAAAAAAAACCATATTTTATATAAAAACATGACTTTTCCTCGTCATTTTCTTGAAAGCTATTAGATATATTGGAAATATAATTGCAGCATCTGATAGACCTAATTAAACTGTAAAACTGATATTATGAATATTTGTTCTATGAACAATAATTACGCAGTAAAATGAAACTTAATATTTATATATAAACATGACTTTCCTCCTCATTTTCTCGAAAGCTATTAGAGATATTGGAAATATCATTGCAGCATCTGATACAACTAATTAAACTGTACAACTGATATTATGAATATTTCTTCTATGCTAATAATTACGCAGTAATATTAAACTTAATATTTATATAAAAACATGACTTTCCTCCTCATTTTCCCGAAAGCTATTAGAGATATTGGAAATATCATTGCAGCATCTGATAAAACTAATTAAACTGTACAACTGATATTATGAATATTTGTTCTATGGCTAATAATTAGGCAGTAAAATGAAACTTAATATTTATATAAAAACATGACTTTCCTCCTCATTTTCTCGAAAGCTATTAGAGATATTGGAAATATCATTGCAGCATCTGATACAACTAATTAAACTGTACAACTGATATTATGAATATTTGTTCTATGCTAATAATTACGCAGTAAAATGAAACTTAATATTTATATAAAAACATGACTTTCCTCCTCATTTTCTCGAAAGCTATTAGAGATATTGGAAATATCATTGCAGCATCTGATAGCAACTAATTAAACTGTACAACTGATATTATGAATATTTGTTCTAGACTAATAATTACGCAGTAAAATGAAACTTAATATTTATATAAAAACATGACTTTCCTCCTCATTTTCTCGAAAGCTATTAGAGATATTGGAAATATCATTGCAGCATCTGATAGACCTAATTAAACTGTACAACTGTCATTATGAATATTTGTTCTATGACTAATAATTACGCAGTAAAATGAAACTTAATATTTATATAAAAACATGACTTTCCTCCTCATTTTCTCGAAAGCTATTAGAGATATTGGAAATATCATTGCAGCATCTGATACAACTAATTAAACTATACAACTGATATTATGAATATTTGTTCTATGACTAATAATTACGCAGTAAAATGAAACTTAATATTTATATAAAAACATGACTTTCCTCCTCATTTTCTCGAAAGCTATTAGAGATATTGGAAATATCATTGCAGCATCTGATACAACTAATTAAACTGTACAACTGATATTATGAATATTTGTTCTATGCTAATAATTACGCAGTAAAATGAAACTTAATATTTATATAAAAACATGACTTTCCTCCTCATTTTCTCGAAAGCTATTAGAGATATTGGAAATATCATTGCAGCATCTGATACAACTAATTAAACTGTACAACTGATATTATGAATATTTGTTCTATGACTAATAATTACGCAGTAAAATGAAACTTAATATTTATATAAAAACATGACTTTCCTCCTCATTTTCTCGAAAGCTATTAGAGATATTGGAAATATCATTGCAGCATCTGATACAACTAATTAAACTGTACAACTGATATTATGAATATTTCTTCTAAGGCTAATAATTACGCAGTAATATTAAACTTAATATTTATATAAAAACATGACTTTCCTCCTCATTTTCTCGAAAGCTATTAGAGATATTGGAAATATCATTGCAGCATCTGATAGACCTAATTAAACTATAAAACTGAAATTATGAATATTAGTTCTATGACGAATAATTACGCAGTAAAATGAAACTTAATTTTTATATAAAAACATAACTTTCCTCCTCATTTTCTCGGAAGCTATTAGAGATATTTGAAATATTATTGCAGTATCTGATTGACGTAATTAAAATCTACTACTGTCATTATGAATATTTTCACTAGTACTAATAAATACTGAATTTTACTTTTTTTTATATTACTTTCTTCCTCGTTTTCTCGAAAGCTATTAGAGATATTGAAAATATCATTGCATCATCTGATACACCTAATTCCACTGCACAACTGATATTATGAATATTTGTTCTATGACTAATAATTACGCAGTAAAAAAAACCATATTTTTATATAAAAATATGACTTTCCTCGTCATTTTCTTGAAAGCTATTAGATATATTGGAAATATAATTGCAGCATCTGATAGACCTAATTAAACTGTAAAACTGATATTATGAATATTTGTTCTATGACTAATAATAACGCAGTAAAATGAAACTTAATATTTATTTAAAAACATGAATTTCCTACTCATTTTCTCGAAAGCTATTAGAGATATTGGAAATATCATTGCAGCATCTGATAGACCTAATTAAACTATAAAACTGAAAATATGAATATTTGTTCTATGACTAATAATTACGCAGTAAAATGAAACTTAATATTTATATATAAACATGACTTTCCTCCTCATTTTCCCGAAAGCTATTAGAGATATTGGAAATATCATTGCAGCATCTGATACAACTAATTAAACTGTACAACTGATATTATGAATATTTGTTCTATGGCTAATAATTAGGCAGTAAAATGAAACTTAATATTTATATAAAAACATAACTTTCCTCCTCATTTTCTCGAAAGCTATTAGAGATATTGGAAATATCATTGCAGCATCTGATACAACTAATTAAACTGTACAACTGTCCTTATGAATATTTGTTCTATGACTTAGTAAAATGAAACTTAATTTTTATATAAAAACATAACTTTCCTCCTCATTTTCTCGGAAGCTATTAGAGATATTTGAAATATTATTGTAGCATCTGATAGACCTAATTAAAATCTACTACTGTCATTATGAATATTTTCACTAGTACTAATAAATACTGAATTTTACTTTTTTTGAAATTACTTTCTTCCTCGTTTTCTCGAAAGCTATTAGAGATATTGAAAATATCATTGCATCATCTGATAAACCTAATTCCACTGTACAACTGATATTATGAATATTTGTTCTATGACTAATAATTACGCAGTAAAAAAAACCATATTTTTATATAAAAACATGAATTTCCTCGTCATTTTCTTGAAAGCTATTAGAGATATTGGAAATATAATTGCAGCATCTGATAGACCTAATTAAACTGTAAAACTGATATTATGAATATTTGTTCTATGACTAATAATAACGCAGTAAAATGAAAATTAATATTTATTTAAAAACATGAATTTCCTCCTCATTTTCTCGAAAGCTATTAGAGATATCGGAAATATCATTGCAGCATCTGATAGACCTAATTAAACTATAAAACTGAAAATATGAATATTTGTTCTATGACTAATAATTACGCAGTAAAATGAAACTTAATATTTATATATAAACATGACTTTCCTCCTCATTTTCCCGAAAGCTATTAGAGATATTGGAAATATCATTGCAGCATCTGATACAACTAATTAAACTGTACAACTGATATCATGAATATTTGTTCTATGGCTAATAATTAGGCAGTAAAATGAAACTTAATATTTATATAAAAACATGACTTTCCTCCACATTTTCTCGAAAGCTATTAGAGATATTGGAAATATCATTGCAGCATCTGATACAACTAATTAAACTGTACAACTGATATTATGAATATTTGTTCTAAGGCTAATAATTACGCAGTAAAATGAAACTTAATATTTATATAAAAACATGACTTTCCTCCTCATTTTCTCGAAAGCTATTAGAGATATTGGAAATATCATTGCAGCATCTGATACAACTAATTAAACTGTACAACTGATATTATGAATATTTGTTCTAAGGCTAATAATTACGCAGTAAAATGAAACTTAATATTTATATAAAAACATGACTTTCCTCCTCATTTTCTCGAAAGCTATTAGAGATATTGGAAATATCATTGCAGCATCTGATAGACCTAATTAAACTATAAAACTGAAATTATGAATATTTTTTCTATGACTAATAATTAAGCAGTAAAATGAAACTTAATATTTATATATAAACATGATTTTCCTCCTCATTTTCCCGAAAGCTATTAGAGATATTGGAAATATCATTGCAGCATCTGATACAACTAATTAAACTGTACAACTGATATTATGAATATTTGTTCTATGGCTAATAATTAGGCAGGAAAATGAAACTTAATATTTATATAAAAACATGACTTTCCTCCTCATTTTCTCGAAAGCTATTAGAGATATTGGAAATATCATTGCAGCATCTGATACAACTAATTAAACTGTACAACTGATATTATGAATATTTGTTCTAAGGCTAATAATTACGCAGTAAAATGAAACTTAATATTTATATAAAAACATGACTTTCCTCCTCATTTTCTCGAAAGCTATTAGAGATATTGGAAATATCATTGCAGCATCTGATAGACCTAATTAAACTGTACAAACTGATATTATGAATATTTGTTCTATGACTAATAATTACGCAGTAAAATGAAACTTAATATTTATATAAAAAACATGACTTTCCTCCTCATTTTCTCGGAAGCTATTAGAGATATTTGAAATATTATTGCAGTATCTGATAGACCTAATTAAAATCTACTACTGTCATTATGAATATTTTCACTAGTACTAATAAATACTGAATTTTACTTTTTTTAAATTACTTTCTTCCTCGTTTTCTCGAAAGCTATTAGAGATATTGAAAATATCATTGCATCATCTGATACACCTAATTCCACTGTACAACTGATATTATGAATATTTGTTCTATGACTAATAATTACGCAGTAAAAAAAAACATATTTTTATATAAAAACATGACTTTCCTCGTCATTTTCTGAAAGCTATTAGATATATTGGAAATATAATTGCAGCATCTGATAGACCTAATTAAACTGTAAAACTGATATTATGAATATTTGTTCTATGACTAATAATTACGCAGTAAAATGAAACTTAATATTTATATAAAAACATGACTTTCCTCCTCATTTTCTCGAAAGCTATTAGAGATATTGGAAATATCATTGCAGCATCTGATAGACCTAATTAAACTGTACAACTGATATTATGAATATTTGTTCTATGACTAATAATTACGCAGTAAAATGAAACTTAATATTTATATAAAACATGACTTTCCTCCTCATTTTCTCGAAAGCTATTAGAGATATTGGAAATATCATTGCAGCATCTGATACAACTAATTAAACTGTACAACTGATATTATGAATATTTGTTCTATGACTAATAATTACGCAGTAAAATGAAACTTAATTTTTATATAAAAACATGACTTTCCTCCTCATTTTCTCGGAAGCTATTAGAGATATTGGAAATATTATTGCAGCATCTGATAGACCTAATTAAAATCTACAACTGTCATTATGAATATTTTCTATGACTAATAATAGCAGTAAAATGAAACTTAATTTTTATATAAAACATGACTTTCCTCCTCATTTTCTCGAAAGCTATTAGAGATATTGGAAATATCATTGCAGCATCTGATACAACTAATTAAACTGCTACAACTGATATTATGAATATTTGTTCTATGACTAATAATTACGCAGTAAAATAAAACTTAATATTTATATAAAAACATGACTTTCCTCCTCATTTTCTCGAAAGCTATTAGAGATATTGGAAATATCATTGCAGCATCTGATAGACCTAATTAAACTGTACAACTGATATTATGAATATTTGTTCTATGACTAATAATTACGCAGTAAAATGAAACTTAATATTTATATAAAAACATGACTTTCCTCCTCATTTTCTCGAAAGCTATTAGAGATATTGGAAATATCATTGCAGCATCTGATACAACTAATTAAACTGTACAACTGATATTATGAATATTTGTTCTATGGCTAATAATTACGCAGTAAAATGAAACTTAATATTTATATAAAAACATGACTTTCCTCCTCATTTTCTCGAAAGCTATTAGAGATATTGGAAATATCATTGCAGCATCTGATACAACTAATTAAACTGTACAACTGATATTATGAATATTTGTTCTAAGGCTAATAATTACGCAGTAAAATGAAACTTAATTTTATATAAAAACATGACTTTCCTCCTCATTTTCTCGAAAGCTATTAGAGATATTGGAAATATCATTGCAGCATCTGATAGACCTAATTAAACTATAAAACTGATATTATGAATATTTGTTCTATGACTAATAATTAAGCAGTAAAATGAAACTTAATATTTATATAAAACATGACTTTCCTCCTCATTTTCTCGAAAGCTATTAGAGATATTGGAAATATCATTGCAGCATCTGATACAACTAATTAAACTGTACAACTGATATTATGAATATTTGTTCTATGGCTAATAATTACGCAGTAAAATGAAACTTAATATTTATATAAAAACATGACTTTCCTCCTCATTTTCTCGAAAGCTATTAGAGATATTGGAAATATCATTGCAGCATCTGATACAACTAATTAAACTGTACAACTGATATTATGAATATTTGTTCTATGAGCTAATAATTACGCAGTAAAATGAAACTTAATATTTATATAAAAACATGACTTTCCTCCTCATTTTCTCGAAAGCTATTAGAGATATTGGAAATATTATTGCAGCATCTGATAGACCTAATTAAAATCTACTACTGATCATTATGAATATTTTCACTAGTACTAATAAATACTGAATTTTACTTTTTTTTAAAACATGACTTTCTTCCTCGTTTTCTCGAAAGCTATTAGAGATATTGGAAATATCATTGCAGCATCTGATACACCTAATTCAAACTGTACAACTGATATTATGAATATTTGTTCTATGACTAATAATTACGCAGTAAAAATGAAACTTATATTTATATAAAAACATGACTTTCCTCCTCATTTTCTCGAAAGCTATTAGAGATATTGGAAATATAATTGCAGCATCTGATAGACCTAATTAAACTGTACAAACTGATATTATGAATATTTGTTCTATGACTAATAATTACGCAGTAAAATGAAACTTAATATTTATATATAAAACATGACTTTCCTCCTCATTTTCTCGAAAGCTATTAGAGATATTGGAAATATCATTGCAGCATCTGATACAACTAATTAAACTGTACAACTGATATTATGAATATTTGTTCTATGGCTAATAATTACGCAGTAAAATGAAACTTAATATTTATATAAAAACATGACTTTCCTCCTCATTTTCTCGAAAGCTATTAGAGATATTGGAAATATCATTGCAGCATCTGATAGAACTAATTAAACTGTACAACTGTCATTATGAATATTAGTTCTATGACTAATAATTACGCAGTAAAATGAAACTTAATTTTTATATAAAAACATAACTTTCCTCCTCATTTTCTCGGAAGCTATTAGAGATATTTGAAATATTATTGCAGTATCTGATTGACGTAATTAAAATCTACTACTGTCATTATGAATATTTTCACTAGTACTAATAAATACTGAATTTTACTTTTTTTTATATTACTTTCTTCCTCGTTTTCTCGAAAGCTATTAGAGATATTGAAAATATCATTGCATCATCTGATACACCTAATTCCACTGCACAACTGATATTATGAATATTTGTTCTATGACTAATAATTACGCAGTAAAAAAAACCATATTTTTATATAAAAATATGACTTTCCTCGTCATTTTCTTGAAAGCTATTAGATATATTGGAAATATAATTGCAGCATCTGATAGACCTAATTAAACTGTAAAACTGATATTATGAATATTTGTTCTATGACTAATAATAACGCAGTAAAATGAAACTTAATATTTATTTAAAAACATGAATTTCCTACTCATTTTCTCGAAAGCTATTAGAGATATTGGAAATATCATTGCAGCATCTGATAGACCTAATTAAACTATAAAACTGAAAATATGAATATTTGTTCTATGACTAATAATTACGCAGTAAAATGAAACTTAATATTTATATATAAACATGACTTTCCTCCTCATTTTCCCGAAAGCTATTAGAGATATTGGAAATATCATTGCAGCATCTGATACAACTAATTAAACTGTACAACTGATATTATGAATATTTGTTCTATGGCTAATAATTAGGCAGTAAAATGAAACTTAATATTTATATAAAAACATAACTTTCCTCCTCATTTTCTCGAAAGCTATTAGAGATATTGGAAATATCATTGCAGCATCTGATACAACTAATTAAACTGTACAACTGTCCTTATGAATATTTGTTCTATGACTTAGTAAAATGAAACTTAATTTTTATATAAAAACATAACTTTCCTCCTCATTTTCTCGGAAGCTATTAGAGATATTTGAAATATTATTGTAGCATCTGATAGACCTAATTAAAATCTACTACTGTCATTATGAATATTTTCACTAGTACTAATATATACTGAATTTTACTTTTTTTGAAATTACTTTCTTCCTCGTTTTCTCGAAAGCTATTAGAGATATTGAAAATATCATTGCATCATCTGATAAACCTAATTCCACTGTACAACTGATATTATGAATATTTGTTCTATGACTAATAATTACACAGTAAAAAAAAACATATTTTTATATAAAAACATGAATTTCCTCGTCATTTTCTTGAAAGCTGTTAGAGATATTTGAAATATAATTGCAGCATCTGATAGACCTAATTAAACTGTAAAACTGATATTATGAATATTTGTTCTATGACTAATAATAACGCAGTAAAATGAAACTTAATATTTATTTAAAAACATGAATTTCCTCCTCATTTTCTCGAAAGCTATTAGAGATATTGGAAATATCATTGCAGCATCTGATAGACCTAATTAAACTATAAAACTGAAAATATGAATATTTGTTCTATGACTAATAATTACGCAGTAAAATGAAACTTAATATTTATATATAAACATGACTTTCCTCCTCATTTTCCCGAAAGCTATTAGAGATATTGGAAATATCATTGCAGCATCTGATACAACTAATTAAACTGTACAACTGATATTATGAATATTTGTTCTATGGCTAATAATTAGGCAGTAAAATGAAACTTAATATTTATATAAAAACATGACTTTCCTCCACATTTTCTCGAAAGCTATTAGAGATATTGGAAATATCATTGCAGCATCTGATACAACTAATTAAACTGTACAACTGATATTATGAATATTTGTTCTAAGGCTAATAATTACGCAGTAAAATGAAACTTAATATTTATATAAAAACATGACTTTCCTCCTCATTTTCTCGAAAGCTATTAGAGATATTGGAAATATCATTGCAGCATCTGATACAACTAATTAAACTGTACAACTGATATTATGAATATTTGTTCTAAGGCTAATAATTACGCAGTAAAATGAAACTTAATATTTATATAAAAACATGACTTTCCTCCTCATTTTCTCGAAAGCTATTAGAGATATTGGAAATATCATTGCAGCATCTGATAGACCTAATTAAACTATAAAACTGAAATTATGAATATTTGTTCTATGACTAATAATTAAGCAGTAAAATGAAACTTAATATTTATATATAAACATGATTTTCCTCCTCATTTTCCCGAAAGCTATTAGAGATATTGGAAATATCATTGCAGCATCTGATACAACTAATTAAACTGTACAACTGATATTATGAATATTTGTTCTATGGCTAATAATTAGGCAGGAAAATGAAACTTAATATTTATATAAAAACATAAATTTCCTCCTCATTTTCTCGAAAGCTATTAGAGATATTGGAAATATCATTGCAGCATCTGATACAACTAATTAAACTCTACAACTGATATTATGAATATTTGTTCTAAGGCTAATAATTACGCAGTAAAATGAAACTTAATATTTATATAAAAACATGACTTTCCTCCTCATTTTCTCGAAAGCTATTAGAGATATTGGAAATATCATTGCAGCATCTGATACAACTAATTAAACTGTACAACTGATATTATGAATATTTGTTCTATGGGCTAATAATTAGGCAGTAAAATGAAACTTAATATTTATATAAAAACTGACTTTCCTCCTCATTTTCTCGGAAGCTATTAGAGATATTTGAAATATTATTGCAGTATCTGATAGACCTAATTAAAACTCTACTACTGATCATTATGAATATTTTCACTAGTACTAATAAATACTGAATTTTACTTTTTTTAAATTACTTTCTTCCTCGTTTTCTCGAAAGCTATTAGAGATATTGAAAATATCATTGCATCATCTGATACACCTAATTTCCACTGTACAACTGATATTATGAATATTTGTTCTATGACTAATAATTACGCAGTAAAAAAAAACATATTTTTATATAAAAACATGACTTTCCTCGTCATTTTCTTGAAAGCTATTAGATATATTGGAAATATAATTGCAGCATCTGATAGACCTAATTAAACTTAAAACTGATATTATGAATATTTGTTCTATGACTAATAATTAAGCAGTAAAATGAAACTTAATATTTATATAAAAACATGACTTTCCTCCTCATTTTCTCGAAAGCTATTAGAGATATTGGAAATATCATTGCAGCATCTGATACAACTAATTAAACTGTACAAACTGATATTATGAATATTTGTTCTATGGCTAATAATTAGGCAGTAAAATGAAACTTAATATTTATATAAAAACATGACTTTCCTCCTCATTTTCTCGAAAGCTATTAGAGATATTGGAAATATCATTGCAGCATCTGATACAACTAATTAAACTGTACAACTGTCCTTATGAATATTAGTTCTATGACTAATAATTACGCAGTAAAATGAAACTTAATTTTTATATAAAAACATAACTTTCCTCCTCATTTTCTCGGAAGCTATTAGAGATATTTGAAATATTATTGCAGTATCTGATAGACCTAATTAAAATCTACTACTGTCATTATGAATATTTTCACTAGTACTAATAAATACTGAATTTTACTTTTTTTTAAATTACTTTCTTCCTCGTTTTCTCGAAAGCTATTAGAGATATTGAAAATATCATTGCATCATCTGATACAACTATTTCCACTGTACAACTGATATTATGAATATTTGTTCTATGACTAATAATTACGCAGTAAAAAAAACCATATTTTTATATAAAAACATGACTTTCCTCGTCATTTTCTTGAAAGCTATTAGATATATTGGAAATATAATTGCAGCATCTGATAGACCTAATTAAACTGTAAAACTGATATTATGAATATTTGTTCTATGAATAATAATTACGCAGTAAAATGAAACTTAATATTTATATATAAACATGACTTTCCTCCTCATTTTCTCGAAAGCTATTAGAGATATTGGAAATATCATTGCAGCATCTGATACAACTAATTAAACTGTACAACTGATATTATGAATATTTCTTCTAAGGCTAATAATTACGCAGTAATATTAAACTTAATATTTATATAAAAACATGATTTTCCTCCTCATTTTCTCGAAAGCTATTAGAGATATTGGAAATATCATTGCAGCATCTGATAGACCTAATTAAACTATAAAACTGAAATTATGAATATTAGTTCTATGACTAATAATTACGCAGTAAAATGAAACTTAATTTTTATATAAAAACATAACTTTCCTCCTCATTTTCTCGGAAGCTATTAGAGATATTTGAAATATTATTGCAGTATCTGATTGACGTAATTAAAATCTACTACTGTCATTATGAATATTTTCACTAGTACTAATAAATACTGAATTTTACTTTTTTTTATATTACTTTCTTCCTCGTTTTCTCGAAAGCTATTAGAGATATTGAAAATATCATTGCATCATCTGATACACCTAATTCCACTGCACAACTGATATTATGGATATTTGTTCTATGACTAATAATTACGCAGTAAAAAAAACCATATTTTTATATAAAAATATGACTTTCCTCGTCATTTTCTTGAAAGCTATTAGATATATTGGAAATATAATTGCAGCATCTGATAGACCTAATTAAACTGTAAAACTGATATTATGAATATTTGTTCTATGACTAATAATAACGCAGTAAAATGAAACTTAATATTTATTTAAAAACATGAATTTCCTACTCATTTTCTCGAAAGCTATTAGAGATATTGGAAATATCATTGCAGCATCTGATATACCTAATTAAACTATAAAACTGAAAATATGAATATTTGTTCTATGACTAATAATTACGCAGTAAAATGAAACTTAATATTTATATATAAACATGACTTTCCTCCTCATTTTCCCGAAAGCTATTAGAGATATTGGAAATATCATTGCAGCATCTGATACAACTAATTAAACTGTAAAACTGATATTATGAATATTTGTTCTATGGCTAATAATTAGGCAGTAAAATGAAACTTAATATTTATATAAAAACAAAACTTTCCTCCTCATTTTCTCGAAAGCTATTAGTGATATTGGAAATATCATTGCAGTATCTGATAAAACTAATTAAACTGTACAACTGTCATTATGAATATTTGTTCTATGACTTAGTAAAATGAAACTTAATTTTTATATAAAAACATAACTTTCCTCCTCATTTTCTCGGAAGCTATTAGAGATATTTGAAATATTATTGTAGCATCTGATAGACCTAATTAAAATCTAATACTGTCATTATGAATATTTTCACTAGTACTAATAAATACTGAATTTTACTTTTTTTGAAATTACTTTCTTCCTCGTTTTCTCGAAAGCTATTAGAGATATTGAAAATATCATTGCATCATCTGATAAACCTAATTCCACTGTACAACTGATATTATGAATATTTGTTCTATGACTAATAATTACGCAGTAAAAAAAACCATATTTTTATATAAAAACATGAATTTCCTCGTCATTTTCTTGAAAGCTATTAGAGATATTGGAAATATAATTGCAGCATCTGATAGACCTAATTAAACTGTAAAACTGATATTATGAATATTTGTTCTATGACTAATAATAACGCAGTAAAATGAAAATTAATATTTATTTAAAAACATGAATTTCCTCCTCATTTTCTCGAAAGCTATTAGAGATATCGGAAATATCATTGCAGCATCTGATAGATCTAATTAAACTATAAAACTGAAAATATGAATATTTGTTCTATGACTAATAATTACGCAGTAAAATGAAACTTAATATTTATATATAAACATGACTTTCCTCCTCATTTTCCCGAAAGCTATTAGAGATATTGGAAATATCATTGCAGCATCTGATACAACTAATTAAACTGTACAACTGTCCTTATGAATATTAGTTCTATGACTAATAATTACGCAGTAAAATGAAACTTAATTTTTATATAAAAACATAACTTTCCTCCTCATTTTCTCGGAAGCTATTAGAGATATTTGAAATATTATTGCAGTATCTGATAGACCTAATTAAAATCTACTACTGTCATTATGAATATTTTCACTAGTACTAATAAATACTGAATTTTACTTTTTTTAAATTACTTTCTTCCTCGTTTTCTCGAAAGCTATTAGAGATATTGAAAATATCATTGCATCATCTGATACACCTATTTCCACTGTACAACTGATATTATGAATATTTGTTCTATGACTAATAATTACGCAGTAAAAAAAACCATATTTTTATATAAAAACATGACTTTCCTCGTCATTTTCTTGAAAGCTATTAGATATATTGGAAATATAATTGCAGCATCTGATAGACCTAATTAAACTGTAAAACTGATATTATGAATATTTGTTCTATGAATAATAATTACGCAGTAAAATGAAACTTAATATTTATATATAAACATGACTTTCCTCCTCATTTTCTCGAAAGCTATTAGAGATATTGGAAATATCATTGCAGCATCTGATACAACTAATTAAACTGTACAACTGATATTATGAATATTTCTTCTAAGGCTAATAATTACGCAGTAATATTAAACTTAATATTTATATAAAAACATGAATTTCCTCCTCATTTTCTCGAAAGCTATTAGAGATATTGGAAATATCATTGCAGCATCTGATAGACCTAATTAAACTATAAAACTGAAATTATGAATATTAGTTCTATGACTAATAATTACGCAGTAAAATGAAACTTAATTTTTATATAAAAACATAACTTTCCTCCTCATTTTCTCGGAAGCTATTAGAGATATTTGAAATATTATTGCAGTATCTGATTGACGTAATTAAAATCTACTACTGTCATTATGAATATTTTCACTAGTACTAATAAATACTGAATTTTACTTTTTTTTATATTACTTTCTTCCTCGTTTTCTCGAAAGCTATTAGAGATATTGAAAATATCATTGCATCATCTGATACACCTAATTCCACTGCACAACTGATATTATGAATATTTGTTCTATGACTAATAATTACGGAGTAAAAAAAACCATATTTTTATATAAAAATATGACTTTCCTCGTCATTTTCTTGAAAGCTATTAGATATATTGGAAATATAATTGCAGCATCTGATAGACCTAATTAAACTGTAAAACTGATAGTATGAATATTTGTTCTATGACTAATAATAATGCAGTAAAATGAAACTTAATATTTATTTAAAAACATGAATTTCCTAGTCATTTTCTCGAAAGCTATTAGAGATATTGGAAATATCATTGCAGCATCTGATATACCTAATTAAACTATAAAACTGAAAATATGAATATTTGTTCTATGACTAATAATTACGCAGTAAAATGAAACTTAATATTTATATATAAACATGACTTTCCTCCTCATTTTCCCGAAAGCTATTAGAGATATTGGAAATATCATTGCAGCATCTGATACAACTAATTAAACTGTACAACTGATATTATGAATATTTGTTCTATGGCTAATAATTAGGCAGTAAAATGAAACTTAATATTTATATAAAAACATAACTTTCCTCCTCATTTTCTCGAAAGCTATTAGAGATATTGGAAATATCATTGCAGCATCTGATACAACTAATTAAACTGTACAACTGTCATTATGAATATTTGTTCTATGACTTAGTAAAATGAAACTTAATTTTTATATAAAAACATAACTTTCCTCCTCATTTTCTCGGAAGCTATTAGAGATATTTGAAATATTATTGTAGCATCTGATAGACCTAATTAAAATCTACTACTGTCATTATGAATATTTTCACTAGTACTAATAAATACTGAATTTTACTTTTTTTGAAATTACTTTCTTCCTCGTTTTCTCGAAAGCTATTAGAGATATTGAAAATATCATTGCATCATCTGATAAACCTAATTCCACTGTACAACTGATATTATGAATATTTGTTCTATGACTAATAATTACTCAGTAAAAAAAACCATATTTTTATATAAAAACATGAATTTCCTCGTCATTTTCTTGAAAGCTATTAGAGATATTGGAAATATAATTGCAGCATCTGATAGACCTAATTAAACTGTAAAACTGATATTATGAATATTTGTTCTATGACTAATAATAACGCAGTAAAATGAAAATTAATATTTATTTAAAAACATGAATTTCCTCATCATTTTCTCGAAAGCTATTAGAGATATCGGAAATATCATTGCAGCATCTGATAGACCTAATTAAACTATAAAACTGAAAATATGAATATTTGTTCTATGACTAATAATTACGCAGTAAAATGAAACTTAATATTTATATATAAACATGACTTTCCTCCTCATTTTCCCGAAAGCTATTAGAGATATTGGAAATATCATTGCAGCATCTGATACAACTAATTAAACTGTACAACTGATATTATGAATATTTGTTCTATGGCTAATAATTAGGCAGTAAAATGAAACTTAATATTTATATAAAAACATGACTTTCCTCCACATTTTCTCGAAAGCTATTAGAGATATTGGAAATATCATTGCAGCATCTGATACAACTAATTAAACTGTACAACTGATATTATGAATATTTGTTCTAAGGCTAATAATTACGCAGTAAAATGAAACTTAATATTTATATAAAAACACGACTTTCCTCCTCATTTTCTCGAAAGCTATTAGAGATATTGGAAATATCATTGCAGCATCTGATACAACTAATTAAACTGTACAACTGATATTATGAATATTTGTTCTAAGGCTAATAATTACGCAGTAAAATGAAACTTAATATTTATATAAAAACATGACTTTCCTCCTCATTTTCTAGAAAGCTATTAGAGATATTGGAAATATCATTGCAGCATCTGATAGACCTAATTAAACTATAAAACTGAAATTATGAATATTTGTTTTATGACTAATAATTAAGCAGTAAAATGAAACTTAATATTTATATATAAACATGATTTTCCTCCTCATTTCCCCGAAAGCTATTAGAGATATTGGAAATATCATTGCAGCATCTGATAGACCTAATTAAACTGTACAACTGATATTACGAATATTTGTTCTATGGCTAATAATTAGGCAGGAAAATGAAACTTAATATTTATATAAAAACATAAATTTCCTCCTCATTTTCTCGAAAGCTATTAGAGATATTGGAAATATCATTGCAGCATCTGATACAACTAATTAAACTCTACAACTGATATTATGAATATTTGTTCTAAGGCTAATAATTACGCAGTAAAATGAAACTTAATATTTATATAAAAACATGACTTTCCTCCTCATTTTCTCGAAAGCTATTAGAGATATTGGAAATATCATTGCAGCATCTGATACAACTAATTAAACTGTACAACTGATATTATGAATATTTGTTCTATGGCTAATAATTACGCAGTAAAATGAAACTTAATATTTATATAAAAAACTGACTTTCCTCCTCATTTTCTCGGAAGCTATTAGAGATATTTGAAATATTATTGCAGTATCTGATAGACCTAATTAAAATCTACTACTATCATTATGAATATTTTCACTAGTACTAATAAATACTGAATTTTACTTTTTTTGAAATTACTTTCTTCCTCGTTTTCTCGAAAGCTATTAGAGATATTGAAAATATCATTGCATCATCTGATACACCTATTTCCACTGTACAACTGATATTATGAATATTTGTTCTATGACTAATAATTACGCAGTAAAAAAAAACATATTTTTATATAAAAACATGACTTTCCTCGTCATTTTCTCGAAAGCTATTAGAGATATTGGAAATATCATTGCAGCATCTGATACAACTAATTAAACTGTACAACTGATATTATGAATATTTGTTCTATGACTAATAATTACGCAGTAAAATGAAACTTAATATTTATATAAAAACATGACTTTCCTCCTCATTTTCTCGAAAGCTATTAGAGATATTGGAAATATCATTGCAGCATCTGATAGACCTAATTAAACTGTACAACTGATATTATGAATATTTGTTCTATGACTAATAATTACGCAGTAAAATGAAACTTAATATTTATATATAAACATGACTTTTCCTCCTCATTTTCTCGAAAGCTATTAGAGATATTGGAAATATCATTGCAGCATCTGATACAACTAATTAAACTGTACAACTGATATTATGAATATTTGTTCTATGACTAATAATTACGCAGTAAAATGAAACTTAATATTTATATAAAAACATGACTTTCCTCCTCATTTTCTCGAAAGCTATTAGAGATATTGGAAATATCATTGCAGCATCTGATACACCTAATTAAACTGTACAACTGATATTATGAATATTTGTTCTATGGCTAATAATTACGCAGTAAAATGAAACTTAATATTTATATAAAAACATGACTTTCCTCCTCATTTTCTCGAAAGCTATTAGAGATATTGGAAATATCATTGCAGCATCTGATACAACTAATTAAACTGTACAACTGTCCTTATGAATATTAGTTCTATGACTAATAATTACGCAGTAAAATGAAACTTAATTTTTATATAAAAACATAACTTTCCTCCTCATTTTCTCGGAAGCTATTAGAGATATTTGAAATATTATTGCAGTATCTGATAGACCTAATTAAAATCTACTACTGTCATTATGAATATTTTCACTAGTACTAATAAATACTGAATTTTACTTTTTTTTAAATTACTTTCTTCCTCGTTTTCTCGAAAGCTATTAGATATATTGAAAATATCATTGCATCATCTGATACAACTATTTCCACTGTACAACTGATATAATGAATATTTGTTCTATGACTAATAATTACGCAGTAAAAAAAAACATATTTTATATAAAAACATGACTTTCCTCGTCATTTTCTTGAAAGCTATTAGATATATTGGAAATATAATTGCAGCATCTGATAGACCTAATTAAACTGTAAAACTGATATTATGAATATTTGTTCTATGACTAATAATTACGCAGTAAAATGAAACTTAATATTTATATAAAAACATGACTTTCCTCCTCATTTTCTCGAAAGCTATTAGAGATATTGGAAATATCATTGCAGCATCTGATACAACTAATTAAACTGTACAACTGATATTATGAATATTTCTTCTAAGGCTAATAATTACGCAGTAATATTAAACTTAATATTTATATAAAAACATGACTTTCCTCCTCATTTTCTCGAAAGCTATTAGAGATATTGGAAATATCATTGCAGCATCTGATACAACTAATTAAACTGTACAACTGATATTATGAATATTTGTTCTATGGCTAATAATTACGCAGTAAAATGAAACTTAATATTTATATAAAAACATGACTTTCCTCCTCATTTTCTCGAAAGCTATTAGAGATATTGGAAATATCATTGCAGCATCTGATACAACTAATTAAACTGTACAACTGATATTATGAATATTTGTTCTAAGGCTAATAATTACGCAGTAAAATGAAACTTAATATTTATATAAAAACATGACTTTCCTCCTCATTTTCTCGAAAGCTATTAGAGATATTGGAAATATCATTGCAGCATCTGATACAACTAATTAAACTGTACAACTGATATTATGAATATTTGTTCTAAGGCTAATAATTACGCAGTAAAATGAAACTTAATATTTATATAAAAACATGACTTTCCTCCTCATTTTCTCGAAAGCTATTAGAGATATTGGAAATATCATTGCAGCATCTGATAGACCTAATTAAACTGTAAAACTGATATTATGAATATTTGTTCTATGACTAATAATTAAGCAGTAAAATGAAACTTAATATTTATATATAAACATGACTTTCCTCCTCATTTTCTCGAAAGCTATTAGAGATATTGGAAATATCATTGCAGCATCTGATACAACTAATTAAACTCTACAACTGATATTATGAATATTTGTTCTTAGGCTAGTAATTACGCAGTAAAATGAAACTTAATATTTATATAAAAACATGACTTTCCTCCTCATTTTCTCGAAAGCTATTAGAGATATTGGAAATATCATTGCAGCATCTGATACAACTAATTAAACTGTACAACTGATATTATGAATATTTGTTCTATGGCTAATAATTAGGCAGTAAAATGAAACTTAATATTTATATAAAAACATGACTTTCCTCCTCATTTTCTCGAAAGCTATTAGAGATATTGGAAATATCATTGCAGCATCTGATACAACTAATTAAACTGTACAACTGATATTATGAATATTTCTTCTAAGGCTAATAATTACGCAGTAATATTAAACTTAATATTTATATAAAAACATGACTTTCCTCCTCATTTTCTCGAAAGCTATTAGAGATATTGGAAATATCATTGCAGCATCTGATAGACCTAATTAAACTATAAAACTGAAATTATGAATATTTGTTCTATGACGAATAATTACGCAGTAAAATGAAACTTAATTTTTATATAAAAACATAACTTTCCTCCTCATTTTCTCGGAAGCTATTAGAGATATTTGAAATATTATTGTAGCATCTGATAGACCTAATTAAAATCTACTACTGTCATTATGAATATTTTCACTAGTACTAATAAATACTGAATTTTACTTTTTTTTATATTACTTTCTTCCTCGTTTTCTCGAAAGCTATTAGAGATATTGAAAATATCATTGCATCATCTGATACACCTAATTCCACTGCACAACTGATATTATGAATATTTGTTCTATGACTAATAATTACGCAGTAAAAAAAACCATATTTTTATATAAAAACATGACTTTCCTCGTCATTTTCTTGAAAGCTATTAGATATATTGGAAATATAATTGCAGCATCTGATAGACCTAATTAAACTGTAAAACTGATATTATGAATATTTGTTCTATGACTAATAATAACGCAGTAAAATGAAAATTAATATTTATTTAAAAACATGAATTTCCTCATCATTTTCTCGAAAGCTATTAGAGATATCGGAAATATCATTGCAGCATCTGATAGACCTAATTAAACTATAAAACTGAAAATATGAATATTTGTTCTATGACTAATAATTACGCAGTAAAATGAAACTTAATATTTATATATAAACATGACTTTCCTCCTCATTTTCCCGAAAGCTATTAGAGATATTGGAAATATCATTGCAGCATCTGATACAACTAATTAAACTGTACAACTGATATTATGAATATTTGTTCTATGGCTAATAATTAGGCAGTAAAATGAAACTTAATATTTATATAAAAACATGACTTTCCTCCACATTTTCTCGAAAGCTATTAGAGATATTGGAAATATCATTGCAGCATCTGATACAACTAATTAAACTGTACAACTGATATTATGAATATTTGTTCTAGGCTAATAATTACGCAGTAAAATGAAACTTAATATTTATATAAAAACACGACTTTCCTCCTCATTTTCTCGAAAGCTATTAGAGATATTGGAAATATCATTGCAGCATCTGATACAACTAATTAAACTGTACAACTGATATTATGAATATTTGTTCTAAGGCTAATAATTACGCAGTAAAATGAAACTTAATATTTATATAAAAACATGACTTTCCTCCTCATTTTCTAGAAAGCTATTAGAGATATTGGAAATATCATTGCAGCATCTGATAGACCTAATTAAACTATAAAACTGAAATTATGAATATTTGTTCTATGACTAATAATTAAGCAGTAAAATGAAACTTAATATTTATATATAAACATGATTTTCCTCCTCATTTCCCCGAAAGCTATTAGAGATATTGGAAATATCATTGCAGCATCTGATACAACTAATTAAACTGTACAACTGATATTATGAATATTTGTTCTATGGCTAATAATTAGGCAGGAAAATGAAACTTAATATTTATATAAAAACATAAATTTCCTCCTCATTTTCTCGAAAGCTATTAGAGATATTGGAAATATCATTGCAGCATCTGATACAACTAATTAAACTCTACAACTGATATTATGAATATTTGTTCTAAGGCTAATAATTACGCAGTAAAATGAAACTTAATATTTATATAAAAACATGACTTTCCTCCTCATTTTCTCGAAAGCTATTAGAGATATTGGAAATATCATTGCAGCATCTGATACAACTAATTAAACTGTACAACTGATATTATGAATATTTGTTCTATGGCTAATAATTAGGCAGTAAAATGAAACTTAATATTTATATAAAAAACTGACTTTCCTCCTCATTTTCTCGGAAGCTATTAGAGATATTTGAAATATTATTGCACTATCTGATAGACCTAATTAAAATCTACTACTATCATTATGAATATTTTCACTAGTACTAATAAATACTGAATTTTACTTTTTTTGAAATTACTTTCTTCCTCGTTTTCTCGAAAGCTATTAGAGATATTGAAAATATCATTGCATCATCTGATACACCTATTTCCACTGTACAACTGATATTATGAATATTTGTTCTATGACTAATAATTACGCAGTAAAAAAAAACATATTTTTATATAAAAACATGACTTTCCTCGTCATTTTCTCGAAAGCTATTAGAGATATTGGAAATATCATTGCAGCATCTGATACAACTAATTAAACTGTACAACTGTCCTTATGAATATTAGTTCTATGACTAATAATTACGCAGTAAAATGAAACTTAATTTTTATATAAAACATAACTTTCCTCCTCATTTTCTCGGAAGCTATTAGAGATATTTGAAATATTATTGCAGTATCTGATAGACCTAATTAAAATCTACTACTGTCATTATGAATATTTTCACTAGTACTAATAAATACTGAATTTTACTTTTTTTTAAATTACTTTCTTCCTCGTTTTCTCGAAAGCTATTAGATATATTGAAAATATCATTGCATCATCTGATACAACTATTTCCACTGTACAACTGATATAATGAATATTTGTTCTATGACTAATAATTACGCAGTAAAAAAAACCATATTTTATATAAAAACATGACTTTCCTCGTCATTTTCTTGAAAGCTATTAGATATATTGGAAATATAATTGCAGCATCTGATAGACCTAATTAAACTGTAAAACTGATATTATGAATATTTGTTCTATGAACAATAATTACGCAGTAAAATGAAACTTAATATTTATATATAAACATGACTTTCCTCCTCATTTTCTCGAAAGCTATTAGAGATATTGGAAATATCATTGCAGCATCTGATACAACTAATTAAACTGTACAACTGATATTATGAATATTTCTTCTAAGGCTAATAATTACGCAGTAATATTAAACTTAATATTTATATAAAAACATGACTTTCCTCCTCATTTTCTCGAAAGCTATTAGAGATATTGGAAATATCATTGCAGCATCTGATAAACTAATTAAACTGTACAACTGATATTATGAATATTTGTTCTATGGCTAATAATTAGGCAGTAAAATGAAACTTAATATTTATATAAAAACATGACTTTCCTCCTCATTTTCTCGAAAGCTATTAGAGATATTGGAAATATCATTGCAGCATCTGATACAACTAATTAAACTGTACAACTGATATTATGAATATTTGTTCTAAGGCTAATAATTACGCAGTAAAATGAAACTTAATATTTATATAAAAACATGACTTTCCTCCTCATTTTCTCGAAAGCTATTAGAGATATTGGAAATATCATTGCAGCATCTGATACAACTAATTAAACTGTACAACTGATATTATGAATATTTGTTCTAAGGCTAATAATTACGCAGTAAAATGAAACTTAATATTTATATAAAAACATGACTTTCCTCCTCATTTTCTCGAAAGCTATTAGAGATATTGGAAATA
Organism: Metacarcinus magister; assembly: GCA_029783475.1. Classification (NCBI taxonomy): domain Eukaryota; kingdom Metazoa; phylum Arthropoda; class Malacostraca; order Decapoda; family Cancridae; genus Metacarcinus; species Metacarcinus magister. Next base: position 9,561,249 of record JAPQNM010000038.1, read on the forward strand.
TCATTGCAGCATCTGATAGACCTAATTAAACTATAAAACTGAAATTATGAATATTTGTTCTATGACTAATAATTAAGCAGTAAAATGAAACTTAATATTTATATATAAACATGATTTTCCTCCTCATTTTCCCGAAAGCTATTAGAGATATTGGAAATATCATTGCAGCATCTGATACAACTAATTAAACTCTACAACTGATATTATGAATATTTGTTCTAAGGCTAATAATTACGCAGTAAAATGAAACTTAATATTTATATAAAAACATGACTTTCCTCCTCATTTTCTCGAAAGCTATTAGAGATATTGGAAATATCATTGCAGCATCTGATACAACTAATTAAACTGTACAACTGATATTATGAATATTTGTTCTATGGCTAATAATTAGGCAGTAAAATGAAACTTAATATTTATATAAAAACATGACTTTCCTCCACATTTTCTCGAAAGCTATTAGAGATATTGGAAATATCATTGCAGCATCTGATACAACTAATTAAACTGTACAACTGTCCTTATGAATATTAGTTCTATGACTAATAATTACGCAGTAAAATGAAACTTAATTTTTATATAAAAACATAACTTTCCTCCTCATTTTCTCGGAAGCTATTAGAGATATTTGAAATATTATTGCAGTATCTGATAGACCTAATTAAAATCTACTACTGTCATTATGAATATTTTCACTAGTACTAATAAATACTGAATTTTACTTTTTTTTAAATTACTTTCTTCCTCGTTTTCTCGAAAGCTATTAGATATATTGAAAATATCATTGCATCATCTGATACAACTATTTCCACTGTACAACTGATATATGAATATTTGTTCTATGACTAATAATTACGCAGTAAAAAAAAACCATATTTTATATAAAAACATGACTTTCCTCGTCATTTTCTTGAAAGCTATTAGATATATTGGAAATATAATTGCAGCATCTGATAGACCTAATTAAACTGTAAAACTGATATTATGAATATTTGTTCTATGAACAATAATTACGCAGTAAAATGAAACTTAATATTTATATATAAACATGACTTTCCTCCTCATTTTCTCGAAAGCTATTAGAGATATTGGAAATATCATTGCAGCATCTGATACAACTAATTAAACTGTACAACTGATATTATGAATATTTCTTCTAAGGCTAATAATTACGCAGTAATATTAAACTTAATATTTATATAAAAACATGACTTTCCTCCTCATTTTCCCGAAAGCTATTAGAGATATTGGAAATATCATTGCAGCATCTGATACAACTAATTAAACTGTACAACTGATATTATGAATATTTGTTCTATGGCTAATAATTAGGCAGTAAAATGAAACTTAATATTTATATAAAAACATGACTTTCCTCCACATTTTCTCGAAAGCTATTAGAGATATTGGAAATATCATTGCAGCATCTGATACAACTAATTAAACTGTACAACTGATATTATGAATATTTGTTCTAAGGCTAATAATTACGCAGTAAAATGAAACTTAATATTTATATAAAAACATGACTTTCCTCCTCATTTTCTCGAAAGCTATTAGAGATATTGGAAATATCATTGCAGCATCTGATACAACTAATTAAACTGTACAACTGATATTATGAATATTTGTTCTAAGGCTAATAATTACGCAGTAAAATGAAACTTAATATTTATATAAAAACATGACTTTCCTCCTCATTTTCTCGAAAGCTATTAGAGATATTGGAAATATCATTGCAGCATCTGATAGACCTAATTAAACTATAAAACTGAAATTATGAATATTTGTTCTATGACTAATAATTAAGCAGTAAAATGAAACTTAATATTTATATATAAACATGATTTTCCTCCTCATTTTCCCGAAAGCTATTAGAGATATTGGAAATATCATTGCAGCATCTGATACAACTAATTAAACTCTACAACTGATATTATGAATATTTGTTCTAAGGCTAATAATTACGCAGTAAAATGAAACTTAATATTTATATAAAAACATGACTTTCCTCCTCATTTTCTCGAAAGCTATTAGAGATATTGGAAATATCATTGCAGCATCTGATACAACTAATTAAACTGTACAACTGATATTATGAATATTTGTTCTATGGCTAATAATTAGGCAGTAAAATGAAACTTAATATTTATATAAAAACATGACTTTCCTCCTCATTTTCTCGAAAGCTATTAGAGATATTGGAAATATCATTGCAGCATCTGATACAACTAATTAAACTGTACAACTGATATTATGAATATTTCTTCTAAGGCTAATAATTACGCAGTAATATTAAACTTAATATTTATATAAAAACATGACTTTCCTCCTCATTTTCTCGAAAGCTTTTAGAGATATTGGAAATATCATTGCAGCATCTGATAGACCTAATTAAACTATAAAACTGAAATTATGAATATTTGTTCTATGACTTAGTAAAATGAAACTTAATTTTTATATAAAAACATAACTTTCCTCCTCATTTTCTCGGAAGCTATTAGAGATATTTGAAATATTATTGCAGTATCTGATTGACGTAATTAAAATCTACTACTGTCATTATGAATATTTTCACTAGTACTAATAAATACTGAATTTTACTTTTTTTTATATTACTTTCTTCCTCGTTTTCTCGAAAGCTATTAGAGATATTGAAAATATCATTGCATCATCTGATACACCTAATTCCACTGCACAACTGATATTATGAATATTTGTTCTATGACTAATAATTACGCAGTAAAAAAAACCATATTTTTATATAAAAATATGACTTTCCTCGTCATTTTCTTGAAAGCTATTAGATATATTGGAAATATAATTGCAGCATCTGATAGACCTAATTAAACTGTAAAACTGATATTATGAATATTTGTTCTATGACTAATAATAACGCAGTAAAATGAAACTTAATATTTATTTAAAAACATGAATTTCCTACTCATTTTCTCGAAAGCTATTAGAGATATTGGAAATATCATTGCAGCATCTGATAGACCTAATTAAACTATAAAACTGAAAATATGAATATTTGTTCTATGACTAATAATTACGCAGTAAAATGAAACTTAATATTTATATATAAACATGACTTTCCTCCTCATTTTCCCGAAAGCTATTAGAGATATTGGAAATATCATTGCAGCATCTGATACAACTAATTAAACTGTACAACTGATATTATGAATATTTGTTCTATGGCTAATAATTAGGCAGTAAAATGAAACTTAATATTTATATAAAAACATAACTTTCCTCCTCATTTTCTCGAAAGCTATTAGAGATATTGGAAATATCATTGCAGCATCTGATACAACTAATTAAACTGTACAACTGTCCTTATGAATATTTGTTCTATGACTTAGTAAAATGAAACTTAATTTTTATATAAAAACATAACTTTCCTCCTCATTTTCTCGGAAGCTATTAGAGATATTTGAAATATTATTGTAGCATCTGATAGACCTAATTAAAATCTACTACTGTCATTATGAATATTTTCACTAGTACTAATAAATACTGAATTTTACTTTTTTTAAATTACTTTCTTCCTCGTTTTCTCGAAAGCTATTAGAGATATTGAAAATATCATTGCATCATCTGATACACCTAATTCCACTGTACAACTGATATTATGAATATTTGTTCTATGACTAATAATTACGCAGTAAAAAAAAACCATATTTTTATATAAAAACATGACTTTCCTCGTCATTTTCTTGAAAGCTATTAGAGATATTGGAAATATAATTGCAGCATCTGATAGACCTAATTAAACTGTAAAACTGATATTATGAATATTTGTTCTATGACTAATAATACGCAGTAAAATGAAACTTAATATTTATTTAAAAACATGATTTCCTCCTCATTTTCTCGAAAGCTATTAGAGATATTGGAAATATCATTGCAGCATCTGATAGACCTAATTAAACTATAAAACTGAAATTATGAATATTTGTTCTATGACTAATAATTACGCAGTAAAATGAAACTTAATATTTATATATAAACATGACTTTCCTTCTCATTTTCCCGAAAGCTATTAGAGATACTGGAAATATCATTGCAGCATCTGATACAACTAATTAAACTGTACAACTGATATTATGAATATTTGTTCTATGGCTAATAATTACGCAGTAAAAATGAAACTTAATATTTATATAAAAACATGACTTTCCTCCTCATTTTCTCGAAAGCTATTAGAGATATTGGAAATATCATTGCAGCATCTGATACAACTAATTAAACTGTACAACTGATATTATGAATATTTGTTCTATGACTAATAATTACGCAGTAAAATGAAACTTAATATTTATATAAAAACATGACTTTCCTCCTCATTTTCTCGAAAGCTATTAGAGATATTGGAAATATCATTGCAGCATCTGATACAACTAATTAAACTGTACAACTGATATTATGAATATTTGTTCTATGGCTAATAATTACGCAGTAAAATGAAACTTAATATTTATATATAAACATGACTTTCCTCCTCATTTTCTCGGAAGCTATTAGAGATATTTGAAATATTATTGCAGTATCTGATAGACCTAATTAAAACCTACTACTATCATTATGAATATTTTCACTAGTACTAATAAATACTGAATTTTACTTTTTTTTAAATTACTTTCTTCCTCGTTTTCTCGAAAGCTATTAGAGATATTGAAAATATCATTGCATCATCTGATACACCTATTTCCACTGTACAACTGATATTATGAATATTTGTTCTATGACTAATAATTACGCAGTAAAATAAAACTTATATTTTATATAAAAACATGACTTTCCTCCTCATTTTCTCGAAAGCTATTAGAGATATTGGAAATATCATTGCAGCATCTGATAGACCTAATTAAACTATAAAACTGATATTATGAATATTTGTTCTATGACTAATAATTAAGCAGTAAAATGAAACTTAATATTTATATATAAACATGACTTTCCTCCTCATTTTCCCGAAAGCTATTAGAGATATTGGAAATATCATTGCAGCATCTGATACAACTAATTAAACTGTACAACTGATATTATGAATATTTGTTCTATGGCTAATAATTAGGCAGTAAAATGAAACTTAATATTTATATAAAAACATGACTTTCCTCCTCATTTTCTCGAAAGCTATTAGAGATATTGGAAATATCATTGCAGCATCTGATACAACTAATTAAACTGTACAACTGTCATTATGAATATTTGTTCTATGACTCATAATTACGCAGTAAAATGAAACTTAATTTTTATATAAAAACATAACTTTCCTCCTCATTTTCTCGGAAGCTATTAGAGATATTTGAAATATTATTGCAGTATCTGATAGACCTAATTAAAATCTACTACTGTCATTATGAATATTTTCACTAGTACTAATAAATACTGAATTTTACTTTTTTTTAAATTACTTTCTTCCTCGTTTTCTCGAAAGCTATTAGAGATATTGAAAATATCATTGCATCATCTGATACACCTAATTCCACTGTACAACTGATATTATGAATATTTGTTCTATGACTAATAATTACGCAGTAAAAAAAAAATATTTTATATAAAAACATGACTTTCCTCGTCATTTTCTTGAAAGCTATTAGAGATATTGGAAATATAATTGCAGCATCTGATAGACCTAATTAAACTGTAAAACTGATATTATGAATATTTGTTCTATGACTAATAATTACGCAGTAAAATGAAACTTAATATTTATATATAAAACATGACTTTCCTCCTCATTTTCTCGAAAGCTATTAGAGATATTGGAAATATCATTGCAGCATCTGATACACCTAATTAAACTGTAAAACTGATATTATGAATATTTGTTCTATGACTAATAATTACGCAGTAAAATGAAACTTAATATTTATATAAAACATGACTTTCCTCCTCATTTTCCCGAAAGCTATTAGAGATATTGGAAATATCATTGCAGCATCTGATACAACTAATTAAACTGTACAACTGATATTATGAATATTTGTTCTATGGCTAATAATTAGGCAGTAAAATGAAACTTAATATTTATATAAAAACATGACTTTCCTCCACATTTTCTCGAAAGCTATTAGAGATATTGGAAATATCATTGCAGCATCTGATACAACTAATTAAACTGTACAACTGATATTATGAATATTTGTTCTAAGGCTAATAATTACGCAGTAAAATGAAACTTAATATTTATATAAAAACATGACTTTCCTCCTCATTTTCTCGAAAGCTATTAGAGATATTGGAAATATCATTGCAGCATCTGATACAACTAATTAAACTGTACAACTGATATTATGAATATTTGTTCTAAGGCTAATAATTACGCAGTAAAATGAAACTTAATATTTATATAAAAACATGACTTTCCTCCTCATTTTCTCGAAAGCTATTAGAGATATTGGAAATATCATTGCAGCATCTGATAGACCTAATTAAACTATAAAACTGAAACTTATGAATATTTTTTCTATGACTAATAATTAAGCAGTAAAATGAAACTTAATATTTATATATAAACATGATTTCCTCCTCATTTTCCCGAAAGCTATTAGAGATATTGGAAATATCATTGCAGCATCTGATACAACTAATTAAACTGTACAACTGATATTATGAATATTTGTTCTATGGCTAATAATTAGGCAGGAAAATGAAACTTAATATTTATATAAAAACATAAATTTCCTCCTCATTTTCTCGAAAGCTATTAGAGATATTGGAAATATCATTGCAGCATCTGATACAACTAATTAAACTCTACAACTGATATTATGAATATTTGTTCTAAGGCTAATAATTACGCAATAAAATGAAACTTAATATTTATATAAAAACATGACTTTCCTCCTCATTTTCTCGAAAGCTATTAGAGATATTGGAAATATCATTGCAGCATCTGATACAACTAATTAAACTGTACAACTGATATTATGAATATTTGTTCTATGGCTAATAATTACGCAGTAAAATGAAACTTAATATTTATATAAAAAACTGACTTTCCTCCTCATTTTCTCGGAAGCTATTAGAGATATTTGAAATATTATTGCAGTATCTGATAGACCTAATTAAAATCTACTACTATCATTATGAATATTTTCACTAGTACTAATAAATACTGAATTTTACTTTTTTTTAAATTACTTTCTTCCTCGTTTTCTCGAAAGCTATTAGAGATATTGAAAATATCATTGCATCATCTGATACGTCTATTTCCACTGTACAACTGATATTATGAATATTTGTTCTATGACTAATAATTACGCAGTAAAAAAAAACATATTTTTATATAAAAACATGACTTTCCTCGTCATTTTCTTGAAAGCTATTAGATATATTGGAAATATAATTGCAGCATCTGATAGACCTAATTAAACTGTAAAACTGATATTATGAATATTTGTTCTATGACTAATAATTACGCAGTAAAATGAAACTTAATATTTATATATAAACATGACTTTCCTCCTCATTTTCCCGAAAGCTATTAGAGATATTGGAAATATCATTGCAGCATCTGATACAACTAATTAAACTGTACAACTGATATTATGAATATTTGTTCTATGGCTAATAATTAGGCAGTAAAATGAAACTTAATATTTATATAAAAACATGACTTTCCTCCTCATTTTCTCGAAAGCTATTAGAGATATTGGAAATATCATTGCAGCATCTGATACAACTAATTAAACTGTACAACTGTCATTATGAATATTAGTTCTATGACTAATAATTACGCAGTAAAATGAAACTTAATTTTTATATAAAAACATGACTTTCCTCCTCATTTTCTCGGAAGCTATTAGAGATATTTGGAAATATTATTGCAGTATCTGATAGACCTAATTAAAATCTACTACTGTCATTATGAATATTTTCACTAGTACTAATAAATACTGAATTTTACTTTTTTTTAAATTACTTTCTTCCTCGTTTTCTCGAAAGCTATTAGAGATATTGAAAATATCATTGCATCATCTGATACAACTAATTTCCACTGTACAACTGATATTATGAATATTTGTTCTATGACTAATAATTACGCAGTAAAATGAAACTTATATTTATATAAAAACATGACTTTCCTCCTCATTTTCTCGAAAGCTATTAGAGATATTGGAAATATCATTGCAGCATCTGATAGACCTAATTAAACTGTACAAACTGATATTATGAATATTTGTTCTATGACTAATAATTACGCAGTAAAATGAAACTTAATATTTATATAAAACATGACTTTCCTCCTCATTTTCTCGAAAGCTATTAGAGATATTGGAAATATCATTGCAGCATCTGATACAACTAATTAAACTGTACAACTGATATTATGAATATTTGTTCTATGGCTAATAATTACGCAGTAAATATTAAACTTAATATTTATATAAAAACATGACTTTCCTCCTCATTTTCTCGAAAGCTATTAGAGATATTGGAAATATCATTGCAGCATCTGATACACCTAATTAAACTGTACAACTGATATTATGAATATTTGTTCTATGACTAATAATTACGCAGTAAAATGAAACTTAATTTTTATATAAAAACATAACTTTCCTCCTCATTTTCTCGGAAGCTATTAGAGATATTTGAAATATTATTGCAGTATCTGATAGACCTAATTAAAATCTACTACTGTCATTATGAATATTTTCACTAGTACTAATAAATACTGAATTTTACTTTTTTTATAAATTACTTTCTTCCTCGTTTTCTCGAAAGCTATTAGAGATATTGAAAATATCATTGCATCATCTGATACACCTAATTCCACTGTACAACTGATATTATGAATATTTGTTCTATGACTAATAATTACGCAGTAAAAAAAACCATATTTTTATATAAAAACATGACTTTCCTCGTCATTTTCTTGAAAGCTATTAGATATATTGGAAATATAATTGCAGCATCTGATAGACCTAATTAAACTGTAAAACTGATATTATGAATATTTGTTCTATGACTAATAATTACGCAGTAAAATGAAACTTAATATTTATATAAAAACATGACTTTCCTCCTCATTTTCTCGAAAGCTATTAGAGATATTGGAAATATCATTGCAGCATCTGATAGACCTAATTAAACTGTACAACTGATATTATGAATATTTGTTCTATGACTAATAATTACGCAGTAAAATGAAACTTAATATTTATATAAAACATGACTTTCCTCCTCATTTTCCCGAAAGCTATTAGAGATATTGGAAATATCATTGCAGCATCTGATACAACTAATTAAACTGTACAACTGATATTATGAATATTTGTTCTATGGCTAATAATTACGCAGTAAAATGAAACTTAATATTTATATAAAAACATGACTTTCCTCCTCATTTTCTCGAAAGCTATTAGAGATATTGGAAATATCATTGCAGCATCTGATACAACTAATTAAACTGTACAACTGATATTATGAATATTTGTTCTATGACATAATTACGCAGTAAAATGAAACTTAATATTTATATAAAAACATGACTTTCCTCCTCATTTTCTCGAAAGCTATTAGAGATATTGGAAATATCATTGCAGCATCTGATAGACCTAATTAAACTGTACAACTGATATTATGAATATTTGTTCTATGACTAATAATTACGCAGTAAAATGAAACTTAATATTTATATATAAACATGACTTTCCTCCTCATTTTCCCGAAAGCTATTAGAGATATTGGAAATATCATTGCAGCATCTGATACAACTAATTAAACTGTACAACTGATATTATGAATATTTGTTCTATGGCTAATAATTAGGCAGTAAAATGAAACTTAATATTTATATAAAAACATGACTTTCCTCCACATTTTCTCGAAAGCTATTAGAGATATTGGAAATATCATTGCAGCATCTGATACAACTAATTAAACTGTACAACTGATATTATGAATATTTGTTCTAAGGCTAATAATTACGCAGTAAAATGAAACTTAATATTTATATAAAAACATGACTTTCCTCCTCATTTTCTCGAAAGCTATTAGAGATATTGGAAATATCATTGCAGCATCTGATACAACTAATTAAACTGTACAACTGATATTATGAATATTTGTTCTAAGGCTAATAATTACGCAGTAAAATGAAACTTAATATTTATATAAAAACATGACTTTCCTCCTCATTTTCTCGAAAGCTATTAGAGATATTGGAAATATCATTGCAGCATCTGATAGACCTAATTAAACTATAAAACTGAAATTATGAATATTTGTTCTATGACTAATAATTAAGCAGTAAAATGAAACTTAATATTTATATATAAACATGATTTTCCTCCTCATTTTCCCGAAAGCTATTAGAGATATTGGAAATATCATTGCAGCATCTGATACAACTAATTAAACTGTACAACTGATATTATGAATATTTGTTCTATGGCTAATAATTAGGCAGGAAAATGAAACTTAATATTTATATAAAAACATAAATTTCCTCCTCATTTTCTCGAAAGCTATTAGAGATATTGGAAATATCATTGCAGCATCTGATACAACTAATTAAACTCTACAACTGATATTATGAATATTTGTTCTAAGGCTAATAATTACGCAGTAAAATGAAACTTAATATTTATATAAAAACATGACTTTCCTCCTCATTTTCTCGAAAGCTATTAGAGATATTGGAAATATCATTGCAGCATCTGATACAACTAATTAAACTGTACAACTGATATTATGAATATTTGTTCTATGGCTAATAATTAGGCAGTAAAATGAAACTTAATATTTATATAAAAAACTGACTTTCCTCCTCATTTTCTCGGAAGCTATTAGAGATATTTGAAATATTATTGCAGTATCTGATAGACCTAATTAAAACCTACTACTATCATTATGAATATTTTCACTAGTACTAATAAATACTGAATTTTACTTTTTTTTAAATTACTTTCTTCCTCGTTTTCTCGAAAGCTATTAGAGATATTGAAAATATCATTGCATCATCTGATACACCTATTTCCACTGTACAACTGATATTATGAATATTTGTTCTATGACTAATAATTACGCAGTAAAAAAAAACATATTTTTATATAAAAACATGACTTTCCTCGTCATTTTCTTGAAAGCTATTAGATATATTGGAAATATAATTGCAGCATCTGATAGACCTAATTAAACTATAAAACTGAAATTATGAATATTTGTTCTATGACTAATAATTAAGCAGTAAAATGAAACTTAATATTTATATATAAACATGACTTTCCTCCTCATTTTCCCGAAAGCTATTAGAGATATTGGAAATATCATTGCAGCATCTGATACAACTAATTAAACTGTACAACTGATATTATGAATATTTGTTCTATGGCTAATAATTAGGCAGTAAAATGAAACTTAATATTTATATAAAAACATGACTTTCCTCCTCATTTTCTCGAAAGCTATTAGAGATATTGGAAATATCATTGCAGCATCTGATACAACTAATTAAACTGTACAACTGTCCTTATGAATATTAGTTCTATGACTAATAATTACGCAGTAAAATGAAACTTAATTTTTATATAAAAACATAACTTTCCTCCTCATTTTCTCGGAAGCTATTAGAGATATTTGAAATATTATTGCAGTATCTGATAGACCTAATTAAAATCTACTACTGTCATTATGAATATTTTCACTAGTACTAATAAATACTGAATTTTACTTTTTTTTAAATTACTTTCTTCCTCGTTTTCTCGAAAGCTACTAGAGATATTGAAAATATCATTGCATCATCTGATACAACTATTTCCACTGTACAACTGATATTATGAATATTTGTTCTATGACTAATAATTACGCAGTAAAAAAAACCATATTTTTATATAAAAACATGACTTTCCTCGTCATTTTCTTGAAAGCCATTAGATATATTGGAAATATAATTGCAGCATCTGATAGACCTAATTAAACTGTAAAACTCATATTATGAATATTTGTTCTATGAATAATAATTACGCAGTAAAATGAAACTTAATATTTATATATAAACATGACTTTCCTCCTCATTTTCTCGAAAGCTATTAGAGATATTGGAAATATCATTGCAGCATCTGATACAACTAATTAAACTGTACAACTGATATTATGAATATTTCTTCTAAGGCTAATAATTACGCAGTAATATTAAGCTTAATATTTATATAAAAACATGACTTTCCTCCTCATTTTCTCGAAAGCTATTAGAGATATTGGAAATATCATTGCAGCATCTGATAGACCTAATTAAACTATAAAACTGAAATTATGAATATTAGTTCTATGACTAATAATTACGCAGTAAAATGAAACTTAATTTTTATATAAAAACATAACTTTCCTCCTCATTTTCTCGGAAGCTATTAGAGATATTTGAAATATTATTGCAGTATCTGATAGACCTAATTAAAATCTACTACTGTCATTATGAATAATTTCACTAGTACTAATAAATACTGAATTTTACTTTTTTTTATATTACTTTCTTCCTCGTTTTCTCGAAAGCTATTAGAGATATTGAAAATATCATTGCATCATCTGATACACCTAATTCCACTGCACAACTGATATTATGAATATTTGTTCTATGACTAATAATTACGCAGTAAAAAAAAACATATTTTTATATAAAAATATGACTTTCCTCGTCATTTTCTTGAAAGCTATTAGATATATTGGAAATATAATTGCAGCATCTGATAGACCTAATTAAACTGTAAAACTGATATTATGAATATTTGTTCTATGACTAATAATAACGCAGTAAAATGAAACTTAATATTTATTTAAAAACATGAATTTCCTACTCATTTTCTCGAAAGCTATTAGAGATATTGGAAATATCATTGCAGCATCTGATAGACCTAATTAAACTATAAAACTGAAATTATGAATATATGTTCTATGACTAATAATTACGCAGTAAAATGAAACTTAATATTTATATATAAACATGACTTTCCTCCTCATTTTCCCGAAAGCTATTAGAGATATTGGAAATATCATTGCAGCATCTGATACAACTAATTAAACTGTACAACTGATATTATGAATATTTGTTCTATGGCTAATAATTAGGCAGTAAAATGAAACTTAATATTTATATAAAAACATGACTTTCCTCCTCATTTTCTCGAAAGCTATTAGAGATATTGGAAATATCATTGCAGCTATCCTAAGCATATTATTCAATGTATAGATTGAAAAATCATAAATTATTAGATCACAGGCGATACAAGAAACTTTTTGCATTATCAGGGTGAATGGGTTAAGGCACACAGACACACACACACACACACACACAGACAAACAGACAAACAGACACAACACTTTAACACTCATCTACTCCATTCCCCCTTTTCTGCAAACCACATTGAACTATTTCTCGACTTTCTCTATCTCTCCCATTCTCTTTCATCCCCCTTATTTTCTTCCTTCATTCTTCTATCCTATCCTTTCTCTCCCTCCCTTCCCTCCTCCTCCTCCTCCTCCTCCTCCTCCTCCTCCTCATGGGCCATTCGCGACCAACGTAACAAAACTCGCCGCCACATAACGAGAACTCAGATGGCCCGATGCAACGTTCCCAGTAATGTGCGATCGATCCCGAGCCGTGGTAGCGATCCGATGAGAGAGGGAGGGAGAGAGGGAGGGCGAGGTAGGAAGGGAAGGGAGGGAGAGGAGGAGGTAAGGGGCCATGTGGAGGGATGATAGGAAGAAAGAAAGACAGTAGTATACGCACACACACACACACAC
>JAPQNM010000038.1:9580009-9587509 GCA_029783475.1 Metacarcinus magister
TCTCGGGGGAAGGGAGGAGGAGGAGAGGATCGAGTGAGTGTCCAGGCAGAAGAACGCGAGGAACGGGCGGACACGAATGCGCTGAGCTCGGTGCATCGGACGGAAAGATAGTGCGTGTGAGTTGAACGGGAAAAATATAGGAGGTAGTGCGGACAAAGGTGAGCAGAGCACGGATGTGAGTCGAAAGAATCAGTGAGTATCGGCAGGACGAGAGAGCGAGGTGTTGAGAGGGTCGCGGTGTAGTATAGCGATGGACAGTCTGTGACAGAAGAGGGGGAGGAGGCAGAGAGGGAGAGAGGGCGTCTAATCTCGTGAGGAAAAGGAAAAAAAAGAAAAAAGCCAGTGAGATGAGAATAGATGAAAAAGAAGCGAAAAGAAAACAAAAAAAAAAAAAAGAAAAAACACAACAAAATTGGCGAAGAAAATAAAGGAGAGAGACGATGAAAGAAAGATGAAGACATAACCTAAAAACTCGGTAATCCAAACAGACGCACACCCACTTAACCTCCACTGAAAGGAGCACATCAGGTGCTTGTGAAGACCTCCACCTTTACATTCCAGGTAGATGAATGGCCGCGGCCTCCAGCATGCAAGGCAACGAGTGTACGTAAGCTCTGCGTGCATGTTCCTGAAGGTGCCTCCCTTTGGTCCTTCTCTCTCCCCCTGATTCTGTGCTGACAGCTGGACTGAAAGTAACATTGCCAGTCTAGCTTGATCCTGCCACCACATGGCTCGGCTGTCAGCGCCCTGCACCTCCTGACGGGGCAGTAAGTGGGAAAACTGTCCTGTCACTCCCGGCCCTGCGCCCCCTGCCCTTCCAGGACCCCCCACCCCGTCACTCACTCCGGCACACCATCATCCTGGTGCCACCTCTCGCACCAAAATAATAAATCATATATATATATATATATATATATATATATATATATATATATATATATATATATATATACACAAACACACATCGGTATAGAGAAATATATAATGGTCTTTCTCTCAGCCTTCGCACACACAGTTGGGTTGAACAAGAACGTCCTCAACTTTACAAAGCATACAAGCACGTACAGTGAATCATTTCATAATTTCAAGTGAGCTTACAAAACTATGGTCAACTGGCATTGGATGGTATATTCATGTATGTAATGAAAGAAATAATGTAAAGTGATTAAATAAAAATAATTCCATTTCATTGTTAGATAATTACATATTCGTAACGTAAATAAATACCACATTCAGTGAAGGTCAGCTTCCTGCATGAAGCTTACCACCTCATGGCTAAGGGAGCGTCACAAGGTGCTCAGCTTCACAGAGGCGTAAAGTACCCTTCACCTTTGAACACCAACAAAAATACCAAAGCCGCAGCTTTCCTGAACGTACACTCGACCAACAAAGCCGGTGTAGTCAAGGACGGCAAACAGGCGTTACAATGCACGTCTTTGTCCTATCCTTACCAACTCCTTCCTACATCAAATATTCTCGGTCACTCCTTTACGGATTCTAAAGCGGAATATTTATTATAAGTAAACTTTCAGTAATATAACTTGAAATCAATTCAGAAGTTCTTGACGTTTGCCGCCTTGATCCCTGTCCCTCCACGGGTAGCTGTGTACACGAGCCTTGTCTGCCCCGTTTACGTTGCCTGAGTTAGTGTGGTGGTGGATCAAAGAACGCTCCATCATATGGTATTGCAAAATAAAATATATAACAAAAATTTCCGTCTCATCAGTTCACTTCCTTTACCTGACCGTCCTCACTCCCACATTCCACTCAACTTGGCCATCCCCACCAGCCATTTTTATCTGTTATTCAGAACTAGCTGACTGTATGACCTCACCCTGCCATGGTTTATTTGCAACTAACTTCTATCAATTTGCATTCTTACTTAGTCCATTTCTGTGGTCTAGTAGTCAATCAACTATATCAGTTTCACTAGCAACACCTGCATCAAAATGTCCGCTTCCCTAGTAACCTCTATAACACACACATACGCACACACGCACTCTCTCTCTCTCTCTCTCTCTCTCTCTCTCTCTCTCTCTCTCTCTCTCTCTCTCTCTCTCTCTCTCTCTCTCTCTCTCTCTCTCTCTCTCTTCTTTCTACTTCTACCATTAAGGCTTTTGAAGAGGCAGAGTACAAACAACTTTACCTCAAGGACTAAATTGGCCTTTAACATCTGGAACACTGTCTCTTAGGGAACGGCTTTGGTGAGTTTTTGTTTTCTATTTTCATACATTTCTTCTTATATATATTATTCAGTGTTCATTTTTATAGAACAAAAAATATGAAGGGAAAATAAATAGTGTTCTGGATCCACGTTTGTTTGTATCCGTTAAGGGGAAACGATAAAATAAAAGAAAAGGGATACAGTGTGCTCAAAAGAGGATGAAAAAAGGAGAAAAGGAAGATGTCAAGGAAAGAAGCAGAGAGGAAAACACAACACGACTCACAAAATATACATGAATCTGAATGTATCAAACGCTTTCATACTTAATCCAACAACTTACTCACTCTCCATATATATACCTATCTATCTGTCTGTCTATCTATCTATCTCTATCTATCTTTCCTTTCTTGCTCTTTCCTTGTCTCTGTCTGAGCGAAAGGGAACAAACTCGACAGACAAAACCTGCCACTCAAAAAATTATTTCCCTCCCACACAAAGGAACGAGTAAATGTCTTTTCAAATATTTCTTCACAAGCTTCCCATCCGATGATTTGAGAGAGAGAGAGAGAGAGAGAGAGAGAGAGAGAGAGAGAGAGAGAGAGAGAGAGAGAGAGAGAGAGAGAGAGAGAGAGAGAGAGAGAGAGAGAGAGAGAGAGAGAGAGATTTAAGCTAGAACTCGCATTTATATCAACTCTAGTTACCAATTTTACACACTGGAAAAAAAAAAATGGAACAATACCGGCACCAGAAAAAAAAAATATCATAAAAAATATAAATAAAAAACAAATGAATAGATAATTGAAAACACAATACAATCAATATGAAGAAAAAAATAAACCATAACGCATGACTGAACATTGAACACAAAATAAATACTGGAAGACATGTTTTCAATCAAATAAAACTAGCGAATAGATATAAAAAAACCAATTAGTTAGTGAGTCAAATTAATGGATACCGCGGAGAGAAAAGGCAAAAAAAAGGGTGGAGACATATTAATAATAAATGAAATAGAAAATAAGTTTATGTATATTACGTTTTCTTCTTCTAAGTGTTTATCATAACTATTCAGCTGCGCCATTATTAAGGAAATGGAGGAGAAAATGGAATATGTTAATCACAAACAACACTTCTGATGTCTACGGAGAGAGAGAGAGAGAGAGAGAGAGAGAGAGAGAGAGAGAGAGAGAGAGAGAGAGAGAGAGAGAGAGAGAGAGAGAGAGAGAGAGAACAAAAAAATTTACGTAACTTTCTTGTAGTAGAAGAGATGACAAGCTTTCTTTTAATTAATTTGTTTAGTAACTCATTCAATCTATTATACAAATTTAATGAACTTGATTAGATATAAGCGTTAAGAGGAAGAACATTCTAATAAAGAAGCTGAGTCTCTGAGTGGACAAAAGCAGCGTGTATGTGTGTGTGTGTGTGTGTGTGTGTGTGTGTTTGTGTACTACTACTACTACTACTACTACTACTACTACTACTACTACTACTACTACTACTACTATTTCTAGGCAAGCAAAACAGGAGGGTGTTGGAAGGTAGAAGGAGATGGAGTAATCAAAGGGAAGAGAAATATAACCAAAAAAAGACACAGGAGGGGAAATAGGAAGGAGTAAAGACTGGGAGGGAGGCTTTTGGTGAAGTACGGAGGCGAGAGAGAGAGAGAAAGAGAGTGAGAGAACTGAGGAACAGAGGAAAAAAGAGAGGAGGTGAGAGGCATGTAGGTAATTCAGTCAAGATTGGAAGTAATGAAGGGGTGGGAGAGAGAGAGAGAGAGAGAGAGAGAGAGAGAGAGAGAGAGAGAGAGAGAGAGAGAGAGAGAGAGAGAGAGAGAGAGAGCACTGGTATAGCCACATGAAACTGAACACTAAATGCAAATCATGAAATCCGTGCAATAATAATATACTCTGGAAAAAAAATTATTATATTAAAATAATTATTCGAATCGCGGATTTAAATAATTTACTTATACGTTCTTTTGAATAATTTTACATAAATCATGAAGGCTGTGTCACCAACAATATCCAAATTCCTCGGTATATTTTCATGACTTTTAAATTACTATCAACACGACTACAACCCATACATACATTAGTGAAAATTTAATCAACCCCATTTACCGCATCGCTAACATAATCTGTTCTCCTAACATTTAATGACCTCGTTTATTATGAAGGTCCCATCAAATAATCTTTCTTACCTTTTACCCTTTCCCTTTACGCCCCGCAAACCACCTGCACGCGCCACTTTAACTCTACTGCCTTGCGTGGCGGCACTGGCCTTGGATCCCCGGGAGACACGTGATGGGTGAGCTCATGCATAGCTGCCCTGGTTACGATGATTCCCATTGCCATCACCATAATCAAGGCAAAAAGTGAATATTTATCACGTACTTCATTTTAACGTATTTCATTACTATGTACCACTGGAGAGATATTAAGAAGGTAAAGTTTTCATTATATCGTGTAGGTTTTTGTGTAATATTCCAGAGGGTTTGTAATGTTAATTCGGATGATGTAACATAAGGTGGTGCAGATGTAACACCGCAACACGCGTATGTACAAAAACATGTGTGCAGTGTGTTACGTGCTAATCTTATTAAACGCTTTTCTAATTGTTACAAAAGGCGCAATTTTCTTTATGTGCTCATTTGCAAAACGAAAATGATCCAATTTTGCTTTGTATCTTTTCTTATCTAGAATTTTGCGGAAATGTGCATGTACTTGTAATGTGTGTGTGTGTGTGTGTGTGTGTGTGTGTGTGTGTGTGTGTGTGTGTGTGTGTGTGTGTGTGTGTGTGTGTGTGTGTGTGTGTGCGCAAGGTCTTTAAGGCAGCAATAATAATAATAATAAATATGGATTCCCAACAACCACGGATATACACAATTACACTTACTCACATCTTTCTTTGTATCACATTTAATAAAATATACTTCGTTGTGGATTTATATCACCTGTACACTGTAATTCTGCTGAGTGTCGTGTCCACTTTATAGTTTAATTTCTTCATCGGCTTTTATATAACCTAAGTTGACACCGAAACCTTCAAACATTTTTTATTGCATAACCTGAATATAACAACTTCTACTAAACAAACAGGTATTCTTATGAACTGACGATTTGATGTAAAATAAAGTTAAGAATATAAGCTATAAAAAGAACACAATAACCGTAGAAAAAAGAAAACAAGAATGATCATGATAAAAAAAAACATCCCTATTTTTACTTTAGTGTGTCCTAGTAGCCGCCTTCCCGAGAGAGGCTCTGAGCCCCTTCCTCTGTCTCTTTCAGTCATATTTTATGCCACAAGGGGATTACGAAGGCATTACATATTCTAGTCCCCAGTCTAAATAATACATACGTAACAATACAAATAAAAATATGTATTACTTTATTAATGAATATGATAATGATATAATTCACAATACTACTACTACGGTCGCTATCTACTACTACTACTACTACTACTACTACTGCTACTATTACTACTAATAATAATAATAACAATAAAAACAAGAACAAGAACAAGAACAACCAGAACTAGAAGAACAAGAACAAAAAGAAATAAGACGAAGAAAAAGTAAGACTCATATCAATATTTCTTAAAATGTTAAAAATAGAAAAAGGACGTGAGAATGAAGATAATTTTACCTCGGAAATTGGCGATCCCATCAGGTGACACAAAATGATATCGTGTAGGCGTGAGCAGCCTGGGAGGGGTGTTGGGGGGCATTACCACCACCACCACCACCACCACCACCACCACCACCACCACCACCACCACTACCACCACCATCACCACCACACTCTACCTTCTTCTCCTGCTTTACCAAAATAAATTCAGAAGCTTAAAACTAGACTCATTGACTTTCCAGAGCCCATTGGAATCGGTCAGGCAAATGTGGAAGTGAGAAAAAGTGTGAAGAGAGTTTGAATGGCATGTCAATGGATATTTGGCCATTGCACTCGACTTTTCCTTCACGCTGACTTACTCATTTTCCTTGAGTCTGCAGCAGCCCGCACGCACGTAACTCCCTCGGTGAAAATGGGCGGGTGGGACTATAGCGCAATGAAGGAAATGATGATACCGATGATGATGATGAGGAGGAGGAGGAGGATAGTAATGACGCTTAGTGAACCCTATCAATTTCATATTATTTCTATCTAAAGTTATTCATCGTAAATGTTGCATTAGTATTTGTAGTCAAACTCGTGGGTATTAGTTCCAAACTTATGCTCACAAGGACGCGGAAAAAATGTAGAGACTTGCGTTAAAGCTCTGATTACACTACCTTTCTTTTTTTTTCTTCACATGTCACCGAGTTGAATATAATCAGCTGCACCGCACGCGTCACATTAGCCGGTGTTTTTTATTGCGTGCTGTCTAGTGGAGGAGGAGGAGCACTGAGGGCTGACACGTGTCGTAAAAGCAGTACTACAATCAACATACCACCTGCCTTCCCGCCACGACAACTCTCCGCCAATGGTTTCGATGTATACAGCATTCCATTGAAAAAAAGGGAAAAAAGTGCAGGCATCCAATACACACACACACACACACACACACACACACACACACACACACACACACACACACACACAATCAGTCACAAATCCAGACACAGATAACACAACTGCCTTCACTAAACAATTACATCCAGTCACACACAGTCACAGACACAAACACAAACAGTCGTAGGCGATTAGTGGGTGCTGGAGAGGCAGTCTAGGTGAGGGTACAGTGACATGTGGCGTGCCGCTGTCTTCCCCTCACCCCCAGGGATCGAGGGTGAAAAAGAGGAAGACGAATGGCGGGGATGGTAGTAGCAGAAACAAGAATGATGACACTCGCAGGGGAAAAAAGAAAAAAAAAGTTAAAGAAAAAAAAAGTTTAAGTTGCTGGTTATTTTTTTCCCATCCCAGACGGTACACGACACAACATTCCATTTTATACCACACCTGCCAACATTCTTTAGCGGGAAGAAATGTTTACACTGAAATACAGGTCTGTTATGTAGAGGACAACAGTTCATATACACTTCCTACACACACTTAAACATCACCTATCATTACTTAGCTTTGAATCTCTTTTTTTCCTTCTCTCTCTCACTCTCTCCCAGTACTAGTATACCATAACCCTCCCCGCATACAGAAGAAACATTACTACAACGCTGCAACACATGTATTAATCAACATAACACTCCAACACGTTATTACAAGGTCAGAGTGTTCAATTCTGGCACCAACACAACGACTTAATATAATTACCTTTGCCAAACGATCAAGACGAGGAGAGCTTCATGTCCCTTACACCTTACAATACTACACTCACAG
>JAPQNM010000038.1:9590009-9610009 GCA_029783475.1 Metacarcinus magister
AGAACATTTATCTCGCCTGCTTCATCAAGGCTGATGAATCCCCCCTCACCCCTCACCTCTCTTGTGACCGTGTTCTTTCATCGTGAGGGTGAAGGAGAAATGGGCGGAGAGAGGAAGGAGAAGGAAGAGAGGACGGACAAACAGACGGAGTTAGAGGAACGTTGGCTGGGAGTGAAATTTTTTATCTGGCTGATTAGAGAAAGGAAATAATAAAAGGAGGAATGAAGAAACGAAGAGAGTTGAGTGAGAAAGCAAGGAAAGGAGGTAGAAAAGGTGTAAGTTTTCTTTCCTCTTCCCTTGTTTTTTTCTTATACTCCAGTTAATTACAGGAAGTCAATGGGAGTCGATCAGGTTCATGCCGCGTACGTTCAGGCAACATGTGTCATATATGAAACTTATATGAATCGAACATTTATTCTGGAAAACAGCCTGATTAAGGGATTATTATTCACCTGACTAGATTATTGACTGACTGACTGATTAACTGACTGATTCTCTGGCTGGCTGAGGAATCGAATGACCGACTGACTGATTAATTAACTCAAACTCATGGAGCTTAATCACATCCCACGCACGCCTTCTTAGATGGAGTTCTCGTTCTCCTGTTCTGCTCCTTGCCTACATCTTCCTCCTCCTCCTCCTTTGCTTATCACTCCTCCTTCTCCTCCTCCTCTTCCTTTTCTTCCTACTTCTCTTCCCCTCCTTTTCCTTTCCTCCAAGAAGCAGTCACATCGCGGCCTAGTTTACGCCCTTTAAGACCGTCATGACTTGTTGGGATGAATCTGATGTCACTTTTTTCATGAGCAAAGTTAACGAACCACCACCACCACCACCACCACTATCATCACCGCCACCACCACCACCACCACCACCACAAACACCTCGCATTTCATTAGCAGGATTATTATTTTTTTTCACATTCTTCACGATTTCGAATTCAACAAACTGAATATCAAAGGTAAATATGAAGGGATTACTTTAGTTCACTCCTCTTAATGAACGCGCCTGAAGGTCACTGAAGCTTCTCTGAAACACTGACATCGTTACGTAAACAATATCCTTTCCTAGTTGCTATACTAACTAGTTTTTTCCTATATTTCTATTTTCCTCTCTCTCTCTCTCTCTCTCTCTCTCTCTCTCTCTCTCTCTCTCTCTCTCTCTCTCTCTCTCTCTCTCTCTCTCTCTCACAGATATAGAGACAGAGATGAAGGCAGTGACAGTACACGACCTTACTGTTGCTTCCCACTCCCTGCACTTTTTGCGGAAGGAAATATCAAAGCTACTGACTCAATTATCAAGTGCTATACGTACCCTCAGCCACCTATCTGCCCCGCTAACATTGGAGGCTACCGTCTTTTACATTCCTGGTCTCATATTTCTGCTACGACCCTCAAAAAAACTTTACAACACCGTATTTTTCGATTGTTACATAGTCTCGCTGCTGTTACTGCTGCTACAACTACTACTACTACTACTACTACTACTACTACTACTACTACTACTACTACTACTACTACTACAACTACTATTACTACTACTACTACTGCTACTACTATTATTACTACTACTACTACTACAACTGCTACCTTTACCGCTACTATTACTCGTCCGGAAGGCACGCCTACGTACTTTCCAGTGATATGAATGTAATTGAATATTGTCAGTGCATGTTTTCCACTTTCAAAATGACAGTAATGTTACTTCGGCAGAACATTCTAAAAAAATTACAACAACATTAGCGAATTCCGTAACGCTGTAGCATGAGACGAGCGAGCAAATTATATCAGTTATGCTTCCAAACAGGTGGTGGAAACGTGATAGAAAAGAAAACGTACTGTATGACAAGGACATAATTAGTTTACATGCCAAATTGACACAACCAAGCTAATTAAATATAATAATGTAGCTTGTGTCACTTCCCAATTGCCTTCATCTTTAATTCCTTCCTCTCCTACTTAACTAGCGCTCATCAAAGTCAATGAGAATGAGAAAAAGAGTTAAAATTAATCGGCACCGTTTCAGTCACTAATATTTGAACCTATAATAAGAGATTCCTTGCCTAACCCACAACAAAGAAAGTTATCTGTGCTTCTATGCCACCACAAGACAGTCATGTGCAACACAAACAAACACACACACACACACACACACACACACACACACACACACACACACACACACACACACACACACACACACAATGGATAAAGTTCATGCATCTATGAATATATACGTGTGTGTGTGTGTGTGTGTGTGTGTGTGTGTGTGTGTGTGTGTGTGTGTGTGAGAGAGAGAGAGAGAGAGAGAGAGAGAGAGAGAGAGAGAGAGAGAGAGAGAGAGAGAGAGAGAGAATGTGTGTACATATGTATATATATGTGTGCATATATATGTGTGCATATATATATATATATATATATATATATATATATATATATATATAAGCAGCGAAAGGAGGAAATTACAGTGGCCGTACGAGTCATTAGTCACCAACAAAACGGGAGCGAACACTCAATTTACAACTTTTTGAAATACTGCAGACAAACGGCAGCCATTTGTAACACTCACGACCCGCAACACACGGAAGGGGGAGGGTGGGGGGAGGGGGCAGCCTGGCAGGGGGCGATGGAAGAGGTGGAGGAAGGAAATTATATGTTAACAGTTTGGTTTCTGTAGTGCTAAAAGTAGGAAAAGTAGTATAAGTAGTCGTGGTAGTAGTAGTTTTGGCAGTGGTAGTAGCAGTATGAGTAGTAGTAGAATGTAATGGATAGGTCAATGTTAGGAAGAGATAATTAACAGATGGAAGAACACCAACAAGGAGAGAAGAAAGTATAAGAAATAACACAGTCGTATAAAATAGAAAAGGGCGTGATATATAAATAGAGGAATAGATAAGAGCGATAAGAGAGATAAGAGACGGAAGACAAGGCTGTTTGACATGTCCCGTGGAAGATAATGGTACGCGTAAGCCAAGAAGACGAGACAAGACGTGGAGATAAGATCATTTTACATTTTTCTTCCATTTAACTTTTACTTCTACACCACAATAAAAAAAGCAAAAAAAAAAGAAAGCCACACACACATATGTTTTTGCATGTTTAATTCATTTAGAAGATCATCTGCATTCACGTCTGTACAGGATGAAAATGAGGTGGAGGAAGTGAATAAAGAATAGCCAGACTGAATATGAAGTTGTAATACATGACGAGCTGGAGAACATATTATATCAAGCCAAAAATTAACATGAGCAGTAACAGCAGCAACAGGTAAAACAATAGTAGTAGTATAGTAGTAGTAGTAGTAGTAGTATATAGTAGTAGTAGTAGTAGTAGTAGTAGTAGTAGTAGTAGTAGTAGTAGTATAAGTAGTAGTTGTAGTGGTAGTAGTAGTAGTAGTATAGTAGTAGTAGTAGTAGTAGTAGTAGTAGAAATAGCAATAATGATGATGATAATAAAAATAATAATAATAACAACAGCAGCAGCAGCAGCAACAATAACAATGTAAAAAAAAACAAATCATATAATACAATATAGTAATACACCAATATCATGTCGGCAAAGTCAGTCTAATTGGTGCTTCCAGTGTAAATAACCTTTGACATATTTTAATTATTAGCTATAACAAGAGAGGATCAGTCCAGTCATGCATTAATTATCATCACAGGTGACTGATGATCGCCGAGGGAGTTACATGGGGATAGAAGGGGGGGCGAGGCGTGGGTAGGGTGTTTGCGAAGTACGAAAGATAAAGAGAAAGAGAAAGAGAGAGAGAGAGAGAGAGAGAGAGAGAGAGAGAGAGAGAGAGAGAGAGAGAGAGAGAGAGAGAGAGAGAGAGAGAGCAAGCGTCAAGGAGGGTATCCAGGGCTCTGTCATGACGGTAAGGAAGAGGTTAGGAAAGAAGACTACGCATTTTCAAACACTATATATTAACGCCTTCATATTATACTCAATGGGGGTAATAAATATCGTAACTAGCCTGGCTGGTACAGTGGTAGCGCGTTGGCCTTGCATTCGCCTGGTCGGCAGATCGAGTCCCCGCCCGGGCTCGTGATGCTTAAGCTGTTTACTGGGGAGAAACTGCTGTGGTCGGGCACCACAGTGGGGCAGCGGTGGTCCACCACCACTGTGAGGCACAGACCTCTAAACAAAAAACCAAGCAAACTATGCAAACGTATAACAAGAATAGCAATTATCAACCTCATCTTCGTTCATCATATAATACAACTTTTTATTCCTCTCTCCTTTCAGTTTCATAGTAAATTCACACAGGACTTGATAAACTGCACTAAAATAAAAATAAAAAAATACTTATATTCCTCTGATAATATTTAAGTAATGAGTCGAGACCTGGCTCGAGCAGAGAGCTGGGATTGGCTGACGACGTACTTGTATGCAGTAGTGGTACCATAACTACGACATTGTGCGTCACATGAAAGATTGGAAGTATATAGCACTATGCAGCAAACTGATATCTCTATGCGTGAAAAAGATAAGAACAAAACTACATAGGGTTTACACGTAACTTTGTAGAATCGTGTGTCTGGCAGCGCCGTCACTCCACTGGTCACAGTGAGTGTCTCGTGTATATGTTCAATTGCGTCTCGAACAGTCCAGGTGAGTCAGTCACAGAACAAATTTTTCGCTTGCGTCTGCTGACACTGTATGCTCGTGTGGACGGGGCCTAACTGAGGACGGCGGTGAAAACAAGTGCTGGACATCAAAAGTCAGAATATAACACAGCAATGTATGGAAAAGTAACAGGGTGGGACGGTCAGGGTGGGACGGTCAAGACGGCTGCCGACGCCGTGAGTATCATTTCATCAGAACATACATACACGAAAAAACACCACCATGCTTTCTTGTATAACCACACATGTACATACCTTAGCTGCACTCAAAACAACACGTTACAACCCTACAACATTCCTACACAGTGAAATATGAATATGTACCGAGCGTTCTCCTCTCCACCCTTATCTCACCTTCCATTTTTTGCTTCCTCCTCTGTTTCCTCCATTCCTACGTCTTCTTCACATCTTCAGGAACACACTGAGACTATCCACATTCGCGTTTCACTACACTATGCTAAAGAAAACTCGATAAATCCATGAAATATCGATAAATATGGACGTGCGCGTCTTCCTCCTTCACCGGCTAATCTCCGCAGTGATACTGGGTGCCCGCTGGCCGCTGTCAACGCCTGGGAAAATTCTCCACCTCTCATTCACGGCACTACTATTACTACTACTACTACTACTACTACTACTACTACTACTACTACTACTACTACTACTACTACTACTACTACTACTGATACTACTACTACTACTAATACTACTACTACTAATTATAGTATTAATAATAAAAGTAACACTAATGGCAACAATATTAGTGCCATGCTGCCTGCAATCGTAATTTTGTGATAATCTTAAATCCTTTATTTGTTGAAATGAAGTAGCATTTGCCATCAATTTGATTTGTTGTAACATCGGAAGTCATAGGAGTAATTAATATTGTACGAAACACATTATTAGAGAGAGAGAGAGAGAGAGAGAGAGAGAGAGAGAGAGAGAGAGAGAGAGAGAGAGAGAGAGAGAGAGAGAGAGAGAGAGAGAGAGAGAGAGAGAGAGAGAGAGAGAGAGAGAGACAGATATCGGCTTCCATTCCTTTTTATTATCTTTGGCTTGTCATTTGCAGTGAGTATTAATATAAACTCCATTTTTCATAATATTTCGTTAATGATAATATTCTATTCCTAAAATTCAATACCTTGTTTAGTCAATGAATAAGAGAAGGAAAAAAAAATATAAGAAGCTCAGTGACAGGAAATACGCAGCTAATACATTTTTACAACCAACATAGTTAATGAAATATATGATGATTTTAGACTTTCAGGTTGGATAAAAATGTAACACTGCCAACGTTCTATATCATAACTTACAACTGTGTCCTGCTATTCACCGTCCAGCTTCACTTAGTTATTATGGAAGTATAAACATGCATTCTTATCGCATACTTCTGAGACCATTGAATATTCACATTTTTTTCTTTGTTCAGCCAGCAATGTGTGCAAAGATAATATAGGGAAAAACAGCGATATACATGTTATACAGAATTTGGCACCAATTTTACCATGTGTGTGTGTGTGTGTGTGTGTGTGTGTGTGTGTGTGTGTGTGTGTGTGTGTGTGTGTGTGTGTGTGCCCTACTCTATAAATAAGGGTAAAATTACAATTCTTTATTTTATTCTCTTACTGCCTCTACATCACAGGATAATACTATCTGGCCAAGGCAGCTGCTTTAAGGAAAATAATTAAACAGATAAATGTACTCCATTCCGCATATTTAATATCAAGCATGACTTTCACATATATTAATTTTATTTCCCGCCACACATGGGCTGTTAAATCTTCAACGGATAATAATTTTTGCGTTACTGGGGTGGATTCGCGAAATTTACGAGCCTCTGATTTTTATTACGCGTTAGCCAAGTTACGAAAGTAATGACTCTTTATTAAAATGTAGGCAAGCAAATAACTTTAATTAAGGTAAATATGTATGTATGATGAGGGTTCCATGGGTTGTGAGCTGGAACTACTGTGTGTGTTGGGATTATTTAGATTTCCATTGCTGATGCCACTTTTACCTCTACTACTACTACCACTACTGCTACTTCTACTGATACTATTACTACTACTACTACTACTACTACTACTACTACTACTACTACTACTAGCTCTTTTACTTTGCCTTGGGAGTTGAATTAGGATGTGAACTGCAGCAGGTAATCAGAAAAAAATACACGGAGAAAATTATAAAACTGGTATAGAAATGAACGTGGAAATAATATTAAAAAACGATCACGCACTGGGTAAAAACTATGTAGTTGTGGAAAAAAAAGATTAATACTTTTGATTGCGATTAGCATTTTACTGTAAATCTGGCTTGAGTCAAAAACAGAATGTTCGAACACGATTGGAATGGAGTGTTTTCAGTAATAGAATTAAAATTGTGAGAAAATTAATCCTTTCTTTACGGAGATGTGTATGTTTTACGCAGTCTACGAATCATACACTTGCAGGATTATAAAGTATTAGAATGCATACTTAGACAAACACAGCAAGGAATACAGAGATGAATAATAAGCACAAATGATTAATGAATACAAAAAAGAAAGATATGATGTGATGCTAGAAACAAATAATAATGATAATACTAATGATAATGATACAAATACTATCAATAATAATAATAATAGTCATGCGTGTATTTTAAATTTCACCACAATTGGTTATGATCAAGTCCATAATCCGAGGCCTTTTTTTTTGTGGCGCATCCAACCGAAGCTCACTCGCTACCATTGATTTTGTAATCTCTCTCTCTCTCTCTCTCTCTCTCTCTCTCTCTCTCTCTCTCTCTCTCTCTCTCTCTCTCTCTCTCTCTCTCTCTCTCTCTGTCTGTCTCTCTTTCTCTCAGAATAACACACCAACGAACGGAACACTTCATTGCATCGTTACCTTTCAATCTATTTCCTGGGCCTTCAAACACTTACCTGAAACTACTCACCCAAACACTCCGTCCTGTCCTTCCGTCCACGTGTACTGGTGACACTGGCTGTTGGTGGGACACTGACGAAGGAGAAAAATAAACAAAAAAGTAGAATACATAATAAAAATGAAGGATAAACAAAAAAAGAAAAAGTCCAGACTAGATTAACGTTTCAGTCGTTTATTTACAAAAATACAATTTCATCCCATACATTTTGTATATATATATTTCTCTTTGTTTATTTCATCCATTGGTATTGTTGTTGTTGTTATCGGTTAGATGACTCACATTACAAACAGTAAAAACGTCGCCTTAGGATACCTTAGCTTGGAAGAACAGAGGCCAGTCACCCCCACAAGCAAACGGGAAGAAAGAGAAGACGCTATTTACAGCATGCTCACCCTGACCTCCTCGGTTACCACACACACACACACACACACACACATATACACACACACACACACACACACACACACACATACACATACACATACACACACACACACACACACACACACACACACACACACACACGCTATGTACACCTATAACATCCTCTAATCACTGGTGGACGCACATTAGACATGCTTCGATTATATTCTTCCTTTGTAGTTATACTTTGACGGCACACACACACAGACACACAGACACACACACACACACACACACACAGACACACACACACACACACACACACACACACACACAGACAGAAGCTGGAAAAATAATGACCAGCTGTCCAAGTTTTAATTTAGGAGGAAGGAACTTTATTCAGTGAGAGAGAGAGAGAGAGAGAGAGAGAGAGAGAGAGAGAGAGAGAGAGAGAGAGAGAGAGAGAGAGAGAGAGAGAGAGAGAGAGAGAGAGAGAAAAAAAAACTTCATGTCAAATCATTCTTTAGGGGCAGCAAGATTCCCACCTGTCTATCATTATTTCTGGATTATGTTTACTTTCACGCCAAAACAAACATGGGCTAATTATTCCCCAAACATCACCGGACTACATCATTCCGACACATCCATCACGGGGGTCAGAGAAGGAAGGAAGGAAGAGTG
Organism: Metacarcinus magister; assembly: GCA_029783475.1. Taxonomy (NCBI): domain Eukaryota; kingdom Metazoa; phylum Arthropoda; class Malacostraca; order Decapoda; family Cancridae; genus Metacarcinus; species Metacarcinus magister. The sequence continues at coordinate 9,598,606 of JAPQNM010000038.1, forward strand.
GGAAGGAGGGAGGAAGGGAGAGGGATAGGTGGAGGGGAGGGAGGGAGGGAGGAAGAGAGAGAGGGAGGGGGTTGGATGGGGCAACGATAAAAAAGTAAGGAAAGCAAATACAAAATGTAAAAGTAAAGTGGTCAGTGATTTATGTGTGTGCGTTCAGGTAGAGTTACTGGTTGTTGGCACTGGACACTCTCCTCCTCCTCCTCGTCCTCCTCCTCCTCCTCCCTGTACCAGCTTATTACAGACCTCCATACGGTGTTTAAAATGTATGCTTAGGCGGTAATAGCGAAGGAATATAGACACACATTATCTCTCTCTCTCTCTCTCTCATGAGAAAAAAATGAAGGCTTATGTAACATTTAGCTGTTAATTTTCAATGCTTGTACAATGTCAGGCTCTTTGAGGTCAGATGAGGAGGTAACGAATGGAGTTTATGCCAGAGTTCACGCTGCCACTTGGAAGAGAAAGCAACAAAAAAAGTGCAAGTGGGTAGAAAAAGAAAAAAAAGGGACGGAAGGGAAGCAGGGAGTAAGAAAACAATCGATAGTGGTCTTCGTAGAAACCATTGGTGATGTTTGGCCTTCCAATTGAACATATTTTGGGTTTTATACATACTTTTTGCATTGGTTGAGAACGTTTACATAGTGTCGAAGTTAACTCACACACACACACTCACACCTCCTCCCCCCACACAAACACACATTCCCTCTCACCCACTCCTACACACACACACACAAACACACATCTCATAATTCACATACTACTACCTTGCACAAACACACCATCAATTTGTTAGATAAGAGGGACATACCGAGAACTCTCACATAATCTAGCCAAACCTCTCTCCCTTTCTCTCCTTCCATTACCTGGCCACTCGCTCACCCACTAACCCATTCATACACAGTTGTTGTTCCGGGCGATTATCTGCGCAGAGAAGCCAATAGAGGGAACAAAGGAGGGGAAGATGATATAAATAACTAGGAGAGAGAGAGAGAGAGAGAGAGAGAGAGAGAGAGAGAGAGAGAGAGAGAGAGAGAGAGAGAGAGAGAGAGAGAGAGAGAGAGAGAGAATGTCAAGTAACATATCCCTCAACACACACACACACACACACACACACACACACCCACACACACACACACACACAGAAAGATGAAAGCGTAAAACTCGCAGCATCTGAAGCAAGATACTCTTCATGCTCAAAATACACAATACCTCCCTCCTCGTGTCCACTCCTCCCCGCCTTTAGAAGACCCACGCAGCATAAGACGAGGGAAATAGCCTTAAATATCGTCGTCCCCTCATCTTCTTCCTCTTCTTTCTCCTCTTGCTCCTCCTCTTCCTCCTTATCCCTTTCCTTTTTCAGAAATTTTCCTGTCTCAATTATGTTTACCAGGTGGGGCTACAAAGGAGAGAGAGAGAGAGAGAGAGAGAGAGAGAGAGAGAGAGAGAGAGAGAGAGAGAGAGAGAGAGAGAGAGAGAGAGAGAGAGAGAGAGAGAGAGAGAGAGAGAGAGAGAGAGAGAGAGTCTTATATTCTTTGTCAGTACTCAACTCAAACTGAATACCTATGATAATATTTCAGTAAATGTTCAATCACAAAAACAGATATCAGTCTCCATTTTTAAATATCTTTTCTCTGAACATTTTATTTGTACATTAGTATTTATTTTTTGCTGTCTATTTTAAGAGCAGAAGCAAGTAAAAAGAAGCAGTGAGCACAAAGGTTTATATAAAATGGACAGAAACAAGTGAGGCTAAAATGCAAGATAGATATTATTTTTCTTCCTATACGAGGAGACATGAGGAAGACAATCTAATCTTTAGACACACTATTATCTGGTGCAATGAGATAAGAAGGAAGAGAATAAGAGGGAGCGGGAATAAGTAAGAGCGTGAAAATATTTGTTATCTCTCTCTCTCTCTCTCTCTCTCTCTCTCTCTCTCTCTCTCTCTCTCTCTCTCTCTCTCTCTCTCTCTCTCTCTCTCTCTCTCTCTCTCTCTCTGTATTCAGATATTTAATGCAGCAAATCTTTTACAAAAATAAAATGCCTAACAATACGACGATATAATGGAAAACACACACACACACACACACACACACACACACACACACACACACACACACACACACACACACACACACACACACATGCTCTGGTTGTCCTTTGAACACATTAGTAACGCAGTTGTTTTTTATATATTATGTTCACGTATTTCACAATTGTTTTCTGCCACACATTGCATGCACATAATTTCTATCAATTTAGCTAGAACTGAATAAAAAAGGATAGCCAACCACCTCTATCTTTTTTTTTTCCCCCAAAACATTAATTTCCTGCCTTCCTCCCTCACTGCTCCTGCCCTCCTGCTACTTTATCTTCATTCCCCTCTTGTCCTCTTAAATTCTTACCTAATTTAGATCTTTGCATTTTACCTTTCACATACAGACGTAAACCACCTCTAGTTACATCATATTTTTTCTTCTTCAATTCATCCACATAGTACAATCCATTTTACTAATCTTACAATGCACCTGATATTGCAATTTCTCTTATATTATCTACTTAAAAAAATTCTTGATATACTTCATCTCTCTTCCTCCTCTTCGTCTTGCTTCTCCATCTCGTACACCTTATCCTTCACGGGTGAGTTATGGGTCAATCTGCCTAATAGAGAATATGACTTGAGTCCTTGTGGTACACCGCGTTAACTCACACTAACTCTCTCTCTCCCTCCTACTTCATTTATCTCCACTTTCCTTCCTGGCTTCTCTCCCTACCTTCCCCCGTCCTTCCTTTGCTGCCCCTCCCTCCCTCCCACCCTCATGCTCGCCTCTCTCGCACTCTTTCGTTTTTCCTTCCCTCGTGCATTTAGTGTTTGTGTCTCACGTAATAGTGTGAGATTAGTAACATACTCTCTTTCTTTCTCTCTCTCTCTCACTTTCTCTCACGCACACACACACACACACACACACACACACACACACTAGTGGTCAGGAATCAGAAGGTATCGTTCAGTCCATTTCCCTGATATGTGGTTTGTTCCTTTCTCTTCTAATTATAACTTTTCAACACCATAACACGATTATTTTTGACACATAATGATGACTCTGTGGATTGGCCTCAGTGGTTGGGGTGAGGGGGGGGGTGGGGGGGTGGGGGGGGGCCTAACACGTCCAGTGGTTATGTTTGATGAAATGAATAAATAAATACATAAATAAATCATGTGATATATAAATTGAACATAATGATAGTAATGATAATAATACATGATGATAATAACAGGATATGCTTGATTTTTTCTATTACTTATTCATTTATTTATTCATCTTATATCAATCTCACACCCACCCCCCAAAAAAAAAGAATAGCTGATGTATACTGAATGAAAATAATAATATATGTATGTACAGATGTGGATTAGTAATGTCCACGTACGATATGTAGTGAGGTGATATGCATCGAGTGAGAGGCTTCAGTAGTGAGGGGAGGGTGAGTGAGGGGAGTAAGGGGACAAAATGAGACCATATGGAAAAAAGTTAAATAGTAAAGTGAAGACAACAAATAAAGAAGAAAAAAAAAAAAAGGCATAACAAACAAATTATCCAACGCAATACCTACTTTGATTAGCATTTTCCTGTACACACACATACACAGATACCCACACCCGTACACACACACACACACGTACATACACATACATACACACATACACACACTCACATCACGTATATACATGTACAAACGAATAAATAAACATCCAGTTTCAAGAGACTGATGAAGCCTTACCTTCTTGCGCCGAAGTCATTGGTTCCTCCGTTTTCTTCCAGGTAAGTTCAAACACCTGTACGTCCCAAACACCTGTTGTACCTAATTAACAAGACCCTTTACAGTACCTGAGACGCCGCCTGATTAACAACCTTTACTTTTTCAACTTAATTACACTGTGAAAATCTTAAATACTGGCAAGCTACGTATTCAGACTCCCTTTTCCCTTCAAAAATTAAGAGAAAATAGTCTAGTTTTTCTTCTCCATCGCTTCACACACTCCTTTTTTTTGCTTCCTTCTTATTTTGCACTTTCCACGTGTTTTCATACCTTTTTTGTTTGATCTCTCGGTGAAGCTGCAGCACGATCAAAGGCCATCAAACCGAACCGAACAACTCTATAACTCAATCATCTTCGTATTTGCACAACAGACACACAGGAACATCTTACAGAGGAAACGCTCGCCCAAAGAAAACACAAAGAATCGAGCAGAAACCCCAAAAAAACAAAAGAGCAAAGAAATCAGGCAACAATAAAAAAAAAAAAGATAACACTAAGTTCTTCGCAGACCAGTGTTTCGAAAATAAGTACAGACTCTGCAATGGTCTGAAAAAAGAAAATTGCAGCGCTAGGGTTCCTTTCTTCCTCTCCTTCTTTCCCCTCGGCTCCTCGATTCTGATTCTTGCCGAGTTATCGCGTCCTTCCACATTATTTTGTCACATCCATTCTCTTTCGGTTCGCTTTTCCATCCAGTCACTGTCTTTATGTAATCTGTGCCGGTTTTGTTTTGTTCACACCTTTCTTATCCCTTTATTTTCCTTGCCTTCACTTTTGTTTTCTTTCCTTCACTTGCCTTTTTTTTGCATCTGACAATGTATTCATTATACTTTCTCTTCACTGCACCTTGTATTTCCCGCACAGTGTATGTATGTACGTCAGTGTGCATATTTCTTCTAGTTTTCCTCGCGTTGCACGGCCTTGGAGTGAATTCTGGGCTTCCTTTCCTTGGCAATCACCATTTCACATATGAATTCCTTTCCACTTCCTATAGTCATTTGGAGTCTTTCTGTTCTGTCAGCAGTTTCGGAGACCGTCTTTCTTCTGCTCCACAACACGTAAAAAACACATTCCACAAGGATCGCGGATTTGTACTCCATTGAAGTCACTGCCTCAATGGACATCGGTCTATTTGCTTTATTCATATTTTATATCCACATTTCTATACATTTTTGTTTTCTTTGGCTTAGAAGGATCAAGTTGTAGTTTTACTTACTTAAGTCTTCCGGCTTTAGTGAGGCTTCGGATAATTCCTGACCTAAAACTAAACTGGATTTAGGCGTAAAAGGACATCAAGCTACAGTGCGAATGTCAAAGAGCTTCGGGGCCTTCGGAGCCTCGGAGTTATTAGTACAGAGTTTCGGGGCTACTGAAAACTTGGAGGTTATCTCGCAAAGCTTCAAAAAGACACCTCGGGGCTGCCACTCATGAACAGCCGAACGGTGGTCTGTCTTCTGAGGTCCTGCTCCCCCCCGTCGCCGACAGGCATGGGCGCGGCAGTTCCTCCTCCCACCACTGCTCCGCCAGCTCCTCCGAGACCCCCTCGCAGCAGGTTAACCCCAAGAGTCCCTCCGCCCCTTCCTGCCACAGCAACTCCACCTCCTCCGCCTTTAGAGGAAGAGGAGTTGGAGGAGGAGGTGAGTCGAGTTCTTTCGGTTGCCTCGGGAGATGAGGAGCCGTATAGTGAGGCAGCATCATCCTCATACCTCTGATAGCTGCCCACCTGCTGAACGAGGCGGTGTTAGTAGGTTAGTAGATGGACAGGCAGCAGGTACAGTGAACTAGAGTGGAGTGTTTGTTAGTGGTGTTAATAGGGATGGTGGGTGGAATGTTTGTGGATTGGGTTGCGGTAAGAATTAAAGGAGTCCTGATAATGAGGCAGCTGGTATACGGGGATTATGTACAAAGGAGTACAAAGGAAGAATATACAGCATCAGCCCTACTGGACCTAATGAGGTTGTCTGTGTGGCTACACTCTACTATAATATCTACAGCAAAGTGGGAGGCCACCCACCCCTCCCTTCAGCCGAAGCTGGCCGAAAGAGGAAATGATACCAGGTAGTATGGAAAAAAACAAACTAGCATATAATTTGTATAGTAAAGTGAAAAGCCAGGTGTAATCTACGGCAAGTATTAACACACAAAAAAAACACTTTCCAATATGTATTTTTATGAAGGAATGAAATACTCGATTTGGGGAGCTGATGGTAAGTGCTTATCGGTTTATTCTTAAACGTTTCAATCGTATTACTGTTAATTAGTTGTGCTGGAAAATAATTCCAAATATTCACGATTCTATTAATTAAAGAAAGTGTTTTGCTTCAAAATTGTTAACCAATTATCTTGAATCCATTGTTAAAAGTGGTTCTTGTGAGATCAGTAGTTAGATAGTCGTATATTTTCGTATCGTCAAAGCTACAGTAAATTTCACACTTATGTTAAGTGCTTTAATAACTTACGTTTGAATAAACTGAATAAGTTAAGCTTCTTTAGTCGTTCCTCGTAAAATTAGTTTCGCAATCATGTGATAATTTTAGTAACTTGTCTTTGTATTCTCTTCACCTTATCAATATCTTTTCTACAATATGGTGATCAGAACTGAATGAGATATTCTAAATGAGGGCGGACAAGTGTATCAATAGTGTAAGAAAAGCCTTATCAGATTTGTACTTGAAGATTCTTGTAGAAGACATGTTTGTGTAAAAGAATGTAGAGTGTGTAGGATTCAGTAAGTAAGGAAGAAAACATGAAGGTAACAACGAGTATTATGCCTGCAGAATATGTAGCAAGTGTGTGTGTGTGTGTGTGTGTGTGTGTGTGTGTGTGTGTGTGTGTGTGTGTGTGTGTGTGTGTGTGTGTGTGTGTGTGTTACTCATGAAATCGATGATAAATGAACATGTAAAAAAAAATAATCACACTCCAACACATCCATCCATTCATCCATCCACGCACGCATACGTACATGCATGCACACACACTCACACGAGCGCACACACACTCACACGCACACGCACACGCACACACACACACACACACACACACACACACACACACACACTGTGTCCGCTCGACATTTATATATATATATATATATATATATATATATATATATATATATATATATATATAGAGAGAGAGAGAGAGAGAGAGAGAGAGAGAACTGGCATCGACGGAATACACTACAGCTGGGTGTCCCGCATGAATTTTTCAAACTTACACTAACCTTCCTCCCTCCCTCCCTATTTCCCTCCATTCCTACCATCCTGCTCTACCTCCTTTTTCCCCTCCCTCCTCCCCTCCCCTCCTTCCTTCCCTTAACATGTCTGGACGCTCCACCTGGCTTGGACGGAAGGGTTCTGCAGTCCGCCAAAGTCTGACAGGATTGCAAAATATGAAAACTATCTCAGTAAAAGGAATTCAAATGCATACAAAACTTAGCACATGCCTCTGGAGTACAAACACGCACGCACACATACAGTAAAGTTATATACATGAACTATAACTTAAGTGCTTGCTGTCTGTCTGTCTGTCTGTCTACAAATAGAAATAACAAGAACTAAAACCTGACCATAACGTCAATGAAGGGTGAAGAAGAAAAAAATAGGGGGACATAAAACCCTTGTTCCGCATTACTTATTACACACAAACACAAACACACACACACAACAACACATACATACAAACTTACACACACACAAAACAAAAACACACACACACAGACATGAGCAAACACTCTTAGCTCCCTCCATATCCAAAAGACATATGCAAACACAGCAAAAACCTATGTATACTTAAATGCACACACACACACACACACACACACACACACACACACACACACACACACACACACACACACACACACACACACACACATGCCTATCACCTACTCTCCACCGCACTTCTCCGGAAAAGCAACAGAGAACGAGCCTGTAACTCACCTATATTTACACCCACTAGCCTATAAAAGTGTATTGATCTGGTGTACTGTATATTAACCTTCCATAACGTACCTCTGGGCCGCCGCTGCTGGGAGGGGCATACTGAGCTGCCTTCACCGAGCCGTTCACCCTCACTCCTACACCTTCCTCCGGAGCTTCCACACCTGCCAGGAGAGTGCACGCGAAGGGTTGGTGTGAGTGAGGTGTGTTGTGAGGTAATGAAAGGGGAAAAAATAGGTTCGTTTTAAAAGGTTGATGTTTTTTTTGTGTGTGTATGTGTGAGACAATAAGAGATTTATAGAGGTAAAGATTGATAGATAGATAGATAGGTAGATAGATAGAGAGAGAGATAGATAGAGAGATAGAGAGAAAAAGAGAGAATGTGTGCATGGAAGGGAGGTGTACACTCTTTCTCAATCTCTCTCTCTCTCTCTTTCTCTCTCTCTTTCTCTCAAACACACACAGACACACACAGTCACAGACAACGTGGAATAAGAATGATGAAATGAGAAAACCAGAAATAAGAGGTATGAAGGCAATGACTCAAAAGTTAGAACATGAGGAAGGAGATGAGGAATTGGTAATGAAGGAGGAAATACAATGAATGAGTGTCGTGAAGAATGAAAGGAGGAGGAGGAGGAGGAGGAGGAGGAGGAGGAGGAGGAGGAGGAGGAGGAGAAAGAGAAAGAAAGGAAGAAATATGCTAGCTTCTTGCCCTCCGAGTGTGATGGACGCTGAGGTTAAAATTATTCATGGCATTAATTTTATTCACACGTGGCTTTTTTGAGCAAGGACGGATGACATGACGTTGAAGTGCAAGACTCTAATCCACACAAGAATATACAGCAAGACAGAAAGAGATTATAAAAAAGAGTAACACTATACCGTAGGAAACAGAGTATTGATGTAGTTAATGGTGTAAGGGAGAACATATTACGTGACCCCCACAAGACAGCAGAGTGATGACCAGCACCGCCCAGAGACACAGATCCCTGGACACTAACTAACAGGACGGTAAGGTATTGTTTGGCTTAGCGCAGGTCAGAGGTCAGTCACTATTAGTACTTCCTATAAATCCTCAGTGCTCAAAAGGCAGGTAGGGTCACGTCAGGTAAAGGACCCGGTAATTATTATGATTATGATTATTTCTGATTATTATTATTATTATTATTATTATTATTATTATTATAATTTTTATCAAAATCATTGCTATTGTTATTATTACTAGTTTCTGAGAGAAAGAGAAGAGAGAGAAGAGAGAGAGAGAGAGAGAGAGAGAGAGAGAGAGAGAGAGAGAGAGAGAGAGAGAGAGAGAGAGAGAGAGAGAGAGAGAGAGAGAGAGATAAGGAGAGCCAGAGAGACAGACTGACAGGCAGATATACACATATAGAAAATAAACAGACAAATAGCCAGCCAGCCAGCCAGACAGATAGACAGACAGACAGACATAAATAAATCCCTTTAAGCTCTTTGTACTCGTAGAAACAGTGCAATATAGGAAATCATTAGAATGAGGAACTATTCTTGCATGTGAGAAAATGGTCTTCAGTTCGATATTCTCTCTCTCTCTCTCTCTCTCTCTCTCTCTCTCTCTCTCTCTCTCTCTCTCTCTCTCTCTCTCTCTCTCTCTCTCTCTCTCTCTCTCTCTCTCTCTCTCTCTCTCTCTCTCTTTTTTTGTTCTTCTCTCACCCGGAAATGCTATTGGAGACTTTATGTATGTATAACACTTGAGTGGTGAGTATAATAGTAGTAGTAGTAGTAGTAGTAGTAGTAGTAGTAGTAGTAGTAGTAGTAGTATTTGTTGTCGTTGTTATTGTTGGTGTTGCAGCAGCAGATGTAACAACACTGATCGGATGACAGTAGGAATATATAACTAAACACCAGTACAGGTAATACCTAACACAACTACAATACCGTAGAGATGAACATGTAAACAATCTATGTACAGGAAACAACACTGAAAAGAAAGTAAAAAATATACGAGAGAAAGGAGAAAAAAAGAGTGTACCGAAGGAAATACGAGCATGGGAGCGACAACAGCTGGGGCCTAACGTCACTTTATTTCCTTTTTTCAATCAAAGCAGATCGAGTCATACGTCACCTGTCAGGAGAAACATTGTAGGTAGAACTATACATCTATAGGAATTTTTTTTATCACTTAAAGAGGATTGGTGGAAACTTATGATGAAACTTTATGAAGAAAAAAAAAATCAACCAAAAATAATACGATTGAATGAATAGAAAACGCAACAAACATACAACTGACATTGATAGATAGAATTAAAAAAAAAGTTTAAGCGCGAAAACCGAATACAGTGAAAAAAACAAAACATAAAAGTACTGAAGGTTGAGGTTTGCATGGCGACAAATTTTCCATTGCGTCAACAACTGAGAGAATGAACGCTGATGAAAGAGAGAGAGAGAGAGAGAGAGAGAGAGAGAGAGAGAGAGAGAGAGAGAGAGAGAGAGAGAGAGAGAGAGAGAGAGAGAGGAGAGAGAGAGAGAGAGAGAGAGAGAGAAGAGAGAGAGAGAGAGAGAGGAGAGAGAGAGAGAGAGAGAGAGAGAGAGAGAGAGAGAGAGAGAGAGAGAGAGCAGAGAGACAGAGACAAATCAAATACCAGCATTTCTCACCCCAATGCGCAACGAACAATGCATTAAGTAATAAAAAAACAAACACAATCCGGATGAAAAGGGAACACAAACAACAAAAGAATAAGAAAATAATGATCAATAGAAGGGAAAAAGGAGAACAAAAGAGAAAAAAAGTGTTATATAGTACCATAATGAGACTAAAATAACAACAACAACTACTACTACTACTACTACAACAACAACTACAACTGCTACTACTTCTACTACTACTACTTCTACTACTACTACAACTACTACTACAACTACATTATCTACAACACTAACTGCATCCACCATAAAGACACTTACTCAAAAGATCCGGGTTATTATCCTTCAACACGATCTGGGTAACAGTAGCAGACTCGTGATGGCCATGACTCCTTCTCTCCTTCAACAACCAGACCGCCAGTAACAGAGCGCCTACCACCACCAACACCCCAGCGATCACACCCAGGATGAGCACGAGGGGCGAGGGCTCCACCATCGACGGCAAGCCTGGAGGGGAGGAGTGGAGGAGGTGGGAAAAGGGAGAAAAAATTGAGTGGTGAGGTGAGGCGTGAAGTGGTGGGGATGAGATTTGGAGTGTTAGGTGAAGAGGAGACAGGAGCAATGGAATGTTGTGATGGCAGGAGAAGGGACGATAAGAAGAGAGTGGAAATGGTGGAGGAAGAAGATGTGGGAAGAAGGGAAGGGTGTTATGGAAGCAAGGATAGATGATAAAAGAGTAAATGTACAAGGATAAGGAAAAGGACGAGAAAAGTATGAGGAGGAAGATAAGGAAAGGTCAGGTTGAGAGAGATGGGAAAGGGAGAGAAGAAAAATGATTTAGTACATGATAAATAAATGCTTGGAAGAATTATTAAAAAAACCCTGAATGTTGTTATTACGGAAAACTTGGTGAGGAAAGAAGGAGAGTAAGAAAAGAAAACATCAAAAATACATTATCTACCAAGAAAACATGCAAACATAAGACACAATGCAGGAAGAAAGAGATGATAAGAAACCCACAATAC
>JAPQNM010000038.1:9615009-9625009 GCA_029783475.1 Metacarcinus magister
CTCTCTCTCTCTCTCTCTCTCTCTCTCTCTCTCTCTCTCTCTCTCTCTCTCTCTCACTCTCTCGTTCTTTCCTTCATTACAAGTGAAGCCTCAAGCAAATTTCAAATACATACATGAAACAGCTCCACTCAGCCATGCCAAATGAAGCACCAAGAGAAAAGAAAAAGAAAAAGACCAGAGAAGAAAAATAAAACTTTCCCAAATGAAGCCAACACTATTGAATTTCATAGGTGAGTGTGTGTTTCTTTATTTCCTGCTTCTACATAACACTGTATTTGCTATTTTGGACTTGGTTGCTTTTGCTTATGTTTACAGTTCTCTAAACTCGCCTCAAGGTGGTTGAAAGGTGGAGTTTTTTTGGTCTTGTTGTGTATTCTGCAAGTGTTGATAACTTCTGCATTTAACTTTATTCACTTCATGTCTCTCTGTCTGTGTCTGTGTCTCTCTCTCTCTCTCTCTCTCTCTCTCTCTCTCTCTCTCTCTCTCTCTCTCTCTCTCTCTCTCTCTCTCTCTCTCTCTCTCTCTCTCTCTCTCTCTCTCTCTCTCTCTCTGCTCTCTATATTTATCTTTGTTTTCTAGTTTATATTTTCTCCTGCTGTTCTGTTTATTATACTTATTTTCACTGATTTGCATTCAGTTTTTAATTTAAATTCATGTATGTATTTTTTATTAATATCCTCATGTTAGTGTTACTGTATTTTTAATCTATTTTTTCAAACATGCTTTGATTACAATTTTTTTCTGTCTATTGTAATATTTGTAAATATTACATACATCTTTAATAATTCATGTATTTCCAACACCTCGATTCAGCACTGTATTTCTATTACTATTACTATTATTATCATTGGTATTATTACTATCATATTACTATTACTATTATTATTATTATTATTATTATTATTATTATTATCATTATTATCATTACCATCATTATTATCATTATCATTACTATTATATCATTCTTTATTCATTACTGACTTCATATTCCTAAGCTTTTTTTTTTTACCTTATTCCACACAAGGTTATTGAGTATTTGATGATTTCTTTATTATTTTCCTCCCTATATTGGACTTAACACTAAGAGCATTAAGGTCAGCAGCTGCATAAGGTCAGGTTAAAATGAAGCCTTGCGTTGGGGTCATTTCCTTCACCAGTTTACTTAATTGGAATTCTTTTTTGCATACACATATTTTTTCCCCAATTTTTCTTAATCTTCAAAATTGCTTTTCTTTCTACTGTCGTCTCCTTTCTACCCTAAAGGAGAATAAATGATTTCTTTACATTTTTTATACAATCTCTCTCACTCTCTTTCTCTTTCTATCTCACTCGTTCTCTCTATATCTATCTATCTATCTATCTCTTTCTCTGTCTTTTTCTCTCTCACGCACTTTTCTTCATTCCATCCTTGTACCTACCTCTCACTCACCGTCCTTAAAACACTCACGTACGTTCCTCACCCTCACCCTCGTCTCCCCTCCCCCTTAAATCACGTCTTCCTCAAATCATTACCTTTTCCTCCTTCACGAAAACACCTCTCGGCTTCCTCCTCCTGATCATTATTCCTCCATCCTCATGCAATTTCCTCCCGTGGCAGCGTCTGGCTCACCGATATATTACCTCACGCACACACCCAGCCTACCTGCCTGCTTACTTTACCACCACCAACTCGCCTATCTTAAGAGCCTGCTTTTCTTCTCGCATACTGCCTACATCCAAACACAACCAGGCACCCCAACACACCCAACGTCCCCCCCCCACCCACCACACACACACACACACACACACAGACAAGCATATGTAAACTGGATTGTCACTAAGAGTAAAGTTACATGCTCGAAATGCAGAGAAAATGACATTTCTCTTTACGTACAGCTATTTCGTATAGTATTCAAGGGCTAGGGAGGGAAGAATGATTTATTAAAACGAGCGGATGACTGTGAGAAAAATGCAAATCCTATAAATTGTTTTCCTTTAATTAAACGATGAAGGAACAAAATGGGAGTACGTTTCCAGTGCAGTATTTTTATTTTATATTTGTCTGTCTGTCTGTCTGTCTGTCTGTTTGTTTGTTTGTCTGTCTGTATATCTGCCTGTCTGTTTGTTTTGCTTGTTTGTCTGTCTGTCTGTTTCCATCTGCAAGCATGAATGATAACAATATTAACTCTCTCAAAAACCACCCTGATAATTGAGCGTCAAATGAAGGCAAGTGTTAGGAGAGTAAATGGCCTGAACAACATTTAGTCTCATTAGGTTATGTGTTAGGCCACCATGAATCTACCAAGAGTATGTATGGCGTGAATATCTAAGTAATGTCATGGTGTTTTCTCTCTCTCTCTCTCTCTCTCTCTCTCTCTCTCTCTCTCTCTCTCTCTCTCTCTCTCTCTCTCTCTCTCTCTCTCTCTCTCTCTCTCTCTCTCTCTCTCTCTCTCTCTCTCTCTCTCTCTCTCTTACCGTAATCCTCTGAGTAATTTATAATGCTGTACATCAAGATTCTGACGTGTTGTGATGCATGTGTGTGGTGTGTGTGTGTGTGTGTGTGTGTGTGTGTGTGTGTGTGTGTGTGTGTGTGTGTGTGTGTGTGTGTGTGTGTGTGTGTGTGTGTGTGTGTGTGTGTGTGTGTGTGTTTGATTTAGATACAAACGCATGAGGTGCGTAAATATTTACAAAATGTCGATCCAAATATATCTACAAGCGCATCGATATTCCATCGCGGGTACTAGAAGAATGTTGTGTCTAGTTATACAATCTTATAACGTTACTATTCAATAAATTCTTTGCTAAAGGTAAACTACTTTGCTCATGGAAAAAGGCGAATATAATTACGATCTTTTAAAAGCGACAAAAGAAACATCTTAATTGCCGTCTAACGTCAATAATGAAGGTGTTCAAGAAAATCATCAGAAAGAAAATGTTTCCTTGAACACAAAAAATCTATTAACCAAAAAGCAGCACGGACTTCGTAGCAACAGATTATGACTCACTACTCTGTTAGATTTCTTTAATGATGATTGTGAATTGGTATGTCCAGGTACCGTATGATATAATCTACCGGAACTTCTAAAAAGCAATCAAGGAGAGTAGTAAAGAAAAGCTCAGATCAGCAAACCAGTTGGAACTCCTGGGTCTGTGAGGGATATCTCAATGCAATTCTATGAAATTACTATATATGAATAGTTTTGATCTCCAGATTTTATTCAGATGAGGATTATCACGGCAGCACATATCTTTTTTAATCTAAAGTTACTCTTCATCTCCCATGATGCACTATAATCAGTGGTAATCTAGTATTATATCTCCAAGTTTCATTCGTTGCTATAGAATTTCCTTCCCTTCGTTTTTATAACTAGCATAGTGGTCTCTTTCATTTCTTTCCTGTCTGTACGTTGCTGTAAGGAGAGGTGGGTGGGGAGGAGCCTTGCTTTATTCTATGATATTCCCCACACATAGTTTACTAAAAGTAGTCGGTAGTTCAGCAAATAACAGGTCTCTTCGTATATGTTTTTTCCCTGTATAATTCTATGTAATCTTCCTCCTCCAGGATTTACCTATCCCTCCTACCCCTCCTCCTCTACCTTTTCATTCCTTTCCTCCTCCTCCTCCTCCTCCGTTCTCGTACCTGCCGATATCAGGGTGAAGGAACACGGCTCCTCCTGCTTGCCCACAACATTGGTGGCGTAACACTGCAGGGTGCCGTAGTCCCGCTCGCTGGTGGGTGTGTAGGTGAGGGTACTGCGGAGGCCATCCTGTGTGTACCTGGGAGGGGAGAAACCAATTACTGTGGTGAGGGAGGGGGGGTGAAGCAGGTGAGGGACGAGGGAGAATGCTAATAACTGTTTTTGGTGTTAGTGGTGTTGGTGGTGATATTCTGGTGGTGGTGGTGGTGGTGTTTTTGTTATTTTTGAATAATATTTGCGTCTTTGTTCTTCATGTACACAATGCTTGAAATGTATGTTCTTGAAGTGTGAGAATATTCTAGAAAATTCAATTACAGTTGGCAAGGAACGAGTAACATCATATTAAAGTGAGTAACGGCTGTACCAGAAAGACTTATGGCACATGAGCATACAAACACACACACACACACACCACACACACACGCACACACACACACACACACACACACACACACACACACACACACACACACACACACACACACACACACACACACAAACACAGACACAAACACACACACACGAAAAAACGCAGGTGTAGTATATAGTATAGCACCTTTCTTTCACAAAACTTTATCCTTCCCCAACCCAACGAAACAAACAGAAGCGAAAACCAGCCACGAAAAGATAAATTTCAACGAACGAAGGAAGGAAACACGGAAAAACAAACGAATAAAATCAATAAGAACAAAAATATCAAAATAGACTAAAAACACACACACACACACAAAAGAAACGGGCCATTAACCACGCAAGGCTCCTCTCCCCCAGGACCCCTACCGCCCCCCTAAACAAAAAATGAAAAAAATAACGTCAGTAGCGAGGTGGGCGGACCAGTCTACCATGCGTCACTCTGCTAGTACAGTATCGACAGCAGCGCCAAGATGGATGGTACGCCGTTCATCTCTCTAGTCAAGGCCTCAACAAAGAGTTTCCGAAGAGCCTTTGAACAGAGCTTCTTAGTCCAGTCAGAAGAATTCATATCAATGCAAACAAAGACACATTATTTATTCGTCCACAATCCATGTACGTGCAAAATTTGTGTTTGGAGGAGGAGGAACATGAGAGGGAGGAAAGGAAAGAAGATGACAGGGATGAAGGCTAAAGAAGGAGGAGGAGAATGGGAAGGAGGAGGAAAGTCATGCATTGAAAAGAGTGAGTGAAGTAGAAGAGTAGGCGGCAGAGTGACAGAAACGACCTCAGAATTGTGAGCTTGAAGAAGGAACGGTGGCGATGCAGGGAAATTTTTTTCTATTATTATTTTTATTTCCTTTCCTTTCTTTCTTGTATTCTATTACACTTGCGATTTTTTTTCCCGGAACATTCGCATTCCACCTTTTCCATTCTTTTCTTTGCATAGAGTTCAGTACACAAGGCGTGACCTACTCCTCCGAACTCATTTTTTTATTCTTCCATGTTCTATTTTGTTTCCAATATACACTTTGCTCCTTTTCTTCTTGCCTTTAATTTTTCCTCCATCTCCTTCCACTTCCCCTCCTTTTTTTTTATTTTTTCCTCCAAACGTGCAACTTGTAAGATTCAAAACACATAAATATTTCCAGTTTTCTTTCTTGGTCCACGAAACCTTTTCCCACAATCGTCTGCCAGAGTCCCACTTGGTTCGCGCTGTCGAAGGTTTAGTTCCGGGTGTGTTTCATGGACTACCAGCAAGGGACTTTAAGACTCTCGTGGTTTAATACCTTTTCAGTAGCTTACAGTGCTTCAAGGCGTCTCACAGTACGAACATATACTTAAACATTGGCTGAGCTCCGTGACCCGCCAGCGTCTGGAGTGAAGGAAGGTCGAACGCTAAGATACGAAGCTTCTGTTATTTTTTTTCAGTCGACAGACCTCACCATTCATGAGGCACGTACGCATTTTTGCCAAATTAAAGGATTTTTTTGCTACGTTTAATTAAAATCCAGTAAAGCGTCATCAGTTTGAAAGGGTGGGGAGGGCAGAGGAGGAAGGTTTGGGGAGACTGAGGGATGGGGAAGATCAGGGTACGAGAGGAGCCAGTGAAAGAAAAAACTGAAAGATGGGGAGAGTGACAAGCGGCTACAGGATGAGCAAAAAGAGAGTGAGAACGAGAGCGAGAGAGAGAGAGAGAGAGAGAGAGAGAGAGAGAGAGAGAGAGAGAGAGAGAGAGAGAGAGAGAGAGAGAGAGAGAGAGAGAGAGAGAGAGAGAAGAGAGAGAGAGAGAGAGAGAGAGAGAGAGAGAGAGAGAGAGAGAGAGAGAGAGAGAGAGAGAGAGAGAGAGAGAGAGAGAGACTTAACAATTTACACCATCTATGAGAGACAAACCATTCAGACCCTTCCTTTAATCTAGTTACACAATTGGTGTCACGAGCTCCTGTCAGATGCTTGCTTCATGCAGATGCTGGGGTAAAGTGACTCAAACATAACACACACATTGCCTCATACGACTTAACCTTGAAGACTATGCATAAAAAGTGTCTGCAGAATCAAGCTCCCTTGTCATGTATATTTTTATTCACTTTCCTCTCGACCATGTAGAAATTTATTTATTAAAGTGGATTTCACATTCCACATTTACGATTTTGTTTTTATGAAATTTGACGTCCCGTTCGGTTTATTTCAAAGGTAGAGAGAATAGATCGAATTCCGTCTCGCTTCGCTGAGCCTCTTACGGATTACAATATCGTCTTCGTTGCAGTGCTGTAAACAAAATCTCATTCAAAAGCATCCTCAGCCAGGCGAACAAATCAGACCTACACGATACTATCCAGAATAGAGTCTGTCGAGGCTTTACAACTATGCTATCACTGTTTCGTTCATCTTGTATGAAAAATAACTTTAATCAACCCCGTTCTCTCTCTCTCTCAAGCAGAAAAACAAGTGAAAAGCGCCTTGCTCCGAACAAACTAGTGAATTCTTTGCCAAGTAAGGCGGGTAAGAGGCGAAGCAGCTAATTAGACGCGACGGGAGTGCAGGTCTGAGTGGCAGGATCAGGATGACAATACCTGCCATGCATTCTGAGTCCACCCTTACGGAGACGATGCCAAGCAGCTGGAGCTTTGATATCTGACCCCCACCCCCCACCACTCTCTCTCTCTCTCTCTCTCTCTCTCTCTCTCTCTCTCTCTCTCTCTCTCTCTCTCTCTCTCTCTCTCTCTCTCTCTCTCTCTCTCTCTCTCTCTCTCTCTCTCTCTCTCTCCCCGTCTATCTGTCTCTCTCCTTCCATAAACCCAACCAAGACCACCTCATTAGCGGGCAATTTCCGAGCTTTACGGCAGCGTTTGGGGCACTTCAGTTGTCTCCCGTGAGAGGTCCATCGGAGGAGGTGGGGAAAGCAATGTGATGATGATAATGATGATGATGATGATGATGATGATGATATTGGTGGTGATAATGATGGTAATGATGTGACTCCTACTATTATTATTACTACTACTACTACTACTACTACTACTACTACTACTATTACTACTACTAATACTAATAATAATATTAATAATAATAATAATAATAATGATAATAATAATGATAATAATAAATATTGCAACAAAAATAAAAACAACAACAATAATAATGTAGCTGTGACTATTATAATGACAACTGACTAAATTTGTGTCATAATTGTCGTGTATTAATCATCATTTTCTCTAATTAAACACTTCAAACAACTTTTTTTTGCTCTCTCTCTCTCTCTCTCTCTCTCTCTCTCTCTCTCTCTTTTTATCTCTCTATCTCTCTATCTATCTATCTATCTATCTATCTATCTCTATCTCTCTCTCTCTCTCTATCTCTTATTCTGTTTCCCTCTCTGTTTTCCAAAGCACAAAAGAAGTAGAGAGAAAGGTAAGGAAGCCCGAGAGAGAGAGAGAGGCAGGGATGCGGCGGAGAGGAATGGAATGGTCAGAGGAAAGGAAGGGAAAGAAGGGGAAGACACAAGGAACATTAGATATTGCTGAGAGAAAAACAAACTGGTGGTGATGGGAATAAAATGAGAAGTATTTGTTTTCAGTTAATGGTATGCGTATATTTTTTCTCTCCCCCCTCTCTTTCTCTCTCTCTCTCTCTCTCTCTCTCTCTCTCTCTCTCTCTCTCTCTCTCTCTCTCTCTCTCAGCCGAAAAAATGTGAATAAGATCATGAATAACGACTGTCGTGGTTCATAAATTTGCTCATTGATGCTGAACACCCATAAACGTTGCCTGGCACTCAACCCATCAAACGATACATCAAAGACACAGAGAGAAAACAAATCCTAAGTGACCAAAGTGACCTAAGTGGAAAACACAATCTATCTCACATATTATTCTCCCCATTTCCCTTCCCGTGTCTCTCCTATCCCGTCTCTACCTCCCTTCTCTCCTTTCCTTCCCTATTACAATCCACTCACAGGCCTTCCCCCCTTCCCTCACATCAGCATGGGGTCGTCCTTGACACAACACACGGCGCTGCGCTCACACAACACCTGTCATAGTGAGCGAGGAGGGACGCAGCGAGTGTCAGAGATGAAGCACTGAACGACGGCTCACGGGAGGCTGCAATACTTCTTCCCCTCGGCGGCAATCTAGCGGCAAGACACTTAGCTTCCCAACGTCTGTTCATCTCCCCTCAGGGCGTCTACAAACCTCGCCTCTCCCCTGCTGCCCTCCATGATAAAGAGACATAAGTCGCTCCAGGATATAAGGGAAGCGCTGTCTCCCTCCACCACCGGCTCTGCCCTTCCATCAGCAGAGGAAAATTAAGGTAGAGGAATAAGAGATAAACTTGTGTACAGGGAGACACAGGTGGGTGTGAAGGGGGAGACACACAAGGACAGCAGGAAGCAAGGAACACACACACACACAGAAACAAAGGTGAAGGGAAAGGAATATAAATCTACTGCATAGGCGTTGCACATATATTGTTTTGCATACACACATGCACATACACACACACACACACACACACACACACACACACACACACACACACACACACACACACACACACACACCTCGATACAAAAATAAACCTCCCCGGTCGAGGCTATACGCAGTCTTAATAATCATTTCATAGAGAGCAAGGAATACCAGTATTGCCAAGGGGTACGTATAACGAGGCTCTTCACTGTATATAATACAGGGAAAGCGGTGGTGGGTGAGGGCTTCTTAAGTGGAGGGTCTTCAGGGATGGGTTTAGAGACGACCTCGGCTCCTCCCCGCCACCTCAAGTCAGACGCAAATTAATTAACCAGATGCGAGTCTCAATTAACCTTGAGGCATTCTCTTTGCCTTAAAGGGGATCGGTATGGAATAATAGTGACAGTAATGTGTAATAGAAATAATAACAAAATGTAGTTGTAAGTAATTATAATGATAGAATAGTAATAGTAATATTGGTATTAGTATTAGTATTAGTATTAGTATTATTAGTAGTAGGAGTAGTAGTAGTTGTTGTTGTTGCTGTAATAGTAGCAGTAGTAGTAAAAATCATAACAATAATAATAACAATAACAGTTACAAATATAATCGTAATAATAATGATAATAATATGATAACAATTGTAATAATAGTGATAAAACAAGTAAAGACATAAATAATCAAGAAAGAAAACGCAATAACAACCTGACAAAATAGAAGACAGACAACAGCAAGAACAACAACAGTTGGAAGGAGGAAGAGAAGGGGAAGACCAACCGGTAACAGAGAATAGAAGGGTTAAGAGGAGGAGGAGGAGGAGGAGGAGGAGGAGGAGGAGGTGGAAGAGGAGGAGGAGGAGGAGGAGGAGGAGGAGGAGGAAGAGGAAGAGGAGGAGAAAAAGAAAGAGTAGGAACATAGAGGGAAAAAAATAGGCAGGAAACCAACAGGCCGTAGAAGAAAGGTAAGGCATCTCCAACAAGGATAAACTGAAGAAGGAACAGAACCAACAGCAGGAGGAAGGCAGGAGGGAAGAGACAATAGCAGAAGCAGCAGCAGCAGGGAGGAGCAGTAAGTTACACAGCACGCAAGAAGGTCATCAGTCATCCCTTAACAGCACGCAACTTGTACCCAGGTCAACAAGAACCTCTATTCACCCTGAGTATACTCTCCCCACCCTCCTTACCCAACCTCCCTGCCTCTCCTCCTCCTCCTCCTTTTTCTTCTTCTTACTCCTTCTTCTCCTTCTCTTTTTTTTCTCTCTCCTTTGTTTCCCTCATTTAGGTCCTCTGCTCTCCTCTTGTTATCTAATCCCTTCACCTTTAGTTTCTTTCTTGTGTTTTCTTCTTTGGTTTCTAGATATTTTATAAACTGGATATATCACTTTATTTTCTTAGACTCCTGAATCACTACATTTCTTTATCCGCAATTATTGTTACTCGTTCTTCCTCTTA
>JAPQNM010000038.1:9630009-9635009 GCA_029783475.1 Metacarcinus magister
TGGTGGTGTTATTGGTGCTGGAATGGTGTATTTTCAGTTTGTTTTGTATGCTAGTGTGTTGTTTTAATTTGTTCACTGATGAATACACTACAACCTCCTGTCATGGTATACAGTGCGTCCCTTCACGCCTCGCAGCCTGGAAATCACTGCTCTAGGTTATGAACAAAGAAATAATTTGACAACAAAAATCGTAAGAGTTAATTAAAATACCAATTGCATATTTATTAGCCTATTTCATGCGGTAAAAATGGCACCCTCCAGTCAGTTTTCCCTGACAAAACTCAGATTTTATTGACATATTTCAGAAATTCAAATTCCCTCCATGAAATTTCACAATCCTTGGTAATTTCTGACCTGGAAAAATGGACTATTCTGGTTGATTTTTCCCTGACGTGCTTCCCTGACAATGTGTCATTTATGTAAAAGTATGAGGCTGTACTGAAATGACTCATCCCTGCCATGTGTTCACGCCCTTAAAAACGAAAGGAAGTGCTTAGCCGTCCTTATCTTCACCACCAGACAAACTGACAAAAGAAATCCCCGTGAAAGCATGCCAGAGTTTTTTTGGGGGACGGTGTTGATGTTGATGGAATAAAGACCACATGTGGAAAGTTAATAAAAGAGACAAATGAACATTTTTGTTGATGACAAACATGCACGATTAATTATAAATGCGGCACAACACACAAATTTGAATTAATTGCTTTCATATCAAAAATGCATAAAACAGGTGCAAGCACACACATACATAAACACACACACGCACATGTACGCACGCGCACACACACACACACACACACACACACACACACACACACACACACACACACACACACACACACACACACACACACACATGCACACGCTAGTTTATGGAAAGTAGATAAAATTTACCGCCTACCAATCTATCTATACCCACTCTTTCGCTCCCCCCTTCTCTCCCTCTCTCTCCCTCTCTCTCTCTCTCTCTCTCTCTCTCTCTCTCTCTCTCTCTCTCTCTCTCTCTCTCTCTCTCTCTCTCTCTCTCTCTCTCTCTCTCTCTCTCTGTCTATCTATCTATCTCATTCATATGCAGAATATTAGCTGCAGGGTAAAGACAGTAAGAAGGAGGAACGGAGGGTAAGAGGGTGGGAGTGAGGGAGGGGAAAAAAGAGGGAGAGAAGGAGGGTGAGATGAATAGGAAAGGAAAAGAGAAAGGCTTGGAAGGTGGCGCCTAAGATAAAACTGAAGAAATTAAAGTAATGTAACACAAAAAATACTGGGGTGCAAGAGAGAGATATTAAGCGAGAAAAAAATGATAATGATGCGTGGAAATACGACGGAAGTGAAAGATTAATGAACCAAGTTACGGGAAAAGAATCTCATTAATATTTAAAACCACACACACACACACACACACACACACACACACACACACACACACACACACACACACACACACACACACACACACACACCAGCAAACTCCAATATCTCGTGGCATATACTGTTTTTATCTTAATATATAAAAGTACAGTACATTCATTCATTAGAAGTAGAGGAAAGGAAAATAAAGTAAACAAACCTTCTTAAAAACCTGAAAACGGTAAACGCCACTTCTAGAATAAAATATCAAATACGAGTTGGAAGAAAAGTAAATGGAGAGGCGATAAAGTTAAGTTAGTCCCCGAGGAGTTACACCATAGTAAGGTGGAAAAACAGCGTGAAGCAGGTCGTTAGAGTATACAATAGTTAGAGTATACTATAATAAAGACAAAAAAAGTAAGGAACATAATAGTGGAGAGAATGAAAATCAAGGAAAACATCACGAACTTAAATGCGCAATTAAAACAAGACAAGTGATTAAGGAGTGAATAAAAGAAAGATACATATGAAGAAGAAAGAAACAGAACAGTATCACTACTTTATCTCCTTCACTAATATCATTAATATGGAACATCTGCCTTACTCTATTATTCCACCTTCTTACCACCGAGACGCCTCAGAACAGGAGTACGAAGCCCCTCAGGTGATAAATTAACTAAGTCCCATTGGGCATTTCTACCGTCTTTTGTTTTGCAGAGGAAACCATACACAGGCCTTTCTTTCCTTCCCTTAACCTTTCTTAACTTTTTGTCCTACCATCCCTTTTATGCATTAATTTGTGTTAGTAAATGAATATATAGCCAGAGAAAACAAATGCTATATAAAGCATGAACCCATAAGAGAGACAGACACACTGATGGGTATAAAAAACACACACATACACACATAAACAAGAACACACACACACATTGCCACACTTCATATTAATTTCTTTTCACACAAGACACGAAAACTATGGACTAAGTGACGCCAAACAATTTATGTCGCGCAGCAATCAAGAGTCTGATCTTCCTCGTCCACCCACCAACACGCCTGCAATATCAAGTGATGAGAGAGGCGAGGAGGAGAAGAGGAGGAAGAGGAGGAGGAGGAGGATGGAGGAGGAGCAAAGACTTATATTGTTGCAGTGTATGTGTGTTGTATGTATGAATGCATGTGTGTGTGTGTGTGTGTGTGTGTGTGTGTGTGTGTGTGTGTGTGTGTGTGTGTGTGTGTATGTGTGTGTGTGTGTTATAACCTTTTCTCTCTCCCTTCACCTCGCGTTCCTGGGCACCTCTCTGTCTCTTCTCTCCAGGGTGATGGTCGAGGGGGACGAACCTGGTGTATTAATCTCCGGGTGAGCTCGTGTCAGTCTTCGTGTCAAGGGCAGAGGGGGAAAAATGTGATGTAGTTTGTGTCAGTTACTCTGGAAACCTGCCGGAGATTACCTGTCATTTCCTGTCTTCCTCCCCCTTTTTGCTTCTCTCTCTCTCTCTCTCTCTCTCTCTCGCTCTCTCTCTCTCTCTCTCTCTCTCTCTCTCTCTCTCTCTCTCGCATTCTCTCGATGGCGGGGTGTGTTCAGACCTTCTATTATACAGTTGACAACATGTCTTTCCTATGCCAACGCATGATTTTGTGATCCCAGCAGCAACAACAACAACACAAGCAGCAGGAGGAGGAAGAGAAGGAGGAAGAGGAGAAGAGGCAGTGACACCAGCAGCAGCAAGCAAGGGTAGGAACATAAAATAAATAGGAGTAAATGCAGGAAGAATTACACGGAGATAAATAACACTTTTCACTTGCAGCATTTATCTTCTTCTTTCTCTTTAGGAATTATAACATAGGGTGCTGACATTTTTACCGTTGGGGAAGGTGGGGAGGAGGGGAGGAGTGTGTTACGGATGAGATGATGGTGATGGTGATGGCAGGGGATGCTATGCTAGGGATGATGAGAGCTGGTGTCACCGTGAATCTCTGAGGAACTAGCGAGCCGTATGCGACGCGGGAATCACTTCTTGTATTCATCCCTTCGTTTCAATCACGTACTCAATCATTCAAGTGTTCAGGAGGGGGTGCTATCAATTACTCTCATGCACACACACACACACACACACACACATACACACACACACACACACACGCATACACACACACACACACACACACACACACACACACACACACACACACACACACACACATACACAAGGTCCCTTTAAGCAAACAAACGTATCCAATACAACCAAAGCCATTTCCTCCGCCTTTCTGTAAACACGGTCGGTCCTGAGAAATCCGTGGCGAGGCGTGACTGTACAGAATAGAACTTTTAATGCAGTTAGAGAGGAAAAACCGTTTGCTGCAGAAACCAGCTGCAGAGTCTGTGTGTGGAGAGAGAAAATCCAGCTGCACTCCTTTAATATCTTGCAGAAAAGCGGCTGCATAACCTAAGGCCAAAACCAAGCGGGGAGACAGGTGGTCAGTGGTCTACTCACCTCCTGTCTCTGTAAATGTTCATGCAGAGGGAGATGTAAGGAAGATGTCTGGCAGTGGCTGTGTGTGTGTGTGTGTGTGTGTGTGTGTGTGTGTGTGTGTGTGTGTGTGTGTGTGTGTGTGTGTGTGTGTGTGTGTGTGTGTGTGTGTGTGTGTGTGTGTGTGTTCTCCTTTTACTTTACTTTCAGCTTTTACTTATGCTCCACTTTCTTTGGCTGCTGTTCTTTCCATTCTCCTTCTTCTCCTCTCTTTCTCCTCTCTCCTGCTCCACCTTCAGCTCTTCCCTTTTCTTTGTCGCAGTCTCCATTCGTCTTTCTCTTTTTCCTTTTCTCTCACACTCTGTTTTCCTCTTTCCCTTCTTCTCTTTCCACCTTCTTCTCTGAACCCTTGATTGTTGTCCATCCTCTCTCTTCTCCCTTCCCTTATTTTTTACCTCTACGTTCTCCTTCACAGCTCTTCTCTTTACCACCTTCTTCATCTAAGCTTCTCTACCTCTTTCTCTTCGTTCTGCTAAAATTTCCTTCACTTTCCCGGCATTAATCTTCTGTTGTTCTCTATTTTTACTCTTATTCCATTTTTTCCCTCTTCCTCTTATCCTCCTTGACCACCTCTGCAGCAGAACCGCGCCCAAGCCAAGAGTCAAGGACCCCACACGCTAAGCTTCCGTTTTTTTTTCCATCTCTCCCTCTCGGCTGGCACTGTAACCTTCCGCCAGAAACACGTAGCAGGAAAATGAGGGCAATGGCAACCAGGATTGTGACAAGGAGGCTCTTCTCTTGGCAGGATTGGGAAAGCAGAGAAAGAGAGAGAGAGAGATAGAAAGAGAGATAGTAAGAAAGAAATGGAAAAACAAGAAGAAGAAGAAAAAAAAGTTCACCAGGAGCATGGCTGGGTAATTACTGGCTGGGGGCGAGTTGGCTTCTTGGAAAATTAAGACTTGTAGCGCGAGTGAATCTGGTTAACTGGTGAAATATACAATGGAGCCGCGAGTAATGAAGACATTAATTAGAGGGAGGGAGGTCAGGGCAGATTCTAATGAAGCAACAACAGAATTATTGTCTTCGTGGGGCGTGAAAACGAGAGAGAGAGAGAGAGAGAGAGAGAGAGAGAGAGAGAGAGAGAGAGAGAGAGAGAGAGAGAGAGAGAGAGAGAGAGAGAGAGAGAGA